>OZ025265.1:6421429-7065285 GCA_964019135.1 Arenicola marina | reverse complement strand
CGAAAAGTACTTTTTTACGAAACTAAAAAAGCCTACTTCTCCTCCAAATCGACAAATTTTGCATAAATAACATAATGGACTCTTTCGCGCACGCCCGGTTAACCAAATTTAGGAAATGGGCGAAAGAAAAGTGATTCTATTTGCCGAAAACGCCATTTGTACCCGAAAAGTACTTTTTTACGAAACTAAAAAAGCCTACTTCTCCTCCAAATCGACAAATTTTGCATAAATAACATCATGAACTCCTTCGCGCACGCCCGATTAACCAAATTTAGGAAATTGGCGAAAGAAAAGTGATTCTATTTGCCGAAAACGCCATTTGTACCCGAAAAGTACTTTTTTACGAAACTAAAAAAGCCTACTTCTCCTCCAAATCGACAAATTTTGCATAAATAACATCATGGACTCCTTCGCGCACGCCCGGTTAACCAAATTTAGGAAATTGGCGAAACAAAAGTGATTCTATTTGCCGAAAACGCCATTTGTACCCGAAAAGTACTTTTTTACGAAACTAAAAATGCCTACCTCTCCTCCAAATCGACAAATTTTGAATAAATAACATCATCGACTCCTTCGCGCACGCCCGATTAACCAAATTTAGGAAATGGGCGAAAGAAAAGTGATTCTATTTGCCGAAAACGCCATTTGTGCCCGAAAAGTACTTTTTTACGAAACTAAAAAAGCCTACTTCTCCTCCAAATCGACAAATTTTGCATAAATAACATAATGGACTCTTTCGCGCACGCCCGGTTAACCAAATTTAGGAAATTGGCGAAAGAAAAGTGATTCTATTTGCCGAAAACGCCATTTGTACCCGAAAAGTACTTTTTTACGAAACTAAAAAAGCCTACTTCTCCTCCAAATCGACAAATTTTGCATAAATAACATCATGAACTCCTTCGCGCACGCCCGATTAACCAAATTTAGGAAATTGGAGAAACAAAAGTGATTCTATTTGCCGAAAACGCCATTTGTACCCGAAAAGTACTTTTTTACGAAACTAGAAAAGCCTACTTCTCCTCCAAATCGACAAATTTTGCATAAATAACATCATGGACTCCTTCGCGCACGCCCGATTAACCAAATTTAGGAAATGGGCGAAAGAAAAGTGATTCTATTTGCCGAAAACGCCATTTGTACCCGAAAAGTACTTTTTTACGAAAATAAAAAAGCCTACTTCTCCTCCAAATCGACAAATTTTGAATAAATAACATCATGGACTCCTTCGCGCACGCCCGGTTAACCAAATTTAGGAAATTGGCGAAACAAAAGTGATTCTATTTGCCGAAAACGCCATTTGTACCCGAAAAGTACTTTTTTACGAAACTAAAAATGCCTACCTCTCCTCCAAATCGACAAATTTTGAATAAATAACATCATCGACTCCTTCGCGCACGCCCGATTAACCAAATTTAGGAAATGGGCGAAAGAAAAGTGATTCTATTTGCCGAAAACGCCATTTGTGCCCGAAAAGTACTTTTTTACGAAACTAAAAAAGCCTACTTCTCCTCCAAATCGACAAATTTTGCATAAATAACATAATGGACTCTTTCGCGCACGCCCGGTTAACCAAATTTAGGAAATTGGCGAAAGAAAAGTGATTCTATTTGCCGAAAACGCCATTTGTACCCGAAAAGTACTTTTTTACGAAACTAAAAAAGCCTACTTCTCCTCCAAATCGACAAATTTTGCATAAATAACATCATGAACTCCTTCGCGCACGCCCGATTAACCAAATTTAGGAAATTGGAGAAACAAAAGTGATTCTATTTGCCGAAAACGCCATTTGTACCCGAAAAGTACTTTTTTACGAAACTAAAAATGCCTACCTCTCCTCCAAATCGACAAATTTTGAATAAATAACATCATCGACTCCTTCGCGCACGCCCGATTAACCAAATTTAGGAAATGGGCGAAAGAAAAGTGATTCTATTTGCCGAAAACGCCATTTGTGCCCGAAAAGTACTTTTTTACGAAACTAAAAAAGCCTACTTCTCCTCCAAATCGACAAATTTTGCATAAATAACATAATGGACTCTTTCGCGCACGCCCGGTTAACCAAATTTAGGAAATTGGCGAAAGAAAAGTGATTCTATTTGCCGAAAACGCCATTTGTACCCGAAAAGTACTTTTTTACGAAACTAAAAAAGCCTACTTCTCCTCCAAATCGACAAATTTTGCATAAATAACATCATGAACTCCTTCGCGCACGCCCGATTAACCAAATTTAGGAAATTGGCGAAAGAAAAGTGATTCTATTTGCCGAAAACGCCATTTGTACCCGAAAAGTACTTTTTTACGAAACTAAAAAAGCCTACTTCTCCTCCAAATCGACAAATTTTGAATAAATAACATCATGGACTCCTTCGCGCACGCCCGGTTAACCAAATTTAGGAAATTGGCGAAACAAAAGTGATTCTATTTGCCGAAAACGCCATTTGTACCCGAAAAGTACTTTTTTACGAAACTAAAAATGCCTACCTCTCCTCCAAATCGACAAATTTTGAATAAATAACATCATCGACTCCTTCGCGCACGCCCGATTAACCAAATTTAGGAAATGGGCGAAAGAAAAGTGATTCTATTTGCCGAAAACGCCATTTGTGCCCGAAAAGTACTTTTTTACGAAACTAAAAAAGCCTACTTCTCCTCCAAATCGACAAATTTTGCATAAATAACATAATGGACTCTTTCGCGCACGCCCGGTTAACCAAATTTAGGAAATTGGCGAAAGAAAAGTGATTCTATTTGCCGAAAACGCCATTTGTACCCGAAAAGTACTTTTTTACGAAACTAAAAAAGCCTACTTCTCCTCCAAATCGACAAATTTTGCATAAATAACATCATGAACTCCTTCGCGCACGCCCGATTAACCAAATTTAGGAAATTGGAGAAACAAAAGTGATTCTATTTGCCGAAAACGCCATTTGTACCCGAAAAGTACTTTTTTACGAAACTAGAAAAGCCTACTTCTCCTCCAAATCGACAAATTTTGCATAAATAACATCATGGACTCCTTCGCGCACGCCCGATTAACCAAATTTAGGAAATGGGCGAAAGAAAAGTGATTCTATTTGCCGAAAACGCCATTTGTACCCGAAAAGTACTTTTTTACGAAAATAAAAAAGCCTACTTCTCCTCCAAATCGACAAATTTTGAATAAATAACATCATGGACTCCTTCGCGCACGCCCGGTTAACCAAATTTAGGAAATTGGCGAAACAAAAGTGATTCTATTTGCCGAAAACGCCATTTGTACCCGAAAAGTACTTTTTTACGAAACTAAAAAAGCCTACTTCTCCTCCAAATCGACAAATTTTGCATAAATAACATCATGGACTCCTTCGCGTACGCCCGATTAACCAAATTTAGGAAATTGGCGAAACAAAAGTGATTCTATTTGCCAAAAACGCCATTTGTACCCGAAAAGTACTTTTTTACGAAACTAAAAAAGCCTACTTCTCCTCCAAATCGACAATTTTTGCATAAATAACATCATGGACTCCTTCGCGCACGCCCGATTAACCAAATTTAGGAAATGGGCGAAACAAAAGTAATTGTATTTGCCGAAAACGACATTTGTACCCGAAAAGTACTTTTTTACGAAACTAAAAAGGCCTACTTCTTCTCCAAATGGACAAATTTTGCATAAATAACATCATGGACTCCTTCGCGCACGCCCGATTAACCAAATTTAGGAAGTGGGCGAAACAAAAGTGATTTTATTTGCCGAAAACGCCATTTGTACCCGAAAAGTACTTTTTTACGGAACCAAAAAAGCCTACTTCTCCTCCAAATCGACAAATTTTGCATAAATAACATCATGGATTCCTTCGCGCACGCCCGATTAACCAAATTTAGGAAATGGGCGAAACAATAGTGATTCCCTTTGCCGAAAACGCCATTTGTACCCGAAAAATACTTTTTTACGAAACTAAAAAAGCCTACTTCTCCTCCAAATCGACAAATTTTGCATAAATAACATCATGGACTCCTTCGCGCACGCCCGATTAACCAAATTTAGGAAATTGGCGAAACAAAAGTGATTCTATTTGCCGAAAACGCCATTTGTACCCGAAAAGTACTTTTTCACGAAATTAAAAAAGCCTACTTCTCCTCCAAATCGACAAATTTTGCATCAATAACATCATGGACTCCTTCGCGCACGCTCGATTAACCAAATTTAGGAAATGGGCGAAAGAAAAGTGATTCTATTTGCCGAAAACGCCATTTGTACCCGAAAAGTACTTTTTTACGAAACTATAAAAGCCTACTTCTCCTCCAAATCGACAAATTTTGCATAAATAACATCATGGACTCCTTCGCGCACGCCCGATTAACCCAATTTAGGAAATTGGCGAAACACAAGTGATTCTATTTGCCGAGAACGCCATTTGTACCCGAAAAGTATTTTTTTACGAAACCAAAAAAGCATACTTCTCCTCCAAATCGACAAATTTTGCCTAAATAACCTCATGGACTCCTTCGTGCACGCCCGATTAACCAAATTTAGGAAATTGGCGAAACAAAAGTGATTCTATTTGCCGAAAACGCCATTTGTACCCGAAAAGTACTTTTTTACGAAACTGAAAAAGCCTACTTCTTCTCCAAATCGACAAATTTTGCATAAATAACATCATGGACTCCTTCGCGCACGCCCGATTAACCAAATTTAGGAAATGGGCGAAAGAAAAGTAATTGTATTTGCCGAAAACGCCATTTGTACCCGAAAAGTACTTTTTTACGAAATTAAAAAAGCCTACTTCTCCTCCAAATCGACAAATTTTGCATAAATAACATCATGGACTTCCTCGCGCACGCCCGATTAACCAAATTTAGGAAATTGGCGAAATAAAAGTGATTCTATTTGCCGAAAACGCCATTTGTGCCCGAAAAGTACTTTTTTACGAAACTAAAAAAGCCTACTTCTCCTCCAAATCGACAAATTTTGCATAAATAACATAATGGACTCTTTCGCGCACGCCCGGTTAACCAAATTTAGGAAATTGGCGAAAGAAAAGTGATTCTATTTGCCGAAAACGCCATTTGTACCCGAAAAGTACTTTTTTACGAAACTAAAAAAGCCTACTTCTCCTCCAAATCGACAAATTTTGCATAAATAACATAATGGACTCTTTCGCGCACGCCCGGTTAACCAAATTTAGGAAATTGGCGAAAGAAAAGTGATTCTATTTGCCGAAAATGCCATTTGTACCCGAAAAGTACATTATTACGAAATTAAAAAAGCCTACTTCTCCTCCAAATCGACAAATTTTGCATAAATAACATCATGGACTTCTTCGCGCACGCCCGATTAACCAAATTTAGGAAATTGGCGAAATAAAAGTGATTCTATTTGCCGAAAACGCCATTTGTACCCGAAAAGTACTTTTTTACGAAAGGAAAAAAGCCTACTTCTCCTCCAAATCGACAAAATTTGCATAAATAACATCATGGACTCCTTCGCGCACGCCCGATTAACCAAATTTAGGAAATTGGCGAAACAAAAGTGATCCTCTTTGCCAAAAACGCCATTTGTACCCGAAAAGTACTTTTTTACGAAACTAGAAAAGCCTACTTCTCCTCCAAATCGACAAATTTTGCATAAATAACATCATGGACTCCTTCGCGCACGCCCGATTAACCAAATTTAGGAAATGGGCGAAAGAAAAGTGATTCTATTTGCCGAAAACGCCATTTGTACCCGAAAAGTACTTTTTTACGAAAATAAAAAAGCCTACTTCTCCTCCAAATCGACAAATTTTGAATAAATAACATCATGGACTCCTTCGCGCACGCCCGGTTAACCAAATTTAGGAAATTGGCGAAACAAAAGTGATTCTATTTGCCGAAAACGCCATTTGTACCCGAAAAGTACTTTTTTACGAAACTAAAAATGCCTACCTCTCCTCCAAATCGACAAATTTTGAATAAATAACATCATCGACTCCTTCGCGCACGCCCGATTAACCAAATTTAGGAAATGGGCGAAAGAAAAGTGATTCTATTTGCCGAAAACGCCATTTGTGCCCGAAAAGTACTTTTTTACGAAACTAAAAAAGCCTACTTCTCCTCCAAATCGACAAATTTTGCATAAATAACATAATGGACTCTTTCGCGCACGCCCGGTTAACCAAATTTAGGAAATTGGCGAAAGAAAAGTGATTCTATTTGCCGAAAACGCCATTTGTACCCGAAAAGTACTTTTTTACGAAACTAAAAAAGCCTACTTCTCCTCCAAATCGACAAATTTTGCATAAATAACATCATGAACTCCTTCGCGCACGCCCGATTAACCAAATTTAGGAAATTGGAGAAACAAAAGTGATTCTATTTGCCGAAAACGCCATTTGTACCCGAAAAGTACCTTTTTCACGAAAGGAAAAAAGCCTACTTCTCCTCCAAATCGACAAATTTTGCATAAATAACATCATGGACTCCTTCTCGCACGCCCGATTAACCAAATTTAGGAAATTGCCGAAACAAAAGTGATTCTATTTGCCGAAAACGCCATTTGTACCCGAAAAGTACTTTTTTACGAAACTAAAGAAGCCTACTTCTCCTCCAAATCGACAAATTTTGCATAAAAAACATCATGGACTTCTTCGCGAACGCCCGATTAACCAAATTTAGGAAATTGGCGAAACAAAACTGATTCTATTTGCCGAAAATGCCATTTGTACCCGAAAAGTACTTTTTTACGAAACTAAAAAAGCCTACTTCTCCTCCAAATCGACAAATTTTGCATAAATAACATCATGGACTCCTTCGCGCACGCCCGATTAACCAAATTTAGGAAATTGGCGAAACAAAAGTGATTCTATTTGCCGAAAACGCCATTTGTACCCGAAAAGTACTTTTTTACGAAACTAAAAAAGCCTACTTCTCCTCCAAATCGACAAATTTTGCATAAATAACATCATGGACTCCTTCGCGCACGCCCGATTAACCAAATTTAGGAAATGGGCGAAACAAAAGTGATTTTATTTGCCGAAAACGCCATTTGTACCCGAAAAGTACTTTTTTACGAAACTAAAAAAGCCTACTTCTCCTCCAAATCGACAAATTTTGCATAAATAACATCATGGACTCCTTCGCGCACGCCCGATTAACCAAATTTAGGAAATGGGCGAAACAAAAGTGATTCTATTTGCCGAAAACGCCATTTGTACCCGAAAAGTACTTTTTTACGAAACTAAAAAAGCCTACTTCTTCTCCAAATCGACAAATTTTGCATAAATAACATCATGGACTCCTTCGCGCACGCCCGATTAACCAAATTTAGGAAATGGGCGAAACAAAAGTGATTCTATTTGCCGAAAACGCCATTTGTACCCGAAAAGTACTTTTTTACGAAACTAAAAAAGCCTACTTCTCCTCCAAATCGACAAATTTTGCATAAATAACATCATGGACTTCTTCGCGCACGCCCGATTAACCAAATTTAGGAAATGGGCGAAACAAAAGTGATTCTATTTGCCGAAAACGCCATTTGTACCCGAAAAGTACTTTTTTACGAAATTAAAAAAGCCTACTTCTCCTCCAAATCGACAAATTTTGCATAAATAACATCATGGACTTCTTCGCGCACGCCCGATTAACCAAATTTAGGAAATTGGCGAAATAAAAGTGATTCTATTTGCCGAAAACGCCATTTGTACCCGAAAAGTACTTTTTTACGAAACTAAAAAAGCCTACTTCTCCTCCAAATCGACAAAATTTGCATAAATAACATCATGGACTCCTTCGCGCACGCCCGATTAACCAAATTTAGGAAATGGGCGAAAGAAAAGTAATTCTATTTGCCGAAAACGCCATTTGTACCCGAAAAGTACTTTTTTACGAAATTAAAAAAGCCTACTTCTCCTCCAAATCGACAAATTTTGCATGAATAACATCATGGACTTCTTCGCGAAGGCCCGATTAACCAAATTTAGGAAATTGGCGAAACAAAAGTGATTCTATTTGCCGAAAATGCCATTTGTACCCGAAAAGTACATTATTACGAAATTAAAAAAGCCTACTTCTCCTCCAAATCGACAAATTTTGCATAAATAACATCATGGACTTCTTCGCGCACGCCCGATTAACCAAATTTAGGAAATTGGCGAAATAAAAGTGATTCTATTTGCCGAAAACGCCATTTGTACCCGAAAAGTACTTTTTTACGAAAGCAAAAGAGACTATTTCTCCTCCAAATCGACAAATTTTGCATAAATAACCCCATGGACTCCTTCGCGCACGCCCGATTAACCAAATTTAGGAAATTGGCGAAACAAAAGTGATTCTGTTTGCCGAAAACGCCATTTGTACCCGAAAAGTACTTTTTTACGAAACTAAAAAAGCCTACTTCTCCTCCAAATCGACAAATTTTGCATAAATAACATCATGGACTCCTTCGCGCACGCCCGATTAACCAAATTTAGGAAATTGGCGAAAGAAAAGTGATTCTATTTGCCGAAAACGCCATTTGTACCCGAAAAGTACTTTTTTACCAAACTAAAAAAGCCTACTTCTCCTCCAAATCGACAAATTTTGCATAAATAACATCATGGACTCCTTCGTGCACGCCCGATTAACCAAATTTAGGAAATGGGCGAAAGAAAAGTGATTCTATTTGCCAAAAACGCCATTTGTACCCGAAAAGTACCTTTTGACGAAACTAAAAAGGCCTACTTCTTCTCCAAATGGACAAATTTTGCATAAATAACATCATGGACTCCTTCGCGCACGCCCGATTAACCAAATTTAGGAAGTGGGCGAAAGAAAAGTAATTTTATTTGCCGAAAACGCCATTTGTACCCGAAAAGTACTTTTTTACGGAACCAAAAAAGCCTACTTCTCCTCCAAATCGACAAATTTTGCATAAATAACATCATGGATTCCTTCGCGCACGCCCGATTAACCAAATTTAGGAAATGGGCGAAATAAAAGTGATTCTATTTGCCGAAAACGCCATTTGTACCCGAAAAGTACTTTTTTACGAAACTAAAAAAGCCTACTTCTTCTCCAAATCGACAAATTTGGCATAAATAACATCATGGACTCCTTCGCGCACGCCCGATTAACCAAATTTAGGAAATGGGCGAAAGAAAAGTAATTCTATTTGCCGAAAACGCCATTTGTACCCGAAAAGTACTTTTTTACGAAATTAAAAAAGCCTACTTCTCCTCCAAATCGACAAATTTTGCATAAATAACATCATGGACTCCTTCACGCACGCCCGATTAACCAAATTTAGGAAATTGGCGAAACAAAAGTGATTCTATTTGCCGAAAACGCCATTTGCACACGAAAAGTACTTTTTTACGAAACTAAAAATACCTACTTCTCCTCCAAATCGACAAATTTTGCATCAAGAACATCATGGACTCCTTCGCGCACGCCAGATTAACCAAATTTAGGAAATTGGCGAAACACAAGTGATTCTATTTGCCGAGAACGCCATTTGTACCCAAAAAGTATTTTTTTACGAAACCAAAAAAGCATACTTCTCCTCCAAATCGACAAATTTTGCCTAAATAACCTCATGGACTCCTTCGTGCACGCCCGATTAACCAAATTTAGGAAATTGGCGAAACAAAAGTGATTCTATTTGCCGAAAACGCCATTTGTACCCGAAAAGTACTTTTTTACGAAACTGAAAAAGCCTACTTCTTCTCCAAATCGACAAATTTTGCATAAATAACATCATGGACTCCTTCGCGCACGCCCGATTAACCAAATTTAGGAAATGGGCGAAAGAAAAGTAATTGTATTTGCCGAAAACGCCATTTGTACCCGAAAAGTACTTTTTTACGAAATTAAAAAAGCCTACTTCTCCTCCAAATCGACAAATTTTGCATGAATAACATCATGGACTTCCTCGCGCACGCCCGATTAACCAAATTTAGGAAATTGGCGAAATAAAAGTGATTCTATTTGCCGAAAACGCCATTTGTACCCGAAAAGTACTTTTTTACGAAACTAAAAAAGCATACTTGTTCTCCAAATCGACAAATTTGGCATAAATAACATCATGGACTCCTTCGCGCACGCCCGATTAACCAAATTTAGGAAATGGGCGAAAGAAAAGTAATTCTATTTGCCGAAAACGCCATTTGTACCCGAAAAGTACTTTTTTACGAAATTAAAAAAGCCTACTTCTCCTCCAAATCGACAAATTTTGCATAAATAACATCATGGACTTCTTCGCGAAGGCCCGATTAACCAAATTTAGGAAATGGGCGAAACAAAAGTGATTCTATTTGCCGAAAATGCCATTTGTACCCGAAAAGTACATTATTACGAAATTAAAAAAGCCTACTTCTCCTCCAAATCGACAAATTTTGCATAAATAACATCATGGACTTCTTCGCGCACGCCCGATTAACCAAATTTAGGAAATTGGCGAAATAAAAGTGATTCTATTTGCCGAAAACGCCATTTGTACCCGAAAAGTACTTTTTTACGAAAGGAAAAAAGCCTACTTCTCCTCCAAATCGACAAAATTTGCATAAATAACATCATGGACTCCTTCGCGCACGCCCGATTAACCAAATTTAGGAAATTGGCGAAACAAAAGTGATCCTCTTTGCCAAAAACGCCATTTGTACCCGAAAAGTACTTTTTTACGAAACTAGAAAAGCCTACTTCTCCTCCAAATCGACAAATTTTGCATAAATAACATCATGGACTCCTTCGCGCACGCCCGATTAACCAAATTTAGGAAATGGGCGAAAGAAAAGTGATTCTATTTGCCGAAAACGCCATTTGTACCCGAAAAGTACTTTTTTACGAAAATAAAAAAGCCTACTTCTCCTCCAAATCGACAAATTTTGAATAAATAACATCATGGACTCCTTCGCGCACGCCCGGTTAACCAAATTTAGGAAATTGGCGAAACAAAAGTGATTCTATTTGCCGAAAACGCCATTTGTACCCGAAAAGTACTTTTTTACGAAACTAAAAATGCCTACCTCTCCTCCAAATCGACAAATTTTGAATAAATAACATCATCGACTCCTTCGCGCACGCCCGATTAACCAAATTTAGGAAATGGGCGAAAGAAAAGTGATTCTATTTGCCGAAAACGCCATTTGTGCCCGAAAAGTACTTTTTTACGAAACTAAAAAAGCCTACTTCTCCTCCAAATCGACAAATTTTGCATAAATAACATAATGGACTCTTTCGCGCACGCCCGGTTAACCAAATTTAGGAAATTGGCGAAAGAAAAGTGATTCTATTTGCCGAAAACGCCATTTGTACCCGAAAAGTACTTTTTTACGAAACTAAAAAAGCCTACTTCTCCTCCAAATCGACAAATTTTGCATAAATAACATCATGAACTCCTTCGCGCACGCCCGATTAACCAAATTTAGGAAATTGGAGAAACAAAAGTGATTCTATTTGCCGAAAACGCCATTTGTACCCGAAAAGTACCTTTTTCACGAAAGGAAAAAAGCCTACTTCTCCTCCAAATCGACAAATTTTGCATAAATAACATCATGGACTCCTTCTCGCACGCCCGATTAACCAAATTTAGGAAATTGCCGAAACAAAAGTGATTCTATTTGCCGAAAACGCCATTTGTACCCGAAAAGTACTTTTTTACGAAACTAAAGAAGCCTACTTCTCCTCCAAATCGACAAATTTTGCATAAAAAACATCATGGACTTCTTCGCGAACGCCCGATTAACCAAATTTAGGAAATTGGCGAAACAAAACTGATTCTATTTGCCGAAAATGCCATTTGTACCCGAAAAGTACTTTTTTACGAAATTAAAAAAGCCTACATCTCCTCCAAATCGACAAATTTTGCATAAATAACATCATGGACTCCTTCGCGCACGCCCGATTAACCAAATTTAGGAAATTGGCGAAATAAAAGTGATTCTATTTGCCGAAAACGCCATTTGTACCAGAAAAGTACTTTTTTACGAAAGCAAAAAAGCCTATTTCTCCTCCAAATCGACAAATTTTGCATAAATAACCCCATGGACTCCTTCGCGTACGCCCGATTAACCAAATTTAGGAAATTGGCGAAACAAAAGTGATTCTATTTGCCAAAAACGCCATTTGTACCCGAAAAGTACTTTTTTACGAAACTAAAAAAGCCTACTTCTCCTCCAAATCGACAATTTTTGCATAAATAACATCATGGACTCCTTCGCGCACGCCCGATTAACCAAATTTAGGAAATGGGCGAAACAAAAGTGATTCTATTTGCCGAAAACGCCACTTGTACCAGAAAAGTACTTTTTTACGAAACTAAAAAAGCCTACTTCTCCTCCAAATCGACAAATTTTGCATAAATAACATCATGGACTACTTCGCGCACGCCCGGTTAACCAAATTTAGGAAATTGGCGATTCTATTTGCCGAAAACGCCATTTGTACCCGAAAAGTACTTTTTTACGAAACTAAAAAAGCCTACTTCTCCTTCAAATCGACCCATTTTGCATAAATAACATCATGGACTCCTTTGCGCATGCCCGATTAACCAAATTTAGGAAATGGGCGAAAGAAAAGTGATTCTATTTGCCGAAAACGCCATTTGTACCCGAAAAGTACTTTTTTACGAAACTAAAAAAGCCTACTTCTTCTCCAAATCGACAAATTTTGCATAAATAACATCGTGGACTCCTTCGCACATGCCCGATTAACCAAATTTAGGAAATTGGCGAAAGAAAAGTGATTCTGTTTGCCAAAAACGCCATTTGTACCCGAAAAGTACTTTTTTACGAAACTAAAAAAGCCTACTTCTCCTCCAAATCGACAAATTTTGCATAAATAACATCGTGGACTCCTTCGCGCATGCCCGATTAACCTAATTTAGCAAATGGGCGAAAGAAAAGTGATTCTATTTGCCAAAAACGCCATTTGTACCCGAAAAGTACTTTTTTACGAAACTAAAAAAGCCTACTTCTCCTCCAAATCCACAAATTTTGCATCAGTGACATCGTGGACTCCTTCGCGCATGCCCGATTAACCAGATTTAGGAAATGGGCGAAAGAAAAGTGATTCTATTTGCCGAAAACGCCATTTGTACCCGAAAAGTACTTTTTTACGAAACTAAAAAAGCCTACTTCTCCTCCAAATCGACAAATTTTGCATAAATAACATCATGGACTCCTTTGCGCTGCCCGATTAACCAAATTGAGGAAATGGGCGAAAGAAAAGTGATTCTATTTGCCGAAAACGCCGTTTGTACCCGTAAAGTACTTTTTTACGAAACTAAAAAAGCCTACTTCTCCTCCAAATCGACAAATTTTGCATAAATAACCTCATGGACTCCTTTGCGCATGCCCGATTAACCAAATTTAGGAAATGGGCGAAAGAAAAGTGATTCTATTTGCCGAAAACGCCATTTGTACCCGAAAAGTACTTTTTTACGAAACTAAAAAAGCCTACTTCTCCTTCAAATCGACCCATTTTGCATAAATAACATCATGGACTCCTTTGCGCATGCCCGATTAACCAAATTTAGGAAATTGGCGAAAGAAAAGTGATTCTATTTGCCGAAAACGCCATTTGTACCCGAAAAGTACTTTTTTACGAAACTAAAAAAGCCTACTTCTCCTCCAAATCGACAAATTTTGCATCAGTAACATCGTGGACTCCTTCGCGCATGCCCGATTAACCAGATTGAGGAAATGGGCGAAAGAAAAGTGATTCTATTTGCCGAAAACGCCATTTGTACCCGAAAAGTACTTTTTTACGAAACTAAAAAGCCTACTTCTCCTCCAAATCGACAAATTTTGCATAAATAACATCGTGGACTCCTTCGCACATGCCCGATTAACCAAATTTAGGAAATTGGCGAAAGAAAAGTGATTCTGTTTGCCAAAAACGCCATTTGTACCCGAAAAGTACTTTTTTACGAAACTAAAAAAGCCTACTTCTCCTCCAAATCGACAAATTTTGCATAAATAACATCGTGGACTCCTTCGCGCATGCCCGATTAACCTAATTTAGCAAATGGGCGAAAGAAAAGTGATTCTATTTGCCAAAAACGCCATTTGTACCCGAAAAGTACTTTTTTACGAAACTAAAAAAGCCTACTTCTCCTCCAAATCCACAAATTTTGCATCAGTAACATCGTGGACTCCTTCGCGCATGCCCGATTAACCAGATTTAGGAAATGGGCGAAAGAAAAGTGATTCTATTTGCCGAAAACGCCATTTGTACCCGAAAAGTACTTTTTTACGAAACTAAAAAAGCCTACTTCTCCTCCAAATCGACAAATTTTGCATAAATAACATCATGGACTCCTTTGCGCTGCCCGATTAACCAAATTGAGGAAATGGCGAAAGAAAAGTGATTCTATTTGCCGAAAACGCCGTTTGTACCCGTAAAGTACTTTTTTACGAAACTAAAAAAGCCTACTTCTCCTCCAAATCGACAAATTTTGCATAAATAACCTCATGGACTCCTTTGCGCATGCCCGATTAACCAAATTTAGGAAATGGGCGAAAGAAAAGTGATTCTATTTGCCGAAAACGCCATTTGTACCCGAAAAGTACTTTTTTACGAAACTAAAAAAGCCTACTTCTCCTTCAAATCGACCCATTTTGCATAAATAACATCATGGACTCCTTTGCGCATGCCCGATTAACCAAATTTAGGAAATGGGCGAAAGAAAAGTGATTGTATTTGCCGAAAACGCCATTTGTACCCGAAAAGTACTTTTTTACGAAACTAAAAAAGCCTACTTCTCCTCCAACTCGACAAATTTTGCAGAAATAACATCGTGGACTCCTTCGCGCATGCCCGATTAACCAAATTTAGGAAATGGGCGAAAGAAAAGTGATTCTATTTGCCGAAAACGCCATTTGTACCCGAAGAGTACTTTTTTATGAAACTAAAAAATGCTACTTCTCCTCCAAATCGACAAATTTTGCAGAAATAACATCGTGGACTCCTTCGCGCATGCCCGATTAACCAAATTTAGGAAATGGGCGAAAGAAAAGTGATTCTATTTGCCGAAACGCCATTTGTACCCGAAGAGTACTTTTTTATGAAACTAAAAAATGCTACTTCTCCTCCAAATCGACAAATTTTGCATAAATAACATCGTGGACTCCTTCGCGCATGCCCGATTAACCAAATTTAGGAAATGGGCGAAAGAAAAGTGATTCTATTTGCCGAAAACGCCATTTGTACCCGAAAGTACTTTTTTACGAAAATAAAAAAGCCTACTTCTCCTCCAAATCGACAAATTTTGCATAAATAACATCGTGGACTCCTTCGCGCATGCCCGATTAACCAATTTAGCAAATGGGCGAAAGAAAAGTGATTCTATTTGCCAAAAACGCCCTTTGTACCCGAAAAGTACTTTTTTACGAAACTAAAAAAGCCTACTTCTCCTCCAAATCCACAAATTTTGCATCAGTAACATCGTGGACTCCTTCGCGCATGCCCGATTAACCAGATTAGGAAATGGGCGAAAGAAAAGTGATTCTATTTGCCGAAAACGCCATTTGTACCCGAAAAGTACTTTTTACGAAACTAAAAAGCTACTTCTCCTCCAAATCGACAAATTTTGCATTAATAACATCGTGGACTCCTTCGCGCATGCCCGATTAACCAAATTTAGGAAATTGGCGAAAGAAAAGTGATTCTGTTTGCCAAAAACGCCATTTTGTACCCGAAAAGTACTTTTTTACGAAACTAAAAAAGCCTACTTCTCCTCCAAATCGACAAATTGTGCATCAGTAACATCGTAGACTCCTTCGCGCATGCCCGATTAACCAGATTTAGGAAATGGGCGAAAGAAAAGTGATTCTATTTGCCGAAAACGCCATTTGTACCCGAAAAGTACTTTTTTACGAAACTATAAAAGCCTACTTCTCCTCCAAATCGACAAATTTTGCATAAATAACATCATGGACTCCTTTGCGCATGCCCGATTACCCAAATTTAGGAAATGGGCGAAAGAAAAGTGATTCTATTTGCCGAAAACGCCATTTGTACCCGAAAAGTACTTTTTTACGAAACTAAAAAAGCCTACTTCTCCTTCAAATCGACAAATTTTGCATAAATAACATCATGGACTCCTTTGCGCATGCCCGATTAAACAACTTTAGGAAATTGGAGAAAGAAAAGTGATTGTATTTGCCGAAAACGCCATTTGTACCCGAAAAGCACTTTTTTTACGAAACTAAAAAAGCCTACTTCTCCTCCAAATCGACAAATTTTGCATAAATAACATCATGGACGCCTTCGCGCACGCCCGGTTAACCAAATTTAGGAAATTGGCGAAACAAAAGTGATTCTGTTTGCCGAAAACGCCATTTGTACCCGAAAAGTACTTTTTTACGAAACTAAAAAAGCCTACTTCTCCTCCAAATCGACCCATTTTGCATAAATAACATCGTGGACTCCTTCGTGCATGCCCGATTAAACAATTTAGGAAATTGGCGAAAGAAAAGTGATTCTATTTGCCGAAAACGCCATTTGTACCCGAAAAGTACTTTTTACGAAACTAAAAAAGCCTACTTCTCCTCCAAATCGACAAATTTTGCATAAATAACATCGTGGACTCCTTCGCGCATGCCCGATTAACCAAATTGAGGAAATGGGCGAAAGAAAAGTGATTGTATTTGCCGAAAACGCCATTTGTACCCGAAAAGTACTTTTTTACGAAACTAAAAAAGCCTACTTCGCCTCCAAATCGACAAATTTTGCATAAATAACATCATGGCCTCTTTTGCGCATGCCCGATTAACCAAATTGAGGAAATGGGCGAAAGAAAAGTGATTCTATTTGCCGAAAACGCCATTTGTACCCGAAAAGTACTTTTTTACGAAACTAAAAAAGCCTACTTCTCCTCCAAATCGACAAATTTTGCAGCAATAACATCGTGGACTCCTTCGCGCATGCCCCGATTAACCAAATTTAGGAAATGGGCGAAAGAAAAGTGATTCTATTTGCCAAAAACGCCACTTGTACCCGAAAAGTACTTTTTTACGAAACTAAAAAAGCCTACTTCGCCTCCAAATCGACAAATTTTGCATAAATAACATCCTGGACTCCTTTGCGCATGCCGATTAACCAAATTTAGGAAATGGGCGAAAGAAAAGTGATTCTATTTGCCGAAAACGCCATTTGTACCCGAAAAGTATATTTTTACGAAACTAAAAAAGCCTACTTCTCCTCCAAATCGACAAATTTTGCATAAATAACATCATGGACTCCTTTGCGCATGCCCGATGAACCAGATTTAGGAAATGGGCGAAAGAAAAGTGATTCTATTTGCCAAAAACGCCATTTGTACCCGAAAAGTACTTTTTTACGAAACTAAAAAAGCCTACTTCTCCTCCAAATCGACAAATTTTGCATAAATAACATCATGAACTCCTTCGCGCATGCCCGATTAACCAAATTGAGCAAATTGGCGAAAGAAAAGTGATTCTATTTGCCGAAAATGCCATTTGTACCCGAAAAGTACTTTTTTACGAAACTAAAAAAGCCTACTTCTCCTCCAACTCGACAAATTTTGCAGAAATAACATCATGGACTCCTTTGCGCATGCCCGATTAACCAAATTTAGGAAATGGGCGAAAGAAAAGTGATTCTATTGGCCGAAAACGCCATTTGTACCCGAAAGGTCCTTTTTTACGAAACTAAAAAAGCCTACTTCTCCAAATCGAAAAATTTTGCATCAATAACATCGTGGACTCCTTCGCGCATGCCCGATTAACCAAATTTAGGAAATGGGCGAAAGAAAAGTGATTCTATTTGCCGAAAACGCCATTTGTACCCGAAAAGTACTTTTTTACGAAAATAAAAAAGCCTACTTCTCCTCCAAATCGACAAATTTTGCGTAAATAACATCGTGGACTCCTTCGCGCATGCCGATTAACCAAATTTAGCAAATGGGCGAAAGAAAAGTGATTCTATTTGCCAAAAACGCCATTTGTACCCGAAAAGTACTTTTTACGAAACTAAAAAAGCCTACTTCTCCTCCAAATCCACAAATTTTGCATCAGTAACATCGTGGACTCCTTCGCGCATGCCCGATTAACCAGATTTAGGAAATGGGCGAAAGAAAAGTGATTCTATTTGCCGAAAACGCCATTTGTACCCGAAAAGTACTTTTTTACGAAACTAAAAAAGCCTACTTCTCCTCCAAATCGACAAATTTTGCATAAATAACATCATGGACTCCTTTGCGCTGCCCGATTAACCAAATTGAGGAAATGGGCGAAAGAAAATTGATTCTATTTGCCGAAAACGCCGTTTGTACCCGTAAAGTACTTTTTTACGAAACTAAAAAAGCCTACTTCTCCTCCAAATCGACAAATTTTGCATAAATAACCTCATGGACTCCTTGCGCATGCCCGATTAACCAAATTTAGGAAATGGGCGAAAGAAAAGTGATTCTATTTGCCGAAAACGCCATTTGTACCCGAAAAGTACTTTTTTACGAAACTAAAAAAGCCTACTTCTCCTTCAAATCGACCCATTTTGCATAAATAACATCATGGACTCCTTTGCGCATGCCCGATTAACCAAATTTAGGAAATGGGCGAAAGAAAAGTGATTCTATTTGCCGAAAACGCCATTTGTACCCGAAAAGTACTTTTTTACGAAACTAAAAAAGCCTACTTCTTCTCCAAATCGACAAATTTTGCATAAATAACATCGTGGACTCCTTCGCACATGCCCGATTAACCAAATTTAGGAAATTGGCGAAAGAAAAGTGATTCTGTTTGCCAAAAACGCCATTTGTACCCGAAAAGTACTTTTTTACGAAACTAAAAAAGCCTACTTCTCCTCCAAATCGACAAATTTTGCATAAATAACATCGTGGACTCCTTCGCGCATGCCCGATTAACCTAATTTAGCAAATGGGCGAAAGAAAAGTGATTCTATTTGCCAAAAACGCCATTTGTACCCGAAAAGTACTTTTTTACGAAACTAAAAAAGCCTACTTCTCCTCCAAATCCACAAATTTTGCATCAGTGACATCGTGGACTCCTTCGCGCATGCCCGATTAACCAGATTTAGGAAATGGGCGAAAGAAAAGTGATTCTATTTGCCGAAAACGCCATTTGTACCCGAAAAGTACTTTTTTACGAAACTAAAAAAGCCTACTTCTCCTCCAAATCGACAAATTTTGCATAAATAACATCATGGACTCCTTTGCGCTGCCCGATTAACCAAATTGAGGAAATGGGCGAAAGAAAAGTGATTCTATTTGCCGAAAACGCCGTTTGTACCCGTAAAGTACTTTTTTACGAAACTAAAAAAGCCTACTTCTCCTCCAAATCGACAAATTTTGCATAAATAACCTCATGGACTCCTTTGCGCATGCCCGATTAACCAAATTTAGGAAATGGGCGAAAGAAAAGTGATTCTATTTGCCGAAAACGCCATTTGTACCCGAAAAGTACTTTTTTACGAAACTAAAAAAGCCTACTTCTCCTTCAAATCGACCCATTTTGCATAAATAACATCATGGACTCCTTTGCGCATGCCCGATTAACCAAATTTAGGAAATTGGCGAAAGAAAAGTGATTCTATTTGCGAAAACGCCATTTGTACCCGAAAAGTACTTTTTTACGAAACTAAAAAAGCCTACTTCTCCTCCAAATCGACAAATTTTGCATCAGTAACATCGTGGACTCCTTCGCGCATGCCCGATTAACCAGATTGAGGAAATGGGCGAAAGAAAAGTGATTCTATTTGCCGAAAACGCCATTGTACCCGAAAAGTACTTTTTTACGAAACTAAAAAAGCCTACTTCTCCTCCAAATCGACAAATTTTGCATAAATAACATCGTGGACTCCTTCGCACATGCCCGATTAACCAAATTTAGGAAATTGGCGAAAGAAAAGTGATTCTGTTTGCCAAAAACGCCATTTGTACCCGAAAAGTACTTTTTTACGAAACTAAAAAAGCCTACTTCTCCTCCAAATCGACAAATTTTGCATAAATAACATCGTGGACTCCTTCGCGCATGCCCGATTAACCTAATTTAGCAAATGGGCGAAAGAAAAGTGATTCTATTTGCCAAAAACGCCATTTGTACCCGAAAAGTACTTTTTTACGAAACTAAAAAAGCCTACTTCTCCTCCAAATCCACAAATTTTGCATCAGTAACATCGTGGACTCCTTCGCGCATGCCCGATTAACCAACTTTAGGAAATGGGCGAAAGAAAAGTGATTCTATTTGCCGAAAACGCCATTTGTACCCGAAAAGTACTTTTTTACGAAAATAAAAAAGCCTACTTCTCCTCCAAATCGACAAATTTTGCATAAATAACATCGTGGACTCCTTCGCGCATGCCCGATTAACCAAATTTAGCAAATGGGCGAAAGAAAAGTGATTCTATTTGCCAAAAACGCCCTTTGTACCCGAAAAGTACTTTTTTACGAAACTAAAAAAGCCTACTTCTCCTCCAAATCCACAAATTTTGCATCAGTAACATCGTGGACTCCTTCGCGCATGCCCGATTAACCAGATTTAGGAAATGGGCGAAAGAAAAGTGATTCTATTTGCCGAAAACGCCATTTGTACCCGAAAAGTACTTTTTTACGAAACTAAAAAAGCCTACTTCTCCTCCAAATCGACAAATTTTGCATAAATAACATCATGGACTCCTTTGCGCTGCCCGATTAACCAAATTGAGGAAATGGGCGAAAGAAAAGTGATTCTATTTGCCGAAAACGCCGTTTGTACCCGTAAAGTACTTTTTTACGAAACTAAAAAAGCCTACTTCTCCTCCAAATTGACAAATTTTGCATAAATAACCTCATGGACTCCTTTGCGCATGCCGATTAACCAAATTTAGGAAATGGGCGAAAGAAAAGTGATTCTATTTGCCGAAAACGCCATTTGTACCCGAAAAGTACTTTTTACGAAACTAAAAAAGCCTACTTCTCCTTCAAATCGACCATTTTGCATAAATAACATCATGGACTCCTTTGCGCATGCCCGATTAACCAAATTTAGGAAATGGGCGAAAGAAAAGTGATTCTATTTGCCGAAAACGCCATTTGTACCCGAAAAGTACTTTTTTACGAAACTAAAAAAGCCTACTTCTCCTCCAAATCGACAAATTTTGCATAAATAACATCGTGGACTCCTTCGCACATGCCCGATTAACCAAATTTAGGAAATTGGCGAAAGAAAGTGATTCTGTTTGCCAAAAACGCCATTTGTACCCGAAAAGTACTTTTTTACGAAACTAAAAAAACCTACTTCTCCTCCAAATCGACAAATTTTGCATCAGTAACATCGTGGACTCCTTCGCGCATGCCCGATTAACCAGATTTAGGAAATGGGCGAAAGAAAAGTGATTCTATTTGCCGAAAACGCCATTTGTACCCGAAAAGTACTTTTTTTACGAAACTAAAAAAGCCTACTTCTCCTCCAAATCGACAAATTTGGCATAAATAACATCATGGACTCCTTTGCGCGTGCCCGATTAACCAAATTTAGGAAATGGGCGAAAGAAAAGTGATTCTATTTGCCGAAAACGCCATTTGTACCCGAAAAGTACTTTTTTACGAAACTAAAAAAGCCTACTTCTCCTCCAAATCGACAAATTTTGCATAAATAACATCATGGACTCCTTTGCGCATGCCCGATTAACCAAATTTAGGAAATGGGCCGGAAGAAAAGTGATTCTATTTGCCGAAAACGCTATTTGTACCCGAAAAGTACTTTTTACGAAATTAAAAAAGCCTACTTCTCCTCCAAATCGACAATTTTGCATAAATAACATCATGGACTCCTTTGCGCATGCCCGATTAACCAAATTTAGGAAAGGGGCGAAAGACAAGTGATTCTATTTGCCGAAACCGCATTTGTGCCCGAAGAGTACTTTTTTACGAAACTAAAAAAGCCTATTTCTCCTCCAAATCGACCCATTTTGCATAAATAACATCGTGGACTCCTTCGTGCATGCCCGATTAAACAACTTTAGGAAATTGGAGAAAGAAAAGTGATTGTATTTGCCGAAAACGCCATTTGTACCCGAAAAGTACTTTTTTACGAAACTAAAAAAGCCTACTTCTCCTCCAAATCGACAAATTTTGCATAAATAACATCATGGACTCCTTCGCGCACGCCCGGTTAACCAAATTTAGGAAATTGGCGAAACAAAAGTGATTCTGTTTGCCGAAAACAAACGCCATTTGTACCCGACAAGTACTTTTTTACGAAACTAAAAAAGCCTACTTCTCCTCCAAATCGACAAATTTTGCATAAATAACATCGTGGACTCCTTTGCGCATACCCGATTAACCAAATTTAGGAAATGGACGAAAGAAAAGTGATTCTATTTGCCGAAAACGCCATTTGTACCCGAAAAGTACTTTTTTACGAAACTAAAAAAGCCTACTGCTCCTCCAAATCGACAAATTTTGCAGAAATAACATCGTGGACTCCTTCGCGCATGCCCGATTAACCAAATTTAGGAAATTGGCGAAAGAAAAGTTATTCTATTTGCCAAAAACGCCATTTGTACCCGAAAAGTACTTTTTTACGAAACTAAAAAAGCCTACTTCTCCTCCAAATCGACAAATTTTGCAGAAATAACATCGTGGACTCCTTCGCCCATGCCCGATTAACCAAATTTAGGAAATGGGCGAAAGAAAAGTGATTCTATTTGCCGAAAACGCCATTTGTGCCCGAAGAGTACTTTTTTACGAAACTAAAAAAGCCAATTTCTCCTCCAAATCGACCCATTTTGCATAAATAACATCGTGGACTCCTTCGTGCATGCCCGATTAAACAAATTTAGGAAATTGGAGAAAGAAAAGTGATTCTATTTGCCGAAAACGCCATTTGTACCCGAAAAGTACTTTTTTACGAAACTAAAAAAGCCTACTGCTCCTCCAAATCGACAAATTTTGCAGAAATAACATCGTGGACTCCTTCGCGCATGCCCGATTAACCAAATTTAGGAAATTGGCGAAAGAAAAGTTATTCTATTTGCCAAAAACGCCATTTGTACCCGAAAAGTACTTTTTTACGAAACTAAAAAAGCCTACTTCTCCTCCAAATCGACAAATTTTGCAGAAATAACATCGTGGACTCCTTCGCCCATGCCCGATTAACCAAATTTAGGAAATGGGCGAAAGAAAAGTGATTCTATTTGCCGAAAACGCCATTTGTGCCCGAAGAGTACTTTTTTACGAAACTAAAAAAGCCAATTTCTCCTCCAAATCGACCCATTTTGCATAAATAACATCGTGGACTCCTTCGTGCATGCCCGATTAAACAAATTTAGGAAATTGGAGAAAGAAAAGTGATTTTATTTGCCGAAAACGCCATTTGTACCCGAAAAGTACTTTTTACGAAACTAAAAAAGCCTACTTCTCCTCCAAATCGACAAATTTTGCATAAATAACATCATGGACTCCTTTGCGCATGCCTGATTAACCAGATTTAGGAAATAGGCGAAAGAAAAGTGATTCTATTTGCCGAAAACGCCATTTGTACCCGAAAAGTACTTTTTTACGAAAATAAAAAAGCCTACTTCTCCTCCAAATCGACAAATTTTGCATAAATAACATCATGGACTCCTTCGCGCATGCCCGATTAACCAAATTTAGGAAATTGGCGAAAGAAAAGTGATTTTATTTGCCGAAAACGCCATTTGTACCCGAAAAGTACTTTTTTACGAAACTAAAAAAGCCTACTTCTCCTCCAAATCGACAAATTTTGCAGAAATAACATCGTGGACTCCTTCGCGCATGCCCGATTAACCAAATTTAGGAAATGGGCGAAAGAAAAGGGATTCTATTTGCCGAAAACGCCATTTGTACCCGAAGAGTACTTTTTTACGAAACTAAAAAAGCCTACTTCTCCTCCAAATCGACACATTTTGCATCAATAACATCGTGGACTCCTTCGTGCATGCCCGATTAACCAAATTTAGGAAATGGGCGAAAGAAAAGTGATTCTATTGGCCGAAAACGCCATTTGTACCCGAAAAGTCCTTTTTTACGAAATTAAAAAAGCCTACTTCTCCTCCAAATCGACATATTTTGCATCAATAACATCGTGGACTCCTTCGCGCATGCCCGATTAACCAAATTTAGGAAATGGGCGAAAGAAAAGTGATTGTATTTGCCGAAAACGCCCATTTGTACCCGAAAAGTACTTTTTTACGAAACTAAAAAAGCCTACTTCTCCTCCAAATCGACAAATTTTGCATCAATAACATCATGGCCTCTTTTGCGCATGCCCGATTAACCAGATTTAGGAAATGGGCGAAAGAAAAGTGATTCTATTTGCCGAAAACGCCATTTGTACCCGAAAAGTACTTTTTTACGAAACTAAAAAAGCCTACTTCTCCTCCAAATCGACAAATGTTGCATAAATAACATCATGGACTCCTTCGCACATGCCCGATTAACCAAATTTAGGAATTTGGCGAAAGAAAAGTGATTCTATTTGCCGAAAACGCCATTTGTACCCAAAAAGTACTTTTTTACGAAACTAAAAAAGCCTACTTCTCCTCCAAATCGACAAATTTTGCATAAATAACATCATGGACACCTTTGCGCATGCCCGATTAACCAAATTTAGGAAATGGGCGAAAGAAAAGTGATTCTATTTGCCGAAAACGCCATTTGTACCCGAAAAGTACTTTTTTACGAAACTAAAAAAGCCTACTTCTCCTCCAAATCGACAAATTTTGCATAAATAACATCGTGGACTCCTTCGCGCATGCCCGATTAACCAAATTTAGGAAATGGGCGAAAGAAAAGTGATTCTATTTGCCGAAAACGCCATTTGTACCCGAAAAGTACTTTTTCACGAAACTAAAAAAGTCTACTTCTCCTCCAAATCGACAATTTTGCATAAATAACATCGTGGACTCCTTTGCGCATGCCCGATTAACCAAATTTAGGAAATGGGCGAAAGAAAAGTGATTCTATTTGCCGAAAACGCCATTTGTACCCGAAAAGTACTTTTTTACGAAACTAAAAAGCCTACTTTTCCTCCAAATCGACAAATTCTGCATAAATAACATCGTGGACTCCTTCGCGCATGCCCGATTAACCAAATTTAGGAAATGGGCGAAAGACAAGTGATTCTATTTGCCGAAAACGCCATTTGTACCCGAAAAGTACTTTTTTACGAAACTAAAAAAGCCTACTTCTCCTCCAAATCGACAAATTTTGCATAAATAACATCATGGACTCCTTTGCGCATGCCCGATTAACCAAATTTAGGAAATGGGCGAAAGAAAAGTGTCTGTATTTGCCGAAAACGCCATTTGTACCCGAAAATGACTTTTTCACGAAACTAAAAAAGTCTACTTCTCCTCCAAATCGACAATTTTGCATAAATAACATCGTGGACTCCTTTGCGCATGCCCGATTAACCAAATTTAGGAAATGGGCGAAAGAAAAGTGATTCTATTTGCCGAAAACGCCATTTGTACCCGAAAAGTACTTTTTCACGAAACTAAAAAAGTCTACTTCTCCTCCAAATCGACAATTTTGCATAAATAACATCGTGGACTCCTTTGCGCATGCCCGATTAACCAAATTTAGGAAATGGGCGAAAGAAAAGTGATTCTATTTGCCGAAAACGCCATTTGTACCCGAAAAGTACTTTTTCACGAAACTAAAAAAGTCTACTTCTCCTCCAAATCGACAATTTTGCATAAATAACATCGTGGACTCCTTTGCGCATGCCCGATTAACCAAATTTAGGAAATGGGCGAAAGAAAAGTGATTCTATTTGCCGAAAACGCCATTTGTACCCGAAAAGTACTTTTTTACGAAACTAAAAAAGCCTACTTTTCCTCCAAATCGACAAATTCTGCATAAATAACATCGTGGACTCCTTCGCGCATGCCCGATTAACCAAATTTAGGAAATGGGCGAAAGACAAGTGATTCTATTTGCCAAAAACGCCATTTGTACCCGAAAAGTACTTTTTTAAGAAACTAAAAAAGCCTACTTCTCCTCCAAATCGACAAATTTTGCATAAATAACATCATGGACTCCTTTGCGCATGCCCGATTAACCAAATTTAGGAAATGGGCGAAAGAAAAGTGTCTGTATTTGCCGAAAACGCCATTTGTACCCGAAAAGTACTTTTTTACGAAACTAAAAAAGCCTAATCTGGATAGAAGAAACAGTTTCCGTTGGGTTGCTTAATTAATAGGTTTAAAATAGCGGCTAATTTAATAGCGAGCGCAAGCGAGCTCTTAAGGTAACATGCATGCATATTCAAAATCAATTTCAAGCATAGGCTTAGGACTTTCATTTCGCGTAACAGCCCCCATGAGACGTTTTCGGATTCGGAGTAAATATCAGCTGTACGTAAATATATCCAAGCAAAGAGAGGTCGAAGCCTATTTTGTCATTTCTTTAATAATTAAATCAGCTGCCCCTTAAAATTAACCAATAAATTATTCAATGTTAATACTGGATGTATACTTAAAATTAAACTTAATTTATCACCGACGAGTTAAATGTCCATTGCCAACCTTCCATCTCCAAGCAGCGCGCTCTTGTTGACCATGGCCATTTTCGGCTGCAAGCCATAGTGACCTGTAGTTCCCTGACCGATTTTGTAATGCGCGTTCGTATTATGCCAACCGTCCTCAGGCGAACCGAACGCGTGAATGTCCACAGATGTCATAACAGATAGTCTTCTTGGAGGGAAATATGGATGTTGACCGTGCTATGGTACTATTTCTGATCACTGAAGAATTACCTGATGATGCGCTATATCTCGTTAATACGATTCGGTATTACCATGACCAAATGCTACAAGCCTTTGCCGGTATTCTAACGGAAATGCCCAGAGAAAAAATATCGAGAATAACTGGCTTCGTGAAAGGGGTGGTGCCTCAATACACGATGGACGATTTCCGCAGTCACTTTCGGATTAGTCGAGGAGTTTTCCGCACACTGCAGGAGTAAGTGACACCACACCTTCTGCGTGAAAGTGCTAGAGGCACTCCGCAGGTGGCACCAAAGAAAATGCTGTTGATGATCTGCTGGTGCATGGCCAATATGGAAGGAATGCAAGAAGTCAGCAACACTTTTGATTTATCTCTGGCATCCGTCCAATGCCATACTTTACAGGATACTGGATGTATTCCAAGAACATTTGTAGCTTTTCAGCTGGTAGTTAACCAAGACATGATGATTACCCATGGCCGGGTAGTACACATGATGCTAGAGTGCTGAGGAACAGCTCGCTTTTTGATGAGGCTGAGGGTGGTCAGAAGTTTCTACCTGGGCATTATGTTATTGGTGACGCTGTCTACCCACTGCGTGACTGGTTGGTGACACCCTTTTGAAATACTGGCAACCTTACTGCAGAGCAGCGAAGATTTAACTACGTTGTGTCATCGATGAGGCAGGTGGTGGAGAGATGCATTGGACATTTGAACCGGCGCTTTCGAAAGCTCCCTTGAAGTACACTTGTTCAATGTTGTGGCCATATGCAGACTTGTTTTTGCAGGCTGCGTATTAAAAATAGTGTGTGTTCTCGCAGATGACGATTTGGAAAACTACATGGAGATGGATCTAAACGTTGACCCAAACAATAATCTTGCTGTATTTCCAAACAATAATAATGGAGTGGCACATCGCCACCAGCGGGTCCAATTGCTGCAGTAGAAAGTTGTTGACCCACTTCCTCCCCTTGCCGGTAAACCGTTGGCAATCGTAGAGTGTATGTGTTTCCTTTGCGTCTCCTTTGAACAAACTGACGACCCAATTGAAGTAAAACCTGCGACTAGTAGTTATATTTGTAGTTTCCTAGCTGGTTACAGTTTTGTGCGTAAAATCCTACTTAGCATTATATGGGCAAAAAAGACACAAAGCAACTATTGAGTATCCGTTTTTTGTTATTATTCAGAAGTTTGCAAAAACAAAACAAAAACATGATTGTGTACGAGAAGATGTGTAATCGAATAACCAATGCGATACTTTCATCGCAAAGGATAGTTCGTCAAATACAGTTAGCCAAAACATAACTAAACAGATCAATCGCCAATACAATTAAGCAGATGTATATTAAAACTCATTTATTGTACATAATAAGAACAAAACAGACATATTTCACTCGGATAACAACGTTGAACTAGACAATAGGTGGAGCTCAAACTAATATGTGTATCACACATTCAAGTTACTGCAGACTAGATAAAAACTAGAATCAATTACATAGGGCAAAAAATATGTCGAGCTGACAAGAACTGATTGCTAAACAATGAAATAATAATAATAGTAACTGTGTAACTTATTTATTATGTGCCAACTTGTCTTGGAGTTGAAGTCTTTCTCCATATTCAGTCGCACCTCAAGAAGGGCATTAATTTCTTTTTCGGTCCAGACATGGCCAGACTGTTGGTAGCCAGGGGATTGGCTAGAAGAATTGTAAGATGATGACCCAGCGCTGGTAGATGGTCTAGAAGATGTGCTGCAGGACGCGCTGGTAGATAGTCCCGAAGGTGTGCTGCAGGACCCGCTGGTAGATAGTCCCGAAGGTGTGCTGCAGGATGCGCTGGTAGATGGTCCAGAAGGTGTGCTGCAGGACGAGCTGGTAGATGGTTCAGAAGGTGTTCTGGAAGCGATGGAGCTGTTAGATGGTACTAGTTTTGCCCCTGGGCAGTGAGCCAGTTGTTGGGTAAGCAGATTCATGGAGGGCTCATCTGAAATATTTATGACATTGTCATAACACATAGTAAGAGAATATAATTAGACCATTACATTCTATTTCTTTTACGATATTGTGGTGTCATAGTGCTACATTCGTCTCAAATGACAGATAATCAATTACATACAATGTATGGCTGAAAATGATAAGGCACTGCATACGTTGCACTATAATGAATGTCCCTAATGCCTAAACAAGATGCCACATAAAATATTATATTGATCATTTCTATGTAAATGTTCATTATTGCTTGGCAAGGCTTATGCAATATCTGGTATATATGGGTGTTCATTTTCTGATAATAGAATACACTACGAAGATGGGAAGGCAATTTACAAATTACTTGGCAAGGCTTATTAATAAATAAATAAATTACGCAAGTGGCCTAATTAGGCTGTATGAATTATCTGGTTTACCAAGCATTGGCAACAGATCCGCAACATCTTTTGAAGCTGGTACAATAAGGACTACATCCCGGCCGCTATCATCTTTGACTTCTATATGGAGAATACTGAAATTAAAACATAAATTCTAACATAAACACCAATTACTTTTGATGACATTGTATATGGAATATTTAATATATTATCATTAAAAGCGATTCTTCAACAGCCAAGAGAAATGTTCATGTCTTAACCTGTTATTAATATAGAGAGTGCGGAGGTGTTTCACGTTCATTTTCATTTTTTTCTAAAGAAACCTAGTTTTCAATTAGTTTCTAGTTAACTGAAAACTAACTCCATTGTTAGTTATCAACCAGTGCTCAACTCTTGTTTTTCTAAGCAAGAGGACTACCCTTTAATGAAAAATGGTTTAAAACTAACTTTGATGACATTGGTCAGTGAAAAAATGATTGAAAACTAGTTGAAATCTTTTTGAATTGGACATGGAGTGCCTACAGCAAAAAAACTGCATAAGTTATATATATTTATAGGCATAAGACTTAGTAAGCTTATATAAATCTCAAATTCATAAGCAAAGCTTGTTGTTAATAAATTTATCAAATCTATTTGTTGACTCATATAGCACTCTACAAAAATATCTAATAGAGTCTACGGTTTCATCAGAAAAAAATATCAAGGAGAAATTCCTATGATAACTTATATTTCAGAAATGTTTGAATTTATAAGCCAACTTTATTGTTCGTCAATTGGTTGTCTGCTACTCTACACAAATATCTAATAGAGTCTACTGTTTCATCAGAAAACATATCAGGGAGAAATTCCTATAGAGTCTAACATATTTCTGAAATTCCAGAATTTATAAGCCAACTTTATTCTTTGTCACTTTGTTGTCTGCTAACTTAGCATTCAAAACAAATATAACATGTTTCAAAGAAACAAGCCGAGCTGCTATGTTAAAGCTTAATTATATAGTGTTTTGGGCTCAATTGTATTATTTACATTATTTGCAATATATTCGTCATGCAATTACCTATTTCTTACTGTTTTAATTCATCTTATGTTTTGGTAATATATTGATGATATTGGAATTAGATCTGGAGATTCACTATTTAACCTCTTTTTTTTGGGCTTTCTTCGTAGAGTATCTGTCACATCCACCTCAGTACATTTTCAGTGGTCCACTGGGAATGAGCCTAATCAATGAGGAAACGTAATCAAGTCATTGTTCAAAATTTAAATTCAGTAGTCTTTCGCTTTTAATGTGACTGCATAACTTGTTTGACATGCAGTTTATGTATATGTCCACCTCAATTACAGATTTCTGTCTGAGTAGCAATCTTGTTGAGTTGTGCATTAATTGTGAAAGGATATATATTAATGATTATATAGATGAGCTACACTAAAAATCGGCAACACTTGTTTTAATAGTGGAACTTTTTTTTGATACGAAAATAGTTGCGCTCTCCCTGTTCGGTTTTACCTATATGACATATTATGTCATGATATACCGAAGTAGCCATGTGCTTTTTAATTTTCAAATCATGCCATGCCTTAAGTACTTCCTTTTATTACCTTGGTATCTTTTCGACATTTTTCTTCTGTAGGTTATATTGTAACGTTATGATATCTACCCCAGAGAGACATCTCTGTATTGGCCTATAAGGTGACTGGCTAAGATGGACTGGCTAAGAAAAATAGTATTTTAGCAAGCTAAAAGTTGCAAACTTTGTCAAATTGTGAATACATAAATAGCCAAAAAAAGATATGCTACTAAACTAACTTTGGCGCCATAAGCTCGAGTGTAACAAAAATAGGCTAAAAACAGACCAAAATGCAGTTTATCACAATGTGCCTTTCGGCACGTATATGCCACCCCTTGAATGTGTTGTGCATTTGCTTGTAAAACATAACATACATGTGACAGCGCGGTTAATCTAGACAGCGTTATTACGATTGGTTGAGAGGTATTGAATGTTATTGGATGGTCGTGCGCGCAAAAGAGGTGTTGTTGATTATGTGAGAGTGTGATGCATTGTGCCGGAATGGGATAAAAAGTGAAACGGATTGATAATGCCATTAAGGGAATTATCGAACAATTCAGGTCAGTAATGAAAGATGATATGATGTATGGAATATGATACGATGTAAGGAATATGATATGGCGTATGGAATATAGTAGATTGTAAGATGTGCGATTGTATGAAATGTAGCTTCAAGTAATTTCCCAGTACAATGATGCACTGCCCTTACATTAAGAACCGTATTTTTGTTGTGGGTTTATTATTTATTTTAGATACCGTGTGCACCTTGTGATTAAATATCGAACTCTAACGGGGATATAAATAAACAGGAACCAGAACTTTAACTTTGGTGCGAATTTATGGAACCCTGTTGCATACATTTGAATGTATGCAACCCTGGACCCTGCCATCCTGTTCAGTGCCACCCAGCTACCCTGCCACCATGTTCAGTGCCACCCAGCTACCCTGCCACCCTGTCACACTGCCACCCTGCCACCTGCCACCCTGCCACCCTGCACCCTGCACAATTCAGTCTCCACCCTGCACCCTTCAGCCCCCACCCTGCACCCTGCACCCTGCACCCTTCCGCCTCCACCCTGCACCCTGTCACCGTGCCGCCCTGTCGCCCTGCCACCCAGCCACCCTGCTGTTTTTCCGTTTGTACGACCACGGAGGAGGCCATGAAGTGCCCAGCGAAAGGCTTGTTTCTTTCATCGTGCATTTTTCGGTTGAGTTATGTCAAGAAGGTAGGATAACGGGTTGGACAGAACGAGAGGCCGGCGCTCATCAAATCCGAGGCACCCGCCCAAACTGCCTCGTTACGAGGTGTAGTCATGGTAACATCTTTCGTCGACAGTGACTTCATGTGAAGTCTGGGTTAGTCAACCCATAGCTGTCGTCATGATATTGTTAGTTCATATCCGGCTGTAACTAGAGAAAAGGACTAACATTGGCCTGAGCAAGTTATTGGGATATTATGCCCCACTAAGATACCTCCACTTACTGGTTATGATTATATCAAAGAGTCATACCGCCAAACAAGACTATTTTGGGATCAAACCAGAAATGTGCCGTGAATACTGATCGTTATTCTGCACGCCAGTGGGGAAAGATAACTTTCATTATCCTCTTTAACAAAATGGACAGTTTATCAGATCAGCATTTTTTCTCCACCTAAAGGTAGCCCGTGTGGTAAATACGGGACCCGCTCTTGCGTCACACAATTTGGCCTTGCTACGAACGGTGACGCCGTTATGTTGGTACATCAGCATATTCCGCATAAAGACATGATATCGTTACAGAAGGCCCCTGAGGGGGTGGGGGGGGGGGCGGTCGGGGGTGAGGGGGGGGGGGGGGGGTAGCCATATAATAATAATAATAATAATCAGTTTATTGCCAAAAGAACACACAAATTACATTCATTTAGTACATCTTTACAATACATTTATAGTGGCAAGAGCAGAAGCCAAAGGCTTATTCGCTCGTATATGGTGAACGTGGTTAGAGTTGAAATTGATTTGCCAGCAAGCTAACAAAGAAAGAAAGCGAGAAGAGAACAGTCAAAAGTAAATAATTAAATAAATAAACATAAAAGTATAGGAGCCATTGAATGTTGATTAACGTCTAGCACAGCTAGCCACAGTAAAAAAAACAAAAAACAAAAAACATGTAAAGGCAACAGACTATTCAACAGTGACCGTGTTTAAAATAATGCGTTTAACTTCTTTCTTAAACATGTATTTTGACGTGCAAAAATTTACCTTTCTAAGCCATTTATTAAATATCCTGGGACCCGTGGTTCTTATTCCTTTCTCAGATAAAGTAGTCTTTGGTTTATGTATCCGCAGATGAGTAGACGCCCTTGTATTGTAACTGTGTACTTGCGACGTTGGAGTAAATATATCAGCGATAGTCCTGGGAATTGTACCTTGGTAGTAATTATACATAGTTATAACTATTTTATATTCATTTAGATAAACAATTGGTATCAAATTATACTTTAAGAAGAGTGGTTTTGTGTGTGAATACCTTGGTAATCCCGATATTATTCTAATGGCTCTTTTCTGCAACGTAATGAGAGGTTTTAAATATTTATGACATGTACCGCCCCAAACTTCTTTGGCATAGTCAAGGTAAGGGTAAATAAAGCTGGAGTACAAGGTGCGTAGGGTGTCACTGTTTAACAGCTTTCTTGCTTTCACCAAAATACCTATTCCCCGAGCAACCTTTCCCTTAATATATTGGATATGTTCATTCCATGTTAAATTAGCATCTAGTTGAACTCCTAAGAATTTCAGACTTGATATTTGCATAATTGTCTCTCCTGCAAGCCTAACCTCAGGACAATGATGAAGTTTCTTTTTGGCAGACCTAAATACCATATACTTTGTCTTTTTAATGTTTAAGGTTAAGTTATTTAACCGCAGCCAGTACCTTACTTTATCCATCTCGTTATTAAGTGTCAGGATCATTTGATCAATATTTTTACCCGATATGAAAAAATTGGCATCATCAGCAAATAATATACCAAATAATAAGGAGCTGACATTTGTGAGATCATTAATGTAGATCAAAAAGAGAAGCGGCCCTAATACAGAACCTTGTGGAACCCCGTCTGCAATTTTAGAGGTAGACGAGTTAATGTTATTATATTCGACATATTGTTTACGTTCGTAAAGATAGCTTCTGAACCAGTTTAATGATATACCTCGGACTCCAAACTTTTCCAATTTTAAAAGCAGGATGTCATGATTAACAGTATCAAAAGCTTTTGACAAGTCCAGAAATAATCCTATGGTGTAGTCTCCTTCGTCGATAGCAGTAGAAATTTTATCTACAAGGAGCATAAGGGCCAGCGAAGTGGAATGATTTGACCTGAATCCAAATTGGTGTTCATACAGCAAGTTGTATTTATTAATAAAGTTGATAAGCCTATTATACATTCATCTGTCAAATATCTTTGAAAACGCTATCTTTTAGGGAACCGATAATTGCACAAATTTCAGTTTCAGTCACAGGATCAAGGAAGAATGTTTTAATATTATTTGTCGTTACGAATTTTAGGGGGGATTATCGAGTCGCATATCGACTTTAAGCCGTATCGGTGCTGTCGCTAAATGGTACCACTGCAATGTGATGCCGGTGAGAGCGGACATGGGTGATAAAAAAGTTACCCCTGATAAAAAACATAGAACTGAAATTTTAAAACTTGCGACTAAAAATGTGCGTTCATAGAGTGGGTTAGCCAGAGCGGACCTGCACGGAGCGGAGACCTGGAGTGGGTCAATGAAGAAAAATATTTTGGAGGGCATTTTGTGAGTAAAAAGGGAGAGGGGCATTATAAATCGCGGAACCCTCCTTACCCCAGCAATGTATTAAGTAACACCGCCCCCCCCCCCCACACCCCTCGCGCCTGCACACCGCTTTACATTGACGTCATTCAATGCGAGTTGTCTCCAAGGCCCATAGCGCTAAACCGCTCCCACTACCAAACCGCTCCTACTGCCAAACCGCTCCCACTACCAAACCGCCCCTACTGCCAAACCGCTCCCACTACCAAACCGCTCCTACTGCCAAACCGCTTCCACTGCCAAACCGCTCCCCCCGCTAAACCGCTCCCACTACCAAACCGCTCCTACTGCCAAACCGATCCCACTGCCAAACCGCTCCCACTACCAAACCGCCCCTACTGCCCATCCGCTCCCACTACCAAACCGCCCCTACTGCCAAACCGCTCCCACTACCAAACCTCCCCTACTGCCCATCCGCTCCCACTACCAAACCGCCCCTACTGCCAAACCGCTCCCACTACCAAACCACTCCTACTACCAAACCGCTCCTATACTGCCAAACCGCTCCCACTACCAAACCGCTTCTACTGCCAAACCGCTCCCACTGCCAAACCGCGCCCACTACCAAACCGCCCCTACTGCCAAACCGCTCCCACTACCAAACCGCTCCTACTGCCAAACCGCTCCCACTACCAAACCGCCCCTACTGCCAAACCGCTCCCACTACCAAACCGCTCCTATACTGCCAAACCGCTCCCACTACCAAACCGCTTCCACTGCCAAACCGCTCCCACTGCCAAACCGCGCCCACTACCAAACCGCCTCTACTGCCAAACCGCTCCCACTACCAAACCGCTCCTACTGCCAAACCGCTCCCACTACCAAACCGCCCCTACTGCCAAACCGCTCCCACTAGCAAACCGCCCCTACTGCCAAACCGCTCTCAATGCCAAACCGCTCCCACTGCCAAACAACGTCCACTGCCAATCCGCTCCCCTTACCAAACCGTTCCTACAGCCAAACCGCCTCCACTACCAAACCGCTCCTACTGCCACAACGGCCCCACTACCAAACTGTTTCCACTATCAAACCGCTGTCACCGTCAAACCGCTCCCACTACCAAGCCGCTCTCACTACCAAACCGCTCACAATGCCGAACGGATCCCCTTACCATATCGCCCCTACTGCCAAACCGCTCCAACTGTCAAACCTCCCCCACTACCAAACCGCTCCGACTGCCACAACGGCCCCAATACCAAACTGTTCCCACTATCAAACCGCTCCCACTGCCAAACCGCTCCTACTGCCAAATCACTTCCATAGCCAAACCGCTCCCACTGCCAAACCGCTCCCACTGCCAAAACCGATTAAACTGCCAAACCGCTCCTATTGCCAAACCGATTCCACTGCCAAACCGATTAAACTGCCAAACCTCTTCCACCGCCAAACCACTGCCACTGCCAAACCGCTCTCACTACCAAACCTCTTCAACTACCAAGTCGCTCCTACTGCCACAATGGCCCCACTACCAAACTGTTCCCACTATCGAACCACTCCCACTGCCAAACGGCGCCCGATGCCAAAACGCTCCCACTGCCAAACCGCTCCCACTGCTTAACAGGGCCAACTGCCAAACCTCTCTCTCTGCCAAACCGCCCCCAATGCCAAACCATGCACTCCTACTGCCAAACCGCTGCCATTGCCAAACCGGTCCTACTGCCAAACCGCTCCCACTGCCAAACTGCGCCCACTCTCAAAATGCTGCCGCCAAACCGTTCCCACTAAGAAACCACTCCCACTACCAAACCACTCCCACTACCAAACAGCTCCCACTGCCAAACCGATTAAACTGTCAAACCTCTTCCACCGCCAAACCACTCCCACTGCCAAACCGCTCCCACTACCAAACCGCTCCCACTACCAAACCGCTCCTACTGCCAAACCGCTCCTATTAACAAGCCGTTTGACCGCTAAACCGCTCCCACCGTCGAACCGCTTTCACTGCCAAACCGCTCCCACTACCAAACCGTTCCCACTACCAACCCGCTCCCACTGCCAAACCGCTCCCACTGCTAAACCGCTCCTATTAGCAAGCCGCTTTCACCGCCAAACCGCTCCCAACACTGCCAAACCGTTCCCACGGCCAAACCACTATCAACGCCAAACCGCTCTTACTGCTAAACTGCTCCCACTACCAAACCGTTCATACTGCCAAAACACTCCCACTGCTAAATCGCTCCCGCTGCCAAACTGCTCCCACTACCAAACCGCTCCCACTACCAAACCGCTCCCACTGCCAAACCGCTCCCACTACCAAACCGCTCCCACTGCCAAACCGCTCCCACTACCAACCCGTTCATACTGCCAAACCACTCCCACTGCTAAACCGCTCCCACTGCCAAACCTACTCCTACCTACCAAACCGCTCCCAGTGCCAAACTGCTCCCACTACCAAACCGCTCCCGCCACTGCCAAACCGCTCCCACTGCCAAAAAGCTCCCGCCACTGCCAAACCACTCCCACTGCCAAACCTTCTCCTACCTACCAAACCGCTCCCACTGTCAAACCGCTCCCGCCACTGCCAAACCGCTCCCACTACCAAACCGCTCCCACTGCTAAACCGATCCCACTGCTAAACCACTCCCACTGTCAAACCGCTCCCGCCACTGCCAAACCGATCCCACTGCTAAACCACTCCCACTCCCAAACCGCTCTCACTACCAAACCGTACCGGTCTCACTGACATACCTGTGTCACTGCCATACCTGTCTCACTGCCATACCGGTATCATTGCCATTCCTCTCTCACTGCCCTACTTGTCTCACAACCGTACATATGTCACTGCCATATAGTTTCACTGCCATACGTGTTTCACGGCCATACCTGTCTCACTGCCATACCTGTTTCCCAACCGTACCTGTCTCACTGCCTTGCCTATCTTACTGTCATACCTGTCTCACTGCCATACCTGTCTTACTGCCGTAAGTGTCTTACTGCCATACCTGTCTCATTGCCATACCTGTCTCATTGCCATACCTGTCTCACTGCCGTACCTGTCTCATTGCCATACCTATTTCACAACCGTACCTGTCGCACTGCCCTGCCTATCTTACTGTCATACCTGTCTCACTGCCATACCTGTCTTACTGCCGTAAGTGTCTTATTGCCATACCTGTCTCATTGCCATACCTGTCTCACTGCCGTACCTGTCTCATTGCCATACCTGTTTCCCAACCGTACCTGTCTCACTGCCTTGCCTATCTTACTGTCATACCTGTCTCACTGCCATACCTGTCTTACTGTCATACCTGTCTCACTGCCATACCTCTCTTACTGCCGTAAGTGTCTTACTGCCATACCTGTCTCATTGCCATACCTGTCTTACTGCCGTAAGTGTCTTACTGCCATACCTGTATCATTGCCATACCTGTTTCCCAACGGTACCTGTCTCACTGCCGTACCTGTCTCACTGCCTTGCCTATCTTACTGCCATACCTGTCTCATTGCCATATCTGTCTTACTGCCGTAAGTGTCTTACTGCCATACCTGTCTCGTTGCCATACCTCTCTCACTGCCGTACCTGTCTCATTGCCATACCTGTCTCACTGCCGTACCTGGCTCACTGCCGTACCTGTGTCACAGCCGTACCTGTCCCACTGCCATACCTGTCTCACTGCCATACCTGTCTCCCTGTCATACCTCTCACAACCGTACCTGTCTCACTGCCTTGCCTATCTTACTGTCATACCTGTCTCACTGCCGTACCTGTCTCACTGCCATACATGTCTCACTGCCGTAAGTGTCTTACTGCCATACCTGTCTCATTGCCATACCTGTCTCATTGCCATACCTGTCTCACTGCCGTACCTGTCTCATTGCCATACCTATTTCACAACCGTACCTGTCGCACTGCCCTGCCTATCTTACTGTCATACCTGTCTCACTGCCATACCTGTCTTACTGCCGTAAGTGTCTTATTGCCATACCTGTCTCATTGCCATACCTGTCTCACTGCCGTACCTGTCTCATTGCCATACCTGTTTCCCAACCGTACCTGTCTCACTACCTTGCCTATCTTACTGTCATACCTGTCTCACTGCCATACCTGTCTTACTGTCATACCTGTCTCACTGCCATACCTCTCTTACTGCCGTAAGTGTCTTACTGCCATACCTGTCTCATTGCCATACCTGTCTTACTGCCGTAAGTGTCTTACTGCCATACCTGTATCATTGCCATACCTGTTTCCCAACGGTACCTGTCTCACTGCCGTACCTGTCTCACTGCCTTGCCTATCTTACTGCCATACCTGTCTCATTGCCATATCTGTCTTACTGCCGTAAGTGTCTTACTGCCATACCTGTCTCGTTGCCATACCTCTCTCACTGCCGTACCTGTCTCATTGCCATACCTGTCTCACTGCCGTACCTGGCTCACTGCCGTACCTGTGTCACAGCCGTACCTGTCCCACTGCCATACCTGTCTCACTGCCATACCTGTCTCCCTGTCATACCTCTCACAACCGTACCTGTCTCACTGCCTTGCCTATCTTACTGTCATACCTGTCTCACTGCCGTACCTGTCTCACTGCCATACATGTCTCACTGCCGTAAGTGTCTTACTGCCATACCTGTCTCATTGCCATACCTGTCTCACTGCCGTACCTGTCTCACTGCCGTACTAGTGTCACAGCCGTACCTGTCCCACTGCCATACCTGTCTCACTACCATACCTGTCTCACTGTCATACCTGTCTCACAACCGTACCTGTCTCACCGCCTTGCCTATCTTACTGTCATACCTGTCTCACTGCCATACCTGTCTCATTGCCATACCTGTCTCACTGCCATACCTGTCTCACAACCGTACCTATGTCACTGCCATACCCGTCTCATTGCCATACCCGTCTCACTACCATACCTGTCTCACTGCCGTACCTGTGTCACAGCCGTACCTGTCCCACTGCCATACCTGTCTCACTGCCATACCGGTCTCACTACCATACCTGTCTCACTGCCGTACCTGTGTCACAGCCGTACCTGTCCCACTGCCATACCTGTCTCACTGCCATACCTGTTTCACTGTCATACCTGTCTCACAACCGTACCTGTCTCACTGCCTTGCCTATCTTACAGTCATACCTGTCTCACTGCCGTACCTGTCTCACTGTCATACCTGTCTCACTGCCATACCGGTATCACGGCCATTCCTGTCTCACTGCCATACCTGTCTCACTGCCATACCGGTATCACTGCCATACCGGTATCACGGCCATTCCTGTCTCACTGCCATACATGTCTCACTGCCATACCTGTCTCTCGACCGTACCTATATCACTGTCATACCTGTCTCACTGCCATACCTGTCTCACTGCCGTACCTGTCTCACTGCCATACCTGTCTTACTGCCATACCTGTCTCACTGCCATACCTGTCTGACTGCCATTCCATTGTCACAACCGCATCTATATCACTGCCGTACCGGTCTCACTACCATATCTGTCTCACTGCCATACCTGTCTCACTGCACTACATTTTGCACTACCGTACCTGTCTCACCGCACTACATTTTGCACTACCGTACCTGTCTTGCTTTTATACCTCTCTAGCGGCCTTACTGGATTAACTGGATGAATCTGGATTGAACCTGTGGTATTTCATTTAAACACAATGCGTTCACCTTAAGGACATTTGTCGCCATGTCGCTCGATACTTGCAGTCGTTGGTCCGCCACATTCGCTTCCCACTCGCCGGGTGTGCAGTCACGACCCCGTTTAGTCAGTGACAGGAAAGAAATATGACAAGCTGTAAATCATTCGGCAGTCTCGAAAATCTGTCTCTGGCTATCGATTTGTCGGCGTAGAAACAAAAGGGCTACCAATAGATTGGGCGGCCGCCTGCTGACGTCCACTGTGACCATAGCTCTGGTTCTGCCCGGGCCGCCACAAGACGCCCTATACATCGCTGTGAGACTTCTTCGTTCTACCTGGATCTGCCAGTCACCAAGATATCCGGGTCTCACCAAGAACGTCCAGGGGCGCGAATACTCGCTTTGAGGCGTTATCCCGGCAGAGGGCGTTCTGCCTATGCTATATAGTCCCTCTGCCCCAAGACAAACCATCAGAAGTATCCTTCATAGGCGAAAAGTGAAAAGGAACATCATATCGTATAATGAGTGTATTTCACGGTCTATTGCAAAAAGTGTGACATGGACCCTGATTTTTAAAATGCCAAACCAACGGTTAAATTTGCCGGAGTATTGTGGGTAAATGAATCTTTTCTTATAATATTAAGGATAAAATATAGTAAATTTAATAGTTTTGTTGAAAAACAGCTTCGTAACGTAACGTTCGTGATTGTAACGGTCGAAACAATGACCGCAAATTTACATAAGAAAACATTGTTTTTTCAAGTAACTTCCCATGATTTAGTTGCATTGTTTGGTCTTCTATCGAAATGTAACATTTAAAGGGCGACGAAGGTAATGCAATAACAAATAATTCAGACTATCATGTGTGTAACCGTCCTGACGGTCAAACATCACTCATATCTTCCTTTTTCCTTGCCCGTGTTGTTTTCTGAAATGAGGTATAAATGAAAAAATATCACAACAAATGCTGCGTTGGCTAAATGTAATGCACGGTACAACCAAAAAACATTTTTCTTAAAATATGAAGACATGTTTTTTTGTAACGGTCGTTTTTTTACGTCTTGACATTTAATAATGTCACGGTCGTATTTTGACTATCTTGGCACTGGCCATTGTACACTGGTGTTGTGCCCTGGCATGCATACATTGTTTAACTTTGTGTTGTGTAGCCACTAAAAGAATATAATATTGTAGTTACCCAAAAAAATGTTGCTTAACTTTAGTATTTAACGAAGTTTTAAGCTCTTGATTGAGTCATTTGAATTCCAAACAGTTCTGATTTCTATCAGTGACTGAGACGAATAACAAACGACACTCGACTGTTACTAAAACGTAAAAGATGAAAACAAGGATTGAATGATTCAAATGTTTATTTGCTAGTTCATTTATTGTATAAAACAGGTACACACAAATTGGGCATAATAAATCATCTCACGTCGACACAAAAAACTTACTGACTTATAGGTAAGTTCTACCAGTCGAAAAAAAGGTACGTCCTGGATCGGCCTTTCTTCGAATTAGTTGGGGTTATTGTTTTCACAACGTTTTCGAGGTCAATCAGATAGATGTTTTGCCCCTCGTAGATGTTTTGCCCCCCCCCCCCTCATCCCAGGCAATTCATTTGATGGGTCCACGCTAGAAAGTACCAAAAAGCAAATAATCAACCATCCTAAACTCCCGAATGTCTTCTAACCTGCAGTAACACATCAAACGCAACTTATTATTATAGTCAAGAATAAGAAGGAAACCGAGGCCTTTAGTCTTTTAAAAAACTATCACACGAAACAGTAACTTTTATGAAGAAACTTGCAGCCCTCACGGTCGTGATGGTTGACAAAACCTTTTCGAAAATGTTACCTTTTCGAAAATGTTCGTAATAGTGTACTTCGTGAACAGTCTAAATGAAATTAGCCGCTCACTCAACTCATTAGGTGTAACTTCCAATCTGTTTTGGAAAGATCCTTCTGACAAACAGTCACGGTCGTGATTTTGGACAATTTAATACATGTCCAGCATCACAGCCGTTACGGCATTTTTCACCGTTGTGTTTTTTTGTTCCTGTTCGGCGTAATATTGCCAGCCCCTGATAAGATCAAAAACTGTATTACCTTCTGATACCGCTTGAAGGTATCCATGCTATCAAGCCTATTATCGCTTTTTCAGACGACCTCGTAACGGTCATAACGATTGACATACTCGTTTGGTGAACGGTCGTGATCATGGACTTCCCAAGCAGGCGGTCCATGATCACGACCCTGATATATCAAACTTGGTCTTTCGATTCATTCCTTGATTGCTTTGGACAGATTAAAGAAAACATCATCAAGAGTAGCCTGATTACCAGCTAAAGAAACTCACTACATTCCAGAAATAAGTTCGCAAGGATGTTCTATTTATGTGCATCAATATTGCACAGTCGTGATTTTGCTAGGGTCGTGACGTTTAACTTTTGGAATTGACGGAAGTACTTGCGTGCGTCTCTTGGCCATGTTTTTCTGACATAACAGCATACAACGGTGACGACACCGAGCATATATAACAGAAAAAGGCCCGCGGCCCGCACGTGGCGCCTGTGGGCATCATCTGTGGAGAACCAGCGCGATTTCAAAAGGCGGCGAACGGTCGTCATTTGTTGACGGAATACATTCCGACACAATCGGAATGTTTGCCATGAGAGCAATAAAAGTGGCACCAGTCGAATACTATCTATTATGTAAGCTAATTGTATCAACGTTATCATATCTGCTCAGATTAGTGCTTGTAAATGCCCACATTGCTTAAACCTGACATCAGAAATTTGTGATACTTGTTGACGGAAGACGTCACGACCGTTAGGCCAATTTTAAATTTAAATTTAAAGATAAATATGCAAATAAAAAAAATAGTACGATCAATCTTTCATACTTATCTTGAACTGCATTAATTCAACGTTGAGGTTAAATATTTGCCTTAATTATTTATAAACTCACTGCGAGAGGTGTATATTCATGTCACGTTTTGGATTACAAAATTGGCTTTCATTAACGACTTAACCTATATGGAAATGTTACTTAATATTGATATTATATTATGGCAGTGTCTCTTATGTCTCATTAGTATGTGTATTAGAAAAAAAACATTATATGGTACAAGTAGACCGCCATTATTCCGTCTTAATAGCATATGAACGCTGTCCCCACGGTTTCGGAAGTATCGTGAATATACTCATATATATATGGACAGTTTGGCATCAAATATACCAGCGTTTAGTGTTTACTTTGCTACTGGTTCCGAACCGGACAAATTAATTCGATTTTGAACTTGGACGTGTTTTGGGGTGTTTTTTCGGGGGCCTAACGCGTTGTGTATAGATATAATTTTTTTCATTTTGCTGTTACTATAGAATACCTTGTAAATCTGAACATCAGACCATCAGAGCCAGCGACCTGAAAATCTTAGCTCGAATATTGTGGCCAATAAACGAATTCTGACTTAATTTGGCTTGTACATACGCCAATGTCTGATCTTGACATTCTTCGCAGATCATTAAAATACAAGGATTGCAAGTTAAAACCACAATGTGTTAGCGTTACCGGGTCAATCGTCCATGCTAAAGGCCACGAAATAGTAAATGTTGAAACAATGGCTCGCCTTAACATGGAAGAACGACCCACTTCTTTACTTCCAATTGTCCACATTAAGCATTTGTAGGTATTTGGTAACTTCTAGTACTCGAATACCCATCCCCCCATACCCCTAACCCATAACAGCAAGAGGAAATCACAGGCCTGTTTTCCAATTGTTAATAAAATATGTTTAAACTAACATACCCCTGTTCTTATCTACCCGTCATCATCCCACCAAGTCTGGTAGACCTTCCTAACACTGTGTTAACGTGACAGACCTGCATTATTTAAGTTCCTTTTCATCCACTTAAATCATAAATGACACGCTCAAATACTTTAGATCGATCAATTCATGGCCGTCAGGGTCGGCAGGTGGGAATGGTGGGGGGGGGGGTGGGTGATAAGTTCGTGGGAGATGGTGTCTATGAAGAAGGAATATTCAGGGCGCATTTTTATTTCGATGTCTTGACATGGAACACTCCGACTTATGCCATTTTACGACAATGGAAAAGCAGTATCACAGCCTCATTGTCGCCAAGGCTGAACAAAGTAAAACGTGATGGCGAGACGTGGAAAAAAATATCAAATGAGAATATGCACCGCCGGTTTATACAGCACCATCCCTGTTTGTCTGGATCATGTCAACCAATCGGTCTGCTAAGCGCATGCCGATGTTTTTAAATTGGTCTATCGAAAGAGCGATTTATTTAGTGGACGTACGCATCAACTCGTAGTATAGAGCCTAATCTTATTCACGCCGGGCGGATACATACCTGGCAATGGTAACGATATGTATAGTAGAGATATGTTCTTAACGCGTAATATCAAGAGGTGGGGTGGGTGGGGGAGTGCAGCCGAGACCACGGTAATGGATACTCACAGGCGATAACGGCATTTGCACTTGAGACTTAAGCTTCATTGTATACGAAGCACAACTTAACACGTTATTCATGCCGATTATACCTAAGGGTGCTACGCCAGGCGGGACATTGCCCGCCCTTTGGTAAAGGTTATCCATATACCTAGGTCTGATCCTTCCGACCGACTGGCCAACAAGAGGCGGACCTCGAATGACCACAGACGTCCCATTAACGACACCGTGAAAATACCTCGCTAAACGTCAAGAAAAACACTGATCCCATATCGCTTTTTATGCGCCTGTCCTGTTTTTATCTATGCCTGACAGAACACAACAATAGGCTCGTACATGTCGATTAGGGCCTTTGAAAGGGGATAGACGTCCCCTTTGTGGTCCCTTTGTGGTTGGCTTTTATTAATATTTTAATCATGAGCCGGATGGATGGCTGGCGGAGCATCCTCTCTTTAGCGACATTTTTACCGATTTTATTACCAGTCTACTTCGTCCTGCTTTACAAGACGCTCCAAAGGCCGGCCAGCGTTCCTCAAGCACATGAGTGGCGATGTTAGGCGATATTGTCCTAACAATGTATAATTTTGACACAACTGTTGTGTTGTTGCGTGAACAACGTAGACTAAGCCACGCAGCAAACCACAGGCTATGGAGCGGTCTTATTAGATGTGCGAGAGGGGTACGCCAGTATAATAATAGTTTATTGAAGTACTTTAGGCACAACTCCCATGGTACTTATACAGTTTACAAAAATTTGTGCAAATACATTCGTGCGTCGCAAGTTTTCTAAAGTTGCGTGGTTCTGTGCGCTGGCTTCATGTACAAATTTGGCTAGGTTTTTAATTACAATTTGATCCAGGTTACACAAAAGATCAATAAAGGGGGTACTGGTGGGATATTTAATGAGATTTCGTGGAAGTAATTTTCTTCTAGACACCGAATATAAGGGACAAGTCATAACAAAGTGGTATTCATCTTCAACAGCAGTTTCACCGATTTTAGCACAATATTTGTAACACCTGTCTTAACTGTCTAATTTCTTGTGTCTCCCTCTCTCTATCTCTAAATCGTGAGCAGAACATCTCATCCTTGCTAGAGCTTTTTTGTGACTCACATTGGTGATATCCTTTAAATACGGTTCTGGTTCTAGCAAGGATTTAAATTGCGCTAACATATCAAGTTTACTGCACTCGGTTAATTCACTTAGCCACTCTTGTTGAGCCACATCATTTAATCTCTGCCTAATTTCACTAATAAACATTTCAAAAAATCCCACCTCCTGAGTTACCCAACTATACCAAAGCCTAGTCTATGGAGAGTGTTTTTAACGCCGGTAACCCATGTAATTCTTCCAGTCTTATCAAGGTTATACAACATCTCATAACAAGCTTTCGGTAACCTGGAGTCATCCATTCTTAACAATTTACACCAATATTTAATAACTCGTTCAATGCATAATACTTTGATGGGCCTTCTTCCACATTCCCCCATGGCAGCTAAATTGGCAGTTTGACTGGGTAACTGCAGGATGTGCTTGCAACATCTGGTTTGAACCTGTTCAATACAATCATGAGTACTATTTCCCCATATTTCACTACCATATGTTAACCAGGCATGGGGCGATTACATTGTAAATGTAATCGATTACGATTACGATCACTTGGAAATTTCATGATTACGATTACGATTACAGGAAATATGAAAGTAATTGATTACGATTACGATTGCATTGAAAGTAATCATGATTACAATCATAAGTACTTTTTATGATATTTTGGATAAATGAACCCTGGACTAGACATTTAAATAGCTATTTCAACACCGTAAACATTGGATGAGCTGAGCCACACACATGAAGACTGGGCAGCTTGGTTGGAAGAGCGGCGAATTTCTGATCATAGAGCTGTGCGTTCAATTCCCGACAGTCAATTTTGTTGAGAGCATTTACTGATCGTTACAGCCCACGGTAGTCACTTTCTGGAGAACAATCCTCGATCGTAATCAGTTATTCTATGACTAATTAAAACACTAGTATAAAATATACATATAAAGTGTTATAGCATAGAATTATATTAGATATACTAAATAGTAAGTTTAATATAAAAAACACAATATATACTTTTGATACAAACCTGCTGCAATTACTCTTATCTTCCTTAGAAGGTGATGTGGTGGGTAACCGAACTTATGGCCTCTATGTTAAGTAGCAGGTAAAAAAAATCAACCAAGCTTTAGGACACGTGGGGATATCCGTACCATACATTGCCGCGCCCCAGTGCTGAACCCAGTCGAGTTCGTTTTATAACAACACTTCTTAGAACCCATCTATGCAGAGAACAGTAACTATTAGAGAACAGTAGCTATGCAGAGAACAAATGCTATGCAGAGAACAATAACACAAGCATCCAACCCCATCCCATCACAGCCACCACCTACCCTCTCCCAACAATAAAGGTGGCACTGGACCAGTCTTAGTTATCCAATGCAAACAAGATAATTATGGGATTAGAAGGTGGTCCATTTTCGGGTGCCCGACCGGCTTAATTTGTTACATCCGGTTATGTCTCGGAGTGGGGCACAAAGAACCGGAAGGGTAGGGGTGGTTGGCCAGTTTCCACTTATGATATTGGCGACATGGAAAGCGTGACGCTCAGTTTGGAGACTAAGACAGTCTGACTGAACATAGTCAAGTAATCATCAAAAGTACGATTACTTTAGCAATGTAATCGATTACGATGACGATTACATTGCTTTTAAAACCAATGCAATCGATTATGACTACTTGTAAAATGTAACTGATTACAATCGATTACGATTACTGATTATGATTACTCCATGTCTAATGTTAACACAGGAATAACCATTTTATCAAAAAGCCTCCAATAGGTCTCAACATCAAACAAAATTACGTGCCTTGCAACTTGCAATATAAAGACAACTGTCCTATTTGCTTGTAGAGCCATGGTTTTCTGTGCCATAGTCCAGTTCAATTGACTGGAACAATCTAGCCCTAGTTGTACTTGTAATAAGACACAACTTAAACTACTTTCCCATCCAGGTACCATTTCTCATTAGCTTTAACTACACCCCCATTTCTAAAAACCATGACTTTTGTCTTCGCGAGATTGACTGACAGTCCCCATTTACTACAGAAATTTGATAAACCATCAATAAGTTTTTGCAGTCGACCTATAGTGTCACTTATTTCATTTAAATCGTCTGCATACAATATGGCACATACATTGCCAAATTGTTCATCAAAATAAATACCGTCTTTCCCAGCAGATGCACACATATCAAGTACTCAGTTAACATAAATAATAAATAACAATGGGCTGGCGAGGCAGCCCTGTCTGGTACCAACTACCATGTCGAAATAAGCAGAGATATCTTAGCTTGTAGCCACAGCCGAGTTTAGTTTAGAATACATGGATTGTAACACCCGTAGTATATTACCGTGCATTCCTGAGTTATTCCACATATTATTTTTCATGAATATCTTGTTCAACACCGAACACAGAGATCATTCCGTGGTCCCTTCTTGTACAGTGGAATAATAATAGCTTGCGACCAGCTCTCCGGAAAAACTTTTTCTAATATTCTATTAAATAAAGATACCAGTAGTTGGGTAACAAAATGCATAGTATTTTTGAATAATTCAATAATGAGACCATCAGGACCTGATTTGATAATTTCATCAGCTGAAATCGCACCATTTAGCAAATCTGGTCGATTTTCCGCAGACATGTTACACTGGGTCTCGTGTGCTTCCAAGAACCCGGAAGCTGTCTCATAAAAGTGATTGCAAGAATTGGTTTCTTTGTTTAGTAAATTTGCAAAATACAGTTTCCAATCATCCAGTGAAATATTCACAACCTTGTTCTTGCCATGCATGGATCTTAATGCCTTCAAGCAGGTTTTTGCATCGTTTAAGTTCTGTTTGAGTTCTAATCTTTTTCTTTCCTGATAACCTCTCTTAACACAATTACACAAGGTATTTCATTGGCTTTTGGCTTCAAGGTATTGAGCAAGACAATATTCACATTTTCTCTTTCTAAATACGGCGAGTGCTTCTTCTTTAACCCTTCTTAATTTGTTACACTTAGGTGTCCACCATGGTTGATTTTTCCTTGTTCTGCCCTTCCCACTTCCCTCATTCCATTTCATTTCAGAAGCCAAGTATTGATATAAATTGCCTAAAGTAGCTATTGCTCCTTGCAAACTATTACTGTCCACCTCTTCCGTAAAATGCTGTACCACTTCTTTACAGTGTGAATCAAACTGTCTGCAACACATTGTTTCACCAAATTCAGGTTTCCAACTGCATCTTTCCCGTTTGACACTTGCTCAGCATGGCACTGATTTACTTCTGCTTTCACTGATAGCTTCACTGGGAAGTGGTGGGATAAATCATTTTGTACAACCACTAAATCTGTGATAAAATTAAATAGATCTGATGACAAAATAAAGTAGTCAATTTGACTTGCTCCATTGCTACTTACAAATGTGAATTCGCCATTGGGATCACTCTTTGTTCGCCCATTTACAATGTGAATATCTAATACTTTGCATAACTCAGTCAAGCTTTGAATTTGAGATGCTATCAACTGACTTCCTTGGTACGTTAAAAGTTGACGAGTAATATTATTCACCTCCAGGGATATAGGTAGCATCATCATCCCATATAAAGTCAGTTAAGTCAGCTGTTCTTGAATTTAAATCCCCTGCTACTATTATATCAATATCGTTATACTCAGCAGTAACCAATAACATTTCATTATATAATATTTCAATGCCATTGACTTCCGAACCATAACAGGAAGAACCGGCTGGAGGCAGGTAACAAAATATTACAACATCACGCAAAAAAACAAAAAACAGTTTGTCACACAAAATTAGAATAATAAACTTATTTACAGGTACGTTTTTATCCCATCTGCAACTTTGTTACTAAAAAATACACTAATTCCACCTGGGTGATGACCTTTGATGTACTGCTTATCCCAGATCCGACTCATGCCAACAAAACCAATGTCACATAATACATCATCTATTTCGTGATCTGGAGCTGCCCATGTCTCTTGAAATGTTACAATATCCGCATCCTTCACAATGTCAAATATATCCTGAAAATGGTTCGTCATCTTACCCCTAAGCCCTTCAATGTTCCATGACAGGGCATTCACCTTTCGATCAGAGTAGGTTTGGCTTGACCACAGGCGTCTGCCGAACCCCTAGCCGACACGGTTGAGCCCCATTGGCACTATGCCATATCTGCTTGGATTCAGCCCGAACTCCTGTTTGCCGACGAGCTGAAGACACCATTCCCAAAACCTCGACCAATCTCAAAATACAAAAGAAGCCATGGTTTAACGATGAATGCCGTGACGCCGTACAACAACGAAAACGGGCTCAGCAAGAACTCCAAATACATCCTACTCCAGGAAATATCCTCAAACATAAACAAGTGCGAGCACAGACCCGCCGCACAATACGAACAACAAAAAGGGAATCCTGGAGAAACTATCTCTCCAAACTTGGAAATAAGACAACAACTAAGAAAACGTGGCGAGCCATACAGAAGATCAGTGGGAAAAAAAAACAACCAAAAAACACAACCCTCACCGAACCAGTGCAAATAGCCAATACCTTGTCGAAAGCCTTTGCAACAAATTCCTCATCAAATAATTACACGGCTAAATTCCAAAGATACAAGGCGGTTAGTGAGAGGAAAAAACTCAATTTCAAATCCAAAAATGATGAATATTACAATAGCCTCTTCTCCATGGAGGAACTCCGGTCTACCCTGAGGAAAACTAACAACACTTCACCAGGGCCAGACAATATCCCATACCAATTCCTGAAACAACTACCCGATACACCCTTGGAACTTCTTCTCGACATATTCAACTTCATTTGGCAAACCGGGCAAATAACCCCATCGTGGAAAAGGCGATAGTCATTCCTATGTAAAACACTAGAAAAGATGATAAATAACCGCCTTACATATTATCTGGAAACAAATAATATCATCACTAAGTTCCAGAGTGGCTTTCGACAAAAACAGAAATACCACCGATAATTTTATACGATTGGAGACCTATATACGCGAGGCATTCATCAAAAAAGAACACGTGGTGGCAGTATTCTTTGACCTTGAAAAGGCATATGACACCACATGGAAACATGGTATTTTAAAAGACCTCCATGATATAGGACTCAGAGGTCATATGCCAAATTTTATTCAAGAATTCCCAAACAGACGTCTATTTCAGACAAGGGTCGGAACTACCCTCTCCGAAGTATACGATTAGGAGATGGGGGTTCCCCAAGGCAGTATCTTATCTGTAACCCTTTTTAGTATTAAAATCAACAGCATCATAAAAATGTCTCACTAATAACATAGATCCTTCTCTATTTGTTGATGACTTTTTGGCCTGTTTCAGGTCTAAACATATGCACACAATAGAAAGGCAACTACAAATAAACCTCAATAAGTTACAAAAATGGTGCGATGAGAATGGATTTAAATTTTCAAAAACTAAAGCAGTGTGCATGCACTTCTGTCAACTCAGGAAACTCCATCCGGAACCTGAACTTAAAATGAATGGGGGTCAAATACCAGTTGTGCCAGAAACAAAATTTTCTCGGCGTTTTATAAAAAACTGACTTTTATACCCCATATTATCCTTTTAACCGCCAGACCTCAATTGCTATAGAACCGCCGTTGCGTAGTAATGCGGTGTGCAGTTGCATGCCCCTGGAGGCCGGCCGCTGGAGTACCCTAGAACCGCCGTTGCGTGTTTATGCGGGGTGCATGTGCAGGCCGCGGGGGCCCGGCCGTCGGAGTGCCCTAGAAGCGCCGTTACGTAGTAAAGCGGTCTGCATGTGCAGGCTCGACCACCTGAATACCCTGGAAGCGCCGTTGCGTAGTAAAGCGGTTTGCATGTGCAGAGCCTCGAGGCGCCGTCTGTTGAATACTGGAGAACCGCCATTGCGTTTTAAAGCGTGTTTGAGACTTGGCTTTGAACGACGATCATTAATAGTGTCTTGGTGAGTCAATAGGCAATAGTGCATGACCTTAACATGGAAGAACCGTCGATCGCTTCAGCCACTGTTAGGTCAGTTTAGTACATCTACCGATTGCAAAAATATCAGGGGCTGATCTAGGATTTCGGAAAGAGAGTGGGTGGGGGGGGGGGGGGTTGCGACATCGAGAAGGTGTCCACCTATTGTTTACATCCGGGCGCGGGGGGGGGGGAGGTGGGGGGGGGGGGCGAGGGGGGTGAACAATTTATCGACTTTAATAGTCCTTAACATACCCTTGAACGCCCCTCCCCTTGGATCTGCCTCTGGGTTGAGTTTACAAAATGTCATTTTCCCATGTATTTCGTCTGTTACAGTGCATGCTCAAGTTCACAAGGTGCGCCCCCTTACCCCTTCCCCCTTTATTTGCCCTTAAATATTGTGGTGTTTCGAGGTAACGAGACGTATGTTACAATTCATAGATTGTGTGTCATTGTTGTCTAAATACGCTCATTGTTAACCTGAAGATTCTAACAGGGTATGCCGCGATATCAAGATAAAAACAAGGAACACCACCTCAAGTGTGTTGTCGATGGTTTGGATACACTCTGCAAAATGACTTTTGTGGGATACACAGTCAAGACTAGTGCTTCCTAGTGTAATTACTTCAAAGATATAAGGACATGTTTACTGTGTGGTCGGCCGGGAATAAACGACGCCCAGAAAACAGTCCCATCTAGCCACCAGATAATTAATATTCGTACCCCCCACCCCGGTTCTATCCGTGTCTTCCTCCTACATTAAAGTAAAATAATATATCCTCATTGATTGACACGTCATACTATATATTAAATGCAAGTATTTCTTTGGGTGCGGACTTATCATCAATGGGTATACGTCACATAGCAACCAGTACGATTGGCCACGGCAGCCGTCCCTTATTGAAGAGGTAAATTGAGCTGACGAGGCCCGATTACAGGCTTCATCAACATTAACCCCTTGGTCTTCAGTGCTGTGATATCAAGTTGTAAAATGGGGATGTGGTGCAGAGGGTGGAGGTAGGGGTCGTCTGGTAGTATGTTTGGTCAGCGAATTGCTCATCAACGGGACCGCGCCAGTCAAGCGGATCTAGAGGCTAAAGACACTTCACTTTCTTCCTTATCTAATTAATGGTCGGCCATCTGGTTATGGGGCCGCAGCAACAGCGTGCCAGAGCAGGCGGGTGGGTAGTTTCTCCTCGGAATTTACAATCCCAAGTGAAGCTTACAAGCGACATACCCGCCTCCAATATCCAGGCTCTTTTTCAATTCTGTCTTGCCACAATGTGTGGCACATGCTTAGACCATAGGGGACAGTTATCCCAATCTCCTAGATAAAACCAGACGGAGTGTCAGCCTTTGCCAATGATGTGTGTGCATTGACCTCACGCGGGGAGGACGGAGGGCGGCACTGACACCAGTTCTAGATAGATCTAGAACGAAGCTTTTATGACTGTAGCCTGAAAGCCAGACAGTCGATTTATTGCCAACTGTCTTATGACAGTAAAATCTTGTGTTCAGGCTACTATGACTGAGACCTCTTTCTACAGTCAATACAGATACAATGATGTACATTCGTTTGAACACGATGGTCTCGTAGCATTCCACACCCAATCTAGTGTAAGACAAAATACCGATACGAGACCATTTGAACGATACCATACTTACAATTGTACTGCGCATTTATCCTATTTTATGACACAAATAAGATTTCTTCATGCTAACACTCCATTGACAGTAACTTTCTCAACAAAAGCTGCTGCAGGGAGAGAGAAGGTTTTGTCCATTTCTTGCATAAGTCGTGTAGGTGGCGTTTACGTCAAGGTGCAGCTTTTATTTTTGATGTAACATCGCATTTTTCTACCTCAGTCAGATGTATAGACATGTATTATGCTCCCGCACACATTAGTTTGTATCAGTGAGGTAAATTAAAACGTACCCTTACCATTAGTATTTTCTTAACGACAGGCGAGCGGTTTCATCTAGCGGTCTTAGCCGGATGTTACATGTACATTGTTCAATGTTCATGTGACATGAAGGCGTTTGGCATCAATTCGAAATCTTGAGAAAATCTAGCATCCCTAAAGAGGGGATGGCCACGTCTCGTGAGAGAGGGAATGGGGCACCATGACAGGCTCTGGCTTGAGAAACGTCAATCTTGGCGTCCAGTGAGTAATCACCAAGACTTAACAACAGGCCATCGATGCCACTATTGCGGTAAGCTCTGTCGGTCACCATGGTCACAGAGGGGCGCTCATTCAGTCACAAGCGTAAATGCTGGGACGCAAATCATATTACTTAAACGCATACAAAGCTGCTAATCCATCGTCTTTCGCAGACGGACGGATGCAAACCAACCATTGCGGGATCATGATTTTGCCGGTCCGTGTATGTACCTGATATCCATTTTCCATTGCAAAATGTTGACTTATTTACCTGTTTCAAATGGGTAATGGGAAAAGGACAGGTCTTCCTATTTCCTTTTACCCATATCAAATGAATAATGGGTTAAAGGTACATGTTTCCTTCACCTATGATTTCCCTGACTAGGGCTGACTAGTGCACAGGAAATGGGAACAAGGCAGGGCGGGGACAGGGTGAGGTGTGGAAGTAGGGAGTGCGGCCTTGAAAATTATCACGTCTGACACGAAAGCCTTACGTTGTTTTGGCGGCGTCCGAGTTGACTTCAAAGGTAGTCATGACTGCACGTGTCCAGCGATTTCGTAGCTGGTTGAGAACCGCATGAAAACACCAGTGTAACCTAATTACCGGGCCTTCCCCAGGGATGGGAGAGGGGAGGGGGGCACTACCTTACTACAGTGGTGTGGGTATTAATGCATTATATATCATTATTATATATGTATGTGTGTTGTATACTCATTCATTCAGCTGGTTCAATATTCCTACGCGCGGGGAGGGTATCCTTCTTGATTTATTTGTGAGATCATGGCATGTCATGGCTTACCTGAAACTATACTGGAAGTGAAATCGCCCTCAACGATTATTTTCAAGCATTCCGTGCGGTATTGGTTGTTTATTAATATGGTACTGGTAGCTGTCCAGGTACCTTTCAACTCGCATTCAGTTTATTAAACAATTCTTCGTATTCTGTCTCTTCTTAGCCACACGGATACTGTAGAATCTGATTGCACGTCCATACATTATGCTTGAGCGTTTCGTAATCTGCAATTTGTTCTATTATGCCTGTACATATCCATGCACTTTTGTCGTGTGTTTTTGTTTACAAAATTGGACGTATATTAGTGTGATTTCTTCATCCTTAACCTGTGTGCTTGAATTCTGTTAGATAAATAGCTATAGTACCTGCTTTGTTAAGTACCTGATTTCTTGGATCCTTCAGCTTAGAGTTTTTTTTAATAATTTCTATATGGTTAGGATTACAGTGGATAACTTGACTGTTTTTGAAGTTGTCTGTTAAAGCAGCCCTGCGTTATAAAAACCGTTCTCAATAACTTTCTCATTGATTTTCAAGTGGTCTATATGAAGAGGTCAATATGAATAATATAACATCACATTCGTTGTTACCATACCTGGACAGTGTTTTATCCAATTCGTTAGAAAACGTTGCCTACTGCCATTCCCATTACGGTAAATAAATATCCAAAAAAATTCCCAAATTTATTTAATGTGTTATTTATACCCCCACCAGTTAGTTCAGCGAGCGAACATTCCAGTTGGAACAATTTTTTACTTTAATATAATATAATATTAATATTTACATATATGCTTTTAAACGCATGCGATGATCGGTTTTCTAACCCTAAACACGCAGGGTGTTTTTTGACGATAGATGTCGCCTGGGGTATCTGGAACGGTCTATTGCGACGCTCGTTTCACTGCTACACGGATCATCCGCTATTTTCTGTATGTTCTTTGTGTTATTCGATAAGCGCAAAAACAAATCGGGTCATGAACGTTAAAAAACCTGGGTAGATCGGTAGTGAAGAAGATCAAGCCTCTGACAGTGGGACGATATTAGGGCCCTACTTCCTAGGCGCTCTGTCCGCATTCACAACTCCAGAGACTTCAGTTAAAGATCGTTATCTGGTTTCCATAGCCTTTCCCATACACCGAGGAAAGCGGTGGGCTGCTTGGTCAAGACAGACATGTGTGTGTGCGGGAGTTGTGGATACGGGGTGGGGGCGGGCGGAGGGGGTGTAGGAGTGGGGGTGCCTGTAGAGTATGTAAGGAGGCTCGGCTGCCAGATGCCTGGATAACACAATTAGTACGGTAGACAGTAAATTGAGCATGCGGAATGGTGATGTCAGGTGGTGGTGGTAGGGGCGGGGGGGGGGGGGTCGTGGAGGTGGAGCATGTGGTGTTGCTTAACTAATAGGCTGATAACGACCGGCTCCCTGCCTAGAGGTGAAGTGGCTTAGGGTATTGGTACATTTTGCGCCACTAATATCCATCCCGATCAGTTAGCCTACACGGTATGGATACGTTTTCGTGTCGGTTTTTTAAATTTTCATATAGGTTCTAGCTATTAACCAAATTACTTTTCATATAGGTTCTAACTATTAACCGGGATCTGGTCTGGCCAATAATATTTTATATGTAGTGGTGAACTACTGGTACACCTGCAAAAATCATTCGGGACTCGAACCACCAATTCACATGACGTTTGGGTCTTAGGCGGTCACTAACCCAGTGGGCTATTAGGCGGCCCTCCTTAATAAATGGAATGAAGTTGATAATACATCAACGCTACTCAGGAAGCGATGTTACACCAAACAAATCAAAGGCTTCTGAAACTTTCCAAAGCACATCTAGCAGTGCAGCGTTTGTTTTATTTGGATGGGTCGGGGATGGCGGGGTGGACGCTTGTCTAACATTGTTGCACAGACAGTTTATATGAGGCCAGCTAGGGAAAAAGACCTAGGTATTTTTATCGTGCTCTTTAAATACATTTTAAAATATATAAACGGATGCCTTAAACTACGTATTTTAAGAAACACCGTGAGTTACGAGGATGTTCATCGGGTTACGTTTACGGCCTTAAAGCGTTGCTCGGACTTAAAGCCGTACATCCAAAACGAAATTACTAAAAATTGGCAGTCGTCCTGGGACGAGCAATCCTCCAACAAATTGCAACGGCTTCAGCCTACTGTGGGTACCAAACGGCCAAGAATCCGCGGTAGGCGGAGGGACGTTGTCATTCAAAGACTCCGAATTGGACATACGTACCTTACCCATTGCTACCTCCTCAAAAGAGAACCACCTCCCGAATGTTTTCCCTGTCAGGAACCACTAACTGTGGAGCACATTCTGTTGAGGTTTCAACAAACAAGGGATCAATATTACAGAGCAGAAACTATGAAAGAACTATTCAATAATATACCACAGCAAAAGATTTTAGATTATTTATCTGCAATAAATCTAGTCAAATGCATATGATATCTAGTCAACGTTTACGGCCAAACTATGCAAACGATTTTAGATTATTTAGCTAAAATAAATCTAGTCAAATGCATATGATATATTCAACGTTTACTGCCAAACAGTGCATTTTGCTGTAATTATTATTCTCAAAAGCTTGGTTTTAAAAACCAATTCATGGTTTTATATTCTGACAATTTTTGACTTTACGGGTTTCGCCATTCTTCACTTTCATGGTTTTATGACAATCCACTCAATCATATTACTTGATATCCTCAGGGTTTTATTAATCTATTAATCGATTCCACAAAGACTGCATTCATGGTTTTATTCATATCACGTGTATTGATTTTCAGGGTTTTAATATTGACTCTTAACTTATTTAGAATAAACTTAAACCAATATGGCACGATATAGCCGTCCAGGCTGAAAGTGCCGTTAAGCCCCAATCAAATCAAATCAACCTGTTTGCCGACGATCAGTCTGTCGAAGCGTAGGTACACCGGCGTCGTAGGATTCTGGGCTCGTTGTTCACGCAGAAACTGCCCCAACTGACGTCGTGTGTCCCTAACTGCCTCGATGAAATCCTCTTAAACGCCCGATACGTCTGTATCTTACATGTGGAGAGCACTATGCCTACATAAAGTCACGCTCTAATTCAGACACGGTCTTGCAAATTCTTTTTGTATAATAAGTTATTTGAACTACATGTTGAACTACAACGAATAATTCAGGAACTCAACATTTGTCGATGTTTTTCAATGCGGAAATAATTATCTTTCTGAAATCTCTTTTGTTTGGATATATTAAAAATTTCTTGAGTGCACTCGCATGACATGGGCCTTGTTGCGTTTGTCGCGTAGCAACCAGGCATAGCGAGCGGGAAGCCTGCCACCTGTGCTTAATCTAGTGGAATATACGCTGTGATTCCATTGTAATAGAAGAATAATTTACAAAGACATCTTGTGGGTTTGTTCTGTGAATACCAGTACCATAGAACCAACCTATCCCTGACAAAATAAACCTATGAAGCTGGTAGAGTGACTTGGCGATCAACATAGGCCACAAAAGGGGGATTTAACTATGTAAGCCCTTATGTCTTATTTAGAAGGCGAAGGGTACATCTCAGGCATTCAAGAAAATATGGAACAACTAAACATGACACAAAAATGGAGGAGAATCGTCACACTGAGCAATAGGACGTTTTTCTCTAAATGTGATTATTTAATTAGTGCATCATTTGAATGAATCACAATGAACAAGAAAAGATAATACAAATTGTAATTTGATACCGACAAAGTCATTGCCGAATAAAAGCAGGGAATTAAACATTCCGGAAATGAAAAAATACGGGAAAGGCCGGCGCAAATATATTCTTGGAATGTAGATGAAGGCACGATGCTTCAGTGGATAATGACAAGGGGGCTGTGACCGGATGTGCTAGAGGGTCGGGAGGTGTTATCTAGCAAGACTCGTCGTGCTCAAGCGCGGAGCCGGGCAATGGGCGAAGGGGGGGGGGGGGGGTAGACGGATGTGGGTAGCGGGGGGAGCGGGAGAAACGCGGCGTGGGAAGACGAATCACGGGGGACGGAGTCTGGGGGAGACGGGGGCTGCGGAACACTGGATCTGCGGGAGACGGAGTCTGGGGGAGACGGGGCCTGCGAAACACTGGATCTGCGGGAGACGGAGTCGGGGGGAGACGGGGCCTGTGGAACACTGGATCTGCGGGAGACGGAGTCTGGGAGTCTGCGAGAGGCGACGCCTGCGGCAGGAGGGGTCTGGGAGATACGGGGCCTGGGGGAGACGGGGCCCGCGGGAAAAAGGGGTTTGGGGGAGACGTGGCCTGGGGCAGACGGGGTCTGCCGAAGGCGGGAGACGGGGTCTGCGCGAGACGGGGCCTGCAGGAGACGGGGTCTGCGGGAGCTTCAATCTCATCTGAAACGCCAGCCACTCTCATTACATTCATCGATCTCCTTTATGCTCATCTGTCCACGTCGCTTTGTTTTCTTATATTTTGCCACATTTGTTTCTATTCTCCCGCTATTGGTTGGCACTCGCCGCAGCCATTGGAGAACGTTAACACGACACCGGGTATTGGAGAACGTTAACACGACACCGGGTCTGCATCATCAGGATAACATGATCGTCACAGATATATTATCAATATATAGCAAACTACTGTTATTACCAGTGATCACTGCCTTGAGGGTCTACGATTACCAGTGATCACTGCTCTAAGGATTTGTGAATACCAGTGATGAGTGCCCTAAGGATCTAGGATTACCAGTGATCACAGCTTGAGGATCTAGGAATATCAGTGATGACTGCCCGGATGGTCTATGATAACCAGTGATCACTGCCCATATGGTCTATGATAACCAGTGATCACTGCCCTGATTGTCTATGATTACCAGATATGACTGCCTTGAAGATCTATGATTGCTAGTGATGACTGTCCTGATGGTCTATGATTACCAGTGATGACTGCACTGCGAATCTATGATGTCCAGTGATGACAGCCCTGAGGATCTATGATTACCAGTGATCACTGTTTGAGGATCTAGGAATACCAGCGATGACTGACCTGAGGATCTATGATTACCAGTGATGACTGCCTTGGGTTCCTACGATTACCAGTGATCACTGCCCTGAGGGTCTATGATTACCAGTGATCACTGCCTTGATTTTCTACGATTGCCAGTGATCACTGCCCTGAGGATATATGATTACCAGTGATCACTGCCCTGAGGGTCTATGATGACCAGTGATGACTGCCCTAGGGGTCTATGATTACCACTGATGACTGCCCTGAGGGTCAATTCAATTCAATTCAATGTCATTTATTTGAGCAAGAACCACTACAAACATTAGATGGCAAAAAACATGGCAACGTAGAAAATTCTCGCTCTGGGGACTCCCATTGAGACCACGAGGGCCGCTGGCATAGGAGCCACCAAAGAAAAAAAACGAAAAAAAAAAAAACAACAACAAAAAATCATCGCGTCATCACAAAGATACAAAGTTATATTAAGTATATGTAAAGGCGAGAGTCTTGAGGGAATTAGATGAAATATTAACACGTCGCTCTTACCGAGAAGTAAACAAAAGGGGAGACCTCTTATATTCTAATTATTTCTTTGGCAAATATAACAATTAACCATATCACATACCAATGAATACCTATTAAGCAAGAACTGTTTGACATATTTTGAAAATCCGTCCAATTCATGAGTTTTGACCTTATCTAATATAATTTCAGGTGTTTCGTTTATATTTCTAGCAAATCGATATCTTAAACATTGTTCAGCAAACTTATGTTTTACCCGTGCAACTAGCAGGTCATCCTTTTGTCTTGTGTCATAGTTATGAAGATCCGACACTTTGGAGATAGGCATATCAGTTAAAAAGTAATCTGGTAGATCCCCGTGGAAATGCTTGTAATAAAATTTCAGTTGTTGAGAGAACATTATGTCTGTCAGCTTCAACACACTTAATTGCTTAAATAATGGTTCCGTATGACAAAGATATGAACCCTTTGCTATGATGCGAATCACCTTTTTCTGCAATAACCTTATACGATCAGCTTGGAAGCCCCATGCCAGAACATTATAATGTAAATGGGGTAGGATCAAAGAGTTGTATATAATTTTCAAAACATAGGATGGAACTGCATGTTTTAACTTACTCATTACCCCGATAACCTTTGATATTTTTGAAGATATCTTATTAATATGACCGTTCCACTTGAGATCTTTCTGAACTGTCAGACCCAAAAAATCGAACTCTTCTACGCACTCGACAGGTATGTTATTTATGAATAAACGCGGAATTCTAACAATTTTTCGCGGCATACAAAATATCATAAATTTGGTTTTGGAAACGTTAAGCGATAACTCGTTTGCACATAGCCAACCGTATGTCTTAGAGAGTTCGTCGTTTAATATATCATCAACCAGCATGTTATCAGACGATGACGCAGTCAACGTGCTACACAGAGTGGTATCATCAGCATATACAATAGCTCTAAATAGCTGACTGGCGCGTGACATGTCGTTTACATAAATAATAAATAGCAAGGGACCCAGAATAGAGCCCTGAGGTACCCCTCGAGATATTTTCGTTACATTTGATTTAACATCTCCCAAGTGCACATATTGATAACGATTTGTGAGATAACACGTTAGCAAAGAAATAGCTGGTTCAGATAGACCATAGTGTTTTAGTTTATGGATAAGAATGTTATGATTTAAAGTGTCAAACGCCTTCGACAGATCCAGATATATACTGATAGGAACCTCGCCCTCGTCCAGCTTTTGCAGAGTTCGATCAACTAATTCAAGCGCGGCAAGCTGGGTGGAATGTTTCTTTCTGAAACCATATTGACCATTGTAAAATAATTTTTCTTTCTGGAAATAATCATAGATTTGATCATAAATAATCTTTTCAAATACCTTTGAAATTGCAGGCAGAACCGAGATAGGTCTATAATTGTCGATATTGGAAGCATCTCCTTTCTTAAAAACCGGAGTTATCTTTGCAATTTTCAATTTGTCAGGGAATATTCCTGTAGAAAGCGATTGATTAATGATTAAGGCCAGTGAATCACTTAGATCGAATTTTAATACCTTAAGTAGTTTCACAGATAGCCCATCATCCCCAGTGCTTTGTTTAGGTTTGAGACCATCGATGATTTTTTCAACTGTTGCTTTGGTTATAAGCTCAAAGTTCATTTTGGAAGTAGCCGGTGATCCAAGGTATTGAGAGAAAGAGGGATGGTCTTCAGTTCGAAGTCGTTCACAGGCTGTCGAACCAACAGAAGAGAAGAATGCATTAAAAGTATTTGTTACGACTACTTTGTCACTAATAAGTTCTCTATTTATGCTAAATTCCTCAGGCAATGATTTATTCTTCGCCCTATTGTTATTCAGGACTGTGTTAATCGCTTGCCACGTTCTTTTTATATCCCCCTTACACTTATCGAAGTAATTATAATAGTACTCTTTTTTTTGCGGTACGAATACATTGTTTTAAAATATTATTATAAGTTTTAAAATTTATTTTTAACGTATTATATTGTGAACTGGTAGACGGAGTCGTCTTAAGTTTCTTATACAGTCGATCCTTAAATGCAATAGATTTGATGATACCGTTCGAAATCCAGTTCGACATTTTATGCTTTTATTTTATTAAACTTCACGACTTTATCCGACAAAAACATTTCTTTAGATTTTACTAAGATATCCTGTAAGATATCGTAATTTAGGTTAGGATCAGTTCCCATTTCATGGTTCAGTCTACTAAACACATGATCTATGGTCATGGTCTATGATTACCAGTGATGACTGCCCTGATGATCTATGATTACCAGTGATCACTGCACTGAGGGTCTATGATTACCCGTGATCACTGCCCTGAGGATCTATGATTACCAGTGATCACTGCCCTGATGGTCTATGATTGCCAGTTTTCACTGCCTTGGCTGCCTATGATTACCACTGATGACTGCCTTGATGGTCTATGATTACGAGTGATCACTGCCTTGAGTGCCTATGATTACCAGTGATCACTGCCCTGAGGATCTATGATTACCAGTGATGACTGCCCTGAGGGCCTATGATTAGCTGTGATGACTGCCCAGAGTTCCTATGATTACCAGTGATGACTGCCTTGACGATCTATGATTACCAGTGATCACTGCCCTGAGGATCTATGATTACCAGTGATCACTGCCCTGATGGTCTATGATTACCAGTGTTCACTGCCTTGGGTGCCTATGATTACCAGTGATGACTGCCTTGATGGTCTATGATTACGAGAGATCACTGCCTTGGGTGCCTATGATTACCAGTGATCACTGCACTAAGTGCCAATGACTACTAGTGATGACTGCCCTGAGGATCTATGATTACCAGTGATCACTGCCCTGATGGTCTATGATTACCAATGATCACTGCCCTGATGATGTATGATTACCAGTGATGACTGCCTTGATGACCTATGATTACGAGCGATCACTGCCTTGGGTGCCTATGATTACCAGTGATCACTGCTCTGAGGATCTATGATTACCAGTGATCGCTGCACTAAGTGCCAATGACTACTAGTGATGACTGCCCTGAGGATCTATGATTACCAGTGATCAGTGCCCTGAGGATCTATGATTACCAGTGATCACTGCCTTGAGGATCTATGATTACCAGTGATCACTGCCTTGGGTCTGAGTGTCTGTGATTACCAGTGATCAATAATTACCAGTCATTAAAGTCCTGAATGCCAATGATTACCAATGATCACATCCCTGAGTGCCTGTGATTACCAGTTATCACAGCTCAGAGTGCCAATGATTACCAGTTATCATAGCCCTGAGTGCCTGGGCGTTTAGTTCCTACAATGATTCACTAATAGCTAATGATTACGATGTTGATGTCGGTGTCAGGTTCAACGACAAGTGTCTAATCCGTTGCCAGTGACGGAATTCATTATGAAAAAACTCTAGACATATCGCTTGGCAAAATATTGCGACTTTCCAATGTCATCCACATTACATGTCCAGATTTATTGCGGCCCGTTTATCAGTGTGACACTGACATTTCTCGGCCGCGGTGCATACCCTTCCGCCACACCGTAGTTATCACTTCTGAAGCACTAAACTGCGTCTCGCGAGAAATGATGTCGCGACATGAGAGACAAAAACCCAATTGCGGCGATAAAACAGTGTGATGTGAGTGTGAGAGAAGCCGCGGGACTCGCTGGTTCTCAGAACCATGAAAACCACGTGGCGTTGGGCAGCTGCTCTCCGTTGTGAATACTGAACAAGGAGCAATTTGGGTTTTTCTTTATTCGAGCTCCGTCCACCCATCATCCGCCCAATCGGTCCGTCAGTGTAACACACCCCGCGGCACACACGCTCCCTGACGGCCAGCCAAACAGGTAATGAGCTTCATGGAGATAAGGGGAAATTAAGTGTGTATCGGGTGGGAGGGCGCACTTGTAATGGGTGTAAGGAGATCCCGCAATCAGATGAGGGCTTAGCTTTGCGGGATTCCGCCATCATTCACAGCCTAAAAATACATGCCGCAATGGGGTCCCCTCTTCATATTGCCAGTGTGTGTTCAACAAACAGATGCGTACTGAATGCATATTAAGAAGAAAGCCGTACATTATATTAAGCTATACAAATGTCATTGGCTAAAGTTAAATTCACGTGCTGAATTTAACAACGAAAAGAGTACTACATGACGTGAGTTCAGAGTTCTTTTATTTATTTAACCAAACAAATAGATATGTTGTTACATAAATACATTAAATACATATGCACTACAGAGGTATTGCTGAGAAAAGTTGAGAAACACAGACTAAGATTAATTAATCGTTGGCGCCTGGCCACCTTTATATGTCGGTACACAAAAAATGGTTGGATGACGGAACACATGTCGAACTTAAAAAGAACAAAACGTATCATACAAAAGGTAAACGTTTGGACTAATTTTTAATGAAACTACCCCCCCCCCTACCCTAACATCGACCCCCCTCTCCAAATAGCAAATACCCCTCCATTAATACGTAGCAGTTTTCAATGGTACAGTCGCAGGAGTAATTATCTAGAATAGTGATTTTGTTTAGTTTGCGAATGTATGTTGTGTGTGCCTATTTTAGAGAAAACACTGGTCGGCTCATTAATAATTGAATCAACAAGACTATGTCTGATACACTTAAGGGCAAAGGAATGTCTGTCTCTAATAGTAAAGACATTTAGTAAATACATATGATTTACATCTGGTATTATAATGGTGAATATCACAAAGCGAAGTAAGCGGTAGATTTAAAAAGTATTTTTCAAAAAGTAAGTTGGTGTGCATTGGTCCTTTGATACGAGGACACGATCTACTTCCTCTAAAACAGCCAGGTCAGTCAAATGTTTGGAGCGAAATCCGTATTGACTATTGCTAAACAGTTTCTTGGTGTCAAAGTAACTATAGAGTTGGTTAGCAATTATTTTCTAAAAACCCTTAAACATGGACAGCAAACTGGATATTGGACAGTAGTTGCTGACATCATTTTCATTACCCTTCTTATAAACTGGTGCAACCTTGGCAATTTTCATTTTAGAGGGAAAGATGCCATTTGCAAGTGATCGATTCACAATAAAGGTCAGGGCTACAGAGATTTAATTTTTAATTAATTTCATAAGGTTAACAGAGAGAGAATCCACGCATTTACTGTGTTTTAACATCGATCACAGTGTCCGTAGAAACGAATGTAAAAGTAAACGCGGTATTAGGCTTTGCCTTTAAGATAGCCTTCAAATCGACGAGAAGTTTGTATTAAATTTGCCTTAGCAAGGTCTTGGCCAGCCGAAGCAAAAAATGAAAAACGATCAGTGATTTCATAACCTTTAATTTGTAAAGATTTAGGGAAAGTCCGTTTATCGTTTGAAAGTTTTAGTAAATCTTTCAGAGTACCCCAGGTCCTTTTTATATCACTTTTTGCAGCTAAGGAATCGACCATGATAATACTGACGCTTTGTTCAATCAATATTTCGTTTTAGGATACCATTATACGTTTTTAGATTAGTTATATAAATATCATATAATGGAAAATCTGGCGAGGTTCCTCTTATATACTACTCAAAACACTCGGTTTTAGGGGCTTAATACACGAAACACTCGGTCATAGCGACATACTGTACAAAACACTCGGTTATAGCGACATACTGTACAAAACACTCGGTTATAGCGACATACTATACAAAACACTCGGTTATAGCGACATACTGTACAAAATACCCGGTTATAGCGACATACTGTATAAAACACCCGGTTATAGCGACATACTGTACAAAACACCCGGTTATAGCGACATACTGTACAAAACACTCGGTTATAGCGACATACTGTACAAAACACTCGGTTATAGCGACATACTGTACAAAACACTCGGTTATAGCGACATACTGTACAAAACACTCGGTTATAGCGATATACGACACAAACTAATATATTTGATCATTATTTTAACCGAAGCGCTTGCTTCTACCGACATAGTAAGTAAATCACCGAGTCTAGTATTAAAATGCCCAAAACACTCGGTTTTAGCAATATACTACTTACAACGCTCGGCTTCAGCGATATACTACACAAAACACTCGGTTATAGCGACATACAACTCAAACAAACATGATTTGATAAATTATTGAACCACAGCACTTGCTTCTACCGACATAATGCGTAAACACACCCGATTTTAGTAATACACTGCAAAAAATACTCGGTCCTAGCGATATACAACTCAAAACACTCGGTGTTGAGGATATACTACACAACACACTCGGTTATAGCGACATAGTGTACAAAATACTCGGTTTTAGAGTTATACAACAACAAACATGACTTGATCATTATATCAACCAAACACTCAGTTCTACCGACATAGTACGTAAACACACCCGATTCTAGTATTACACTACCAAAAACACTCGGTTCTAGCGATATACTACACAAAACGCTCGGTTTTAGGGACATAGCACACAAAACACTCGGTTATAGCGACATATTGTCGAAACTCTCGGTTTTAACGATATACAACACAAACTATTAGGTTTTGATCATTATTACACACCCGATTATAGTATTACACTACCATAAATACTCGGTTCTAGCGATATCCCAGATAGCACAACGACGATGGACCATCGTCGGGCCAACGTCGGCCGCTACATTGGCCCACCATCGGCAAACATCGTTGGGTTTTGTCCAGCGGGCCAATGTTGGTACACCGTCGGCATAAAAATACATTGGACCAGCGGATGACCGAGACTTTTGGGGACAAACAAACACACGTGCTCCATGTTAATGAATAGGCAGCTATAAGTCAATTTCTTTCCAGGTTATTTTAAAGCCTATGAGTCTTCTACTACTCGGAGTGCTCTACCACTCGGAGTGCTCTACCACTCGGAGTGTTCTACCACTCGGAGTGTTCTACCACTCGGAGTGTTCTACCACTTGGAGTGTTCTACCACTCGGAGTGCTCTGCCACAAGGAGTGTTCTACCACTCGGAGTGTTCTACCACTTGGAGTGTTCTAATACTCGGAGTGTTCTACCGCTTGTAGTGTTCTACCACTCGGAGTGTTCTACCACTCGGAGTGTTCTACCACTTGGAGTGTTCTAATACTCGGAGTGTTCTACCACTTGGAGTGTTGTACCACTCGGAGTGTTCTACCACTCGGAGTGTTCTACCTCTTGGAGTGTTCTACCACTCGGAGTGTTCTACCACTTTGAGTGTTTTGTCACTTGGTGTGTTCTGCCACTCGTAGTGTTCTACCACTTGGAGTGGTCTACCACTTGGAGTGTTCTCCCACTCGTAGTGTTCTACCACTTGGAGTGTTCTACCGCTTGTAGTGTTCTACCACTCGGAGTGTTCTACCACTTGGAGTGTTCTGCCACTCGGAGGGTTCTACCACTCGGAGTGCTCTACCACTCGGAGTGTTCTTCTACTTGGGTGTTCTACCACTTGGAGTGTTCTACCACTTATAGAGTTCTATCACCCGGAATGTTGTACCACTTCGAGTGTTCTGCCACTCAGAGTGTTGTACCACGCGGAGTGTTCTGCCACTTGGAGTGTTCTGCGACTCGGAGTGTTTTACCACTCGGAGTGTTGTACCACTTGGTGTTCTACCACTTGGTGTGTTCTACCACTTGGTGTGTTCTACCACTTGGAGTGTTCTACCACTTGGGGTGTTGTACCACTTGGTGTTCTACCACTTGGTGTGTTCTACCACTTGGAGTGTTCTACCACTTGGTGTGTTCTACCACTTGGAGTGTTGTACCACTTGGTGTTCTACCACTTGGTGTGTTCTACCACTTGGTGTGTTCTACCAATTGGAGTGTTCTACCACTTGGAGTGTTGTACCACTTGGTGTTCTACCACTTGGTGTGTTCTACCACTTGGAGTGTTCTACCACTTGGTGTGTTCTACCACTTGGAGTGTTGTACCACTTGGTGTGTTCTACCACTTGGAGTGTTGTACCACTTGGTGTGTTCTACCACTTGGTGTGTTCTACCACTTGGAGTGTTCTACCACTTGGAGTGTTCTACCACTTGGTGTGCTCTACCACTTGGAGTGTTCTACCACTCGGAGTGTTGTACCACTTGGTGTTCTACCACTTGGTGTGTTCTACCACTTGGTGTGTTCTACCACTTGGAGTGTTCTACCACTTGGAGTGTTGTACCACTTGGTGTTCTACCACTTGGTGTGTTCTACCACTTGGAGTGTTCTACCACTTGGAGTGTTGTACCACTTGGAGTGTTGTACCACTTGGTGTGTTCTACCACTTGGAGTGTTCTACCACTTGGTGTGTTCTACCACTTGGAGTGTTCTACCACTTGGTGTGTTCTACCACTTGGAGTGTTCTACCACTTGGTGTGTTCTACCACTTGGAGTGTTCTACCACTTGGTGTGTTCTACCACTTGGAGTGTTGTACCACTTGGTGTGTTCTACCACGTGGTGTGTTCTACCACTTGGAGTGTTCTACCACTTGGAGTGTTCTACCACTTGGAGTGTTGTACCACTTGGAGTTCTACCACTTGGTGTGTTCTACCACTTGGAGTGTTCTACCACTAGGTGTGTTCTACCACTTGGAGTGTTGTACCACTTGGTGTGTTCTACCACTTGGAGTGTTCTACCACTTGGTGTGTTCTACCACTTGGAGTGTTCTACCACTTGGTGTGTTCTACCACTTGGAGTGTTCTACCACTTGGTGTGTTCTACCACTTGGAGTGTTGTACCACTTGGTGTGTTCTACCACTTGGTGTGTTCTACCACTTGGAGTGTTCTACCACTTGGTGTGTTCTACCACTTGGAGTGCTCTACCACTTGGAGTGTTCTACCACTTGGAGTGTTCTACCACTTGGAGTGTTCTACCACTTGGAGTGTTCTAATACTCGGAGTGTTCTGCCGCTTGTAGTGTTCTACCACTCGGAGTGTTCTACCACTCGGAGTGTTCTACCACTCGGAGTGTTCTACCACTCGGAGTGCTCTGCCACTAGGAGTATTCTACCACTCGGAGTGTTCTACCACTTGGAGTGTTCTAATACTCGGAGTGTTCTACCGCTTGTAGTGTTCTACCACTCGGAGTGTTCTACCACTCGGAGTGTTCTACCACTCGGAGTGTTCTACCACTTGGAGTGTTCTAATACTCGGAGTGTTCTACCACTTGGAGTGTTGTACCACTCGGAGTGTTCTACCACTCGGAGTGTTCTACCACTTGGAGTGTTCTACAACTCGGAATGTTCTACCACTTGGAGTGTTTTGTCACTTGGAGTGTTCTGTCACTCGTAGTGTTCTAACACTTGGAGTGTTCTACCACTTGGAGTGTTCTCCCACTCGTAGTGTTCTACCACTTGGAGTGTTCTACCGCTTGTAGTGTTCTACCACTCGGAGTGTTCTACCACTTGGAGTGTTCTGCCACTCGGAGGGTTCTACCACTTATAGAGTTCTATCACCCGGAATGTTGTACCACTTCGAGTGTTCTGCCACTCAGAGTGCTCTACCACGCGGAGTGTTCTGCCACTTGGAGTGTTCTGCGACTCGGAGTGTTTTACCACTCGGAGTGTTGTACCACTTGGTGTTCTACCACTTGGTGTGTTCTACCACTTGGTGTGTTCTACCACTTGGAGTGTTCTACCACTTGGGGTGTTGTACCACTTGGTGTTCTACCACTTGGTGTGTTCTACCACTTGGAGTGTTCTACCACTTGGTGTTTTACCACTTGGTGTGTTCTACCACTTGGAGTGCTCTACCACTCGGAGTGTTCTTCTACTTGGGTGTTCTACCACTTGGAGTGTTCTACCACTTATAGAGTTCTATCACCCGGAATGTTGTACCACTTCGAGTGTTCTGCCACTCAGAGTGCTGTACCACGCGGAGTGTTCTGCCACTTGGAGTGTTCTGCGACTCGGAGTGTTTTACCACTCGGAGTGTTGTACCACTTGGTGTTCTACCACTTGGTGTGTTCTACCACTTGGTGTGTTCTACCACTTGGAGTGTTCTACCACTTGGGGTGTTGTACCACTTGGTGTTCTACCACTTGGTGTGTTCTACCACTTGGAGTGTTCTACCACTTGGTGTGTTCTACCACTTGGAGTGTTGTACCACTTGGTGTTCTACCACTTGGTGTGTTCTACCACTTGGTGTGTTCTACCACTTGGAGTGTTCTACCACTTGGAGTGTTGTACCACTTGGTGTTCTACCACTTGGTGTGTTCTACCACTTGGAGTGTTCTACCACTTGGTGTGTTCTACCACTTGGAGTGTTCTACCACTTGGAGTATTGTACCACTTGGAGTTCTATCACTTGGTGTGTTCTACCACTTGGAGTGTTCTACCACTTGGTGTGTTCTACCACTTGGAGTGTTCTACTACTTGGTGTGTTCTACCACTTGGAGTGTTCTACCACTTGGTGTGTTCTACCACTTGAAGTGTTCTACCACTTGGTGTGTTCTACCACTTGGAGTGTTCTACCACTTGGTGTGTTCTACCACTTGGAGTGTTGTACCACTTGGTGTGTTCTACCACGTGGTGTGTTCTACCACTTGGAGTGTTGTACCACTTGGAGTTCTACCACTTGGTGTGTTCTACCACTTGGAGTGTTCTACCACTTGGTGTGTTCTACCACTTGGAGTGTTCTACCACTTGGTGTGTTCTACCACTTGGAGTGTTCTACCACTTGGTGTGTTCTACCACTTGGAGTGTTCTACCACTTGGTGTGTTCTACCACTTGGAGTGTTCTACCACTTGGAGTGTTCTACCACTTGGTGTGCTCTACCACTTGGAGTGTTCTACCACTCGGAGTGTTGTACCACTTGGTGTTCTACCACTTGGTGTGTTCTACCACTTGGTGTGTTCTACCACTTGGAGTGTTCTACCACTTGGAGTGTTGTACCACTTGGTGTTCTACCACTTGGTGTGTTCTACCACTTGGAGTGTTCTACCACTTGGAGTGTTGTACCACTTGGAGTGTTGTACCACTTGGTGTGTTCTACCACTTGGAGTGTTCTACCACTTGGTGTGTTCTACCACTTGGAGTGTTCTACCACTTGGTGTGTTCTACCACTTGGAGTGTTCTACCACTTGGAGTGTTCTACCACTTGGTGTTCTACCACTTGGTGTGTTCTACCACTTGGTGTGTTCTACCACTTGGAGTGTTCTACCACTTGGAGTGTTGTACCACTTGGTGTTCTACCACTTGGTGTGTTCTACCACTTGGAGTGTTCTACCACTTGGTGTGTTCTACCACTTGGAGTGTTGTACCACTTGGTGTGTTCTACCACTTGGAGTGTTGTATCACTTGGTGTGTTCTACCACTTGGTGTGTTCTACCACTTGGAGTGTTCTACCACTTGGAGTGTTCTACCACTTGGTGTGTTCTACCACTTGGAGTGTTCTACCACTCGGAGTGTTGTACCACTTGGTGTTCTACCACTTGGAGTGTTCTACCACTTGGTGTGTTCTACCACTTGGAGTGTTCTACCACTTGGAGTGTTGTACCACTTGGTGTTTTACCACTTGGTGTGTTCTACCACTTGGAGTGTTCTACCACTTGGAGTATTGTACCACTTGGAGTTCTATCACTTGGTGTGTTCTACCACTTGGAGTGTTCTACCACTTGGTGTGTTCTACCACTTGGAGTGTTCTACTACTTGGTGTGTTCTACCACTTGGAGTGTTCTACCACTTGGTGTGTTCTACCACTTGAAGTGTTCTACCACTTGGTGTGTTCTACCACTTGGAGTGTTCTACCACTTGGTGTGTTCTACCACTTGGAGTGTTGTACCACTTGGTGTGTTCTACCACGTGGTGTGTTCTACCACTTGGAGTGTTCTACCACTTGGAGTGTTCTACCACTTGGAGTGTTGTAATACTTGGTGTGTTCTACCACTTGGAGTGTTCTACTACTTGGTGTGTTCTACCACTTGGAGTGTTCTACCACTTGGTGTGTTCTACCACTTGGAGTGTTCTACCACTTGGTGTGTTCTACCACTTGGAGTGTTCTACCACTTGGTGTGTTCTACCACTTGGAGTGTTGTACCACTTGGTGTGTTCTACCACTTGGTGTGTTCTACCACTTGGAGTGTTCTACCACTTGGTGTGTTCTACCACTTGGAGTGTTGTACCACTTGGTGTGTTGTACCACTTGGTGTGTTCTACCACTTGGAGTGTTCTACCACTTGGTGTGTTCTACCACTTGGAGTGTTCTACCACTCGTATTCTGGCTTCTGTCATCGTGTTCCCGCTTCTGTCATCGCGGCCGCTTCTATCATTGTGTTCCCGAATCTGTCATCGGGCTTCCGCTTCTGTCATCGTGCTCCTGATTCTGTCGTATGCTGCCGATTCTGTCATCGTGCTTCCGCTTCTGTCATCGTGCTTCCGTGTCGGGCATCGTGCTTTTGTTTCTGTCATCGTGCTCCCGATTCTGTATTGTGCTCTGGTTTCTTTCATCATAGTGTATGGGGTTGGTCTAGGAATTTCTCATCTTTCTGTTAGGACCCGGCGTATAAGTAATATTACATCTGCTTTGTATGATATACGTTTTTTGAATAAGAAGAAAGAAAGATGGTCTTCTGCATCGCCAGGCGAACTTAAAAATCGATATCTAAAGATTTTTGCCCTAATGACAACTGTACAGCGGATGTCAGGCAATGTTATTGACCCGATGCTATGAGAAGCAAGGCTTGGTTGGTTGTATATTTAGGACGCTTTAACCATTTTTGGTCATATCGCGTCAATGGGAGAAGGAAGGGAAAGTGGAGCCATGTCCCCTGGGCCTAACGGAGTGATGGATGTTACTTGTCATGGAGTATCTGGTCTACGAGAAAAGAGTCTCTCACTGAACACACAACAACACATGGCAGGCTAACTCTTTGTATGCTCTTTGTTTCTTGAATAAATTACCATTGGAACGCAAGCCAGTTGTTTACGTGATGGCAGCGGCAGACGAACAGTTGATAGACACCAGTTTCACTGTTTGAACGAATCTATCGTCCTCCTAGACACGAATAATTGTCAAGTAGAGCGAGTAAAGTTTGCCCGCATAGACGCATAATCAGCGATACAGCGTGACTAGCCTTCAGCTACCGTGGCCGTGAGTACAATTGTGAGCGGCATGGCACTGAGCAACGCCAGCGTCGATCGAGTCTGCATAAACCATGGCTATTAAAATCCCGCCCATGGACTGGACGTCCCCAAATCCTGCTGAATCCTTTAAACCATTCAAACAGCGCATGAACCTTCATTTCACTGTGAAGGGGACAGAAAATGCCGCGAAGGTGCCAACCATCCTTCGGGCTGTAGGTGAGGCAGGCCTTTGTCGCTAAACAGCTGGACACTTGCCGAAGTTCAGCGTTTAGATCCAGAGGTTATATACCAGAAATTCTTGAAACAGTTAGAACCAGGCGAGAACTTTCTCAAGGTTAAAGATGAGGAATTAAACACAGAAACAGTCTAAGTCTCTCGATGGATTCCTCAACCGCTGCAATTTTTTGGCCCAAAAATGTGATTTCAGTGAGGGTGAACTGAGCGAACCACTCCTAGACAAATTATTTCAAGTACCCCACTGGCAGATTTTCAGAAGGAACTGTTGAACAAACCCAAGGGTTACACGGTCCTGGAAGCTCTGGAGTTGGGAGAAGCCATGAAGCATCTGCGGCACATATGCAGGAGTTACACACTTTGCAAAACAGAGAGGCAACAGAAAGAACTGCGGTAGAGATCACTCCTTCGGGAAACAGCACTGCCCTGCAAAAGATGACGTATGTCATTTTTGCAAGAAGAGAAGCTTTGTTTATCGAAAATGTATAAGCAGCGCCATGGTCGCCAATGCTCACACCAGTCCCATAGGGGACGATGGAGATCGCAATCGAAATCGCCGCACAGAATGAACTATCAAGACAAACCGCAACACAAGTCAAGGGAGAGAGACGTCAACACCATTGACTCTTTTAGACCACCAGATGGACATAATAATGAGTGGGACTCGTTTACCTTTCACTCCATCGAAGTATCAAGCATGTGCCTGAAGGAGGAGCCCCTGGCCCGAGATGAAGCTTTCGCATCTCTCAAAACAACAGACCTGGCACACAACTTGGAACTCATAGTGGACACCGGTGCCCAAGCAAACACTCTGCCATTACGCGTCTACAGGCGCATGTTCCCGGACAAAATTGATGCAGATGGAAACCCAAGGTCAGATGTGCTCAAACCAACTCAAAGCAGACTTACTGCTTACAACGAAACCCAGATTAAGTGCTACGGCATCACAACAATCCATTACCAATATCCAACAAATTGGATGGTCACCAATTTCTTTCTCGTTGATGTACCTGGCCCAGCAGTCTTTGGTCTCTCATTATGTAAAGCTCTCCATGTTGTCACGTTACACTGTTCAATCAACAACGACAGGATGAACCCACCAGTTAATCAGGTCAACAGTGTTCAGGATCTGATAGCGCTATATCCAGACCAGTGCGACAAGATAGACGAGTTCAAGAACGATCACATATTGGTGACTGATTCCAACATATCGACCCACCAAGAAAGACCCCCATCGCATTGAGAGGGACGATCAATACCGAACTGGACAAGATGGAAGCCATGAACATCATACGCCCTATCGAAGAACCAACTGAATGGGTCAGCTCACTCATTACGTGACCAAGAAAGACGGAAGCCTTCGTGTTTGCCTGGATCCTCGACATCTGAATAAGACACTCATCAGACCCCAACACAATATCCCAACAATCGAAGAACTGAACTACAAGTTCTCAAAGGCTAAATTCTATTCCAAACTTGACGCCAAAGCAGGCTACTGGTCTGTTAAACTTGATGAAAAGAGCCAAAAACTGACAACCTTCCAAACACCCTTTGGCCGGTACCGTTTCCAGCGTCTTCCATTTGGTCTGTCAGTAAGCCAAGACATCTTTCAGTTTGAAATAGATCGCATTCTTGAAAAATGCGCCGGCGCTACTGGGATTGCAGATGATATTACCATCTACGAAGCAACGGAGGCAGAGCACGCAAGCACCCGATAGATTTGCTGGAGACAGCCAAGCAATATGGACTGGTTCTCAACTCTGGAGCAAGTCCGAATACAACACCCTGATACTAAGCACTGGGACCCTGCAATAGTCCACTCTAAATGCAGCGAACCAAGATCATACATTGTACAATGTCCCAACGGAAACCTTCTCAGAAGGAACCGAGCACACATAAGGGAAACTCCTAGCTCAATTCCGCCATAGCAGGAACAAATACAGAGCAAGGCTCCACTTCCAGAGAAACCACCCCTTTTTGTACCAAAAGATGTCAGACATGTAACCTTCTCCGAACCTCTGGTTGCATGTGATACACCCAAGGATATACCTGCGGATCATCACTATCAAACAAAATCCGGACGTCAGTCCAAACTGCCAGCGAGATACGCAGATGCACAATTCACCAAAAAGGGGAAGAATATACCCCAGAGCGGGAGGAGAGTCCACCCTATGATAGCTCTAATATGCGAATGAGTCTGCGTAGTGACATTCGTGAAACACTGAACGGAACTGTAGTTTTGTGTATTAATTAAACTTTCAAGCCTTAATAGTTTATGTTTATGGGTATAAGTAACTCAACGGTAAAGGGAATGTAATGGGTTCACCACTTCCGCCTAACGGAGTGATTTATGTTACTGGTCATGGAGTATCTGGAAATCTGGAATACGAGAAAAGTCATTCAGAGCGTCCACGGTCTAACCGAATATTGGGACACGCGCCGTGAGAGGAGTTCTAGCTTGTGGCATCTCCGCTTGTGACATTGGTGCATTCCAACCTAGGTCATCACCAAATATCATAGGAAAAAGGCCCGCTCACCATGCGACATGACTACATTGCGTTGTAACGGATGACGTTTCGAATGAGAACAGACAACTAGGAGTTGTCCCTGGGACTCGCGCTGGTCGTAGACAACGTCAGCGAGACAAGACACGAGATGTATCCGTCTCACGCAGCCGTTCCTATGGGTGTGACGAAATTACATTTTCATGTATAAAAAAAATACTTCATATCGCACCAAGTTCAAATACTTTGTACCGGCATTTGTCATAATGGCTAGACCCATCCAAAAGGCTAACAAGGGATTTGCGTAATTGATTCATTTTGCCCGTAAGGCATTTTATCCAGTGCTGTTGATAAGCATGTTTAGTCATCTCATGTATTAGGACGTCTGTGCAGCAATCCACCTCAAGCAAGATGTCAGTGTCAGTTTTGTCGGTGGTGGAGATGTTTTGGTGCATGGGGTAGGACGTGCTGGTATAGATAAGGGTTGGATATGGTGTCGGATAGGACAGAGTGGGTTTGCGTGGTATAAGATTGGATGGGTGTAGTGCAGGATATGATGGCATGTGAGGATGGGGTGGACTGGGGTGAGGGCGGGGTACGGTGGACTAGAGTGTGTAGGGTGGACTGCCGTGATGTGGGTGAGTGTGGGGTAGGGTGGACTGCCGTAGTGTGGGTGAGGGTGGGGTAGGGTGGACTAGCGTGGTGTGGGTGAGTGTGGGGTAGGGTGGACTAGCGTGGTGTTGGTGAGTGGGGTAGGGTGGACTAGCGGGGGGTATGTGAGTGTGGGGTAGGGTGGACTAGCGGGGGGTGGGTGAGTGTGGGGTAGGGTGGGGTGGCGATGTGTGAGTGAGTGTGGGGTAGGGTGGGGTAAGGTGGGGTGGCGATGTGTGGTTGAGTGTAGGGTATGGTGGACTGCCGTAGTGTGGTTGGGGGTGGGGTGGGGTGGAATGGCGTGGTGTGGGTAAGGGTGGGTAGTGTTGACTAGCGTGACGTGGGTACGGGTGGGGTAGGCTGGACTAGCGTGGTGTGGGTATGGGTTGGGTAGGGTGGACTGCCGTAGTGTGGGTTAGGATGGGATTGGGTGGACTGGCGTGGTGTTGGTGTGGGTGGGATGGCCTGGCGTGGTGCTGGTGAGGATGGGGTTGGGTGAACTAGCGTGGTGTGGGTGAGGGTGGGGTAGGGTGGACTAGCGTGGTGTGGGTGAGTGTGGGGTAGGTTGGACTTCCGTGGTGTGGGTGAGTGTGCGATGGGGTGGACAGCCGTGGTGTGGGTAAGGGTGGGGTGGGGTGGGGTGGCGATGTGTGGGTAAGGGTGAGGCAGGGCGGACTAGCGTGGTGTGGGTGAGTGTAGGGTAGGGTGGGGTGGCGATGTGTGGGTGAGTGTGGGGTAAGGAGGACTGCCGTAATGTGGGTGAGCGAGGGGTAGGGTGGACTAGCGTGGTGTGGGTGAGGGTGGGGTAGGGTGGACTAGCAAGGTGTGGGTGAGTGTGGGGGAGGGTGGACTAGCGTGGTGGGGGTGAGTGTGGGATGGGGTGGACTGCCGTGGTGTGGGTAAGGGTGGGGTGGGGTGGGGTAGCGATGTGTGGGTAAGGGTGAGGCAGGGTGGACTAGCGTAGTGTGGGTGAGTGTGGGGTAGGGTGGCATAGCGTGGTGTGGGTGAGTGTGGGTGGACTGGCGTGGTGTGGGTAGGGGTGGGGTAGGGTGGACTGCCGTAGTGTGGGTGAGGGTGGGATGGGGTAGACTGGCGTGGTGCGGGTGATGGTGGGGTGGGGTGGAATGGCGTGGTGCGGGTGAGGGTGGGATGGGGTAGACTGGCGTGGTGCGGGTGATGGTGGGGTGGGGTGGAATGGCGTGGTGTGGGTAAGGGTGGGTAGTGTTGACTAGCGTGACGTGGGTACGGGTGGGGTAGGCTGGACTAGCGTGGTGTGGGTATGGGTTGGGTAGGGTGGACTGCCGTAGTGTGGGTTAGGATGGGATTGGGTGGACTGGCGTGGTGTTGGTGTGGGTGGGATGGCCTGGCGTGGTGCTGGTGAGGATGGGGTTGGGTGAAATAGAGTGGTGTTGGCATGGAGTGGTGGGGGTGCAGACTGGGCGCCAGGGTACCCGGGTGTGAAACAGCCCCTGATTAGTGTCCCATAAGGTAACGAGGGCGGAGCGACTGGACGATATATCAGACAGATCAAGAAATCTGTGGAGCGGCAAACACGCCAATCACGAGGACGAGGTCTGCTGTCTGCCGCTCATCCACTCCGCCGAGTGGGGAGGGGGGACTGCATGGGGCCGCCCGTGGTGACCGTTGCCTGCCGTGGTGGGCTAGTGTTTGGTTGGGGGGCGGGTGGGGGGCGAGTTGGGGCTCGAGTTGAGGGGAACGACCGCTTTCCATTTGCGAGGGTAAAACGACAGCGATATATCGCTGACGTCATTAAGACTTTCACTTGACAGGTGGCACACCCTTGTGATGGATTGTGCCGGTCAGCAGGGATGCATGGTGTGTAACGTAACATCGCCGCCCCCCAATCTCGCCAGCAGCTGGACAATGACGTGGGCACGACGAGACTATGTGTATAATATATACGTCACATTTGCGCTTGCAATAGACGGCGATTAGTAAGGTCACGCTTTGTAGGTCACAAGGGGATCAGGCGCGCGATTGGGCCCAGGTTACATCCCTTGGGACCAGCGTAGATACACAACATTAATTTTGGCTTAGATGGTGGGTGAGGGTCCGTTTGGTGTATAGACTTCAAATAACTCCCTGCCTGAGTGGGGTTGGGGGTCGCTTCAAACATAACGGCCGCCTGGGAAATTGGCTGGAGGAGGGGAGGGGGGGGGCAATCTGATTTAATAAAATGTGTTGTCATCAATTGCTGTGTATGTGTATTATTCATGGTGAGTCGCATGTTTTTTATTTGACCACCAGGTGTGTTCATTAAATTTAACAATTAAACCAAAGTACACATTGAACAAGCGGACCAGAGGGAAGGGTACTATATATCAAAATAGTGACTAACTTCTGGAACTTCCGAACGTCCCAAGCCAACAATACTCTGAGACGGGCATAATGAGTGTCAGAGGCCGGCACATCTCATCAGTTCTAGGATCGAGTGTCAGAGGTCGACACATCTCATCAGTTCTAGGATTAAGAGTCAGAGGTCGACACATCTCATCAGTTCTAGGATCAAGGATCAAAGGCCGGCACATCTCATGAGTACTAGGGTCGAGAGTCAGAGGTCGGCACATCCCATCAGTTCTATGATCGAGTGTCAAAGGCCGGTACATCTCATCAGTTCTAGGATCGAGAGTCAGAGGCCGGGCATGCCTCGTCAGGTTTAGGATCGAGTGTCAGAGGTCGACACATCTCATCAGTTCTAGGATCAAGACTCAGAAGCCGACACATCTCATCAGTACTAGGGTCGAGAATTAGAGGCCGACACAACTCATAATTTCTAGGATCTAGAGTCAGATGCCGGCACATCTCATCAGTACTAGGATCGAGAGTCAGAGGCCGACACATCTCTTCAGTTCTAGGATCGTGAGTTAGAGGCCGACACATCTCGTCAGATCTAATATCGAGAGTCAGAGGTCGGCATACCTGGTCAGTTCTAAGGTCGAGAGTCAGTGGCCGGCACATCTCATCAGTTCTAGGATCGAGAGTTAGAGGCCGACACATCTCATCACTTCTGGGATGGAGAGTCAGAGGCCGGCACATCTCATCAGTTCTAGGATCGAGAGTCAGAGGCCGGCATATCTCATCATTTCTAGAATCGAGAGTCAGAGGCCGGCACAACCCATCAGTTCTAGGATTGAGTGTCAGATGCCGACACATCTCATCAGTTCTAGAATCGAGAGTCAGAGGCCGGCACACCTGGACAGTTCTAAGGTCGAGAGTCAGTGGCTGGCACATCTCATCAGTTCTAGGATCGAGAGTTAGAGGCCAACACATCTCATCAATTCTAGTATCGAGAGTCAGAGGCCGGCACATCTCATCAGTTCTAGGATCGAGAGTCAGAGGCCGGCACATCTCATCAGTTCTAGGACCGAGAGTCAGAGGCCGAAACATCTTATCAGTTCTAGGATCGAGAGTTAGAGGCCGGCACATCTCATCAGTTCGAGGATGGAGAGTCGGGGCCGGCACATCTCATAATTTCTAGGATCGAGAGTCAGTGGCCGGCATATCTCATCATTTCTAGGATCGAGAGTCAGAGGCCGGCACAACCCATCAGTTCTAGGATCGAGTGTCAGATGCCGACACATCTCATCAGTTCTAGAATCGAGAGTCAGAGGCCGGCACAACTCATCAGTTCTAGTATCGAGAGTCAGAGGCCGGCATACCTGGTCAGTTCTAAGGTCGAGAGTCAGTGGCTGGCACATCTCATCAGTTCTAGAATCGAGAGTTAGAGGCCGACACATCTCATCACTTCTAGTATCGGGAGTCAGAGGCCGGCACATCTCATCAGTTCTAGGATCGAGTGTCAGATGCCGACACATCTCATCAGTTCTAGGATCGAGAGTTAGAGGCCGGCACATCTCATCAGCTCGAGGATGGAGAGTCAGAGGCCGGCACATCTCATAAATTCTAGGATCGAGAGTCAGTGGCCGGCATATCTCATCAGTTCTAGGATCGAGAGTCAGAGGCCGGCACGTCTCATCAGTTCTAGGATCGAGAGTCAGAGGCCGAAACATCTCATCAGTTCTAGGATCGAGAGTTAGAGGCCGGCACATCTCATCAGTTCGAGAAAGAAGAGTCAGAGGCCGGCACATCTCATAATTTCTAGGATCGAGAGTCAGTGGCCGGCATATCTCATCAGTTCTAGGATCGAATGCCAGAAGCCGGCACGTCTCATCAGTTCTAGGATCGAGAGTCAGAGGCCGAAACATCTCATCAGTTCTAGGATCGAGAGTCAGAGGCCGACACATCTCATCAGTTCTAGGATCAAGTGTCAGATGTCGACACATCTCATCAGTTCTAGGATCGAGAGTTACAGGCCGACACATCTCACCATTTCTAGGATCGAGAGTCAGATGCCGGCACATCTCATCAGTTCTAGGATCAACAGTCAGAGCCCAAGATATCTCATCAGTTCTAGGATCGAGTGTCACAGAAAGGCACATCTCATCAGTTCTAGGATCGACAGTTAGAGGCCGGCATGCCTCGTCAGTTCTAGGATTGAGAGTCAGAGGCCGGCATGCCTGGTCAGTTCTGGGATCGAGAGTTAGAGGCCGGCATGCCTCGTCAGTTCTAGGATTGAGAGTTAGAGGCTGGCATGCCTCGTCAGTTCTAGGATCGAGAGTCAGAGGCCGGCATGCCTCGTCAATTCTAGGATCGGGAGTCAGAGGCCGGCATGCCTCGTCAGTTCTAGGATCGAGTATGAAAGCACGGCACATCTCATCAGTATTAGGGTCGAGAGTCCGAGCCCGGCACATCTCACCATTTAGAGGATCGAGAGTCAGAGGCCGGCACATCTCATCAGTTCTAGGATCGAGAGTCAGTGGCCGGCATATCTCCTCAGTTCTAGGATCGAGAGTCAGAGGCCGGCACGTCTCATCAGTTCTAGGATCGAGAGTCAGAGGCCGAAACATCTCATCAGTTCTAGGATCGAGAGTTAGAGGCCGGCACATCTCATCAGTTCGAGAAAGAAGAGTCAGAGGCCGGCACATCAAATAATTTCTAGGATCGAGAGTCAGTGGCCGGCATATCTCATCAGTTCTAGGATCGAATGCCAGAAGCCGGCACATCTCATCAGTTTTAGGATCGAGTGTCAGATGCCGACACATCTCATCTGTTCTATGATCGAGAATCATAGACCGACACATCTCATCAGTTCTAGGATCAAGTGTCAGATGCCGACACATCTCATCAGTTCTAGAATCGAGAGTCAGAGGCCGGCATACCTGGACAGTTCTAAGGTCGAGAGTCAGTGGCTGGCACATCTCATCAGTTCTAGGATCGAGAGTTAGAGGCCGACACATCTCATCAATTCTAATATCGTGAGTCAGAGGCCGGCACATCTCATCAGTTCTAGGATCGAGAGTCAGAGGCCGGCACATCTCATCAGTTCTAGGACCGAGAGTCAGAGGCCGAAACATCTTATCAGTTCTAGGATCGAGAGTTAGAGGCCGGCACATCTCATCAGTTCAAGGATGGAGAGTCGGGGCCGGAACATCTCATAATTTCTAGGATCGAGAGTCAGTGGCCGGCATATCTCATCATTTCTAGGATCGAGAGTCAGAGGCCGGCACAACCCATCAGTTCTAGGATCGAGTGTCAGATGCCGACACATCTCATCAGTTCTAGAATCGAGAGTCAGAGGCCGGCACAACTCATCAGTTCTAGTATCGAGAGTCAGAGGCCGGCATACCTGGTCAGTTCTAAGGTCGAGAGTCAGTGGCTGGCACATCTCATTAGTTCTAGAATCGTGAGTTAGAGGCCGACACATCTCATCACTTCTAGTATCGGGAGTCAGAGGCCGGCACATCTCATCAGTTCTAGGATCGAGTGTCAGATGCCGACACATCTCATCAGTTCTAGGATCGAGAGTTAGAGGCCGGCACATCTCATCAGCTCGAGGATGGAGAGTCAGAGGCCGGCACATCGCATAATTTCTAGGATCGAGAGTCAGTGGCCGGCATATCTCATCAGTTCTAGGATCGAGAGTTAGAGGCCGACACATCTCATCAGTTCTAGGATCGAGAGTTAGAGACCGGCACATCTCATAATTTCTAGGATCGAGAGTCAGTGGCCGGCACATCTCATCAGTTCTAGGATCGAGAGTCAGAGGCCGAAACATCTCATCAGTTCTAGGATCGGGAGTCAGAGGCTGAGCCATCTCATCAGTTCTAGGATCCAGAGTTAGAGGCCGACATATCTCATCAGTTCTAGGATCGAGAGTCAGAGGCCGGCATATCTCATCATTTCTAGAATCGAGAGTCAGAGGCCGGCATACCTGGGCAGTTCTAAGGTCGAGAGTCAGATGCCGACACATCTCATCAGTTCTAGAATCGAGAGTCAGAGGCCGGCATACCTGGACAGTTCTAAGGTCGAGAGTCAGTGGCTGGCACATCTCATCAGTTCTAGGATCGAGAGTTAGAGGCCGACAAATCTCATCAATTCTAGTATCGAGAGTCAGAGGCCGGCACATCTCATCAGTTCTAGGATCGAGAGTCAGAGGCCGGCACATCTCATCAGTTCTAGGACCGAGAGTCAGAGGCCGAAACATCTTATCAGTTCTAGGATCGAGAGTTAGAGGCCGGCACATCTCATCAGTTCGAGGATGGAGAGTCGGGGCCGGCACATCTCATAATTTCTAGGATCGAGACTCAGTGGCCGGCATATCTCATCATTTCTAGGATCGAGAGTCAGAGGCCGGCACAACCCATCAGTTCTAGGATCGAGTGTCAGATGCCGACACATCTCATCAGTTCTAGAATCGAGAGTCAGAGGCCGGCACAACTCATCAGTTCTAGTATCGAGAGTCAGAGGCCGGCATACCTGGTCAGTTCTAAGGTCGAGAGTCAGTGGCTGGCACATCTCATCAGTTCTAGAATCGAGAGTTAGAGGCCGACACATCTCATCACTTCTAGTATCGGGAGTCAGAGGCCGGCACATCTCATCAGTTCTAGGATCGAGTGTCAGATGCCGACACATCTCATCAGTTCTAGGATCGAGAGTTAGAGGCCGGCACATCTCATCAGCTCGAGGATGGAGAGTCAGAGGCCGGCACATCTCATAATTTCTAGGATCGAGAGTCAGTGGCCGGCATATCTCATCAGTTCTAGGATCGAGAGTCAGAGGCCGGCACGTCTCATCAGTTCTAGGATCGAGAGTCAGAGGCCGAAACATCTCATCAGTTCTAGGATCGAGAGTTAGAGGCCGGCATATCTCATCAGTTCGAGGAAGAAGAGTCAGAGGCCGGCACATCTCATAATTTCTAGGATCGAATATCAGTGGCCGGCATATCTCATCAGTTCTAGGATCGAATGCCAGAAGCCGGCACATCTCATCAGTTTTAGGATCGAGTGTCAGATGCCGACACATCTCATAATTTCTATGATCGAGAATCATAGGCCGACACATCTCATCAGTTCTAGGATCGAGAGTTACAGGCCGACACATCTCACCATTTCTAGGATCGAGAGTCAGATGCCGGCACATCTCATCAGTTCTATAATCAAGAGTCAGAGCCCAAAACATCTCATCAGTTCTAGGATCGAGTGTCACAGAAAGGCACATCTCATCAGTTCTAGGATCGAGAGTTAGAGGCCGGCATGCCTCGTCAGTTCTAGGATCGAGAGTCAGAGGCCGGCATGCCTCGTCAGTTCTAGGATCGAGAGTCAGAGGCCGGCATGCCTCGTCAGTTCTAGGATCGAGAGTCAGAGGCCGGCATGCCTCGTCAGTTCTAGGATCGGGAGTCAGAGGCCGGCATGCCTCGTCAGTTCTAGGATCGAGCATGAAAGCACGCCACATCTCATCAGTACTAGGGTCGAGAGTCCGAGCCCGGCACATCTCACCATTTAGAGGATCGAGAGTCAGTGGCCGGCACATCTCAACTGTTCTAGGATCGAGATTCAGAGGCCGAAACATCTCACCAGTTCTAGGATCGAATGCCAGAAGCCGGCGCATCTCATCAGTTTTAGGATCGAGAGTTAGAGGCCGGCACATCTCATCAGTTCGAGGATCGAGAGTCAGAGGCCGGCATACCTGGTCATTTCGAAGGTCGAGGGTCAGTGCCCGGCACATCTCATCACTTCTAGGATCGAGTGTCAGATGCCGACACATCTCATCAGTTCTAGGATCGAGAGTTACAGGCCGACACATCTCACCATTTCTAGGATCGAGAGTCAGATGCCGGCACATCTCATCAGTTCTATAATCAAGAGTCAGAGCCCAAAACATCTCATCAGTTCTAGGATCGAGTGTCACAGAAAGGCACATCTCATCAGTTCTAGGATCGAGAGTTAGAGGCCGGCATGCCTCGTCAGTTCTAGGATCGAGAGTCAGAGGCCGGCATGCCTCGTCAGTTCTAGGATCGAGAGTCAGAGGCCGGCATGCCTCGTCAGTTCTAGGATCGAGAGTCAGAGGCCGGCATGCCTCGTCAGTTCTAGGATCGGGAGTCAGAGGCCGGCATGCCTCGTCAGTTCTAGGATCGAGCATGAAAGCACGCCACATCTCATCAGTACTAGGGTCGAGAGTCCGAGCCCGGCACATCTCACCATTTAGAGGATCGAGAGTCAGTGGCCGGCACATCTCAACTGTTCTAGGATCGAGATTCAGAGGCCGAAACATCTCACCAGTTCTAGGATCGAATGCCAGAAGCCGGCGCATCTCATCAGTTTTAGGATCGAGAGTTAGAGGCCGGCACATCTCATCAGTTCGAGGATCGAGAGTCAGAGGCCGGCATACCTGGTCATTTCGAAGGTCGAGGGTCAGTGCCCGGCACATCTCATCACTTCTAGGATCGAGTGTCAGATGCCGACACATCTCATCAGTTCTAGGATCGAGAGTCAGAGGCCGGCACATCTCATCAGTTCCAGAATCGAGAGTTAGAGGCCGACACATCTCATCAGTTCCAGAATCGAGAGTTAGAGGCCGACACATCTCATCAGTTCCAGAATCGAGAGTTAGAGGCCGACACATCTCATCAGTTCTAGGATTCCATCAGTTCTATGATCGAATGTCAGAGGCCGGCACATGTCATCAGTTCTAGGATCGAGAGTCAGTGGCCGGCACATCTCATCAGTTCTAGGATCGAGAGTCAGAGGCCAAAACATCTCATCAGTTCTAGGATCTGGAGTCAGTGGCCGGCACATCTCATCAGTTCTAGGATCGAGTGTCAGATGCCGGCACATCTCATAATTTCCAGGATCGAGAGTCAGAGGCCGGCACATCATTAGTTCTAGTATCGAGGGTCAGAGGCCGGCATACCTGATCAGTTCTAAGGTCGCGAGTCAGTGGCCGGCACATGTCATCAGTTCTAGGATCTAGAGTTAGAGGCCGACACATCTCATCAGTTCTAGGATCGAGAGTTAGAGGCCGGCACATCTCATAATTTCTAGGATCGAGGATAATTTCTCAGATCGAGAGTCAGTGGACGGCACATCTCATCAGTTCTAGGATCGAGAGTCAGAGGCCGAAACATCTCATCAGTTCTAGGATCGGGAGTCAGAGGCTGAGCCATCTCATCAGTTCTAGGATCCAGAGTTAGAGGCCGACATATCTCATCACTTCTAGGATCGAGAGCCAGTGGCCGGCACATCCCATCAGTTCTGGGAACGAGAGTCAGGGGCCGGCAGATCTCATCAGTTGTAGGATCGAGGGTCAGAGGCCGGCACATCTCATCAGTTCCAGAATCGAGAGTTAGAGGCCGACACATCTCATCAGCTCTAGGATCCCATCAGTTCTAGGATCGAATGCCAGAGGTCGGCACATCCCATCCGTTCTAGGATCTCATCAGTTCTAGGATCGAGAGCCAGAAGCCGGCACATCTCATCAGTTCGAGGATCGAGAGCCAGAAGCCGGCACGTCCCATCATTTCTAGGATCGAGGACCGCACAGCCGGTCCGTCTTGGGATCGATGTCTGCGCTACACACCTAAGCCCTTATCACTACACGAGACAAAGGGCGCCCGGTGATCGCGGTTTGTTGTCGGGCACGGCGCTCTGTTGATGATTCCCAGCTGGCACGTCATTGTCCCTGTTGTTCTCTCCCGCCAATTATGACGTCATTGTATGACAGTTGGACGGGTCATTCTGCACGAAGCCGTCTACCGCAATGGCACTGTGCCGTGCATAGCCCGCGGCTAGGGATTACGGGGTCTCATGGTAGTCTGGTCGAGATAGTAACAACATCAACCTGTATACCCTAATACCGTCAGTGTGTACGTCCCTGACACCAGTGTGGACGCTCCTGATACCGCATTGTGTACGTACCCGATACCAGTGTGTATGCCCATGATACCGCAGTGTGTACACCACTGATACCGCGGTTTGTACTTCCCTGACACCGCATTGTGTACACCCCTGACACCGCAGTGTGTACGCCCATGATACCGGTGCGTACGCCCCTGATACCGCAATGTGTACGCTCCTGATACTGCAGTGTGGATGCTCCTGATACCAGTGCGTACGCCTCTGATACCGCAGCGTGTTCGCCCCTGATACCGCAGCGCGTACGCCCCGGATACCGCAATGTGTACGCCCCTGATACTGCGTGTGTACGCCCATGATACTGCAGTTTGTACGCCCATGATACCGCAGTGTCGACGCTCCTGATACCGCAGTGTGTACGCCCCTGATACTGCAGTGTGTACGCCCCTGATACCGCAATGTGTACGCCCCTAATACTGCAGTGTGTACGCCCCTGATACCGCAATGTGTACGCCCCTGATACTGCAGTGTGTACGCCCCTGATACCAGTGAGTACTCCCCTAATACTGCAGTGCGTACGCCTCTGATACCGCAGCGTGTTCGCCCCTGATACCGCAGCGCGTACGCCCCGGATACCGCAATGTGTACGCCCCTGATACTGCGTGTGTACGCCCATGATACTGCAGTTTGTACGCCCATGATACCGCAGTGTGGACGCTCCTGATACCGCAGTGTGTACGCCTCTGGTACCAGTGTGTACGCCCCTGACACTGCAGTGTGTACGCCCCTGATACTGCAGTGTGTACGCCCCTGATACCAGTGAGTACTCCCCTAATACTGCAGTGTGTACGCCCCTGATACTGCAGTGTGTACGCCTCTGGTACCAGTGTGTACGCCCCTGACACTGCAGTGTGTACGCCCCTGATACTGCAGTGTGTACGCCCCTGATACCAGTGAGTACTCCCCTAATACTGCAGTGTGTACGCCCCTGATACTGCAGTGTGTACGCCTCTGGTACCAGTGTGTACGCCCCTAATACTGCAGCGTGTACGCCCCTGATGCTGCAGTGTGTACGCCTCTGATACCAGTGTGTACGCCCCTAAAACTGCAGTGTGTACGCCCCTGATACTGCAGTGTGTACGCCCCTGATACCAGTTAGTACGCTCCTGATACCGCAGTGTGTACGCCCCAGATACCGTGGTGCGTACGCCCCTTAAACCGCGGTGCGTACGCCCCTGATACCGCGGTGCGTACGCCCCTGATACCGCGACGCGTACGCCCCTGATACCGCGACGCGTACGCCCCTGATACCGCGACGCGTACGCCCCTGATACCGCGACGCGTACGCCCCTGATACCGCGGTGCGTACGCCCCTGATACCGCGGTGCGTACGCCCCTGATACCGCGACGCGTACGCCCCTGATACCGCGACGCGTACGCCCCTGATACCGCGGTGCGTACGCCCCTGATACCGCGGTGCGTACGCCCCTGATACCGCGGTGCGTACGCCCCTGATACCGCGACGCGTACGCCCCTGATACCGCGACGCGTACGCCCCTGATACCGCGGTGCGTACGCCCCTGATACCGCGGTGCGTACGCCCCTGATACCGCGACGCGTACGCCCCTGATACCGCGACGCGTACGCCCCTGATACCGCGGTGCGTACGCCCCTGATACCGCGGTGCGTACGCCCCTGATACCGCGGTGCGTACGCCCCTGATACCGCGACGCGTACGCCCCTGATACCGCGACGCGTACGCCCCTGATACCGCGACGCGTACGCCCCTGATACCGCGACGCGTACGCCCCTGATACCGCGACGCGTACGCCCCTGATACCGTGGTGTGTATGCGCATCGTGTGGCGAGTCAAGTTTGTTTCAAGTCCGGGTTTGTCGTCTTGTTGCTCCAGTGCCATTTCAAAGACAAATGACACGTGCGTGTTTGGGCGAATAGCCGGCGACCCGTAATACGCGTCATAAGGCGAGGCGACGGACAATGCCTGGCGTCACCGTCAGATTCCTGAGGCACGCAAGCAAGAACACAACGGATAAAAGCCGAAAAAGGAGTCGTACAAGGCTCCACTCTCAGTACAGCCACGTGTATGTATGCGGTCAACGACCTGGCAATAGGGCTGCAGTCACTACGGGATCTGATCGAGACCCTGCGAGACAGCGATGCTTATGCTCTATGTCAATGCTATAGCATTAACGGCCTGTACGTGCTGCCTACCTTCCGGTTGTTTGCCTTCACTCGCTTCACACAACAGATCGGCTAACGCTGTTCTTGGATGCGTAACTATCCAGTGTATGCAATGCGCATATCAGAATTATAACCATCCGAGTAGATTTATGTAATATATGAGCGGTTAGACTGTTGATAAACCAGAATGCGGTTGTCCCATGAGTGACTGTCAGAGTCAGGCGACCTAATTTGGCGTTGTGGGGCTTTCCTAGTCGTATGGCGAAATAATCATCGTGACTCGCATGTCTGCGCCTATCTATGTTTACGTAAAACGCTCCTTATGGACTGGCCAGGAGACACTGATGCTTTGTTTGTCGCAGAAATGTAAGCATTGATGATTTGCCTCAAAATACAACTCTTCCAACAGTCTCATTGAACGGACCACATTATGGAGATATAAATGTTTTATCTTTCACTATATTATGATTTTATAGTGCCTAGACCAAAGCAAACAAAAGTAGTTTCACACCCACTCGATTGTTCACGCACAGACCGCGCCAGCCGCGCTAGCCGCTTCCAAACCGCCGCCGCAGCCGCCGGTCTGTGACCCCGGGTGGCCTACGACCTCAGGTGGCCGCCGGCCTATGACCTCAGGTGGCCGCCGGCCTGTGACCTGTGGCCGCCGGCCTTTGATCTCAGGTGGACGCCGGCCTGTGACCTCAGGTGGCCGCCGGCCTGTGACCTGTGACCGCCGGCCTGTGACCTCAGGTGGCCGCCGGCCTGTGACCTCAGGTGGCCGCCGGCCTGTGACCTCAGGTGTACGCCGTCCTATGACCTCAGGTGGCCGCCGGTCTGTGACCTTAGGTGGCCGCCGGCCTGTGACCTCAGGTGGACGCCGGCATGTGACCTCAGGTGGCCGCCGGCCTGTGACCTCAGGTGGCCGCCGGCCTGTGACCTTAGGTGGACGCCGTCCTATGACCTCAGGTGGCCGCCGGCCTTTGACCTCGGGCGGCCGCCGGCCTATGGCCCCGTCATTCACGGGCCTGTGGCCCCGCCCTTCAGCGGCCTGTGGCCCCGCCATTCACCGGCCTGTGGCCCCGCCATTCACCGGCCTGTGGTCCTGTCATTCACCGGCCTGTGGTCCCGCCATTCACCGGCCTGTGGCCCCGCCATTCACCGGCCTGTGGCCCCGCCATTCACCGGCCTGTGGCCCCGCCATTCACCGGCCTGTGGCCCCGCCATTCACCGGCCTGTGGCCCCGCCATTCACCGGCCTGTGGCCCCGCCATTCACTGGCCTGTGGCCCTGCCATTCACCGGCCTGTGGCCCCTGTGGCCGCCGGCCTGTGGCCCCGGGTGACCGCCGGCCTGTGGCCCCGGGTGACCGCCGGCCCGTGACCTCAGGTGGACGCCGGCCTGTGACCTCAGGTGGCCGCCGGCCTGTTACCTCAGGTGGCCGCCGGCCTGTGGCCCCGGGTGACCGCCGGCCCGTGACCTCAGGTGGACGCCGGCCTGTGACCTCAGGTGGCCGCCGACCTGTGATCTCAGCTGGCCGCCGGCCTGTTACCTCAGGTGGCCGCCGGCCTGTGACCTCAGGTGGACGCCGGCCTGTGACCTCAGGTGGCCGCCGGCCTGTGACCTCAGGTGGACGCCGTTCTATGACCTCAGGTGGCCGCCGGCCTTTGACCTCGGGCGGCCGCCGGCCTATGGCCCCGTCATTCACCGGCCTGTGGCCCCGCCCTTCACCGGCCTGTGGTCCGGCCATTCACCGGCCTGTGGCCCTGCCATTCACCGGCCTGTGGCCCCGCTATTCACCGGCCTGTGGCCCCGCCATTCACCGGCCTGTGGCCCCGCCATTCACCGGCCTGTGGCCCCTGTGGCCGCCGGCCTGTGGCCCCGAGTGGCCGCCGGCCTGTGGCCCCGGGTGGCCACCGGCCTGTGACCCCGGGTGGCCGCCGGCCTGTGGCCCCGCCATTCACCGGCCTGTGGCCCCGGGTGGCCACCGGCCTGTGGCCCCGGGTGGCCGCCCCGCCATTCAATATAAAAGCACATGCCTTTGTCTTCCCCTTTGACCTCACTTTCCTCGCTTGCAGAAGTTAAATTGGTAAGTGCGAAAACAAATGGAAAAAGTATGCCCTAGTTCTGCTAGTTCTACAGCTCGATAGGGCCGGCCCGACAGCTAGAGTGCTCGCATTGGGTGCTCTGGTCAACTGAGAGCCTAACGGCACGTGGGTCGGTGGTTCGAGCCCTGCTGTGGCCATGTCTGTGTGGTCGCAGGATAAAGATCCCAAGTCTTTCTTCGTAAAGAGTAGGGGGTTACCCCCGGGCACATGGCTCCACTCTGCCTTCCTTCTCCCATTGACGCGATATGACCAAAAGTGGTTAAAGCGTCCTGATTAACCAACCAACCAATCTACAGCTCGATAATATAAGCGTGGACATACAGAAGATTAATTTCAGGTAAGTTTGTTTTGGCGTGGCACGAACACTTTGAAATGATTCGTCTTCACTGCACGGGAAACCAGTGAGGCTTACCATAATTTAAGTCGGAGAATATCCGTGTAACAGTTCATTCTATGAAAAGGTATGTATTCGGCCTGCGCCTCGTACATTCTTTTTCAAGAATGTACTGTTACATGGGCATTCTCCTTAACTGAATTGGGGAAGCAATTACGAAATTTAACGCTGGGAAAATCCGTGACTGAACAATGTGAGTAATTTCATAACTAATAATAATAACTGGTTGGAATAATAATCGAGGAAATAATCGATTGACAGTGATGGACATTGAACAACCAACCTTGTTCAGAATATTCCGAAAGGCAACAGGATGAGTGGAGGCAGTGGCCTTTTTTTCATGTGAGGGCGGTTGCTTCAGTGTAGCTCACGTATTACTCACGCCTACCACTTGTTACAATAATCAATTTGGTGCTCAAACATGATGAACCAGGGAGAGGGGGGAGGGAGCATTGATTGGGTTCACACAAAAACAAGAATAACGAAAAAAGGTATGGTAACAGTCATTGCCAAGAACATATGAAACACAAAATCAACTGCCAACGTCGAACCTTAGAAAGATCACGGTCTTTCTGACATACCTCGGCATTATCCACTAATGTCATGCTTGACGATAACACGAATATGGCACACGCAAGCGACTGGACCTGCTATAATAATAATCTGTATTGCCATGAAGAGTACACAAATCAAGATAGTACAGAACTGGTTGGCAAGGAGCAGGCGCTGAGGCTTATTCGCTCAAAAAAAAAGAAAAAAAAAGAGCTCAAAACAACAACAAAAAAACAGGAACATGGAACGGTAGTACAGCAATCTAGATAATATCGATTTGGCCCAATCGTTGCACTATAATAGTTCTTTCTTTCTATTAACTCAGTAACATACATGATTATATTGTGATGGCTAGTTACACATCAAATTAACATTAGTTAAATTACTCGTATCAATTATATTTAACAAACTATTCTTAGTATTCTCTTAAAAAGGTGAAGCGATGATTGAAAGTTTACCTTACCAAATCATTTATTAAAAATATATGTCCCATTATATCTCATAGATATTTTCGTCAATTGACACTTGTGCTTAGGAACATGCAATAGCTGCGACCTTCTAGTGTTATACTTATGTATGTCAGCATTTCTTATAAACAAATCTTTTATTATAAGAGGTTGCAATCCAATTGTATTGCTTAAACATAAATGATAAAACGCTATACTCGTATAATGATGTGAGCGGGAGAATCTTATTCGTTACAAATAACGGCGCTGAGTGGGCCCATTTATTAACTCCAGACAATATGCGAACTGCTTTTTTTGGATGACGATAAGAGGGGTTAAAAAGCTACTACACGAAGTTCCCCATACTTCAATACAATATGATAGATATGGAGATACAAAACAATTATATATAATCCGTAGGGTGTCATTGGTTAACATTTTCCTTGCACAAGTGATTATTCCAAGCGCCCTTGCCATTTTACTTTTAATATAATCTATATGTTGTTGCCACAGAAGGTCACAGTCTAATTGTACTCCCAAAAATTTCGTGATAGAAGTTTATACAACAGTTTCGCCAGAAATGATGACACTGCTGTGAATACTAATTTTCTTTCGCTTGGGTTTGAAAACCATGAATTTAGTTTTATCGAGATTGAGAGCAAGCTTATTAATTTGTAACCAATACTGTATGTGTTTTAATTCCCCATTCAGCGTTTCAATCGTTTTATTGATATCTTTGCCCGATATAAAGTTGATTAGACGTTTCTGCATCAGCTGTTCGAACACTTTAGAAAACGTTGGAAAAATTAAAATTGGTCTGTAGTTAGCAAATAATTTACTATCCCCCCCTTTCAGGATAGGTGTTACTTTTGCACGTTTAAGTTCTTCGGGAAATATCCCTTCACTAAATGAGAGATTAATTACATGAGTTAGGGGTTGGGTGAGGGGATCTATAATCGTTTTTGATTACTTTGGCTGTTAGCGAGTCCCATCCTGGTGAGCTGTTCTTTAGGGATGCAAGGGCGTTGCGGACTTCACTACTAGTAACTGGCTCAAGGAAAAGCGACTTAGTATTGGTATCTTTCATAAACGTGAGTGGTGAATCTCCATTTCTTGGGATTGTTTTTGATATAGATTTACCAACATTAACAAAGTAGTTATTAAACTCATTAGCAATTTGGCTTCTATCTGTAATCAGTCCTCCTCTTATCGAAAATGTCGTTTGGAACTTCTGACCTTGTGTTTTGTTTACTACCTCTTTAATTGTTTTCCACATCTTAAACAAGTTGTTTTTATTTGCTTTTATGGTGGACTGATAATACGTTTTTTCTGCCGCTCTAACAGTGGATAAAAGCTTATTTTTATATTTTTTATAATCATGCTCAGATTCTTTGGTTTTTTGTCTCATAAATCTACAATACAATCGATTTTTCTTAGATATGCAGTTCTTTAATCCTGTACTGAGCCATGGTTTTCTGTTTTGGTATTTAGATCTGGAGATAGTGAGAGGAAAACATTTTTCATGTATAGGAGAAACTGGGTGCTTGGTGTCTCCCAGTTTTCGTTTGTTATACAGTGAACAAATTTCTCAATATTGGGCTTACTCACATTCCTTTTCACGATTTTAACTCTGTCAACATTAATCTGAACATACTGTGATGTATAGAACACAGGAAAATGATCTGTAATATCTGTGTACATAATGCCTTTCAGGGAAGAGTTAATATCGCACTCGTTAGTGAAGATATTATCAATCAGCGTAGCTGTGGTACTTGTTACTCTGGTCGGTTTGCTTATCGCGGGTAGAAACGCATGGCTAAACATTGAATCAATAAATTCAGCTTTGGGTCTATGAGAGTCCATATTTAGCAGATTAATGTTAAAATCTCCTGCGAGATAACAAACCACCTTTTCAGAGTTAATCTTATGCAATAACTCGCCTAACTGCTCATTAAATACAACAATGTTGGTATCCGGTGGTCGGTAAACTACACCTACTAAAATTGATTTCTGATTAGCATAAGCTCCCTTGTCTAATTGCACAAATAAAGCTTCCATATCTTTATTAAATACATCCAAGTCTGGTCGCTTGGTGAAGTTAACTCCGGACTTAAAAAACATTGAAACCCCTCCACCAGTTCTGTCTTGTCGGTAACTATTGACGGGGAGATAACCGTCCAAACCATGGCAATCAACGTTGCCTTCGTTAAACCAGGTTTCAGTAAAGGCATACACAGTAAAATCGTGATTTAAAGTTTCAATATAGGATCCAAACTGTGAGAAGTTTTTCTGCGCGCTTCTTATGTTCATATGCATAATGGACAATTTTCCTCGAGTCTAAGTTCTTTGCATGACTCATTGAAGGCGTCTTCTAAATAGTACTTACAATTTGACATGCTGGCAGGCGAATCTACATAGAAATTTACATCAGGGTCAGTGTCATTTAGCGGCATCATGTAGTCTGAGTTTAACTCAAATGGATTAAACAACTGGTTTTCAAGCTCGACCAGTGGGATACGCGAATTATTGACGCTACTAGACGAGATAGCGAGTTCAAAAGCCCGTGTCTCAGTTATCCCATTAAAAGGAAATATTTCAGTTATACAATTGATGCAATACCATGAGTCATTATTTTCTCTCACAACCTGCAGGTCTTCTCTGGTAAAATGAGACAAACAATTAACGTGATAGAAACAGTAGCAAATAGAACAATTTATATGATACGAGTGATGTAATATCTTACGTTTGCATACAGCACAATCACAGTTGTTTAGCATACCTGCGTGTAGTATCAATGTTATAGCAAGAAAAACTCATGGGCCTGTCAAAATCATCCCAAATAATGGGAGCAACATACACAAAACTACATAAACACACTTTATATACACAAACAACGTATTTACATGTAAGATCTGGTTCACTAGACGCTCTCATGAAACTACGGTGCTCTGAACATGACGTTATATGGGCAACTTCTACGTACGGGAGGGACGGAAACATACAGTTGGGACAATACATAAACTTGATACCTAAATAGGGCAATGATCAATTGCACGAGCAGTGACCAGCCAGGAACTGGTGACGTGGGGTGGGGGGGGGGGGGCGTAACGTTAAAACTGCCAACATGAAATATACCACATTAGGTAAGTAGCAGGTCTGAAACGAGTGAAATTAACAAGCAATTGAACATTGACTTTGGGAGTCCACTAATTTACCTCCGAAAGCAATCACCTGCATATAGGCAATCATACAACGATAAATTTAGAAAGGCACGGTTTACCCTTGGCACCCAAACATTGTGAGCAGAGGTTACCAGTTAAATTCTCACACATTACGACAGCAAAACAATTAAGCGGTCTATCACCGCATACAAATAAATTGCACCTGCAGTTTGCATCACACAGTGATCGAATTGGCGTCATAGGGCGACCTGTTTCTAGAATCCTCATTATTTTCACCAAACCGCGTGTTAATTCCCAGCTGGATAGCTTTGGATATTGGCTGGCTCATTACATTACCCCGTGCGTCAAAGCAACCGTACTATAACTGGGTCAATCATCGTCTATCGTCTAGTGATATCTCTTATGTTGACTGCAACCCTTTGTTGGACAAATGTTGGACACTTAAAACAAGACGTTAATGCCACCGTCTGGGACAATCGTCGGCCGAGAAGTTTTTATTGTCTGTGGTGTGACCGTTATCTGCCCCTCGGCCCCTCGGCCCCTCCATCACACCCTACCCCCCCCCCCCATCCCATTCCATCTCATTCCATCACATACACACCAAACCCTCCACTCTGGGACCATCCCCTACACACCACGCCCTACACCCCAACTCCTCCACTCCATCCCCCACTCCATCCCCTCCACCCCCAACTCCCCCAATCCATCCCCTCCATCCCACCCCTACACTCCATCTCTTCCACCCCATCCCCTACACCCCAGTCCTTTCGGCCCATCAACTACACCCCACCGCTTCCACCCCCAACCCCTCCACACCAACTCCTCTACCCCAGCCCATTCAGCCCCATCCCCTACAACCAGACCCTTCAGCCCCTCCCCTACACCCCATCAGCTCCACCAAGGACCCTCCACCCCCAACACCTCCACCCCAGCCTATTTAGCCCCTCCCCTACACCCCGAACCCTTCAGCCTTTTCCCTACACTCAGCCACCCGCCCCCCCTTCCCCCAGCCCCTCCACCCCCAACTCCTCCACCCCAGCCCATTCAGCCCCTCCCCTACACCCCAGCCCCTCCAACCCGGACCCTTCATGGGGCATGCTTCATTCCTTCATCCTTCATCGTCTCGGGAGGTTCCTTGGCCCAATTTAGCCTGTATGTGCACAAAAGTGGCCTAAAACACCAACATTCCATTCCGGACCCTTCAGCCCATCCCCTAAACCCCAGCCCCTCCACCCCCTACTCCTCCGCCCCAGCCCATTCAGCCCCTCCCCTACACCCTGGACCGTTCAGCCCCTCCCCTACACCCCACCCCCTACACCCCAGCCCCTCCAACCCCAACTCCTCCACCCCAGCCCATTCAGCCCCTCCCCTACACCTGGACCCTTCAGCCGCTTCCCTACACCCAGCCACTCCACCCTAGCCCCTCCACCCCCAACTCCTCCACCCCAGCCCATTCAGCCCCTCCCCTGCACCTGGACGCTTCAGCCCATCCCCTACACCCCAGCCGCTCCACCCACAACTCCTCCACCCCAGCCCATTCAGCCCCTCCCCTACACAACGTCCCCTACACCCCAGCCCCTCCACGCCGGACCGTGTCTAGCCTGTTACGCCGCCTCAGCCACAAGGGGTCCTCTTCCTTGTCTTCCGTCGCCATAGTTGCCTCCCACCCTATACTGCCGCAGCTGTGATTGGCGGCTGTGCGGAAGTGGTGGGGACGGGGAGAGAAAAGGGTACGGAGGCGGTGTCTGGGTGAAGGGGTGATTTATGCCGTTTGCCTACATCGGCTTCTAAGATTCGAGGGGGGTTAAGATTGGCAGCAAGGAAGTGTGAATTTAATCCCCGCCGCAAACAGTTGGCTCCTCGCAATGCCGGTGGCTCCCCCGACCGTAAGACCATCGATCCAGCCGCCGGACCCTTCGGCTCGTGTCTTGAACCCTACAGGAGCGGTGGCAGCTCGGGTAATGACGGTGCCTTGGGGGTAGGGGGCGGGGGCGGGGGCGGTGAGGGTGGTGGCGGCACGCGTAATGTCGGTGTCTATAGGGGCGGTGAGGGTGGTGGGGGCACGCGTAATGGCGGTGCCTAGGGGGGGGGCGGCGGTGAGGGTGGGGGCGGCACGCGTAATGGCGGTGCCTAGGGGGGGCGGTGGGGGTGGTGGCGGCACGCGTAATGGCGGTGCCTAGGGGCGGGGTGGTGAGGGTGCGGCGGTGAGGGTGGTGGCGGCATGCGTAATGGCGGTGCCTGAGGGGGGGGGGCGGTGAGGGTGGTGGCGGCACGCGTAACGGCGGTTCCTAGGGGGGGGCGGCGGTGAGGGTGGTGGCGGCATGCGTAATGGCGGTGCCTAGCGGGGGGCGGTGGGGGTGGTGGCGGCACGCGTACTGGCGGTGCCTAGGGGCGGGGGGGGGAGGGGGCGGCACGCGTAATGGCGGTGCCTAGGGGGGGGCGGTGGGGGTGGTGGCGGCACGCGTAACGGCGGTGCCTAGGGAAGGGGGGGGGCGGCGGTGAGGGTGGTGGATGCACGCGTAATGGCGGTGCCTGGGGGGGGGTGGGGGTGGAGACGCCACGCGTAATGGCGGTGCCTAGGGAGGGGGAGGGGGGCGGCGGTGAGGGTTGGTGGCGGCACGCGTAATGGCGGTGCCTAGGGGGTCGGTGGGGGTGGTGGCGGCACGCGTAATGGCGGTGCCTAGGGGGGGGGAGGGGGCGGCGGTCAGGTTGGTGGCGGCACGCGTAATGGCGGTGCCTAGGGGGGGAGGGGCCGGCGGTGAGGGTGGTGGCGGCACGCTCACAGCATCCTTAGTGAACCTCCCTGATGTCGACTTCAACGAGAACACACGCCACGCCACGCCACGCCACGCCACGCCACGCCACGCCACGCCATGCCACGCCATGCCACGCAACCCGAATCTCAACTGTATGTCAACCATATCCAAAATATCCCTCATATACCTTGCTCTTTCTCTCATCCTTTCCTCTTTGGACTGGGAATAAAGGAATGTTAAATAGTTCTAAAGATTGCCTAGACAATCATTGGTCCTTCTGCCATCCAGCTCGGTGCACATCTTTGATCTCAAAGAAAAAAGAATCAGGGAGGGGAAGTGAGAAAGGTAGGGAAAAAAAGGAGAGAGCCGCTACCGTGGTCACCAAGCCACAGATCGACTCACCGCTCAAGGCCGATATGAGCCGCCTACCCCTTTACCCAGTCTCCCCCTCGCCTCCACTCATTCGTCCCCTCACTGTTCCTCCTTCTCACTCTTACTTTTCTCCCAAGCCGCCGTCCTCTTCGCACCTTTCCCCGTATCCTCCTTCACCCGACTGTGGCTAGCCGTTAATGAGCACTTATCAGTCATCGCCAGGGCAAGTTCATTTGGACATAGCTACAGCAGCGCCCGCTGGTGACAGGGAGTGTGGTCTGCGTCGCTCAGCGCTCATGGCGGGCGCGGCGCCCTCTCGCTGACTCGCGACAGTCGCAGGCGTCACAGCGAGAGCGGCGCAGGCTGAGCTGGTGTCGCTGAGACACAGGCTGACGTTTACGCGGCGAGCGACTCGCCGGAAAGCATTGCCACCCTTGACGCAATACTACACGTTGGAATGTCTTTGATTAGCTCACGGCTGAGGGTGAGACCTTGTTGGATACGCCGTCGACCATCGTGAAATCCTTCAGAGCTTGTCCGTCTCTTTCTTCGTTACACACGTGCAGGTAAGCCATGGCGCGTCCATGAGCATCTCTGGTTTCGCAACACGTTTCCATTGTTTGACGCATTTTGGGATCAAACATCAAACACTTATCGCAAGGAACCAAATGATTGGTAAAACCTTGGCTAATCAGATGACAGGTAACTCTTTAATGATATGTTAGAAAACACCATGAGCGAGACTTAAAGCAATATATTCCGTAATTTTTTGTATTACCAACCTCTTCTCCATGTCAAATAAGTACATTATGTCTTGAAGTTAAATCCTGAAAGCCTGCGGGCCATACGGAGAGAAGAATTTTGGTCAACGGAGCAGAAGTTGGTGGCCGGCTTTATATCCCTACGCGCCTGTTCGTTGTTAGCTATTTTGTGTGTGATGTCGACCGCGGCTCGCTATCACGTCCGCGCGCGATATAAATAGACCGCGCAGTTTTATGTTTAAATGTTTGTTTTACAGACTCAAAGAGATATAAAAACATATGCATCATAAATGTTTAGATACTTTTAGTCATGATTCTAACATGTAAAAAATCTAAGATGGCGCATGTCAGCAGATTGCTTTAATACCGACATGCGATGTGTTAGATGACCGGATGGGCGTTTCGCGGATCAGTTTGTACGCGACACTACTTAGAGATATGCTTACGGGAATAATACAATAACATTCAGGTCTACAGGATATCGGTTTTTTGTAATGTGAGATTGTGCCGTCCCGCCCGATTTCCAAAAAATTTCTAAACTTGATATTATTTACTGTTTGCCTTGGATTGATATTGAGATATTGCGAAGAAACGATTGTTCGCTAGGCGGAGAAACATTTCAAGTCGGTAGTGGGCGCCAGGGGGATGCCGTGTACTACTTTCAATGATTTATCGAGGCGAGTTGATGCATTGGAGCAGCCATGCGGGTGTGGTCGGCGGTTGGAATTGGAGGTCTCATTCCTTCCGCATTAACAACATTGTTCAGGGTTATCTGTTGTCTTCTTTCTTATATGATTGTTAGGACAGGGATGAATCGTTGAGCTGGATGTTTGACATTGAACAAGGGTGGTGCCTGGTGGTCATATCTCACCACGCCAAGGGTGGTGCCTGGTGGTCATATCTCACCACGCCAAGGGTGGTGCCTGGTGGTCATATCTCACCACGCCAAGGGTGGTGCCTGGTGGTCATGTCTCACCACGCCGTGACAAACAGGGAACGTGCCTGGTGGTCATATCTCACCACGCCGTGACAAACAGGGAACGTGCCTGGTGGTCATATCTCACCACGCCGTGACAAACAGGGAACGTGCCTGGTGGTCATATCTCACCACGCCGTGACAAACAGGGAACGTGCCTGGTGGTCATATCTCACCACGCCGTGACAAACAGGGAACGTGCCTGGTGGTCATATCTCACCACGCCGTGACAAACAGGGAACGTGCCTGGTGGTCATATCTCACCACGCCGTGACAAACAGGGAACGTGCCTGGTGGTCATATCTCACCACGCCGTGACAAACATGGAACGTGCCTGGTGGTCATATCTCACCACGCCGTGACAAACATGGAACGTGCCTGGTGGTCATATCTCACCACGCCGTGACAAACAGGGAACGTGCCTGGTGGTCATATCTCACCACGCCGTGACAAACATGGAACGTGCCTGGTGGTCATATCTCACCACGCCGTGACAAACAGGGAACGTGCCTGGTGGTCATATCTCACCACGCCGTGACAAACAGGGAACGTGCCTGGTGGTCATATCTCACCACGCCGTGACAAACAGGGAACGTGCCTGGTGGTCATATCTCACCACGCCGTGACAAACAGGGAACGTGCCTGGTGGTCATATCTCACCACGCCGTGACAAACATGGAACGTGCCTGGTGGTCATATCTCACCACGCCGTGACAAACATGGAACGTACCTGGTGGTCATATCTCACCACGCCGTGACAAACAGGGAACGTGCCTGGTGGTCATATCTCACCACGCCGTGACAAACATGGAACGTGCCTGGTGGTCATATCTCACCACGCCGTGACAAACATGGAACGTGCCTGGTGGTCATATCTCACCACGCCGTGACAAACAGGGAACGTGCCTGGTGGTCATATCTCACCACGCCGTGACAAACAGGGAACGTGCCTGGTGGTCATATCTCACCACGCCGTGACAACCAGGGAACGTGCCTGGTGGTCATATCTCACCACGCCGTGACAAACATGGAACGTGCCTGGTGGTCATATCTCACCACGCCGTGACAAACATGGATAGCAGATGTAATATCCCAACAGCTCTTCGGAATTGTATTGATTGGGAGGGGGGGGGGGGCTTAGAAAATATGGTGATTTAGGAAGGCTATTTGTTTAGAGATATAACCATGGTTTAGAAAACGTATTGACTTAGTAACATAACCTTAGTTGAAAACGTTATAAAAGTGAACCCATGATACTTTACCGTAGTTCAAGTAGGATATTGGATATTGTCTTAGTGATGTAACCGTAGTTTATGAAAGTTATTAATCTAGTAATGTAATTACAGATAAGAAAGTTTATCAGTTAGTTACAAGTATGAACGGATTGCGAATACAGCGCCCGAAGAACTCTAGCTCTAACTCTAGCTCTAGCTCTAGTTCTAACTCTAGATCTCCCTCTCCCTCTCGCTCTAGCTCTCCCTCTCCCTCTCGCTCTCGCTCTCGCTCGCGCTCGCGCTCTACTCTAACTCTAACTCTATACCAAACTCTAGCTTTAGCTCTAACTCTAGCTCTAACTCTAGCTCGATGTCAATCTCTAGGTCTAGCTCTAGTTCTAGCTCTAGCTCTAACGCTAGCTCGATGTCAAACTCTATGTCGATGTCAAACTCTAACTCTAGTTCAAGCTCAAAGTCTAGCTCTAGTTCTAAGTCTAGTTCTTGCTCTTACTCTCGCTCTAGCTCTAACTCTAGCTCTGAGTCTAGCTCTCGCTCTCGCTCTAGCTTAAACTCTAGCTTTAGCTCTAACTTTAGGTCTGGCTCTAGCTCCAGCTCTAACTTTAACTCAACCTAGCTCTAAGTCTAGTTCTAGCTCTTACTCTCGCTCTATCTCTAACTCTAGCTCCGAGTCTAGCTCTGGCTCTCGCTCTAGATTAAACTCTAGCTTTAGGTCTAACTCTAGCTTTAGCTCTAACTTTAGGTCTAGCTCTAGCTCTAGCTTTAACTCAAACTAGCTCTAAGTCTAGCTCTAGCGCCAACACTCGTTCTTGCCCTAGCTTAGACTCCAGCTCTCGCTCTAGCTCTAGCTCTCGCTCTAACTCTAGCTCTAGGTCGAAGTCTAGCTCCAGCTATAGCTCTAAGTCTAGCTCTATGTCAAACTTTCGCTCTAGCCCTAGCTCTAGCTCAAACTCGAGCTCTAGCTCTAGTGATAGCTTTAACTTTAGCTCTAAGTCTAGCTCTAGCTCCAACTCTTGCTCTAGCTCTAGCTCTCGCTCAGACGCTAGCTCTAAGTCTAGCTATAGCTCAAACTACCAGTTTGTCTTTAATCCCATAATATTGATACAGCCCTCCATATATGGCTTGCCAAACGTGTTTACGGACGTCTTAACCGTTTGCCCCTTTTTGCCCATTTTCAGACTGAAAGTGTCGACAAGCTGCCGTGACCATCAGCCTCGCCGAGTCCTTGACAATACCCAACGAAAAAGCCACTTAAAGCTGGCAAAATCCAACCTTGACCAATCAGGACTGGCTTCCGCAACACGTGATGCCAAGCGCCATTTTAAATGCCACCCTTGTCTAGTTGCGTGTGTTTGAAGTCTTGTGGATGGCGTGAGTTGTGTGAGTGAGTGGTAAGCCGCCGGGTGGCGGCGTGGGAGAGACCGGCCTGGACCGACGTCTGACGGAAACACAGTTCTGTCGGCGTACAGATAGCCATAGGTGCATGATTGTGATATTATTGATCACTTCGCCTTCAAATCGTGCCGAGGAGGCGACGTGGAAATTAGCGACACGTGTTCCGTGCCATGGGTACCAATTGTTAGGAGTTAATTTGATCCCACAGGCCGTCGTGGGTTTATTTAATTGTTACCTATACGGCCTATCCGGTACCTATGTTCACTGGTAAGACATCGGGCCGACGTCTGGCAGCATTCCGATGGAATATCGACCAACAGAATGAATACACTTTATCCGTGTAGGTGATATATTTAATATAGGCATATTGAGCGACTATTCAACCAGTTTAAAACATCACTCTGCCACCATTGATGGGTCTCCAATTACGGGTCTTGGCTGTAGTGATTAATTATCAAACTCATGAGATTCAACAGTACCTGTAGCCCGAAGGGATTCGTTGTCTGTTAGCACACATGTTTATTTGATTCCACTTGTTCTACGAGCCTCTGATGTTCTCGCTTTAACGTTGTCTAAAGCTGCGATGCAAGAACGAAGGAAGCTGGAGCTAGAGGCTGACATGACACAACCAGCGCGTGTCGACTTCATATCTTACAACAACACCAAATACGGTCACGCCGATGGAATCCATGTCGACGATATCTCCCTTGTGTCTGACACGGACGATGGTGAGTACATTCAAGGCTCAGAAAGCTATGGCTTCCCATGGGATATATCCAGTGACAGCGCGCAGATGGGAAGCCATGATAACGCGACGCATGCGCGTATCAACGCAACAGCCGTGGAACGTAATGAGGATCTGGCAAAAGTGGAGATTACGGTTTTATCCGCCATATTCGCGCTGGCGGTTCTGGGTAATTCCATTGTCCTTCTTGTGTTGCGGTGCCAACGGCGCAAGTTGAGTCGCATGAACTTACTCATCGTGCACCTTAGTGTGGCCGACCTCTTCGTCGCTTTCTTCAACGTCCTTCCCCAGCTCATCTGGGACGTCACCTTCAAGTTCTATGGAAACGATTTCCTCTGTCGTTTCGTGGCGTACGTTCAGGTGTTGGGGATGTATGCCTCATCCTACGTGCTGGTGACGACGGCCGTGGACCGCTATCTCGCGATCTGCCAACCGCTGGCCAGCCACACCATGACCACTACCAGGATCCACGTCTTCGTGGCTATTGCCTGGGTACTATCGACCATATTTTCCATCCCGCAAGTCTTCATCTTCGCCCAGCGGGAGTACCAATTCGGATCGGGGGAGTACAGCTGCCTCGCCCGGTTCGAGCCTGGGTGGACTGAGAAGCTATACATCACGTGGTTTACCATGGCTGTATATATCATCCCCCTGTTCATCCTGGTCGGAGCCTACGGCTGCATATGCCACACCGTGTGGACCACAACCGTCAAGCAATCGTCATCTTCGGGAAGCAAGCGGCTTTCCACAAAGGACAGCAATAAAGCGCTGTCTACCAATTACAGTCCAATACCAAACAGGCATCAGCCAATGAGAAACGGCGTTACATCCAGTCAGAAAAAGCTTTACAAACGAGTCATGAGAGTCGATGATCGAGGACGCATCAGACTTAACCTCAGCGCAACCGGCACGCATGCGCACGGTCGTTCTATGACCAAGTCCAAGGTTAAGACGGTGAAATTGACTTTAACAGTCATTATTTGCTATTTAACATGCTGGGCTCCCTTCTTCGTCACTCAGCTCTGGTCAACATGGGATCACAAGGCGCCCTTTGAAAGTAAGTGCATGTCGTCAAATAGTCTCATGATTGCAAGTGATCTTATTTAATTTGATTTCAGTGCATTAACTTAATTTTAACCATGAAACGTGGGTAGAGTTCCGAGATCTATGATCTATGCATTCCGATATTCTCAATCACTCTTTGGTTATATTTGACAATTATTGAACCTTGTCCAAGTGTGCCGAATATGGTAAGGAGAATGCCCATGTAACAGTACATTCTTGAAAAAGAATGTACGAGGCGCAAGCCGAGTACATATCTTTTCAAGAATGAACTGTTACACGGGTATTCTCTGACTTAAAGTACGGTCAGTGAGCCTCACGCGGTCCATGAAGCGTGAATAAGAGTTCTTTTAAGATGTACATTGCATCTCTCGCTTCCGAAACCAATAAAATAGCTGACTGAAGTCGGTTCATATTCTATCTGAGAACCCATGAAATGTATTGTTGTAGCAATGGTAAACTTGAGTCATACGTGACATTGATAGAAAGAAAGAGAAGGAGTGAAACGGCCAGACCAAAACAAACCCAAATGTGCAAATCAATTTACCTTTTTTTCATCCAAAATAGTTCTGTCGCGCACCAATTTTGATTCCTTTACTTACTTGAACCATTAAGTAATGCTTATTTCGATATATTACCTTTTCTAGCAAGCCCTGTATATATCGTTCTGGCCGGTTTTCAACGAAGATTTCACATTTCTCTCGCTCACATCACCCTTCGATTTCCGTCACATGCGCAGAGAATATTTGGGACGTTCTCATTGGTGGTGACGTTTCATGATAATTAGCATACTCGGGGTGATTGTTTACAAACATAGAAAACAACACGTGGGGTTCACACGTGCTTTTTCGGGGAGTGGTGTTCTGACTACTTCGGGAAGCGGCATGTATGGTCTAGTAAGAAATTTATATAATTCACCTAGAGTGCAGGTATTTGCTATTATGCTAATACAATCAAGGCTTAAGTTATTTTTTTCAAGATTTAATTCCATTTTGTGCATTTATATAAATTTTCTTTGCCTTTGTTTTGCGATATTTGACACTCCTTTTTCCGAATTTTTTCTCTTTCTCGATGTACCATATTTGTTATGCACTATTGATTTTTAATTAGTACTAAATAATTTCATTGATAGTTAACATTAGATATACGATATATATGGATCATGTTTTAATGTGACCACAGCCATTGAGCGATAACCGTGTCCGCGTGCATTCTGCCTAACACATTTTTGCATTACCACGATTAATAGTTATTAAAAATCATCAGTGACACCACGGACAAATAGGTTATACACGTGTACGTGCGTTAAATAAATATATTTCACCTTCCCGGCCTAGCCACACAATTATTGTCTACTATGATCAACACATACCAGGTGCTTTCCCGGGTACGTAATGGAGTGCCCCCACCCCCCATTCGTACCGGTTCCAAATATTCACCCAATACTCTGGGTATTCTGTTCTGCACAAATCTCCCAGCCCCCCCCCCCCCCCCCAAAGAAAAAATCCCCATCCGACCAGATCTGTGTAATAGTGGCCTCCCCCCGGGATACATGTACGATGAAATGGTCGGAAAACATATGTGAGACCTTATGAATATAAAGTGCAGTAAGTACACACAAATGATTGTGTCACATATCGCGACACAAAGGCAAAGAAGGTTTATATAAATGCACAAAATGGAATTAAATCTTGAAAAAAATAACTTAAGCCTTGATGGTATTAGCATAATAGCAAACACCTGCACTCTAGGTGAATTATATAAATTTCTTACTAGACCATGCATGCCGCTTCCCGAAGTAGTCAGAACACCACTCCCCGAAAAAGCATGTGTGAACCCCACGTGTTGTTTTCTATGTTTCTAAAAAATCACCCCGAGTATGCTAATTATCATGAAACGTCACCACCAATGAGAACGTCCCAAATATTCGCTACGCATGTGGCGGAAGTCGAAGGGTGATGGCCAGCTCGTGAGGAAGAGAAATGTAAAATCTTCGTTGAACACCGACCAGAAAGATATATACAGGGTTTGCTAGAAAGGTAATATATCGAAATAAGCATTACTTAAGGGTTCAAGTAAGTAAAAGAATCAAAATTGGTGCGCGACAGAACTATTTTGGATGAAAAAAAGGTAAATTGATTTGCACATTTGGTTTGTTTTGGTCTGGCCGTTTCACTCCTTCTCTTTCTTTCTATCAATGTCGACCCCCCCACCCCCCCCCCTCCCTCCGGCGCTTGGGGTTCCTGTGCTACTTCGCATGGATTATATGTCCTTATACAGGCGATAATGGTCATTTAAATGTGGAATAGGATACAATGGTTCACATTATTGGATACTGATTGGATATGATGCGCAGCGATGTTGCCATGGTGTTTGACACAAGTCACACCCAGTGCGTTGTTGATGGATAGGATATGCTTTGCAAACGAGTTTCGTGGGATTCACGAGAAAGAAATATGATTTCTAGTGTGATTATAGGATATAAGGAAATGTCGGTATGTATTTTACATATGAATTACATATGATCTCAAATTCAGTTTTTAAAGTGGATTTTCTGATCTATGCTTGTTTTGATGTGAGATTTGTATCTGTTTTTGCTGGGGCTTTCCGTCGGGCGTCAAGTTTCCAGTTCATCATTCATTGTGGTTGTGACCTATTTCAGACAAGCTCACTTATTGCTCATGATTGGCATTGACTGCGATGGTGGATTTCGTAACAGAAGGACGATTGTTCAACAGAAAAATTGTTTGGTCTCCTTGAGTCAATCGCAATTTATCAGCTCGCTAAAACAGTACATTCGTGAAAAATAATGTACAGTTTAGACAATAGAATGACGTCATAGCAGTACTTTAATGATAAGTAACCGGGCGGATCCAGGAATTTGAGGTGGTGGTGGTGGTAGTGTAGGTGGCAGTACTCGTGTGCGGGGGGTGGGGCGTAATTGATGCCCGGGGTCCCCTTCAAAATGACCACTTGGGCGGGGTTGGGGATGCGCCCTGAGAAAGCAATGCTAACAACCGGAAGAGCTTCAAAATAACCCACAAACAACGGATATATTACAGATTCACCGAAGCCCCCCCTCCCCTCCCCCCCTCCTGACACACCGCGCTGGCGGATCCGTCACGGGTAACTGGAACATTGACTCCTTATACTTGTCAAGGTAGTAGCTGTATGTAAGATATTTTTTTCTGCTGATGTTCTTTCAATGTCGAGTGGACAATGCTCGGCTTATACGTCTATACAAGTAGAGGGGGCAGCAGCAAGGCTATCGAAAATAATGGTATGTGCTCCCATGTACAGAACTTAAGGATGGGAAGAAAGTGAAAGCGTTTGCCTTGGCATTCAATTAGAGAAGAGCGATGTGACTGGGTGCTACTTTGTACTGGAGGTGGGCATTGACGCAGGCAGACATATGACGCCCCCCGCCACTAGGATATTTCAACAGCCGACCACACGACTATACAGTGGCTCCCATCACTCGGGACCCGCCTTCCGTTTGCCCGACGGCCGTAGCCTATTACAAGTTGGGTTCCTTGATATAGAGTCAGTTTTTTTCTCCTGCGGTGTAAGGTAGTCCGCCTGGTCGTTTGACCTAGAGTGATATACACCACGCTCTGCCATTGACACTTATGCACGGGTCTCTCCGGGGCCCAGTGGGTGGTCCCAGCCTCCTGTCTTCCGCAGCTGGGGGCATATTCCCCTGTAGCGGTCAGAGGGCCTATTGTGACACTCGTGCGTGGCACGCCCGGGCATGACGGCTGTCCCTGGCGTCATTTCCATGGGTCCATATTCCACTCTGACCGTTGCATACCACCATCAGTTCCCTGTCGTGGTAACAATGGTAGCACAGGACGTTTAGAAAGATCCAACATGAAAGCCAATTTTGGCGTTCACAAAAAAAAACTGGGGACGGATACGTTGGTGCAACTAGTCGCCGCTTGACGATATGACCACGTGACGCTGTCTCAATATGAGGCAGTCGCACCTGTTTCTGGCACCGGAAGTGAGTCTCAATCGGTCTCTCCTCCAGGGGATGTTTTTCCACCGTCACTGATGACATAACTTCTCGCGTTCCATTTCCTGGCCGCGTTCCTCTAACCAGGCTCCTTTGTGCTGACGCCGGCCCCCTCCCCCATACACAGCACTCTGAGGTGTTGTTCCGAGCCCCTTTATCCGCAAAGGGCAAGGCATGGTCGTAATGGCGGGATGGTCGCAATGACGGAGTGTTCGTAATGACGTGTTCGTAATGACTAGATGGTCGTAATAGCGGGTTGGTTGTCATGACGTGGTAGTCGTAATGGCGGAGTAGTCGCAATGACGGAGTAGTCGTAATGGCGGCGTGGTTGTAATGACTGGATGTCCGTAATGGCGGGATGGTCGTAATGGCGGCGTGGTTGTAATGACTAGATGGCCCTAACGGCGGGATGGTCGTAATGGCGGAGTGGTCGTTATGACATGGTGTTCGTAATGACTAGATGGTCATAATAGCGACTTGGTCGTCATGGCGGAGTAGTCATAATTGTGGAGTGGTCGTAATGGCAGAGTAGTCGTAATGTCGGAGTGGTCTTGCAAGATGCATGATCCATACTTGGTGTAGTGTGCATCAATTATCGCCATCAAGTCTGCCACATGGCATAGAGGTAGAACGAATAACAAACTTTAACGTTGAACCCTATTGGCCATGCTCGTGGTAAAGCCTCCAGCGTGCGCGTGCATGTGTCTCTGTAGGTCACAAAACGTAACATGTTTACCATCCGAAGGCAGGTTATGGATTCATGCGTTGGACTAGGGCTCCGGGCGCGGGGCTATGGTCCTGGTGCAGGCTATGGCTCCCTACTCTGGACTGTGTCCGTGCGTTGAACTGGCGCTCCAGGCTCTGGTCGCCAGTCTATAGCTCCGGACGCGCCCTATGGCTGCGGGCTATGGCTCCGGGCTATGGCTCCGGACGCGGGCAATGGCTCCGGACGCAGGCTATGGCTCCGGTCGCGGGCTATGGCTCCGGACGCGCGCTATGGTTCTACTATTGCTCCAGTCTTCGGCAGCCGGTCTATGGCTCTGTGCTACGGATGCGGGCTATGGCTCCGGACGCGGGCTATGGCTTCGGACGGAGTCTATGGCGACGGGCTATGGCTCCGGACGCGGGCTATGGCTCCCAACGAGGGTTATGGCTCCGGACGCGGGCTATGGCTCCGGACGGTGTCTATGGCGGCGGGCTATGGCTCCGGACGCGGGTGAGTGTGAGTGTGTGATGCATGGAGGTTTGCAGCCAGGAAGAGAGAGAGGGAGGGCGGAAGGGACAGCATTGACATCGACGGAGGGAGAGGGCGATTACACCACAGAACGCCTCCGTGCGCTGGACTGTGGCTCCGGATGCGGGTTATGGTTCCGTATGCTGGACTACTGCTCTAGGTTCCGAGTTATGGCTCCGGACGCGGGCTATGGCTCCTGGCCCGGGCTATGGCGCCGAGCTAAGATTCAGGGCTATGGCTCTCTGAGTGGGACTATGGTTGTCTGCGCTCGACTATGGCTCCGTGCGCGGGACTAGAGTTCCGGGCGGAGGCAGTGGTTCCTGTCGCCGGCTTTTGGCTCCGGATTATGGCTCCGGGCTATGGTCCGGTCACGGACCATTGCTCCGGGCTTTGGCTCCAGGTACGGACTATGGCTCCGGGATATGGCTCCGGGATATGGCTCCGGGCGCATGATATGGCTCCGGGCGCGGGCTATCCACATAAATATAATCCATAAACTTAATATGGAAAGTCTACTTACTTCGAGAAAGGTACCGCATTGTGCCTATTTGTTAACCAATTCAATATGGACAGATAACGTGTAAACATAAGGGGCCCAGCAGACCCCGACACGCCCTGGTATTCGCCTAACTATCAAGTAATGACAGTGGGCAATATATATATTTTTATTCGTACTCAAAGTACACTTTTCACAGATGACAGTCACAGAAAAAACAATTCAGAGGAACGTCATAAACGTAATTAAAAAAAGAAGTCAACAGAAACAGCAACACACACCAACATAATTGAAAAAAATAAAATAAATCGGTTTACGTCTGTGCTACGTACATAAATACTCGATGATATCCGTTGTGCTATCATTGTCGTCAGAACCTGTATTTTGTGCCCTTAATTGCAAAAAAAAATTTATGGCACCGACACGCATTAAATCTTCTTCCGTGGCGCGATCACAATGATTTAAGACGTACTGCCTCAAGCGGCTGGCTGATCAAACACTAAAATAGTACTTACTGATACGATATTTGTCACAGATAAAACTTACACTAATAATTGTATTGGATTTACTTCCCTTTAAGGATAACCGTGCACAGAAATTCGTGCAAGGTTCTTACTTAGCAGCATACTTTTACAAAAACAATAAATCTGTTGCGAAGATGTACTTCAACAGCCAGGTCATTACACATAATTGGAAGAAATCTAGAGTGAGCTCGATAAGGTAAATCCAATAGTCTGCGTATCACCTTCCGCCAGGCTATATAAAACGATTGACATGCCGTGGACGAGAAATCCCATAATTGGCACGCATAAACCGACATACATAAAACCTTGAATAAATCCTATTTAACGTCATGCGCCACATGTTTAAACTGAGTTATAAAGATGCCTACTTTGCGATAGAATGCGTTGAGGGTATTATGGACACCTCCATCGTCTTTGGTAGAGTTGACGAGATTACCCAAATGTACAGTCGTTTTTTGGGATATTAACAGCATGCCCTCAAAAGCTATTTGAGTATTTGAAAGACCAGCGCGACTAAATATCAAGAGTTGACTCTTCTTGGGATTGAATTTAATATCGTACTCGTTTGCAAAGTCACTTGCTATGCTTAATATGGCTTCAAGAGCATATCTGCGTGGAGCGAGTACAACTAAGTCATTTGCATAAGCCAAGGCACCGACAAAGATGTGGCCTATGTGGCACCCAAGGCCCCAGTTTTTCAGTCGTTCTATCAGTTTGTCACAATAGACACAGTACAGAATAGGAGACATTACACCACCTTGTTTAACGCCGTTGCTCACAGCGAACGCAGGACTAACGAAACTAGTCCATTGCACGCGCACACTCTGATTAGTGTACAGCACTGCAAGGAACCTGGCTATGACAGGACATATCTTCTTTCAATAAGTTTTATATTAAACAGTTTTATATAATTTACACAATCAAAAGCTTTACTTGCATCTAATAGCACTGTATATATATCACCTCCAGCATGCATATAGTATTGTATCACCTCCACCATGCATATAGTATTGTATCACCTCCACCATTCATATAGTATTGTATCACCTCCACCATGCATATAGTATTGTATCACCTCCACCATTCATATAGTATTGTATCACCTCCACCATGCATATAGTATTGTATCGCCTCCACCATGCATATAGTATTGTATCACCTCCACCATGCATATAGTATTGTATCACCTCTTTGTAAACAAAGTGCACTGCTAGGTAGAATGGCCCTTTTTACACCCATACTGTTGGTCACAGGATTTAAATATATGCATTTTTCTTCAGAATGATATGATCTAAAAGCTTACCTAATACGCTACTGATTGCAATACCTCTGTAATTCGAGGAGTCATTGATGGATTTGTTAGCACTTTTTAGTATGGGCTTCACTGTCGATAAAAGAAAACCACCCGGAGAGAAACCATGGCGCAGTATACTACTGAAAAGAAGTGATATGAACGTGTAGAGAGTATGGGTTCCGTTTATCAGATGATCTGTAGAGTGCCCCAGGTTACAATCCCCCTTCCCGGGCATCAACATTACAATTGTGTTCTATACATCTTCTGTGCATACATAATGATTTGAGTGACATAAACTTTTACATCTCTGTTTAACAGCTTCTGCAATCTCGTTACTCAATTGGGTCATTTCTGTTGTTTTATATGAAACACTATTATATAGTTCGCGAAATTTTTCGCCAAATAACTGCCCAATAGCTGGTTCACCTATTGCGCGTCAATGCAGTTTGGCAACTTACACTTGGTCGAGCGTATCTTCCTCATTTCTGTCCATTTGCCTCTATCTTTACTGCATAGAAATGCATTCGCTAATTTATCAGACGACACCTGCTTTTTATGTAGCTTGGCGAAGTGCATAATGGTACTGCGCGCTGGTTCTTCGCCGAATATCAGCCAAGAGAACATGCCTTGGAGAGTCGTTATCTCGTCAGATATTGTGCCAGAACATGCTCCTATTTCTGTGGGCGGCAACTTGATCCTTCCTCACAGGGACGCGTTTCCTCGCATTGTTACTTCTTGGTATTGAATTGTCACTTGCTCTAATGCATGCGCTAATTATGGCGTCATGAAAGAGCTGCAGTTTACCCGTGTGCCTGCTGCAGAGCAGGTCATCACAGTGTAAAAACTTCCATTGTATATTAATTGCCATAAGATCTAAATCCAAACACTCCTAAATATCGGATTTTCTGAGCGTCTGAGGCACCATGCCATGTTCCTGTCCCCCTGGGTGAGACATAATTTACATAACTCCGGAGTCCTCCATAGGCATGTCTGGGCAGAAACTGACCGGTGAGTGATCAGACATATTATCCCTCTCATGTAAAACACCATATTTGCTTTGGTTGCCACATTAAGTGAACATAGAAGGTGGTCGATAACAGATTTGCTCCCCCGTGACTTTACTTTCGACAGATTGGACAGAAAAAAAATGTCAACAGATTTTTGTTAATATAGGTTTATTAAGACAATGAATACAGATTTTTTTAATAAAGGTTTATTAAGACAACGAATACAGATTTTTTTTAATAAAGGTTTATTGAGACAATGAATACAGATTTTTTTTAATAAAGGTTTATTGAGACGACGAATAGACATGCACATATTCATCATGTGTCACATGCGTGACCATAATTGTCAATATGTGGGTTGTTTTGTTCTTTGCCATGAACCACGTCCCTAACCCAATATTACCAGACGTCCTGGACTTTCTTACTGAAAGACACAAAGAGGGGAAAAATCAATGTTGCTTCCTTCTTCAGAGGCATGGTTATATTTTGTCCATAAAATATCTTATTGCATTAGCCGACATGTTATGGTATTTCTGGTTGCATATGTCGTGCCCCATGGCCGTGTAACAGTCCGTGAAAATGTTTAGTTTGTCTTGAGCTATCTATTGAATTCCTTTTTTTCGGTCCCAGATATATTGTAAGATTATATCCTGACGCATTGCGGAGGACACAGCGTGTTGTTGGTATTAATTTCCTCGTCTCGACAAAGGAGTGGAGGAGAGCCACAATGCGGCTCATGTTCCGGGCTCGTGGCGCGACATGGTTCCTAGTGACCGCCACACGTCTGCTTTGTGTAGCCCTGACCTTGGCGACCAGGACAAAAGGCCCGTAGCCTGTGACCCTGGTTGAGATGCTTATCTCGACCTGCGACCTTTTCCCTTACACGGTGTTTGGCGAGGAGAGCAGAGATTTGGGGACCCTTGTATCTTAATCCATCAAAGTGCAATTCATCCGCTTCGAAGAAAATTACACCTGGTGGCCGTACGAGAGCAAGAAGTAGTCCGGTGGTGGCGACCTAATCCATCTTCGGACGATAGATGGCGCGGCGCCCTGCAGTTAATTACTTCCCCCCCTTAGGATATGTCCTTAATACCCGTCAGTACAGCTAACGCATTACTCCGTCCAGGTGGAAGGTGAAAACAAAATCGACCCTGCTTGCGTCCATTCGCCTTGCTATGTTTCAGAGTTAGCAAATGATGCACGACCGCTAACACAGAGCCACCGAGTCTGAAGGGCTAATGGGAGCCTTTCCAAATATCCCAGCAACTGCAGAATGTTGTTCCGTACATATATCATTGCACAAAAATAGCGTGCTTCAGTTCTATTTGATGGTAATTACGGCGGTTCTTCTTTAATAGGTTTCGTTAGTGTATTGTTATGAATCAAAATGGGTGGCTCTATTACACTATCATCGTATGGTTACACTATCATCATATGGTTATACTCTCACCCTATGGTTACACTATCATCGTATGGTTAAACTATCATCGTATGGTTACACTATCATCGTATGGTTACACTATCATCGTATGGTTACACTATCATCGTATGGTTACACTATCATCGTATGGTTACACTATCATCGTATGGTTAAACTATTATCGTATGGTTACACTATCATCGTATGGTTACACTATCATCGTATGGTTACACTATCATCGTGTGCTTACACTACCATCGTATGGTATACTCTCAGCCTATGGTTACACTATCACCGTATGGTTACACTATCACCGTATGGTTACACTCTCACCGTATGGTTACACTATCATCGTATGGTTACACTGTCACCGTATGGTTACACTATCATCGTATGGTTACACTCTCATCGTATGGTTACACTATCATCGTATGGTTACACTGTCATTGTATGGTTACACGCTCACCCTATGGTTACACTATCATCGTATGGTTAAACTATCCTCGTATGGTTACACTGTCATCGTATGGTTACACTATCATCGTATGGTTATACTATCATCGTATGGTTACACTATCATCGTATGGTTACACTATCATCGTATGGTTATATTATCATCGTATGCTTACACTATCATCGTATGGTTACACTATCATCGTATGGTTACACTATCATCGTATGGTTACACTATCATCGTATGGTTACACTATCATCATATGGTTATACTCTCACCCTATGGTTACACTATCATCGTATGGTTAAACTATCATCGTATGGTTACACTATCATCGTATGGTTACACTATCATCGTATGGTTACACTATCATCGTATGGTTACACTATCATCGTGTGCTTACACTACCATCGTATGGTATACTCTCACCCTATGGTTACACTATCACCGTATGGTTACACTATCACCGTATGGTTACACTATCATCGTATGGTTACACTATCATCGTATGGTTACACTGTCACCGTATGGTTACACTATCATCGTATGGTTACACTATCATCGTGTGGTTACACTATCATCGTATGGTTAAACAATCATCTTATGGGTACACAATCATCGTATCGCTACACTATCATCGTATGGTTACACTCTCACCCTATGGTTACACTATCATCGTATGGTTACACTATCATCGTATGGTTGCACTGTCATCGTATGGTTACACTATCATCGTATGGTTATACTCTCATCGTATGCTTACACTATCATCGTATGGTTACACTATCATCGTGTGGTTACACTATCATCGTATGGTTACACTATCATCGTATGGTTACACTATCTTCGTATGGTTACACTATCATCGTATGGTTAAACTATCATCGTATGCTTACACAACCATCGTATGGTATACTCTCACCCTATGGCTACCCTATCACCGTATGGTTACACTATCACCGTAAGGTTACACTATCATCGAATGGTTACACTATCACCGTATGGTTACACTATCATCGTATGGTTACACTATCATGATATGGTTAAACTATCATCGTATGGTTACACTATCATCGTATGGTTACACTATCATCGTATGGTTACACTATCATCGTATGGTTACACTATCATCGTATGGTTACACTATCATCGTATGGTTACACTACCATCGTATGGTTACACTATCATCTTATTGGTACACAATCATCGTATGGTTACACTATCATCGTATGGTTACACTATCATCGTATGGTTACACTATCATCGTATGGGCACACAGTCATCGTATCGTTACACGATCATCGTATGGTTACACTATCATCGTATGGTTACACAATCATCGTATCGTTACACTATCACCCTATGGTTACACTATCATCGTATGGTTACACTATCATCGTATGGTTACACTATCATCGTATGTTTACACTATCATCGTATGGTTACACTATCATCGTATGGTTACACTATCATCGTATGGTTACACTATCATCGTATGGTTACACTATCATCGTATCGTTACACTATCACCCTATGGTTACACTATCATCGTATGGTTACACTATCATCGTATGGTTACACTGTCATCGTATGGTTACACTATCATCGTATGGTTACACTATCATCGTATGGTTACACTATCGTAGTATGGTTAAACTATCATCGTATGGTTCCACTATCATCGTATGGTTACACTATCATCGTATGGTTACACTATCATCGTATGGTTACACTATCATCGTATGGTTACACTACCATCGTATGGTTACACAATCATCGTATCGTTACACTATCACCCTATGGTTACACTATCATCGTATGGTTACACTATCATCGCATGGTTACACTATCGTCGTATGGTTACACTATTATCGTATGATTACACTATCATCGTATGGTTACACTATCATCGTATGGTTACACTATCATCGTATGGTTACACTATCATCGTATGGTTACACTATCATCGTATGGTTACACTATCATCTGATGGGTACACAATCATCGTATCGTTACACTATCATCGTATGAGTACACAATCATCGTATCCTTACACTATCATCGTATGGTTACACTATCATCGTATGGTTACACAATCATCGTATGGTTACACTATCGTAGTATGGTTAAACTATCATCGTATGGTTCCACTATCATCGTATGGTTACACTATCATCGTATGGTTACACTATCATCGTATGGTTACACTATCATCGTATGGTTACACTATCATCGTATGAGTACACAATCATCGTATCCTTACACTATCATCGTATGGTTACACTACCATCGTATGGTTACACAATCATCGTATCGTTACACAATCACCCTATGGTTACACTATCATCGTATGGTTACACTATCATCGCATGGTTACACTATCGTCGTATGGTTACACTATCATCGTATGGTTACACTATCATCGTTTGGTTACACTATCATCGTATGGTTACACTATCATCGTATGGTTACACTATCATCGTATGGTTACACTATCATCGTATGGTTACACTATCATCGTATGGTTACACTATCATCGTATGGTTACACTATCATCGTATGGTTACACTATCATCGTATGCTTACACTGTCACCGTATGGTTACACTATCATCATATGGTTACACTGTCATCGCATGGTTACACTATCGTCGTATGGTTACACTATCATCGTATGATTACACTATCATCGTATGGTTACACTATCATCGTATGGTTACACTATCATCGTATGGTTACACTATCATCGTATGGTTACACTATCATCTGATGGGTACACAATCATCGTATCGTTACACTATCATCGTATGAGTACACAATCATCGTATCCTTACACTATCATCGTATGGTTACACTATCATCGTATGGTTACACTATCATCGTATGGTTACACAATCATCGTATGGTTACACTATCGTAGTATGGTTAAACTATCATCGTATGGTTCCACTATCATCGTATGGTTACACTATCATCGTATGGTTACACTATCATCGTATGGTTACACTATCATCGTATGGTTACACTATCATCGTATGAGTACACATTCATCGTATCCTTACACTATCATCGTATGGTTACACTACCATCGTATGGTTACACAATCATCGTATCGTTACACAATCACCCTATGGTTACACTATCATCGTATGGTTACACTATCATCGCATGGTTACACTATCGTCGTATGGTTACACTATCATCGTATGGTTACACTATCATCATATGGTTACACTATCATCGTTTGGTTACACTATCATCGTATGGTTACACTATCATCGTATGGTTACACTATCATCGTATGGTTACACTATCATCGTATGGTTACACTATCATCGTATGGTTACACTATCATCGTATGGTTACACTATCATCGTATGGTTACACTATCATCGTATGCTTACACTGTCACCGTATGGTTACACTATCATCATATGGTTACACTATCATCGTATGGTTACACAATCATCGTATCGTTACACTATCACCCTATGGCTACACTATCATCCTATGGTTACACTATCATGGTGTGGTTACACTATCATCGTATGGTTACACTATCATTGTATGGTTACACTATCATCGTATGGTTACACTATCATCGTATGGTTACACTATCATCGTATCGTTACACTATCATCGTATGGTTACACAATCATTGTATCGTTACACTATCATCGTATGGTTACACTATCATCGTATGCTTACACTGTCACCGTATGGTTACACTATCATCGTATGGTTACACTATCATCGTATGGTTACACAATCATCGTATCGTTACACTATCACCCTATGGCTACACTATCATCGTATGGTTACACTATCATCGTGTGGTTACACTATCATCGTATGGTTACACTATCATCGTATGGTTACACTCTCATCGTATGGTTACACTATCGTCGTATGGTTACATTATCATCGTATGGTTACACTATCATCTTATGGGTACACAATCATCGTATCGTTACACTATCATCGTATGGTTACACTATCATCGTATGGTTACACTATCATCTGATGGGTACACAATCATCGTATCGTTACACTATCATCGTATGGTTACACTATCACCGTATGGTTACACTATCATCGTATGGTTACACTATCATCGTATGGTTACACTATCATCGTATGGTTATACTATCACCCTATGGTTACACTGTCGTCGTGTCGTTACACTATCATCGTATGGTTACACTATCATCGTATGGTTACACTATCATCGTATGGTTACACTATCATCGTATGGTTACACTATCATCGTATGGTTACACTATCATCGTATGGTTACACTATCATCGTATGGTTACACTATCATCGTATGGTTAAACTATTATCGTATGGTTACACTATCATCGCACATCCTTTAGAATGTTTGCGTTACTGCATGTCAACGCTGCCAAAACCAGTATGAGTGGTAGCCGTCATATTGAAAATGTACCTGAATGCCCACACAAACCTACAGTTGGCACAAATGGTACCACCGACATATTATGATCAACAGAGACGCATAGGGTCATATTGGGACACACGCGGGTCTTTTTCTGAGGAGCAAGGGCTCATATTGACCCACATGTTTTTTCTGTTTCTGAGAAGCAAGGGGCTATAATGAGAAACAAGGGGTCATATTGACACAGATGTCTGTCTGTTTCTGAGAAACAAGGGGTCATATTGACACAGATGTCTGTTTCTGAGTGGTGGCCGGCCTGCGTCACATGTCTAGTGGCAGGCGGTGTGCGTCACATGTCTAATGGCGGACGGTGTGCGTCACATGTCTAGTGGCAGGCGGTGTGCGTCACATGTCTATTGGCGGACGGTGTGCGTCACATGTCTAATGGCGGGCGGTGTGCGTCACATGTCTAGTGGCAGTCGGTGTGCGTCACATGTCTATTGGCGGACGGTGTGCGTCACATGTCTAATGGCGGGCGGTGTGCGTCACATGTCTAATGGCGGGTGGTGTGCGTCACATGTCTAATGGCGGGCGGTGTGCGTTCCATGTCTAATGGCGGGCGGTGCGCGTCACATGTCTAATGGCGGATAGCCGTGTGATATGGACATATCAGACAATATGTACTAGCCGCTTTCGGCAGTCAATGCACGATTGTCAATGACGTCCAACCCATAACATTCTGGCCACACCGTCCAGGTTAGCTGACGGACACTAAAGAAGTAGCGCCGTCTACAACCGGCATACATGTTCGCCTCGAGCTGGTTTGTTGGTCGCCCCGAGTGCGACCTTCAGAGAGGGTGTAATACTGCCACGCGTGGGGAGACACGGCCGTCGTCAAGGTGATACCCCGATGACATGAAAAGCCTCCTGACTGGAATTCGAAGCGATATCCGCTGCTGTTTTGATCGACAGTTTTCTCGGCATAAAACTCTCGTATAAGTTAGAGTCGGGCGATGTCGGGGTGGGGGTGGGGCAGTCCACTGTGCCGGGGCAGAAGCGATGTCAAAGGTGAACCACCAGAACGCGACTGCAAAATGGTTGCGTGGTGTCGGCATAAGGCAAGATCTTGGGTAGAGGGTGAAGGGGTTTGGAGTGGGGGGTCAGGTCGGTTTGAGGACGGAGGTAAGTGAGAAAGTACGAGAATGAGAGGGAGCGTTGCGGGGGAGGCCCTCTATTGACAACACGCACCCCCAGTACACAGCAGGATGTGGAGGCGCCTGTTAACGACAATGCCCGGAGGGGAGACGAGTGAGAGAGCAGAGGGGACTCGCGAGACAAATACATGTGCTTTTAATTCGTTATTTCTGCTTTTAGGGTCACGACGATGTGTAGGTTAAATATATACGAATAGTATTGTTTCCAAGACGTTGGACGACAATTCGAGCATAAAGTATAACCTCACAACTAGATCTATGCTGATGCCCACACACCCACTCAAAATACAAGAAAAGGGAGAAAGAAACAACGGCACCTCAGCAGTTTCTTTTAATATTATCTCAGTACCTTACTACACGTCTTTGGTTCTTGCACGTGATCCACAGTGTACACTTGTCTATCCAAAGTCTGGCGGTATTACTAATACTCCCATTACCTTAACATAAGATCGTGCGACATCACTGTAGAGAACAAAAATCACCCTTATTGCAGCGCTTTATTTGAATGCACACAATAACCTTAGTCGCTGACACACGGTACCGCTGTTGTCGCTTGAATGCTTTGACGTTAAGATCTTGGCGTGGTACAAGCCAATCACAGAAAGCCATCAATGGAAATTGCGTCTCATGAAGGCCCGCATCATTGTGTGGTCGCCGCACTTTGCTTACCTAGATGAACTAAATTGAAGTCGTGGTGCTGCCGTTCCAAGAAGTCTCCGCGTAAAGCCAGCCGCCGACCCGACTGAGCCCCAGGAAGGCTTGAGCCGGCCGCCAGCAGCCAAGACGCCACCGAATTGATTTCACGTCGTTAAAATTTTAGTGCGCCTCTACGGTGATATCCAGCTCGGCTGCGTGGACTTTCATGTTTCCCCGTCTCGCCCAGGATACAATGAACAATGGAGCCGTGGCCATTGTTCAGGAAATACCCAGGGCGGAACAGACAAACAGAAATGTTTGGCATAAGACCCCGAACACGCACAAGAAGCAAACCATTATACTTAACGCCTGTGTCTTAGCACTGCCTCAGGAAAACAGATGAGTGATTAGGTTGCCATGGTGGCTATAAATAGGGCATACCTGGTGGGATTTAATGGCACATGTTCCACGGCCCTAAAGGCGCTCTTTTGATATTTTAGTGATGGGCTTTCCGTTCTGTTCATGCCTTCCTAAACAAACAGGAATTCCTGTCCATTTGGCTGCAGTGTATATCATACACAGTTAATGGGAAGTCCCATTTCAAGCGGATGTACCAATGAATGTTTTGGGTATCGACTTCGCTTGGGGACAAGAGTCATATTCATGTAACTAATCACTTTGACCTTTGACTACCCCGTGGATTCGTTCGGTGTGTCTCGACTTGCCTTTCCATTATTTTAACTAATAATTATGACATTAGATTTGTCAGTGGATTCGTTGGAGGTGTTTGCACATGGCGGAGAGGCTAAACATTGCACCATGCATTGCGCGACCGTGGATATCACACGGGATAAAACGGGACAACTTCACAAGAGATAATGCATCAACATTCGCACATGTCTAGTGGTGGGTTGCCTGCGTGACATGTCTATTGGTGGGCTGTCTGCGAGACATGTCTAGTGGTGGGTTGCCTGCGTGACGTGTCTAGTGGTGGGTTGTCTGCGTGACATGTCTAGTGGCGGGCTGCCTGCGTGACATGTCTAGTGGTGGGTTGTCTGCGTGACATGTCTATTGGCGAGTTGCCTGCGTGACATGTCATGTGGTGGGCTGTCTGCGTGACATGTCTAGTGGTGGGCTGCCTGCGTGACATGTCTAGTGGTGGGCTGCCTGCGTGACATGTCTAGTGGTGGGATGCCTGCGTGACATGTCTAGTGGCGGGCTGCCTGCGTGACATGTCTAGTGGCTGGTTGTCTGCGTGACATGTCTATTGGCGAGTTGCCTGCGTGACATGTCATGTGGTGGGCTGTCTGCGTGACATGTCTAGTGGTGGGCTGCCTGCGTGACATGTCTAGTGGTGGGCTGCCTGCGTGACATGTCTAGTGGTGGGATGCCTGCGTGACATGTCTAGTGGTGGGCTGCCTGCGTGACATGTCTAGTGGCTGGCTGTCTGCGTGACATATCGGCGAGAGATATGCGTCAATTGTCTAGTGGCGAGAGATGTGCGTTCACCTCCAGAACCCCCAGCCCCGCCCCCTTACCTCCAGAACCCCGCCCCCCTCACCTCCAGAACCCCACCCACCCCTTACCTCCAAAACCTCCACCACCCTCACATCCAGGACTCCCCGCTCACCTTGACGGCACCCACCCCGCACCCCAGGACTTCCCTCACATCGAGCCCATCCCTACTCCCCACACACACATTTGAATAACCCCTCCATCACCTCGATCCCCAAACCCATGAAGGACCCCCAGCCCTCACCTCGAGCCCCCCCCCCCCACTCATGGAGGACCCCCCCTTCGTCACCTCGATACACACCTCCCCACCCATGAAGGAACCCCCTCCGTCACATCCACACACACCCCCCACCCCTGGAGGCCCCCCCTCCGTAACATCCACACACACCCCCCACCCATGGAGGACCCCCCTCCGTCACCTCGATACACACCTCCCCACCCCTGGAGGACCCCCCTCCGTCACATCCACACACATCCCCCACCCATGAAGGAACCCCCTCCGTCACATTCACACACACCCCCCCCCCCACCCATGGAGGACCCGCCTCCGTCACCTCGATACACACCTCCCCACCCATGGAGGACCCCCCTCCGTCACATCCACACACACACCCCACCCATGGAGGACCCCCCTCCGTCACCTCGATACACACCTCCCCAACCCTGGAGGACCGCCCTCCGTCACATCCACACACCCCCCCACCCATGGAGGACCCCCCTCCGTCACCTCGATACACACCTCCCCAACCCTGGAGGACCGCCCTCCGTCACATCCACACACACCCCACCAATGGGGACCCCCCTCCGTCACCTCGATACACACCTCCCCAACCCTGGAGGACCGCCCTCCGTCACATCCACACACACCCCACCCATGGAGGACCCCCCTCCGTCACCTCGATACACACCTCCCCACCCCTGGAGGACCCACCTCCGTCACATCCACACACACCCCACCCATGGAGGACCCCCCTCCGTCACCTCGATACACACCTCCCCACCCCTGGAGGACCGCCCTCCGTCACATCCACACACACCCCACCCATGGAGGACCCCCCTCCGTCACCTCGATACACACCTCCCCAACCCTGGAGGACCCCCCTCTGTCACATCCACACACACCCCACACCCATGAGGGACCCCCCGCCCTCACCTCGACACCCCCCATTGGAGGACCTCCCGCCTTTACCTCGACCCCCACCCCCCTCCCACTCATAGAGGACCCGCCTCCGTCATCTCGGCACCCCTCCCGCCCAGGGAGGACCCCCCTAAGTCACCTCGCCACGCCCCCCGCACATAGGTGACCCCCCTCCGTCCCCTCGACACACACCCCCCACCCATAGAGGACCCGTCTCCGTCACATACACACACGCTCCTAACCTATGGAGGACCCCCCTCCGTCACCTCGATACACACCTCCCCACCCATGGAGGACCCCCCTGCGTCACATCCACACACACCCCTAACCTATGCAGGACCCCCCTCCGTCACATCCACACACGCTCCTAACCTATGGGGGACCCCCCTCCGTCACATCCACACACACCCCCCACCCATGAGGACCCCCATCCGTCACCTCGATACACACCTCCCCACCCTTGGAGGACCCCCCTCCGTCACATCCACACACACCCCTCACCCATGGGGACCCCCCTCCGTCACCTCGATACACACCTCCCTACCCCTGGAGGACCCCCGTCCGTCACATCCACACACACACCCCGCACCCCTGGAGGACCCCCCTCCGTCACCTCGATAAACACCTCCCCACCCCTGGAGGACCCCCCTCCGTCACATCAACACACACCCCACCCATGGGGACCCCCCTCCGTCACCTCGATACACACCTCCCCACCCCTGGAGGACCCCCCTCCGTCACCTCGATAAACACCTCCCCACCCCTGGAGGACCCCCCTCCGTCACATCCACACACACCCCTAACCTATGCAGGACCCCCCTCCGTCACATCCACACACGCTCCTAACCTATGGGGAACCCCCCTCCGTCACATCCACACACACCCCCCACCCATGAGGACCCCCATCCGTCACCTCGATACACACCTCCCCACCCTTGGAGGACCCCCCTCCGTCACATCCACACACACCCCTCACCCATGGGGACCCCCCTCCGTCACCTCGATACACACCTCCCTACCCCTGGAGGACCCCCGTCCGTCACATCCACACACACACCCCGCACCCCTGGAGGACCCCCCTCCGTCACCTCGATAAACACCTCCCCACCCCTGGAGGACCCCCCTCCGTCACATCAACACACACCCCACCCATGGAGACCCCCCTCCGTCACCTCGATACACACCTCCCCACCCCTGGAGGACCCCCCTCCGTCACCTCGATAAACACCTCCCCACCCCTGGAGGACCCCCCTCCGTCACATCCACACACACCTCACCCATGGGGACCCCCCTCCGTCACCTCGATACACATCTCCCCACCCCTGGAGGACCCCCCTCCGTCACATCCACACACACCTCACCCATGGGGACCCCCCTCCGTCACCTCGATACACATCTCCCCACCCCTGGAGGACCCCCCCTCCGTCACATCCACACACACCCCACCCATGGGGACCCCCCTCCGTCACCTCGGTACACACCTCCCCACCCATGGAGGACCCCCCTCCGTCACCTCGATACACACCCCCCCACACATGGAGGACCCACCTCCGTCACATCCACACACACCCCGCACCCATGGGGACCCCCCTCCGTCACCTCGATACATACATACACACCCCCCCACCCATGGAGGACCCCCTCCGTCACCTCGATACACACCTCCCCACCCCTGGAGGACCCCCCTCCGTCACATCCACACACACCCCACACCCATGAGGGACCCCCCTCCGTCACATCCACACACACCCCCCACCCATGGGAGACCCCCCTCCGTCACCTCTACCCCCCCCCCCGCCTCCCTGGACAAGCATGAATGACACGCTGTAGCTGTTGTTTTCGGCCATCCTCGCCAGGAAACCTCCCGGCACGTCACGTGACTGATTTCGTCGAACTCGAACTCCAGTGCATCTTATTAAGGAAGCACAAGGAAGCTCGTTCTATGACCTCTACCCGCCTGCACCCTTGGTGACCGTGGCTGCACCCCGTCCACGGTGATTGAGGGCTTACCCAAACCCACCAACCTCCGCCACTTTGCTCCACTGCAAGATAAATAGCTGTGACGATGTCTTTTTTTCCTGCACGCTGCCCCTTCTCCCCCCCCCCCTCCCTCACTTCAGCTCCCGCGCTCCCTGCCGCACACCGCCTTAAGGCTAACCGGGTGTCCTACCCCCCGCGACCCATCTGGCCTACCCCGAGGCTATGAGCTACGATCTTCTGATTCCGTACTTTAGTCGCTGCACCGGGACATAGTGGGCGTACGTCCAGCAAATGGTGACCTCGAGCAGAAACACGTGACCTCAATCAGTCACTCCATCTCGCCTGCTAATGGACTGGCACCAACCTCGAAAACCCCACATCTAAAAAAAGCATTATTCACTAGGACCTTTATGCAATGTGCCACATGCGTTAAAGCTTCTTTCTCCGTTAGTACCCGAATAAATAACGCAATTTAAGTCCAGAACAACATTTTGACAAATTAAAGCTCCGTACAGCCAGAATGTCCGTACATCACACCTTGATCTCGCCAATGCCTTTCCAGCGTGTTAGATCCGCCATCGATTTCCCCAGGTTTGTCAGCTGACTCGATCCACCACATAGTTCCCCAGGTTTGTCAGGTGACTCGATCCACCAAATAGTTCTCCAGGTTTGTCAAGTGACTCGATCCCCCATATAGTTCCCCAGTTTGCCAAGTGACTCGATCCACCACATAGTTCCCCAGGTTTGTCAGGTGACTCGATCCACCACATAGTTCCCTAGGTTTGTCAGGTTACTCGATCCACCACATAGTTCCCTAGGTTTGTCAGGTGACTCGATCCACCACATAGTTCCCTAAGGTTGTCAGGTGACTCGATCCACCACATAGATCCCCAGGTTTGTCAGGTGACTCGTTCCACCACATAGATGCCCAGGTTTGCCAGGTGACTCGATCCGCGGCAGATTTCCCCATGTTTGCTAGTTAACTCGACCCGCGGCAGATTTCCCCATGTTTGCTAGTTAACTCGACCCGCGGCAGATTTCCCCATGCTAGCTAGGTGACTCGATCCGCGGCAGATTTCCCCATGCCAGCTAGGTGACTCGATCCGCGGCAGATTTCCCCATGCCAGCTAGGTGACTCGATCCGCGGCAGATTTCCCCATGCCAGCTAGGTGACTCGATACGCGGCAGATTTCCCCATGCCAGCTAGGTGACTCGATCCGCGGCAGATTTCCCCATGCCAGCTAGGTGACTCGATCCGCGGCAGATTTTCCCATGCCAGCTAAGTGACTCGATCCGCGGCAGATTTCCCCATGCCAGCTAGGTGACTCGATCCGCGGCAGATTTCCCCATGCCAGCTAGGTGACTCGATCCGCGGCATATTTCCCCATGCCAGCTAGGTGACTCGATCCGCGGCAGATTTCCCCATGCCAGCTAGGTGACTCGATTCGCGGCATATTTGCCCATGCCAGCTAGGTGACTTGATCCGCGGCAGATTTCCCCATGCCAGCTAGGTGACTCGATCCGCGGCAGATTTCCCCATGCCAGCTAGGTGACTCGATCCGCGGCAGATTTCCCCATGCCAGCTAGGTGACTCGATCCGCGGCATATTTCCCCATGCCAGCTAGGTGACTCGATCCGCGGCAGATTTCCCCATGCCAGCTAGGTGACTCGATCCGCGGCAGATTTCCCCATGCCAGCTAGGTGACTCGATCCGCGGCAGATTTCCCCATGCCAGCTAGGTGACTCGATCCGCGGCATATTTCCCCATGCCAGCTAGGTGACTCGATCCGCGGCAGATTTCCCCATGCCAGTTAGGTGACTCGATTCGCGGCATATTTGCCCATGCCAGCTAGGTGACTTGATCCGCGGCAGATTTCCCCATGCCAGCTAGGTGACTCGATCCGCGGCAGATTTCCCCATGCCAGCTAGGTGACTCGATCCGCGGCAGATTTCCCCATGCCAGCTAGGTGACTCGATCCGCGGCAGATTTCCCCATGCCAGCTAGGTGACTCGATTCGCGGCATATTTGCCCATGCCAGCTAGGTGACTTGATCCGCGGCAGATTTCCCCATGCCAGCTAGGTGACTCGATCCGCGGCAGATTTCCCCATGCCAGCTAGGTGACTCGATCCGCGGCAGACTTCCCCATGCCAGCTAGGTGACTCGATCCGCGGCATATTTCCCCATGCCAGCTAGGTGACTCGATCCGCGGCAGATTTCCCCATGCCAGCTAGGTGACTCGATCCGCGGCAGATTTCCCCATGCCAGCTAGGTGACTCGATCCGCGGCAGATTTCCCCATGCCAGCTAGGTGACTCGATCCGCGGCATATTTCCCCATGCCAGCTAGGTGACTCGATCCGCGGCAGATTTCCCCATGCCAGCTAGGTGACTCGATTCGCGGCATATTTGCCCATGCCAGCTAGGTGACTTGATCCGCGGCAGATTTCCCCATGCCAGCTAGGTGACTCGATCCGCGGCAGATTTCCCCATGCCAGCTAGGTGACTCGATCCGCGGCATATTTCCCCATGCCAGCTAGGTGACTCGATCCGCGGCAGATTTCCCCATGCCAGCTAGGTGACTCGATTCGCGGCATATTTGCCCATGCCAGCTAGGTGACTTGATCCGCGGCAGATTTCCCCATGCCAGCTAGGTGACTCGATCCGCGGCAGATTTCCCCATGCCAGCTAGGTGACTCGATCCGCGGCAGATTTCCCCATGCCAGCTAGGTGACTCGATCCGCGGCATATTTCCCCATGCCAGCTAGGTGACTCGATCCGCGGCAGATTTCCCCATGCCAGCTAGGTGACTCGATCCGCGGCAGATTTCCCCATGCCAGCTAGGTGACTCGATCCGCGGCAGATTTCCCCATGCCAGCTAGGTGACTCGATCCGCGGCATATTTCCCCATGCCAGCTAGGTGACTCGATCCGCGGCAGATTTCCCCATGCCAGCTAGGTGACTCGATTCGCGGCATATTTGCCCATGCCAGCTAGGTGACTTGATCCGCGGCAGATTTCCCCATGCCAGCTAGGTGACTCGATCCGCGGCAGATTTCCCCATGCCAGCTAGGTGACTCGATCCGCGGCATATTTCCCCATGCCAGCTAGGTGACTCGATCCGCGGCAGATTTCCCTATGCCAGCTAGGTGACTCGATCCGCGGCAGATTTCCCCATGCCAGCTAGGTGACTCGATCCTCGGCAGATTTCCCCATGCCAGCTAGGTGACTCGATCCGCGGCAGATTTCCCCATGCCAGCTAGGTGACTCGATCCGCGGCAGATTTCCCCATGCCAGCTAGGTGACTCGATCCGCGGCAGATTTCCCCATGCCAGCTAGGTGACTCGATCCGCGGCATATTTCCCCATGCCAGCTAGGTGACTCGATCCGCGGCAGATTTCCCCATGCCAGCTAGGTGACTCGATTCGCGGCATATTTGCCCATGCCAGCTAGGTGACTTGATCCGCGGCAGATTTCCCCATGCCAGCTAGGTGACTCGATCCGCGGCAGATTTCCCCATGCCAGCTAGGTGACTCGATCCGCGGCATATTTCCCCATGCCAGCTAGGTGACTCGATCCGCGGCAGATTTCCCTATGCCAGCTAGGTGACTCGATCCGCGGCAGATTTCCCCATGCCAGCTAGGTGACTCGATCCTCGGCAGATTTCCCCATGACAGCTAGGTGACTCGATCCGCGGCAGATTTCCCTATGCCAGCTAGGTGACTCGATCCGCGGCAGATTTCCCCATGCCAGCTAGGTGACTCGATCCGCGGCAGATTCCCCCATGCCAGCTAGGTGACTCGATCCGCGGCAGATTTCCCTATGCCAGCTAGGTGACTCGATCCGCGGCCCATGCCAGCTAGGTGACTCGATCCTCGGCAGATTTCCCCATGCCAGCTAGGTGACTCGATCCCCGGCAGATTTCCCCATGCCAGCTAGGTGACTCGATCCTCGGCAGATTTCCCCATGCCAGCTAGGTGACTCGATCCGCGGCATATTTCCCCATGCCAGCTAGGTGACTCGATCCGCGGCAGATTTCCCTATGCCAGCTAGGTGACTCGATCCGCGGCAGATTTCCCCATGCCAGTTAGGTGACTCGATCCTCGGCAGATTTCCCCATGCCAGTTAGGTGACTCGATCCGCGGCAGATTTCCCCATGCCAGCTAGGTGACTCGATCCGCGGCAGATTTCCCTATGCCAGCTAGGTGACTCGATCCGCGGCAGATTTCCCTATGCCAGCTAGGTGACTCGATCCGCGGCAGATTTCCCCATGCCAGCTAGGTGACTCGATCCGCGGCAGATTTCCCCATGCCAGCTAGGTGACTCGATCCGCGGCAGGTTTCCCCATGCCAGCTAGATGACTCGATCCGCGGCATATTTCCCCATGCCAGCTAGGTGACTCGATCCGCGGCAGATTTCCCTATGCCAGCTAGGTGACTCGATCCGCGGCAGATTTCCCCATGCCAGTTAGGTGACTCGATCCTCGGCAGATTTCCCCATGCCAGTTAGGTGACTCGATCCTCGGCAGATTTCCCCATGCCAGCTAGGTGACTCGATCCGCGGCAGATTTCCCCATGCCAGCTAGGTGACTCGATCCGCGGCAGATTTCCCCATGCCAGCTAGGTGACTCGATCCGCGGCAGATTTACCCATGCCAGCTAGGTGACTCGATCCGCGGCAGATTTCCCCATGCCAGCTAGATGACTCGATCCGCGGCAGATTTCCCCATGCCAGCTAGGTGACTCGATCCGCGGCAGATTTCCCCATACCAGCTAGGTGACTCGATCCGCGGCAGATTTCCCCATGCCAGCTAGGTGACTCGATCCGCGGCAGATTTCCCCATGCCAGCTAGGTGACTCGATCCGCGGCAGATTTCCCCATGCCAACTAGGTGACTCGATCCGCGGCAGATTTCCCCATGCCAGCTAGGTGACTAGATCCGCGGCAGATTTCCCCATGCCAGCTAGGTGACTCGATCCGCGGCAGATTTTCCCATGCCAGCTAGGTGACTAGATCCGCGGCAGATTTCCCCATGCCAGCTAGGTGACTCGATCCGCGGCAGATTTTCCCATGCCAGCTAGGTGACTCGATCCGCGGCAGACTTCCCCATGCCAGCTAGGTGACTCGATCCGCGGCAGATTTCCCCATGCCAGCTAGGTGACTCGATCCGCTGCAGATTTCCCCATGCCAGCTAGGTGACTCGATCCGCGGCAGATTTCCCCATGCCAGCTAGGTGACTCGATCCGCGGCAGATTTCCCCATGCCAGCTAGGTGACTAGATCCGCTATCGATCTCCGAAGTCTTTGCCAAGGACCCCATCACCACCAGAGCTGTCCCAGTCTCACTGTCAGCTAGATCCACCCCAGGTTAATCAAGTTGATGGAACCGTGAAACTCAAGAACATCTTTTTGGGGAATGGAAATACATTCAACAGTTCTGGTCGGATTTTAGTTTGTACATGCGAGATCATAACTTGCAGATAAACTTAGACAAGAAAATGGTATTTTTTGGAAGTTAAAAGGCAGTAAGTAATATTCTAATAATATTAGCCAAGCAATATGTACACTCATGCAGAAATAAGTGTAACATCATAACCATTTCAGGCTGTGTTAATTATATATATTATTTTAAGAAAATGGAACTTATTGTGGCAAAACAACGACGAATGTTAAAATTCCATATCGAGAAGTGGAAAGGGTTCAGCTGAGCAGAGCAAACCCCTCTGTGTACGTGTTTTTCTGTGCACGTGTTTTGTTTCGGTCTATTTTCTTACTTTTTTTTCTTTGTGACGTCATGACTGTACTATAAGATCCGCCTGGTGTTTCCCGTTTGGCCAGACCCGTCCCAGCTGAAGTCGCGAGACCTGGACGAGACAGACTCTACCGCCGTAAAGCGCGCGGTACACCTAGCCGAGGTGACCTCCAGTGTGAACAAAGGATTCAGTCATTGGGTGACATTGATTTCGGCGTCGGAGGGGCGATGATACATGGGACATGGCACAGACCCCTGACGGCGAGGGCTGACCTTCTAACCTCTGGCTTTTACCATGATAAGATTTACATCGCAGTGATCCGCTATGGGCCGCTAAGCTGCTTGCTGGACTCGTGCGACGTGCGGGACATCCAATCTTTTCCACCCCATTCCGAGCTCACCCGGCCGCCCCCTCTCTCATACGCCGCCCATTCTCCCATGCGCCCCCTCTCTCTCCCATACGTCCCCCACCCATCTCCCATACGCCCCCCCCCCTCTCACAGGCCCCCCCTCTCCAATAGCCCCCCCCCCCTCCCATACGCGGCCGTCCTCCTGATGCCGTCGATATGGAATGCACACATCGACAGTGTTTGTTGAGCCCTCAAATGTAACAATTTTCCTTTTTGTTGCTCGCTACGAATTCGTAATGATAAGCTGACTCGCCCGCGGCTTGTTTCCTGGCAAGAAAACACCACACAATGTATGGTATTGAAAATTGCAAATTTATGTGCCGAGTGAGAAAGACACTACATGACAAGCAAATTGTCAAATTAATTAAATAAAAGTGGCGGAACACTTCGCCACTAACTGGCGAAACACTTCGCCAGTACTTGGCAGAACGCATCGCCAATAAACGTGAATAGACCACGTGACCCTATTATGGGTTGGCGTAACCAATTGACATGTATTGTATGAAGGTGGCACACATCAGCATGTACGTATGTCAAATACATTATCCAAATATATATTGACTGATCACCTTATAATTGGTAAAAGTGGATAGGCTGACAATACGTGGTAAATTTCGCACGTTTAAGTAAAAGCGAACTTAAAAATGAATTAAGACCACTCAGAATTAATGTGTTGGCCTAAAATTGGCATATAATTTTCAGTCCGCTTGAGTTACCACGTACTAAATTTTCAATTGAGCTGATTACTCTTATCGTTCAGCCAGGAAAAGTGAGGGGACATCCGCCGTGCTCACAAATATATCAATAACATTCTTTAAGTTTCAATTTAAATACCTTGGTACATATATGATTGGGATTTATTCCGAATCGCAATCCCTCAGTGGATTAATCAAAAAGAATTGGCGAAAACTTATATTAAAATGAACACATTTCAAGATTTATACTTGGTCTGGAGATTCAAATAAGATTGATTAAAACTTCGTATGGTCGCTTTTGTGCTAGCTACTGGAATTCTCATTTGTAATGTAGCTTTCTACTGCGTTGAAAGCTGGGGCTATCGAAAGTATGAGAACATTTACAAATGAGGTTAAAAAAAAACTAGGAACAGTGGTCATCCATTTCCTAAAATATTAAGTTATCTGTTAATCAAATAATTCTACCTCAGTTTATTGCGAAAGTTCATAAATAGAAAAGTTGTATGGTATCAATCATACTATACTTATCCATTTAATAATTCCTTGCGTAGTGATAAAAGCTGAAATTCAAGCAAAACGTATTATAACGGAGGCGGTGGGGAGGAGGAAGTAACCTCGTCAGCATCTGTTGTCCGAATGACCGACTGGGTAGAACTTCTTGCCGCCAGCCAGCAGCCGGTCTCTCATTGGTTGACTTCAGTAAACAGCGGGTTGCTAGAAGCGTCAACGTGGAAGAGTCCATTCTTATTTCTGTACTGGAGGGGGGTTTTGTTTCCTTACGGCCTAAATAACATCTTCGCAAACACATAAACTTAATTCTGAATTTCAGAATTGTTTTTTATGTTGCTCGCTACGAATTCGTAATGATAAGCTGGCTCGCCCGCAGCTTGTTTCCTGGCAAGAAAACAGAACACAATGTATGGAATTGAAAAGGGCAAATTTATTTGCCGAGTGGGAAAGACACTACATGACAAGCAAATTGTCAAATTAATTAAATAAAAGTGGCGGATCACTTCGCCACTAACTGGCGGAACACTTCGCCAGTAATTGGCGGAACGCATCGCCAATAAACGTGCATAGACCACGTGACCCTATTATGGGTTGGCGTAACCATTTGCCATGCATTGTATGAAGGCGGAACACATCGCCATGTACGTAGGTGGCACACATCAGCATGTACGTATGCCAAGTACATTATCCAAATATATATTGACTGATCACCTTATAATTGGTAAACGTCGATAGGCTGACAATACGTGGTAAATTTCGCACGTTTAAGTAAAAGCGAACTTAAAAATGAATTCAGACCACTCAGAATTAATGTGTTGGCCTAAAATTGAGATATCATTTTTAGTCAGCTTGAGTTACCGCGTACTAGATTTTCAATTGAGCTGATTACTCTGATCGTTCAGCCAGGAAAGGTGAGGGGACATCCGCCACAGCTGATTAGACATGACCAGATGGATGATCAGCACCCCCACCCAAGGGCGTATCCAGCGTGAATCATCATGTAACTTACATACACGGGATCTCACCAGTCTTTGCCGGCTGAGGAAACTGCTTTTAACCATTACTGCGGTGTTCAAATAGTAAATTAAATTATTCACATTTTGTTTGTTACAAATAAGTTTTGTAATTTCTTAGTTCCAGCTGTATTAAACACACAGCTTTTCAGATGACATGTGGCTGATTATATGATACATGATTACCTAGGTTAGGCAAATATACTTCTGGCCTTGACATCGTTGTTCGAACAATAAATTAAATTAATCATATCATGGTTGCAACAAATAAGCAATGTGTGGTTTCTCAGCCCCGGCTGAGCTAAATACACATACTCTACATACGGCTGGTTATAAAGGAAATGATTACCGCGGCGGAGCAAACCCTATTCAATTCATACCGGGACCCCGGCGCATGATTGTAAAACTAATTATTCATATATAAAATATATATACTATTGTTAAGGGTCTGAAACTATGCAACATATTGTTATAATTGCCTTATGATTGCATAATCGATATGGATGCGTTGGGCAACTTTTGGTCCTCAGCCCCGGCTGAGCAGACTTCTTGCCCTTCACCGAAACACACTTATCATGCCTACATGTTACTTACAGGCCACTTCATCCATTGTTGTCCGCACGGCTGTCATAAGCTTACTGGAATCTGAAACTATACAACATATTGTAATTCATTGAGACATCATCGCATCATGAATATGAAGGCGTTGGGCAATTTTTTGTCCTCAGCCCCGGCTGAGCAGACTTATTGCCCTTCACCAAAACACACTTCTCACCATGCCTGCATGTGACTTACAGGCCACCTCATCGTTGCCCTGACAGTTATCATAATAGCAATAGGAACTAAAACTAAACAAGATATTGTAATCATCTTTATATTATATCCAAATGGATATGGAAGCGTTTTGGCAACTCTTGCTCCTCAGCCCTGTCTGAGGAGACCTATTGCCTTTAACTATTTTCAGATTACCATCTTACAACTATACCGCTTAAAAGTGTCAGATGACTAGGCCGTTTTGTCTGCAAGTTATAAATGGACACAGTGCAATCAAGAAACTAGCATACTCAACTGTCGCCTTTGCTGGCTTGTTTCAGCATAGTCATTTCGTATTTCCTATCTTGTAACAAATGCATGATAGGTAAGTTGACGCATGATCATGCTCTGCCCGTCATTGTTTCTCAACATGGGAAATGGATTCTCAGTTAACAACCAAACAAATAGAGTACACTTCGGGTACTATATTATATAGATCTAAGCGTAATATTCGCAATTCTTCAGTAACCAGTCATAGTTACTGTATATATATATAACAAAGACTACTCCGAATTCTATATCTAAGAGTCTGAATAGTTTGATACGTTCAAAGACTACTCCATATGCTCTACAATATATATATATAATACAAGGATTCAGAGATTTATCCAGAAAAGGGTCAATAATTTAGCGGCCAGCTTTCTCTACTTACGGAACAAGTTTTGTTTCGGGGACATATCAGGTTAACAATTGGTGACACACCGCAATTACTGTAACTCGTGATTCGCTTTATAATCTTTATCCGCTTATATTTATTACATTACGACGGATCATTGACGGGACTACTGCGGTAACCTGTAACGGTCACGTAAGCTTATTTGTTCTCAATTACAAATGCCGCGTTAACATTCTAAACTACAGCAAAGCTGCAAATCCATTGTCATGCGCAGACGGACTGATTCAAACCAGCTTAGCTTCTAGATATGTAATTCCCAAGCACTAGGTATTTTGAATACAAGAGTTAATGTCAATACTTCCTATGTAAGGTAGGCGAGGGGCGTAATGTTCGTAACAGAAGCTCAAACTGATGTGCTTCATGCCACGATTGTCCTCGTCCTTGCTCATAGGGTTTTAACGAAAACATGAACCCATAAATTCAATACACGCCCTCGACAACACAGGCACATGTAAAACGTTGAAGCTCACATGCCAATCCTGTCGCACGAATGAGTTATTTCCCTATAGCGCTCGCATACAATGCTCACTGAAATTAATATTATATGAAATGATACACTAATATGATTGAACGTATTATAGAAATGGACGTCATGGTGTCACTGTCACTTAGGAAAAGTTCAGTAATGAATGGGGCCGTACACCAGCTGCATGAACAATCCCATCGGACATTGCGCTAGATATGCTGGCCAATGAAAGTTTTTTCTGGTAAATATAAATTAATACCGATCCCATATGCTGAATGACACAATTTTACCTTTTTTCGGACGGCGCCAGAATAAAAGAGATTAATTAATTTCGTAAATTTCAGTCCCGGGCCAAATCTTGTTTCAATATCTTATTTTAATATTAATATTTAATATCCCCCGAGATTTTGCCTCCGGAAGAATGTGATACATTAGAACGTCCGATCGCTCTCTGGTGGCTATTTTTACATCACTCACCCTCCTGGAGCATGATAAATTAAATATATAGAGGAGTTGAGCCGAGGCATCTGGGTGATTCGTCTTGGTTGTAGTACGTCCAGTACACCCCAATGACAAAGTATAGGACAACAGTAGCAATGAAAATATAGATACGGTGGACTATAAGTAGGAAAATAGTAGCCAAAAGTAAGCCAAAGATTGTACTCAAGACGGCATATGTAGCAACATTATACATGCTCATTAATAAACGAATGACAAAAATGTACATTACCGGTACATATTGAGAAATTATTTTTATCTTGATTTTAAAGATATGAGGCCAAAACGAAACGCCTCTGACTATTGACTTTCGCAATAACACAAGCAATTCACTGCAATTTGAAAAGTGGCCTCGAACGACAAAAACTTAAAATTTTTTAAACAATTGAAATTTAAAAGTAGGTATTTTGGACAAAAATTTGAAATTATGATTAAACATTTTTTTAAGGAAAAGTACAATCACTGGGCAGCCTGTGGTTATTGACCATCAGTCATGCCGTCGCAGTCCATGTGCTGGGGTCGTTCTATCAGACGCATCACGCATTTAGACTTCTTTCTCCAAGACTGTGAGTTGGCCTCGGTGCAGGTAGAGGGTTGAGCGCTTATTGCTCGTGGTGGCATACTGAAAAACTCAATGCTATCGTTTTTCTTTAAAAGAATTCAACTAGAATGGTAAGTGTGAGTAGGCCTAGCCGACTTTTTTTTGGCATTCTCAACTGCTCATTGAAGTGAGCGAAACTATAAATCATTTGCCGGACAAGAAATATATTTTCAAAAGTATGGCTATGCATCATCCCTACCGATTTCCAAACCCAAATTTATTTCTAACCCGCTTCCTTAGGTTTCTTCAAATTAAAATGCACGATACCCGTTGGAATAAATTGCACCTTATAATCCGCTAAACAGAAGATCAAAACACGAATTGTAAAACTTGTCTTTCCTCTAATGTAGTAAACTTTGTCAGCCACAATTGTAACAACCGTTTTTCCCTCTAATGTAACAATTTCCCATTTAAAAGTGTTCCGGAAACAAATACTAAGGGCCGATTCGGGATGTGGGGTCTCGAATCGGGATACATTTGACAAATCGGCACCCGATGTGCCAAATTAGGATACGAGGAGTCGAATATGGATTAAAGTGATCTAATCAGGATCAGAAACATCGTGTCGGGATCTAAAGTATAAAATCGGGATCGGAAGGCTCAATCTGTATCCTATGGGTCAATCTCTATCTGTCGGCCTTAATCAGGTTCCGAGGGGTCAGTCTTCATCCGACGGGTGAAATACAAATTCGCTGGGTAAATCCGGATATTACGGTTCAAATCTAGATCTTAGGGCTCTAACTGATCATAGGGATCAAATATCGAGGAGTCTGAAGGGTCAATCTGGATCTCAGTGGTCCAATCTGGATCCAAAGGGTCAATCTGGATCTCAAAGGTTAAATCTGGATCTCAAGGTTAATTCTGGAACAGAGGGTTACATCTGGATCAGAGGGTAAAATTTGGATCAGAGGGTTACATCTGGATCGGAGGATTAAATCTGGATCAGAGTGTCAAATCTGCATCTCAAGGGTCAAATCCGGATGTAGAAAGTAAATATGGATGTCAGAGGTGAAATCTTCATCTCAGTGGTCAAATCTAGATTTCAGGGTCCAATCCGAATCCTAGGCGTCAAATCCGGATCCTAGGGGTCAACTCCGGATTTTGTGATCAAGTCTCGGTACTAGGGTCGAATCGGGATCTGAAGGGTCAATCCGGATCGTAAGGGTGAATCTGGATGCCTGGGGTCCAATTTGGATCTCAGGAGTCCAATCTGGATCTCAGAAGTCCAATCTGGATCTCACTGTCCAATCTGGATCTGAAGGTCAAATATGGATCTTAAGAGTCAAATCCGGATCTTAGGATAAAGTCGGGATACTAGGGTCGAATCAGGATATGAAGGGTCAAATCGGGATCTGAAGGGTCAATCCGGATCCTAGGGATCAAATCGGGATCTAAGGAGTAAATATGGATATGGGGGTCAATCTGGATCCTAGGGATCCACTCCGGATAGTAGGGGTCAAATCGGCATCGGTCGATACCGCATGTGGAGAGTCGTAGTCGGTCTTAAAATGTTCATGTTGCATCTATCTGCCTGATTTTCGTCACCATGCAGCTGGGCATCCTTCGCATAATTTAAATCCATACATAAAATGATAAAGATCATTATTTTCGATCTCATGGCAATGGCCCCTAATGACATGTTCTATTGGTTGGCCTAGGTGAACCAGATGGACCTTGTCTCGACCAGAGCGATCTCAATGCTCTCAGGACAAAATCTAAAGATTTGTTATAATCGAACATAGGGTCTGACCCATTTAGCGAATTCGTAGCTGGCGTACAGTTTTCAGTGGAAAAACAACAACATCCTCCTTCCAAAAAAAAGGGGGGGGGAGGGTATTCAAACCCCTTAGAGCCCCCAAAAATTGTTATATTAGAGGGACAAATGATTGTTGCAATTGTGGTTGATATAGTTTACTACATTAGACGCAAAAAAAGTTTTACATTTGCGATTGACGTTTTATTACATTTGAGGGAAACGTGTTGTTACATTTGAGGGAAATGTGTTGTTACATTTGAGGGAAATGTGTTGTTACATTTGAAGGCGATTTTACATTTGCGGGAAAAAAAGTTGCTACATTTGTGGGGTTTTTACATTAGAGGGAAAACAGTTGTTACATTTGCGGGTCTTTACATTAGAGGGAAATTTGTTACATTTGAGGGCTCAACAGGGTTGTAAACAGTTCTTCCATTGTAGTCTTATTATACCTTGTTCACAATCTGTGATAGTTCGTCGTCAACTGTTAGTTTGCGTGACTCGGTTAACCACCAACATTAGTCTGAACCTCCTCTTTTAAAAAGAGTTTTTTCTTGTACATTTTTTCTTGTAAACTTTATTTATGTAACGAGGTACATCTGCATGACTATCTCGAACATATAAAGAAAGACACATACAGAAGAATAAAACAAAATAATCGCAAAGGAGCGGAGAATGCCATCGCCATCGAGATCGTGACAATCAGCACGGTCTAAAAATTGCAGAACTACGAAAAACAAATTACAGCGACAGATGAGCCGTTATTAATTACCGTTTTAGACTCAAAATCTACCAGTGCTAATGATGTATTTGGGACAGTCGTAAACAATGTGATATTGTCTTCGATGGTTGATTCGACAGATCCGAATATTAGAATATTGCATAATCGAGTTAGCTGTTGTTGGATGTTATGAACTAGTTCTTCTCGGTGGATACTAAACACAGGACATACCAGTAAGAAATGCACCGTCTGCAGAAGTACAAGTACACATATTGGATATCTATGCTGAATTTATGAATTTATAAAAGCTTGTCTGTGTGAGGCCAGGGGGCCTCCCTGGTGTAGTGGTTAGCGCACTAGACCGCAGATCAATAGGTCCTGGGTTCGAATCCGGGCTCGGGCACCTAATCTGGGGCATGTTTCATTCCTTCATCCTTCATCGTCTCGGGAGGTTCCTTGGCCCAATTTAGCTTGTATGTGCACAAAAGTGGCCTAAAACACCAACATTCCATTCCTGTGTGAGGCCATTAAGTCCAAGACACAATCTGCTATGGGTAATCGCCCCAAAAGCCGGGAACCTATCATGCAATACGTTTGGGGAACCAAAGTTGCTCTGTTTCTGTAGCGATTTCAAAGCCGAGAGGGATGGTGATTGCTTCAGGTCGCATGCTAGGGAATTTCATGATAGGACAGTAGTCCACAGAAGGAGTTCTTACAATACGTTTTCCTGATTACCAGGGTGATAGAGATGGTCACTACTGCGCAGTGAGTAACGCGATATGTCAGATAAGCTGGGTGGGACAAGAGTTGTCGGATACCCTGGGAACAAACCATTAATCATGTTATGGAGGGGGGCGGGGTTACTTTTTCGATCTCCGCGATTGGCATCCAGGCTTTTTCTTGGAGATTCGCGATCAGCTGTTGGCAATTTTGGGGGATTCCTCGTTCAGCGCGAAGACCCTTTGCCTATTTACCGCGATCCGATCTTCGCGATATCACCATTAAGGCATTTTTTTGCGCCCAGCTTTAAAATGTCTTCATCTTGGAAATTCGATATTGCGCTCCCTAATTCTTGGGGATTCGCGAGTCAGAGGGGATATCCCCCCTCCTTATGCCGCATACGATCGTCAGGCAATAAGTTCTACGCCAGCTTCGGATTTTGCACGCAGAGAGGTTTCGCGTCGTACGTTTGCTACTCACTAGGCCGATGGGTTTATAGTCAGGTAGAACGCAGGTTGGCATACACTAACAGTGATCTAGGCGTTTCAATAAGTTGACGACTAGGAAGATTTCCCGGAAGATTTATCAACCCTATTGACAACTTGAACCCCAGTTCATATTTGTAGGCGTATTTCTTTGGTAATCCGCTGTATCCCCAAGGTGGACCGAATACGCACATTACGCATCGGGTTACCGCCCGACACTTCTTTCACCCGGATCGGGTGAGCGCACGGCACGGGACATTCGGGGGAAGATGACGGCTGATTAAAAAAAGACTGTCTAGGCGGATGCCATTGACCCTATAAATGAAACTGACATGACTGGTGTGAGCATTTCCTTGACATTCGGCGTAGCCCGACCGGCAGGCCCGGAAGAGCTTGAGTATGCCGGGCGGCCCACCGGTCCTCGCCCAAAGAAATGCGCCCAGCTTGTGGTGTGTGATGTTATAAAGTAGGGCCAAAGACGCGGGGGTGGTGGTGACGGTAGCGCATGAGGGGGAGGTTCGGAGTGGGGGGGGGGGGGGTCAGAAAGGGAACTCAGCCAGCACAATGTCAACAACCGCCAAAATACATACGGCATGTGCGTCTGTTACAAATGCACCATCAATATAGTTCGCTTTTCACATTGTTATATTTTCATATTAACAGCACATATGTCAACTAATATATATTTCGGAACATGTGCTCCATTGGCTTCAACTTGATATCGCATGCTACGTTATAGATTCAGCTGGTATGTTCCTCTCCCCCAACTGTCGTTCCTCCCCCAGAGAGAGACGGTCCGGAACTATATGTTACCTCAGGCGAAGTACGTCACGTAGAGACTATTGTTATCACTAAAATATGCCCCTCTGTGGATAAACTCCTTAGGCTTCTTGGTTTTAATGAAATATCATTCATCAAATTTCATCATTTTGCTGCAATTTGATACACTCAATGGCAAGATGGACATCGCTTCGAATATCGTAAGACAAGATTTGTGAAATAACCTTTTCCTATGAACGGTTGGCTTATGCCGCAGCGACGGACACTGCCTCGTGTCACTGGCTCAGAGGGATGCCTCGTGTCACTGGCTCAGAGGGATGCCTCGTGTCACTGGCTCAAAGGGATGCCTCGTGTCACTGGCTCAAAGGGATGCCTCGTGTCACTGGCTCAGAGGGATGCCTCGTGTCACTGGCTCAGAGGGATGCCTCGTGTCACTGGCTCAGAGGGATGCCTCGTGTCACTGGCTCAAAGGGATGCTTGGCGCGTCGTGTCACTGGCTCAGAGGGATGCCTCGTGTCACTGGCTCAGAGGGATGCCTCGTGTCACTGGCTCAGAGGGATGCCTCGTGTCACTGGCTCAAAGGGATGCCTCGTGTCACTGGCTCAGAGGGATGCCTCGTGTCACTGGCTCAGAGGGATGCCTCGTGTCACTGGCTCAAAGGGATGCCTCGTGTCACTGGCTCAGAGGGATGCCTCGTGTCACTGGCTCAGAGGGATGCCTCGTGTCACTGGCTCAAAGGGATGCCTCGTGTCACTGGCTCAGAGGGATGCCTCGTGTCACTGGCTCAGAGGGATGCCTCGTGTCACTGGCTCAGAGGGATGCCTCGTGTCACTGGCTCAAAGGGATGCTTGGCGCTCCAGATTAGGGCGTCATCTGGCCGTTAGAGGGAGTGTTTTTCCACTAAGCGGCGATAGTGTTTGCAAAGAAAGAGCCATATACAAGGTCAAACCCAAATGACCTACGCGGATAGGGATGACGCATCTGACGCGGTTGTGGCCTAAACGCAACGTTTAACATTGTTATGTAAACCACAGATCGTGGCGCGCCAAGCGGAGAGGGCCGACTCCAATGATCATTGTCAACCACAGATCGTGGCGCGCCAAGCGGAGAGGGCCGACTCCAATGATCTTTGTCAACCACAGATCGTGGCGCGCCAAGCGGTGAGGGCCGACTCCAATGATCTTTGTCAACCACAGATCGTGGCGCGCCCAGCGGTGAGGGCCGATTCCAATGATCTTTGTCAACCACAGATCGTGGCGCGCAAAGCGGTGAGGGCCGACTCCAATGATCTTTGTCAACCACAGATCGTGGCGCGCCAAACGGTGAGGGCCGACTCCAATGATCTTTGTCAACCACAGATCGTGGCGCGCCAAGCGGCGAGGGCCGACTCTAATGATCTTTGTCAACCACAGATCGTGGCGCGCCAAGCGGTGAGGGCCGATTCCAATGATCTTTGTCAACCACAAATCGTGGCGCGCCAAGCGGTGAGGGCCGACTTCAATGATCTTTGTCAACCACAGATCGTGGCGCGCCAAGCGGTGAGGGCCGACTCCAATGATCTTTGTCAACCACAGATTGTGGCGCGCCAAGCGGTGAGGGCCGACTCCAATGATCTTTTCCACAGCGCCTCGTTGTACTCGGGACCAACCCTTGGCGTGGTTTATCCCGCTTCCATCCCTTCGTGACATTTGACGGCGAGTGTCGGGTATGAAGCATTATGTGGTAGTGGGGGGTTACACCGGTAAAGGGTGATGGTGGTAATGGGGGGTTGGGTCATACCGGTAAAGGTTGGTGGTGGTAGAGGGGGGGTTCACACCGGTAAAGGTTGGTGGTGGTAGGGGAGAGGGGTCACACCGAGAAACGTTGGTGGTAGTAGGGGGGGGGGTCACACCGGTAAGGGTTGGTGGTGGCAGGGGGTGGGGGGTCACACCGGGAAACGGTGATGGTAGGGGAGGAGGGGTCACACCGGTAAAGGTTGGTGGTGGTAGGGGGGGGGGGTCACACCGGTAAAGGTTGGTGGTGGTAGGGGGGGTTCACATCGGTAAAGGTTGGTGGTGGTAGTGGGGGGGTCACACTGGTAAAGGTTCGTGGTGGTAGGGGGGGAGGGTCACACTGGTAAAGGTTGGTGGTGGTGGTAGGGGGGAGGGTCACACCGCTAACGGTTGGTGGTGGTAAGGGGGGGGGAGGGGGTCACACCGGTAAAGGTTGGTGGTGGTAGTGGGGGGGGGGTCACACCGGTAAAGGCTGGTGGTGGTAGGGGGGGGGGGTGGTCAAACCGGCACACCGGTATAGGTTGGTGGTGGTAGGGGGGCCGGGGTCACACCGGTATAAGTTGGTGGTGGTAGGGGGGGGGGGCAGTGACATTGCATAGTGTAATGGGTTAGTTTCAAGTATCTATCTCGATGAACGAAATTGTTCCCCCGCCCCGCCCCTCGCATTACGTTTGGCATATTAAAAAAAAAAGTTTTTTAATCGCCATATAAATACAAAAGCATTGCAAACACACATAAAATAACATGTATTTTCAGACTCAAATAATGCACTTGTTTGCGCCCGATGGATTTAGTAGAAAGATTCATTGTTTCACGGCTGGTAACGTGTGTTCTATCTCGGCAATCTGGTGATATCTACGCTTCGCTCTTATATAGCGAACGCACTTGCATCGCACACCTACACAAAACCGTGACCGAAACATACAGCAGCATCAACCGTCAAACCTAAATGATAAACTGTGTTGTTAGCCTGAAACAGGTTTAGCCAATGTCAATCCCAGGCGGTCTTCCCCACTGTGTCAATGTCACATACACGGGGGCCATGGTGCTGTTACGGCTTGAGATGGCGTGTCCATTATCAGTCTCAATTGTTGGATCGTTCCGCTACCCTCCATGCTTATGTCCCCTATTCTGAGCTCTTAATTCATCCCACCACGCCCGCTGGTACAGTATGGAAGTGGCGACATTATGCTGATCAGCCATCCCGCTTAATCCCCCCCCCTTCAGCATACCGCCCCATCCCTTCCCCCAGGAAGGATAGTCCTCTTCACCTCGTCACGCCCTCTCTTGGGAAACTGAAACGAAATCCTGACATGGTTGTCATGGTAATTGAAGTCATCAGAACCGCTGTCAATTGCCAATTGATGACACCAGATGACCTCTGGGGGCTGATTCGCATAAGGCTAGAGGCAACTTCGAGGTGCTCTTCCCCCTTCCATACCCAGCATGCCCACCAATTGTTAGGGCCGCGACCCAACATTACGACTGTGATCTCAACACACTGAACACGCTGGACGCCCTGAACTCCTAGAACACACTGAACAGCCTTGCTACCCTGAACGCCTAGGGAACACTGAAAAGACTGAACTCCTAGGACAAACCGAACACCCTGAACACCCTGAGCACCCTGAACTCATTGAACACCCTGAACAGCCTGGACACCCTGAACACCCTGAACGCCATGAACACCATGAACACACTGAACATCTAAGACACCCTGAACACCCTAAACACCATGAACACCATGAACACACTGAACACCTAGGACGCCCTGAACACCCTAAATACCATGAACACACTGAACACCTAGGACGCCCTGAACAGCCTTGCCACCCTAAACACCCTGAACAGCCTAGATACCCTGAACAGCCTGAACATGTTGAACACTATGTACAAACACCCTGAACAACCCCAAAACCCTCCAGTGCTTGTTAAAAATTTGCGCCGCTCGAACCATCGATCCACGCGCCGTTAGGCTCTCAGATGGCTAAAACACTCAAGGCGAGCTCTCTAACCCACTGAGCTACCGGGCCGGCCCCCCATTGACGCTTATAGGGCAGCAAGATGCAGATTTACTTTTAAATTTGTCGTTTTTATCCTAAATGGGGTGCTTACTTGCACCTACCCCCCCCCCTCCCCCCTCCTCACGCACACACACACACACACTTTCATTTTTTAAACGATGTCCGGCCAATGTTACGTTTATCTGGGAGTACTCGGTAAGCATTTTATGTACCAATGGCAAGCATTTCATGTAATATGGCTATGACTTTTTACTTTCAAGCTAAAAAGTCATAGCCAAGAGAGAATGCAATCATGCTCATTGGATTTCTGGAATATATGTTCTTAACTGAAGATGGAATATTTATGTAAGTAAAACATGTATGGCTGCTATTCTTTCGTGTTCGGATCTGAATACCTGCCGTTTGACATACAAAAGTCGTTAAACTAACTAAGTTGCCGGAACAACGTTAACCCATATACAGTGTATATGCATCGACGAGAGCCGTAACATGGTCACCGCCTAACAATAACGGTCCGTCTGAAGCCTTGGTGAACAGTGACACGTGGGTCTCAGAGATTCATGTATTCATTTGTTCGAAGCCTTGGTGAACGGCGACACGTGAATCTCAGGAATTCGCGCGTTCATTTGTCTGAAGCCTTGGTGAACGGGGACACGTGGGTCTCAGGGATTCATACTTTCATGTGTCTGAAGCCTTGGTGAACGGTGACACGTGGGTCTTAGGGATTCATGTCTTCATTTGACTGAAGCCTTGGTGAACGGGGACACGTGGGTCTCAGGGATTCATACTTTCATGTGTCTGAAGCCTTGGTGAACGGGGACATGTGACTCTCAGGGGTTCATGTCTTCATTTGTCTGAAGCCTTGGTGAACGGAGACACGTAGGTCTCAGGGATTCATACTTTCATGTGTCTGAAGCCTTGGTGAACGGTGACACGTGAGTCTTAGGGATTCATGTCTTCATTTGACTGAAGCCTTGGTGAACGGGGACACGTGGGTCTTAGGGATTCATGTCTTCATTTGTCTGAAGCCTTGGTGAACGGAGACACGTAGGTCTCAGGGATTCATACTTTCATGTGTCTGAAGCCTTGGTGAACGGTGACACGTGGGTCTTAGGGATTCATGTCTTCATTTGACTGAAGCCTTGGTGAACGGGGACACGTGGGTCTCAGGGATTCATACTTTCATGTGTCTGAAGCCTTGGTGAACGGGGACATGTGACTCTCAGGGGTTCATGTCTTCATTTGTCTGAAGCCTTGGTGAACGGAGACACGTAGGTCTCAGGGATTCATACTTTCATGTGTCTGAAGCCTTGGTGAACGGTGACACGTGAGTCTTAGGGATTCATGTCTTCAGTTGTTTGAAGCCTTGTTGAACGGAGACACGTGGGTCTCAGGGATTCATACTTTCATATGTCTGAAGCCTTGGTGAACGCTGACACGTAACTCTCAGGGGTTCATGTCTTCATTCGTCTGAAGCCTTGGTGAACGGAGACACGTAGGTCTTATCGATTCATGAGTTTATTTGTCTGAAGCCTTGGTGAACGGGGACACATGGGTCTCGAGGATTTATGTCTTCATTTGTCTGAAGCCTTGGTGAACGGGGACACTTGGATCCCAGGGATTCATTTTAGCAGTGTTTTAGCAGTGCCATATAATTAAATCCCTATCTTGTAAATACCAAATAACTATTCCTGCTTTAAATATAAGCGATGATACGACTGTTGTGAGGGCGTCCAAAGGCCCAAACCAATACAAAGACACTTTAATCAAGGAATAGGGAGAGGTGGGCGGGTTGTTGTCGGACGTCCAGTGTCATCAACGTCCACACAGAGAGAAGAAACGGCGGCTCCGATTGGATGTATATATGGACGAGCTCAGAGCTGTGATTGGACAATACATTTCTATCTAATAACCAAAACAGCCGATCACAACCAACAATTTGGCCACACCGACCGCCAACAATAAAATAGCTTACATAGTAACCTTTGAATTTCGATTTAGTTTCTGTGTGCATTTCCGGTACAGTGTTAAAAAAACATTGTTTTTACGACCGCTCACATTAGTAGGTGGCCATCGACATTGACCGGTGGCCATCGTCAGTGGTGCCTACTCCAGGATGCGACAGGGCTTTGTTTCTCACTTAAAGCATGGTACTTGATGGACACATTATGCACCGGAATTCTTCCCTGGGCTGCTTAGGGAAGTCACAATCGGCCCCTCGGCTCAAGTCCTCCGACCCCCCCCCCCCCATGACAGGCGTCACATCACCATAGTTTCGCAGTGGTGCTCTCACAGTCACAACAACTCCGTTATCCGTGTTGTAGGTCTGACATTACCCGCCGACCTCACGTTATCCGTGTTGTAGGTCTGACATTACCCGCCGACCTCACGTTATCCGTGTTGTAGGTCTGGCATTACCCGCCGACCGTACATTATCCGTGTTGTAGTTCTGACATTACCCGCCGACCTCACGTTATCCTTGTAGTAGGTCTGACATTACCCGCCGACCTCACGTTATCCTTGTAGTAGGTCTGACATTACCCGCCGACCTCACGTTATCCCTATTGTAGGTCTGACATTACCCGCCGACCTCACGTTATCCCTATTGTAGGTCTGACATTACCCGCCGATTTCACGTTATCCCTGTTGTAGGTCTGACATTACCCGCCGACCTCACGTTATCCTTGTTGTAGGTCTAACATTACCCGCCGACCTCACGTTATCCCTATTGTAGGTCTGACATTACCCGCCGACCTCACGTTATCCCTATTGTAGGTCTGACATTACCCGCCGACCTCACGTTATCCTTGTTGTAGGTATAACATTACCCGCCGACCTCACGTTATCCTTGTAGTAGGTCTGACATTACCCGCCGACCTCACGTTATCCCTATTGTAGGTCTGACATTACCCGTCGACCTCACGTTATCCTTATTGTAGGTCTGACATTACCCGCCGACCTCACGTTATCCCTGTTGTAGGTCTGACATTACCCGCCGACCTCACGTTATCCCTATTGTAGATCTGACATTACCCGCCGACCTCACGTTATCCTTGTTGTAGGTCTAACATTATCCGCCGACCTCACGTTATCCTTGTAGTAGGTCTGACATTACCCGCCGACCTCACGTTATCCTTGTTGTAGGTCTGACATTACCCGCCGACCTCACGTTATCCTTGTTGTAGGTCTGACATTACCCGCCGACCTCACGTTATCCCTGTTGTAGGTCTGACATTACCCACCGACCTCACGTTATCCCTATTGCAGGTCTGACATTACCCGCCGACCTCACGTTATCCTTGTTGTAGGTCTAACATTACCCGCCGACCTCACGTTATCCTTATTGCACATCTGACATTACCCGCCGACCTCACGTTATCCTTGTTGTAGGTCTGACATTACCCGCCGACCTCACGTTATCCATATTGTAGGTCTGACATTACCCGCCGACCTCACGTTATCCTTGTTGTAGGTCTGACATTACCCGCCGACCTCACGTTATTCCTATTGTAGGTCTGACATTACCCGCCGACCTCACGTTATCCTTGTTGTAGGTCTAACATTACCCGCCGACCTCACGTTATCCTTGTAGTAGGTCTGACATTAACCGCCGACCTCACGTTATCCGTGTTGTAGTTCTGACATTACCCGCCGACCTCACGTTATCCTTGTAGTAGGTCTGACATTACCCGCCGACCTCACGTTATCCTTGTAGTAGGTCTGACATTACCCGCCGACCTCACGTTATCCCTATTGTAGGTCTGACATTACCCGCCGACCTCACGTTATCCTTGTAGTAGGTCTGACATTACCCGCCGACCTCACGTTATCCTTGTTGTAGGTCTGACATTACCCGCCGACCTCACGTTATCCTTGTTGTAGGTCTAACATTACCCGCCGACCTCACGTTATCCCTAATGTAGGTCTGACATTACCCGCCGACCTCACGTTATCCCTATTGTAGGTCTGACATTACCCGCCGACCTCACGTTATCCTTGTTGTAGGTATAACATTACCCGCCGACCTCACGTTATCCTTGTAGTAGGTCTGACATTACCCGCCGACCTCACGTTATCCCTATTGTAGGTCTGACATTACCCGTCGACCTCACGTTATCCCTATTGTAGGTCTGACATTACCCGTCGACCTCACGTTATCCCTATTGCAGGTCTGACATTACCCGCCGACCTCACGTAATCCCTGTTGTAGGTCTGACATTACCCGCCGACCTCACGTTATTCCTATTGTAGATCTGACATTACCCGCCGACCTCACGTTATCCTTGTTGTAGGTCTAACATTATCCGCCGACCTCACGTTATCCTTGTTGTAGGTCTAACATTATCCGCCGACCTCACGTTATCCTTGTAGTAGGTCTGACATTACCCGCCGACCTCACGTTATCCTTGTTGTAGGTCTGACATTACCCGCCGACCTCACGTTATCCTTGTTGTAGGTCTGACATTACCCGCCGACCTCACGTTATCCCTGTTATAGGTCTGGCATTACCCACCGACCTCACGTTATCCCTATTGCAGGTCTGACATTACCCGCCGACCTCACGTTATCCTTGTTGTAGGTCTAACATTACCCGCCGACCTCACGTTATCCTTATTGCACATCTGACATTACCCGCCGACCTCACGTTATCCTTGTTGTAGGTCTGACATTACCCGCCGACCTCACGTTATCCCTGTTGTAGGTCTGACATTACCCGCCGACCTCACGTTATTCCTATTGTAGGTCTGACATTACCCGCCGACCTCACGTTATCCTTGTTGTAGGTCTAACATTACCCGCCGACCTCACGTTATCCTTGCAGTAGGTCTGACATTACCCGCCGACCTCACGTTATCCTTGTTGTAGGTCTGACATTACCCGCCGACCTCACATTATCCCTGCTGTAGGTCTGACATTACCCGCCGACCTCAAGTTATCCTTGTTGCAGGTCTAACATTACCCGCCGACCTTACGTTATCCCTATTGTAGGTCTGACATTACCCGCCGACCTCACGTTTGTAGGTCTGATATTACCCGCCGATCTCACGTTATCCTTGTTGCAGGTTTGACATTACCCGCCGACCTCACGTTATCCCTGTTGTAGGTTTGACATTACCCGCCGACCTCACGTTATCCTTGTTGCAGGTCTAACATTACCCGCCGACCTCACGTTATCCCTACTGTAGGTCTGACATTACCCGCCGACCTCACGTTTGTAGGTCTGACATTACCCGCCGATCTCAAGTTATCCTTGTTGCAGGTTTGACATTACCCGCCGACCTCACGTTATCCCTGTTGTAGGTCTGACATTACCAGCTGAATTTACGTTACCCGCGTTCTCTAAAGCACGACCTAAACCGGCTTCACTATCTTACAGGCGCGCAAATGACAGCTTCCTCAGGGCCTCTGGCAGGCGCTATAGCTGGGTGGGTGACCATGGCGGTCGGTAACATACATTCGAGAAGAGCCGTTTGCATACATACATGTAGATACTCATGTTGACCTTAAATGTCATTGATGATTGAATTCAACACAGCATATATGTGCAGATTAGCTTATATGACCAATTCAGGTTTACTCAGCGCTTGAAACTAATTATACGCACTGCCAATAAGTTAGGATATGTGGATATAAAACTGCGTCAATAATGTTGTTACGAATAACTATAATATGCACAATCCTGTAACAGAATACTTAAGACGTATGGCTATATACGCCAGTGAGGCTTCGGGGTAACCTTGTCATGTGACAGTTCCAAACGAGAAACGGTAATGCAGATCCGGTTTCTAGGGAGGAAGCAAATACGGTGAGGCGGATACACGTCATCTACCAACCTTGACTTCCAAAGCATCCTTTTCCGCCAATCACAAGTGAGAACACGAAGCCGTGATTATTGTGTCGCCCTGGGGCTGAGCATGCTCCAGCGCGGACAGAGAGACGCGGAACAAACACAGCGATGTCCGCTGTCATCATAATGTATCATTAACATGGGCCTGGAAGGGGTAAGAGGCGACATGCGACACGGCCATATTTGAAAAATTCGACATTGACCCTCGACACTGAGGATCTGAAACAGCGACATCGACAACGATCATAGTGGCACTTTACAAAAAAGGGTGCTGAACTGATCCAGAAAGCGACACGGAACGTCGGGGAAAATATACTTTCGAAACTGGAAATTTTGTAAAATCGACACTGAGTACCGCCCCCCCCCCACCCCGCCCCACATCCAGAACCCTATTCTTAAACTTTAAACTTTATATTATCATATGAGCATCGAGCTAACATGTACATACATTAACATATACATGTATTAAAACAAAAGAATGTATTTTCTGTTTGTATATTGAACGCTTGTATATGCCAGGCAAAATATGTAACATACATCATTCAGTGGCTAGTGCTCCTAACGCACTGACGGCATTAAACCACTCCAGCAGAGCATACAAATCTGCACCACAGGGCACCAGCCTAGCAGTTGGCTCGCCGTCCTCTCATTTAATCCCTGAGTCCAAGGTCATATCGCCTCCGTGATTCCATCTCTGCCGCCGTCCGCTGCTCGCGCTGCATACGACGAGGAGCAGACGACATTTCACGATCCGACGGCAGGCGACCATTGGGGCAATGGGGCGGTGCTGGGGTCGGGTGGATAGGATGTTGTATGAGGGTCGCAGCAGAGAGCGGGCTCTCGGGGGAGCTTAAGCTGGGGATAGGACGTGGCTGGGGTGGAGGGGGGGGGGAGGGGTTAGCCAGAAGGTTGGTTTGATTGAAAAGAGGGCTAGTTATTCTGGTCTGAGAATGTAGATCAAGTTGGGGTGTTTGACATCGTTATGGAAAACAAGGCGTTCCATGATGAGAAGTTCGCTTTCACTGCCGAGTACCAAGGGAATTCCTTCCGGGAAATTGTTTGCCACATCCGTGCGGTGTACCGAGAACCTTTGCGCATCCACGTTGCAGACCGCAGCAAGCAATGTCAGTATTATTGATCACCAGAGAACCCTAATTATCGCCCTGAAATGGATTGTTACTGCGACCAATCACATGAAGACTAATTCGTTATCGACCAATGGACATCTATTTCAAACAATGATGGATAATTTAATAGCTTTAGAAACGCCCGAGCATTGCGCGGTGTTGAAAACTAAAAGCCCTTCCATCTCGCACGACAAACTGTCGGTGAGACTTACCCTGTATCAGATGGGGCCGATGGCCTCTGGAGGGGGATCGGCCTGCCGGCAAGATAGTCTCCTCCGCAGCCCCCCGCTGCGTGGCCAGCTCTCTCAGCGGAGGTGGGGCTGTGGAAGAGCCTACCGGCAAGACACCGCTTCTTTCTGCATACAATGGGTATCGCATCGGCAAGGAGATCGCGTCGCAAAACGTGTTGTCACGTTGACGGATGAGGTGTCCACTTATACTTATATCCATCGCGTCCACTCTCCGCAAAATAATTCGGGCCAATGTTTTATTGTAAACATGTGAAAATTGGAACAAGGCTTTGGGAACCGGGATTGAGGCTTGGCTGACGAGCGGAAACCACCCTCAGAAGCATAGTTTTACTTTTAGTACCCTTTCTGCTCCTCGACAGGAATGGCGAACTGTTTCTTTTCTATTGGCGCTTGCAACGTGTGTTTGGTGCACCGTTTAAGATCCCATATATGCCATTGGAGGGTGACGAAAATACAACTCGCAAATCATACAACTTGCGCATGCGCGAGCGCGTTGACAATGTTCCTGTAACTTAGTTAAGTGACGTGACTTGATAACATCGCGGGCAGAAGTGCCGGTCAGACAGAAGAGTGTGTTGGGTTCCTGTATGATGCAGGTTAGTTATGCTTGTACATTCCCGTATGTTTCTTTACGGGCTGATGGCATCACCTGCGCTGGGACACGCCAAGAGAAGCATTCTGCACTAGGATAGCCATGTACTTAATGGATAGTTCTTGGGAGAGTGTGCCCAAATTTAGGTTTATCGACCCATTAATACCGATTATTCTGATAAAAGGGCTTGACCATGACGAGTCCCACGGGTTCTTATGCCCCCCGCGAGGGTAGCCTCGTTATCGATGTCGATGAGCCAATTGACATGAGCCTGGGACGAGCGCTGCGTGATGATAGCAATAGCCTTTCCGGCACACACCGCCCAACCCACCACGCTGCAGCCAGGGCGCTCGGCCTGTGCTGCTGGCGCCGTTTGTGCTATACAGTGTTAGAGTTGGCGGGAGGGTCTGTGCTCTCTGGCTCATAGACTGATTTTTAAACTGATTTTGTTGTGAAAAGGTGCTTTAGTTGGTTCTCTTGATATAAACCATCGTTTATAGGGGAACATCGTGTGAGTGACTTAGTCCCGTTCCCTTTATTGAGCCCCCCCCCCCACCTCTCCCCCCGCCAGGCCTCCTCGAGACAAAACATCATGTTGCACGTATCCATATAACGCGTGTGTCTTCCTCTCCACTATTGAGTCCGTGTCCCACAGTGTAATGTAATAAACGTGACTCACTTAGTGACGTGCTTCCTAATGGGCGGAGTAGGACTGAATCATACTTAACAACAATACCAATCGATATCATTGTCGAATTCTATTTTCGCAGAGAGGAGAAAAAAAGATTAATGCTTTTATCGGTCTTATTATGGTGGACATCATGTTTGACCTTGATTTGGAGCGGGGCTGTGCTTCAAGGACATACGGGTGTTTCCGGCGTCATCCCTTACACTCATGACCTATTATTTAATCAGAACACGTGACCTTGAGCATCCAGAATGGCGACGGAAGACGCTGCTAGACATCGACGTATGTATTGATGTGAAGTGGAGGGGGTGGGGGGGGGGGGGTGGTAATGGTAAGGCCATGGGCGGGATGGTGAGGGATGGCGGTGTGGGAAACGAAGTGCTGGACAGTCGTGTGGGGGGGAAGGATGGGGATTGAGGTGGGTGGCTGTATACCGATACTACACACACATGGGGTGAAGGGGAACCAGGGAAGGGGGGGGGGTTCAGAGGAGGGATGAGAGAACCCGGGAATAACATACCAGAGATGGCGCGGCGAGGCTGAGGTCAAGTAGAGGTGGGGCAAGGTTGTGGTAGGGGCACGGGGCGACAATAACGGAGCGGTTGAGCAACCGATATGAAGCTTTCTGATTTGGAGTCATTTGCTGAGTATAAGAGCTGGAGACACATTAGGGCTGGGAAGTCTTGGCGTAGCGTGAAGATGGGTAGATATGGTGGGTGTATGTGTGATTAGCGGGGGGGGGGGGTGGCGGGGGGAAGCAATGTGTGGAGATGGATCGAAGCCGGTGGGACGAAGGGTGAAGTGAGAGCAGTGAGGTGAGCAGAGAAAGAGAGGGTAAAGGTGGAGAGATATGGGGTGGGGTGGGGGGAGGTGTGAAGGCGGGAAGATGGCGGAAGTTGTAAAGAAGAAGTTGGCAGGTCATCGCCGAGATAGATGCTGACGGGGATAACGACATTAAATGGTCACACTGGCGGCCTGGAAGCCCTGGCATCGTTACAGATTGCACTCGACAGGCGCTGCTTACAGATAGACGGCCACCACTGAGCCATCGATTAGGCCGCTCTACATGTCGGGACCCGTTCAGCTACTCGGTCTGTCCCTGTCTGTCCCTGCAGCCACTCGCTCTGTCCCTGCAGCCACTCGCCCTGTCCCTGCAGCCCCTAGCTCTGTCTCTGCAGCCACTCGCTCCGTCTCTGCAGCCACTCGCCCTGTCCCTGCAGCCATACGCTGTCTCTGCAACTACTCGGTCTGTCCCTGTAGCCACTCGCTCTGTCCCTGCAGCTACTCGCTCTGTCCCTGCAGCCACTCGCTCTGTCCCTGTAGCCACTCGCTCTGTCCCGCTCAGCCACTCGCTCTTTCTCCGCAGCCACTCGCTGTCTCTGCAGCCACTCGCTCTGTCCCCGCAGCCATACGCTGTCTCTCCAGCCACTCGCTCTGTCCCTGCAGACACTCGCTCTGTCCCTGCAGCTACTCGCTCTGTCCCCGTAGCCACTCGCTCTGTCCCGCTCAGCCACTCGCTCTTTCTCCGCAGCCACTCGCTGTCTCTGCAGCCACTCGCTCTGTCCCCGCAGCCATACGCTGTCTCTCCAGCCACTCGCTCTGTCCCTGCAGACACTCGCTCTGTCCCTGCAGCTACTCGCTCTGTCCCTGCAGCCACTTGCTCTGTCCCTGTAGCCACTCGCTCTGTCTCTGCAGCCACTCGTTCTGTCCCTGTAGCTATTCGCTCTGTCCCTGCAGCTACTCGCTCTATCCCTGCAGCCACTCGCTCTGTCCCTGCAGCTACTCGTTCTGTCTCTGCAGCCACTCGTTCTGTCCCTGTAGCTATTCGCTCTGTCCCTGCAGCTACTCGCTCTATCCCTGCAGCCACTCGCTCTGTCCCTGCAGCTACTCGATCTGTCCCTGCAGCCACTCGCCCTGTCCCTGTAGCCACTCGCTCTGTCTCTGCAGCCACTCGTTCTGTCCCTGCAGCCACTCGCTCTGTCCCTGTAGCCACTCGCTCTGTCAGACACTGTCCCTGCAGACACTCGCTCTGTCCCTGCAGCTACTCGCTCTGTCCCTGCAGCCACTCGTTCTGTCCCTGTAGCTATTCGCTCTGTCCCTGCAGCTACTCGCTCTATCCCTGCAGCCACTCGCTCTGTCCCTGCAGACACTCGCTCTGTCCCTGTAGCTACTCGCTCTGTCCCTGTAGCTACTCGCTCTGTCTCTGCAGCTACTCGCTCTGTCCCTGCAGCTACTCGATCTGTCCCTGCAGCCACTCGCCCTGTGCCTGCAGCCATACGCTGTCTCTGCAGCCACTCGCTATGTCTCTACAACTACTCGCTCTGTCCCTGTAGCCACTCGCTCTGTCCCTGCAGACACTCGCTCTGTCCCTGTAGCCACTCGCTCTGTCCCTGCAGCCACTCGCTCTGTCCCTGCTGCTACTCGCTCTGTCCATGTAGCTACTCGCTCTGTCTCTGCAGCTACTCGCTATGTCCCTGTAGCCAATCGCTCTGTCCCTGCAGACACTCGCTCTGTCCCTGTAGCCACTCGCTCTGTCCCTGCAGCCACTCGCCCTGTGCCTGCAGCCATAAGCTGTCTCTGCAGCTACTCGCTCTGTCTCTGCAGCCACTCGCTCTGTCTCTGCAGCCACTCGCACTGTCCCCGCAGCCACTCGCTCTGTCCCTGCAGACACTCGCTCTGTCCCTGCAGCCACTCGTTCTGTCCCTGTAGCCACTCGCTCTGTCCCGCTCAGCCACTCGCTCATTCCCTGCAGCCACTCGCTCTGTCCCTGCAGCCACTCGCTCTGTCCCTGTAGCCACTCGCTCAGTCCCGCTCAGCCACTCGCTCTGTCCCTGCAGCTACTCGCTCTGTCCCTGTAGCCACTCGCTCTGTCCCGCTCAGCCACTCGCTCTGTCCCTGCAGCCACTTGCTCTGTCCCTGCAGCCACTCGCTCTGTCCCTATAGCTACTCGCTCTGTCCCTGCAGCCACTCGCCCTGTGCCTGCAGCCATACGCTGTCTCTGCAGCCACTCGCTCCATCTCTGCAACTAACGGCTCTGTCCCTGTAGCCACTCGCTCTGTCCCTGTAGCCACTCGTTCTGTCCCTGCAGCTACTCGCTCTGTCCCTGCAGCTGCTCGCTCTGTCCCTGCAGACACTCGCTCTGTCCCTGCAGCTACTCGCTCTGTCCCTGCAGCCACTCGCTCTGTCCCTGCAGCTACTCGTTCTGTCCCTGCAGCTACTCGCTCTGTCCCTGCAGACACTCGCTCTGTCCCTGTAGCTACTCGCTCTGTCCCTGCAGCCATTCGCTCTGTCCCTGCAGCCACTCGCTCTGTCCCTGCAGACACTCGCTCTGTCCCTGCAGACACTCGCTCTGTCCCTGTAGCTACTCGCTCTGTCCCTGCAGCTACTCGCTCTGTCCCTGTAGCTACTCGCTCTGTCCCTGTAGCTACTCGCTCTGTCCCTGTAGCTACTCACTCTGTCCCTGCAGCTACTCGCTCTGTCCCTGTAGCTACTCGCTCTGTCCCTGCAGCTAGTCGCTCTGTCCCTGCAGCTACTCGCTCTGTCCCTGCAGCCACTTGCTCTGTCCCTGTAGCCACTCGCTCTGTCTCTGCAGCCACTCGTTCTGTCCCTGCAGCCACTCGCTCTGTCCCTGTAGCCACTCGCTCTGTCAGACACTGTCCCTGCAGACACTCGCTCTGTCCCTGCAGCTACTCGCTCTGTCCCTGCAGCCACTCGCTCTGTCCCTGTAGCTATTCGCTCTGTCCCTGCAGCTACTCGCTCTATCCCTGCAGCCACTCGCTCTGTCCCTGCAGACACTCGCTCTGTCCCTGTAGCTACTCGCTCTGTCCCTGTAGCTACTCGCTCTGTCTCTGCAGCTACTCGCTCTGTCCCTGCAGCTACTCGATCTGTCCCTGCAGCCACTCGCCCTGTGCCTGCAGCCATACGCTGTCTCTGCAGCCACTCGCTATGTCTCTGCAACTACTCGCTCTGTCCCTGTAGCCACTCGCTCTGTCCCTGCAGACACTCGCTCTGTCCCTGTAGCCACTCGCTCTGTCCCTGCAGCCACTCGCTCTGTCCCTGCTGCTACTCGGTCTGTCCATGTAGCTACTCGCTCTGTCTCTGCAGCTACTCGCTCTGTCCCTGTAGCCAATCGCTCTGTCCCTGCAGACACTCGCTCTGTCCCTGTAGCCACTCGCTCTGTCCCCGCAGCCACTCGCCCTGTGCCTGCAGCCATAAGCTGTCTCTGCAGCTACTCGCCCTGTCTCTGCAGCCACTCGCTCTGTCTCTGCAGCCACTCGCACTGTCCCCGCAGCCACTCGCTCTGTCCCTGCAGACACTCGCTCTGTCCCTGCAGCCACTCGTTCTGACCCTGTAGCCACTCGCTCTGTCCCGCTCAGCCACTCGCTCATTCCCTGCAGCCACTCGCTCTGTCCCTGCAGCCACTCGCTCTGTCCCTGTAGCCACTCGCTCAGTCCCGCTCAGCCACTCGCTCTGTCTCCGCAGCCACTCGCTGTCTCTGCAGCCACTCGCTCTGTGCCCGCAGCCATACGCTGTCTCTGCGGCGACTCGCTCTGTCCCAGCAGCCACTCGCTCTGTCCCTGCAGCTACTCGCTCTGTCCCTGTAGCCACTCGCTCTGTCCCGCTCAGCCACTCGCTCTGTCCCTGCAGCCACTCGCTCTGTCCCTGCAGCCACTCGCTCTGTCCCCGCAGCCATACGCTGTCTCTCCAGCCACTCGCTCTGTCCCTGCAGACACTCGCTCTGTCCCTGCAGCTACTCGCTCTGTCCCTGCAGCCACTTGCTCTGTCCCTGTAGCCACTCGCTCTGTCTCTGCAGCCACTCGTTCTGTCCCTGTAGCTATTCGCTCTGTCCCTGCAGCTACTCGCTCTATCCCTGCAGCCACTCGCTCTGTCCCTGCAGCTACTCGCTCTGTCTCTGCAGCCACTCGTTCTGTCCCTGTAGCTATTCGCTCTGTCCCTGCAGCTACTCGCTCTATCCCTGCAGCCACTCGCTCTGTCCTTGCAGCTACTCGATCTGTCCCTGCAGCCACTCGCCCTGTCCCTGTAGCCACTCGCTCTGTCTCTGCAGCCACTCGTTCTGTCCCTGCAGCCACTCGCTCTGTCCCTGTAGCCACTCGCTCTGTCAGACACTGTCCCTGCAGACACTCGCTCTGTCCCTGCAGCTACTCGCTCTGTCCCTGCAGCCACTCGCTCTGTCCCTGTAGCTATTCGCTCTGTCCCTGCAGCTACTCGCTCTATCCCTGCAGCCACTCGCTCTGTCCCTGCAGACACTCGCTCTGTCCCTGTAGCTACTCGCTCTGTCCCTGTAGCTACTCGCTCTGTCTCTGCAGCTACTCGCTCTGTCCCTGCAGCTACTCGATCTGTCCCTGCAGCCACTCGCCCTGTGCCTGCAGCCATACGCTGTCTCTGCAGCCACTCGCTATGTCTCTGCAACTACTCGCTCTGTCCCTGTAGCCACTCGCTCTGTCCCTGCAGACACTCGCTCTGTCCCTGTAGCCACTCGCTCTGTCCCTGCAGCCACTCGCTCTGTCCCTGCTGCTACTCGCTCTGTCCATGTAGCTACTCGCTCTGTCTCTGCAGCTACTCGCTCTGTCCCTGTAGCCAATCGCTCTGTCCCTGCAGACACTCGCTCTGTCCCTGTAGCCACTCGCTCTGTCCCTGCAGCCACTCGCCCTGTGCCTGCAGCCATAAGCTGTCTCTGCAGCTACTCGCTCTGTCTCTGCAGCCACTCGCTCTGTCTCTCCAGCCACTCGCACTGTCCCCGCAGCCACTCGCTCTGTCCCTGCAGACACTCGCTCTGTCCCTGCAGCCACTCGTTCTGTCCCTGTAGCCACTCGCTCTGTCCCGCTCAGCCACTCGCTCATTCCCTGCAGCCACTCGCTCTGTCCCTGCAGCCACTCGCTCTGTCCCTGTAGCCACTCGCTCAGTCCCGCTCAGCCACTCGCTCTGTCCCTGCAGCTACTCGCTCTGTCCCTGTAGCCACTCGCTCTGTCCCGCTCAGCCACTCGCTCTGTCCCTGCAGCCACTTGCTCTGTCCCTGCAGCCACTCGCTCTGTCCCTATAGCTACTCGCTCTGTCCCTGCAGCCACTCGCCCTGTGCCTGCAGCCATACGCTGTCTCTGCAGCCACTCGCTCCGTCTCTGCAACGAACGGCTCTGTCCCTGTAGCCACTCGCTCTGTCCCTGTAGCCACTCGTTCTGTCCCTGCAGCTACTCCCTCTGTCCCTGCAGCTGCTCGCTCTGTCCCTGCAGACACTCGCTCTGTCCCTGCAGCTACTCGCTCTGTCCCTGCAGCCACTCGCTCTGTCCCTGCAGCTACTCGCTCTGTCCCTGCAGCTACTCGCTCTGTCCCTGCAGACACTCGCTCTGTCCCTGTAGCTACTCGCTCTGTCCCTGCAGCCATTCGCTCTGTCCCTGCAGCCACTCGCTCTGTCCCTGCAGACACTCGCTCTGTCCCTGCAGACACTCGCTCTGTCCCTGTAGCTACTCGCTCTGTCCCTGCAGCTACTCGCTCTGTCCCTGTAGCTACTCGCTCTGTCCCTGTAGCTACTCGCTCTGTCCCTGTAGCTACTCGCTCTGTCCCTGCAGCTACTCGCTCTGTCCCTGTAGCTACTCGCTCTGTCCCTGCAGCTACTCGCTCTGTCCCTGCAGCTACTCGCTCTGTCCCTGCAGCCACTTGCTCTGTCCCTGTAGCCACTCGCTCTGTCTCTGCAGCCACTCGTTCTGTCCCTGCAGCCACTCGCTCTGTCCCTGTAGCCACTCGCTCTGTCAGACACTGTCCCTGCAGACACTCGCTCTGTCCCTGCAGCTACTCGCTCTGTCCCTGCAGCCACTCGCTCTGTCCCTGTAGCTATTCGCTCTGTCCCTGCAGCTACTCGCTCTATCCCTGCAGCCACTCGCTCTGTCCCTGCAGACACTCGCTCTGTCCCTGTAGCTACTCGCTCTGTCCCTGCAGCTACTCGCTCTATCCCTGCAGCCACTCGCTCTGTCCCTGCAGACACTCGCTCTGTCCCTGTAGCTACTCGCTCTGTCCCTGTAGCTACTCGCTCTGTCTCTGCAGCTACTCGCTCTGTCCCTGCAGCTACTCGATCTGTCCCTGCAGCCACTCGCCCTGTGCCTGCAGCCATACGCTGTCTCTGCAGCCACTCGCTATGTCTCTGCAACTACTCGCTCTGTCCCTGTAGCCACTCGCTCTGTCCCTGCAGACACTCGCTCTGTCCCTGTAGCCACTCGCTCTGTCCCTGCAGCCACTCGCTCTGTCCCTGCTGCTACTCGCTCTGTCCAGGTAGCTACTCGCTCTGTCTCTGCAGCTACTCGCTCTGTCCCTGTAGCCAATCGCTCTGTCCCTGCAGACACTCGCTCTGTCCCTGTAGCCACTCGCTCTGTCCCTGCAGCCACTCGCCCTGTGCCTGCAGCCATAAGCTGTCTCTGCAGCTACTCGCTCTGTCTCTGCAGCCACTCGCTCTGTCTCTGCAGCCACTCGCACTGTCCCCGTAGCCACTCGCTCTGTCCCTGCAGACACTCGCTCTGTCCCTGCAGCCACTCGTTCTGTCCCTGTAGCCACTCGCTCTGTCCCGCTCAGCCACTCGCTCATTCCCTGCAGCCACTCGCTCTGTCCCTGCAGCCACTCGCTCTGTCCCTGTAGCCACTCGCTCAGTCCCGCTCAGCCACTCGCTCTGTCTCCGCAGCCACTCGCTGTCTCTGCAGCCACTCGCTCTGTGCCCGCAGCCATACGCTGTCTCTGCGGCGACTCGCTCTGTCCCAGCAGCCACTCGCTCTGTCCCTGCAGCTACTCGCTCTGTCCCTGTAGCCACTCGCTCTGTCCCGCTCAGCCACTCGCTCTGTCCCTGCAGCCACTTGCTCTGTCCCTGCAGCCACTCGCTCTGTCCCTATAGCTACTCGCTCTGTCCCTGCAGCCACTCGCCCTGTGCCTGCAGCCATACGCTGTCTCTGCAGCCACTCGCTCCGTCTCTGCAACTAACGGCTCTGTCCCTGTAGCCACTCGCTCTGTCCTTGTAGCCACTCGTTCTGTCCCTGCAGCTACTCGCTCTGTCCCTGCAGCTGCTCGCTCTGTCCCTGCAGACACTCGCTCTGTCCCTGCAGCTACTCGCTCTGTCCCTGCAGCCACTCGCTCTGTCCCTGTAGCTACTCGCTCTGTCCCTGCAGCTACTCGCTCTGTCCCTGTAGCTACTCGCTCTGTCCCTGTAGCTACTCGCTCTGTCCCTGTAGCTACTCGCTCTGTCCCTGCAGCTACTCGCTCTGTCCCTGTAGCTACTCGCTCTGTCCCTGCAGCTACTCGCTCTGTCCCTGTAGCTACTCGCTCTGTCCCTGCAGCCACTCGCTCTGTCCTTGCAGCCACTCGCTCTGTCCCTGCAGCTACTCGCTCTGTCCCTGTAGCTACTCGCTCTGTCCCTGCAGCTACTCGCTCTGTCCCTGTAGCTACTCGCTCTGTCCCTGCAGCCACTCGCTCTGTCCTTGCAGCCACTCGCTCTGTCCCTGCAGCTACTCGCTCTGTCCCTGCAGCCACTCGCTCTGTCCCTGCAGCCACTCGCTCTGTCCCTGCAGCCACTCGCTCTGTCCCTGCAGCCACTCGCTCTGTCCCTGTAGCTACTCGCTCTGTCCCTGCAGACACTCGCTCTGTCCCTGCAGCCACTCGCCCTGTGCCTGCAGCCATACGCTGTCTCAGAGGCCACTCGCTCTGTCTCTGTAACTACTCGCTCTGTCCCTGCAGCTACTCGCTCTGTCCCTGTAGCTACTCGCTCTGTCCCTGCAGCTACTCGCTCTGTCCCTGTAGCCACTCGCTCTGTCCCTGCAGCCACTCGCCCTGTGCCTGCAGCCATAAGCTGTCTCTGCAGCCACTCGCTCTGTCTCTGCAGCCACTCGCTCTGTTCCTGTAGCTACTCGCTCTGCCCCTGCAGCCACTCGCTCTGTCCCTGCAGCTACTCGCTCTGTCCCTGCAGCCACTCGCCCTGTGCATGCAGCCATACGCTGTCTCTGCAGCCACTCGCTCTGTCCCTGTAGCCACTCGCTCTGTCCCGGCAGCCACTGGCTATGTCCCTGTAGCCACTGGTTCTGTCCCTGCAGCCACTCGCTCTGTCACTGCAGCCACTCGCTCTGTCCCTGCAGCCACTCGCTCTGTCCCTGTAGCCACTCGCTCTGTCCCGCTCAGCCACTCGCTCTGTCCCTGTAGCCACTCGCTGTCTCTGCAGCCACTCGCTCTGTCCCTCCCTGCTTCTACTAATTGCTTAATGACCCAACAATGCTTTGATTTGTGAACACCGTGAATTTTCGCTATGTGAACAAGATTAACTCATGGACTAAAGAAGCGTTACGAAAGGAGACAGTTATAAGTATTGGGGTGGATGTCTTATTGGCCACCGACGGCCTTGTCAGTCTGTCTCAGAATTATTTAGAAGCTGTTTAGAATGCTGATAATTTCCCTGGGGTGACCTGGGCGGTGTATCTGTCCACACTGCGCAGGGTGCGGGTGTCCAGTCCTTGGCAATGTTGGAACCAGACACCAGCGGCATTGTCGGGAGGTGGAGGGGAGGGGTCGAAGTGAAGGGGCCATGGCGGCCGGGGGGAGGTGGGGGGGGTTAGAGGCCGAACGCTGCTCTGGCGTCCCACGCACCGGCTCCGCTCGCCGTTGTTGACTAAATCCGCCCGTATAACGGTTCCCTGGGTGATCGATTAAAAAAACTGTGGACGAGAAATGAACAACCCCAAAGCGACCGAAAACGGGAAGTCTTAACTTCTTCAGACTTCACTGTAAACATCGGACTTGCTGTCCCTGATTCCCAGTAAACCAGATGGTGCCATGTGTAAAAACCGTAGGGTATTTGTCCGGCGCTTGGACGGCTTCATAATGTAGCAGCATGTTTGTATATGGGGGTGGTATCGCGAGGTCTTTACGCCGAGCAGCTTTACGAGAGGCGACGTCACGCCAAGCCATTCACACCCGTCAGAGAGCGCTCGCTTTCCATGCATTCACCAGACACAATACCCTTTAAACCAGACCTCCATGCCTCCACCAGAGACGACCCCCTTTAAACCGGACCTCCATGCTACCACCAGACACAACACCCTTTAAACCGGACCTCCATGCCTCCACCAGAGACGACACCCTTTAAACCGGACCTCCATGTCTCCACCAGAGACCACACCCTTTAAACCGGACTCCCATGCCTCCACCAGACACAACACCCTTTAAACCGGACCGCCATGCCTCCACCAAAGAGGACACCCTTTAAACCGGACCTCCATGCCTCCACCAGACACAACACCCTTTAAACCTAACCTCCATGCCTCCACCAGACAAGACCCCTTTTAAATCAGACCTGCATGCCTCCACCAGACATGACGCCCTTCAAACCGGACCTTCATGCCTCCACTAGACACAAAACCCTTTAAACCGGACCTCCATGCCTCCACCAGAGACGACACCCTTTAAACCGGACCCCAAGCCTTCACCAGACACAGCACCCTTTAACCCGGACCTGCATGCCTCCACCAAATAGGACATCCATTAAATAAAACCGGACCCCCATGCCTTCACCGGACACAACAACCTTTAAAGCAATATACTTACATGCGCCATCTTAGATTTTTTACATTTTAGAATCATGACTAAAAGTATCCCAAAATTTAGGATGCATATGTTTCATATCTATTTGAGTCTGTAAAACAAACACTTCAACATAAAACTGCGCGGTTTATTTATATCGCGCGCGGACGTGATAGCGAGCCGCGGTCGACATCACACACAAAATAGCGAACTGCGAACAGGCGCGCAGGGATATAAAGCCGGCCACCAACTTCTGCTCCGGTGACCAAATTGCTTCTCTCCGGATAGCCTACAGGCTTTCAGGATTTAAATTCAAGACAGGATGTACTTATTTGACATGGAGAAGACGTTGATAATACAAAAAATTACGGAATATATTGCTTTAAACCAGACCCGCATGCTTCAACCAATGCATGGGATCCCTAGGATAGGCTGAACTCGCCTCACAGGAAACATAACGTGACACTTGTGTATATGTTACGCATGGGTGATCAGACATCTATCGTTTGAATGTTACTCGTCTGCCGCGTCCGCAGCTGAATAATGCATTATACCAGGGGGACCAGGGGTCAGGGCGCGTGACTTTAATTCACTCGCGACTGTAAACTGAAAGAATCATTCCCATTTAACAGTTGATGCCACGCCAAAATAACCACTTATCGTCATACTTACATGTCCTGGGTTCCAATTTACCTTCCACGTGTCATCTACAGTGACGTCCAAGGGTAATGCGCAGGTGTCTGGTGTCACATTTGGAATTATGAGTCATTACTCATTGGTTTTAACTCAATGAAAATCACTCAATCCCGTATACAGTACGCACAATATATTACAGACAGCCTCTCAGCTCGTACCTCAGTCTTGTGACATGAAGAGGCTCATATGTGGACCCGAAATGAATAGTTGTGCTATCTATTCGGTTTATTTAGATGATAAACGGAATACGCACGGCGGTAAACACAGATGCACAGCGAGGGGCCGTGGGGGGGGGGGGGGCGGGGGTGAACCAGAGGGCGCTCTAAACGCAGACGAGAGTGTGGGGGGGGGGGGTGAAGCCGTGGGCGCTCCACACGCAGACGAAGTGGGGGGGGGGGGCGGGTGAAGCCGAGGGCGTTCCAAACGCAGACGAGAGGGAAGGGGAGATGAAACAGAGGGCGCTCCAAACGCAGACGAGAGTGGGGGTGAAGCAGAGGGCGCTCCAAACGCAGACGCGATGGGAGGGGGGGGTATAGCCGAGGGTCCTCTAAACGCAGACGAGAGGGTGTGAAACAGAGGGCGCTCTAAACGCAAATGCGAGGGAGGGTGAAACAGAGGGCGTTTCAAACGCAGACGAGGGGGGTGGTGCAGCAGCGGGTGCTCCAAACGCAGAGGAGGGTGGGAGGGTGGGTGGGGGTTAATGACGAGGCCGCTCCCAACGCAGACGCGAGAGGGGGGGCGGGTGAAGCAGATGGCGCTCCAAACGCAGACGAGATGGGGGGGGGGTGAAGCCGATGGCGTTTAAAACGCAGACGAGAGGGGGGGAAAGCAGAGGGAGTTTCAAACGCAGACGAGGGAGAGGGGGGGGGGTATAGCCGAGGGTTCCTTTAAACGCAGACGAGAGGGGGGTGAAACAGAGGGCGCTCTAAACACAAATGCGAGGGAGGGTGAAACAGAGGGCGCTCGAAACACAGCTGTGAGGGGGTGAAGCCGAGGGCGCTCCAACGCTGAAGAGCTGGGGGGAAGCAGCGGTCGCTTCAAACGCCGACCGGAGGGTAGTGAAGCAGAGGGCGCTCCAAACGCAAACGAGGGAGTGGGGTGAAGCAGGGGTCGCTCCAAACGCCGCTGTGAGGGGGGGGCGTGAAGCAGAGGGCGCTCCAAACGCAGACGAGGGGGAAGGGGCCAAAGCAGAGGGCGATTAAAACGCAGACGCAGAAGGGGGGGGATGAAGCAGAGGGTGCTCTAAACACAGACGAGGGGAGGGGGTGTGAAGCAGAGGGCGCTCCAAAGGCAGACGAGAGTGGGGGTGGTGAAGCAAAGGGCGCTCCAAAGGCAGACGAGAGTGGGGGTGGTGAAGCAGAGGGCGCTCCAAAGAGAGTGCAGGGCTAAGGAGTAGGGGGTAGGGGAAGAGGGAGGGGACACAAGCACAAGACCGAAGTATGCTCAAACAGGGACTATTTGGGGCGAGATGGCGGGGGGGGGGGGGCTTAAGCGCCATTCGCTGCATTATTTTGTCACATTATTTGAAACCATTATATCATAGCGGTGTCTTTGCGTCATTCTCCCGATAGGTCGCGCCATGGTCATTATCCTGCTTCTGGCCAGTCTCAACAGCTGCACAAACCCCTGGATCTACATGGCCTTCAGCGACAACCTGTGCGACCACCTGGGGCGGTGTCTGGGCCGGAAGCCGCGACGCCGGGCCTTCCACAGAGGTCCCACTTGGGACTCCAGCATCCGCTGGAAGTCATCCGTGATCTCGCGGACGGAGGTGACGAGATATGAGGCGGGACATGACGCACGTGGTTTGCCTCTCACACAGATGCCGCCAAAGAAAAACGACTCAAACAACGCGCGTTTCTCGTAAACTCGCGCCATTGTTTTATTTATTGACAGCGTCACGTCTAGTAATGTCTATGTTTTCGGGTTCGTGGATCGTGTGTATGATTACATCCTATATTTTATCGATTGTAATAAATGTTTATATGGACGAGAACAGTTTTATGAATTGAATTACCTTGATGGTTTTTTAGACTGGCTGTTACATTTGATATTGATATAATATGATATTGGCCTCTGTCCGACAATGTAATTTTACCCATAGTCAACACCCGGAATATCAATATATCATATGATATTACTGCAGGGCTGCAGCATGGGCAACTGTATACAGTAATGGGGCGGTCACACCGCACGCATTCATATAACGCTTAGTCAACACTACGCTTGTATCATCAACAAAGCTGAATCACTGGACCATAACGCGTTTAACATAGCAAACAAGGATATTGATGTGACCATGAACAAGCCTGTTTTCCATTATTAAGCGGTATTGTCGACGAAATGTACATTACGTTAAAGTACGAAGCTATATGTTGCCGACTTATACAGCTTCCATAATGACTCTTGTCTCTTGAATTGTGCTTAGTGGTAACTTCACTTGGGAAATCCCCTCTGCCTTAATACACTCCAGCATGCGGACATATGAAAACATAGGGTGTCCCCTAGCATATGGCCAACATATGATGTTTGCAATGTCAATCAGAATGGAGCGATGCAATTAAATTGGCTTGTCAGTCGTTGCATGCCGACCACCCCTGTCCTCTATGTAGGGGTGTCACCATCAGGTACGTAGGCCTATCTACTCAAAAGATAGAGGACGTGATAAGACTACAGTTGAGAATATCAGAATGTGACACAGGATGTGACATAGGATGGGACACTGGATGTGACACTGGATGTGACACTTGATGTGACACTTCATGTGACACAGGATGTGACACATGATGTGACACCTGATGTGACACAGGATGTGACATAGGATGGGACACAGGATGTGACACTGGATGTGACACTTGATGTGACACAGGATGTGGCACAGGATGTGATGCATGATGTGACACAGGATGTGACACAGGATGTGACACAGGGTGTGATACATGGTGTGACACCGGATGTGACACAGGATGTGACACAGGATGTGACACAGGATGTGACACAGGATGTGACACAGGATGTGACACAGGATGTGACACAGGATGTGACACAGGATGTGACACAGGTGATGCAAGATATGTTCTGCAATATCTACATGATGCGAGTCGATGTTGGAATCCATGACGATGCCATCATTATATGCTGTCCAGGCAGTGGGACCCCATCAGTATTTGTGTGAATGGTGCAGACCATGTATTAAAACGCATTATAATAACCGTTTAAATAGCCGGACTATAGCTGATCTACATAATATATGTATAGATAACCCGGCACGTATTATTCAAGCAAGTCACGTTGTGATAAATGAATGTTTATAAGTATATGAGACGTGGTTATTTTAGGATCATACGCTATGGATTTAAGCTGTGTAATTTATTTCCAATGACTGTTATCACTGATGTGACTTTAACTTACCATTTTGAACCAAGTATCGGCCAGCCCAGTATTGTGCAGCAACACCAGCAAGTCTGTTTATTGTGCAAAATTATAATGCTTACGGGTGAATAGTTAATAATATTTTCGACTTGATGATACACCGAATGTAAATGTCACATGTTATTAGTATACCTGTATACATGACTACATGAAAGACCAAGTGGCAAGCTGAACATTTATTATCGTCAGTATAAGAGATGTATTTCATATAGTGTCAATTATGTTTATCTATTAAGATATACTAATGTTAAACTGGTCCCTCTAGTTAATGTAATGTGTTGAAGAAATAAATGATGCAATAATACCAGTGTCAATCTGTTAACAATGGCGCGTGGGCGGGGGGCGGGTGTCGAGGGGGGTTGGGGGCGGGGGGGCGTGTTCCCAGATCGCGAAGTATAAATTTCTTTATTTCCAGGTCATGACATTAAAAGGACAACTTACAAAGATACAAAGAGAAAGCTGAGAGATGATATCAATTGGCAATTTCCCGGATTCCTGTTGCTCGGCGGGTTAGTTTTCGCCAGATATTCGTTTTGCTACAAACGACAGAAAAAGCAAATAATATGGCTACTTTGAGGACGCCAAGCGTCATAACGCAACAATCACCGCATTCACTTATTTTGTTAGTAACACTCTCACATTGCAAAACTTATTGTATCATGCTATATATTTATTTATCAATATTGCATTGATCACAACACCAAAAAGCGAATTTGAATTGACACTATGGTTCATAGGCAAACTGAAATAAAGTTTTTAAAACAAACTCAAGAAAGCATGGAGTACTGCCACGTGGACGTTATGACCAGTTACTGGTCGCTCGACTCAGCCATGAGGCCTGGAAACAACAGTCTATGTATATAAACGCACAGAAATATCATTTGAAACCAGTACAATATGAAGACCCTGAAATTCGAAAAAATACTCCGGAATAAAACAATATATAAGACTAGGCGAGAAGGAGCCCGCAAGCCATAAAGTGGGGAATGGCCACATATCTGATGGATTGTTGACATTCACTGGCTGATCCGGGATTCCTTTAACCGAGGAGAGCCGTTTATAGGACACATTATAGCATAGACGGCTCCCGGACTTTTATCGCAGACCGGACATTTGTGTCCGCCCACGGCGCAGTCGTTGGTTTATCGAAAGGCTCACCCGCCTCTCCCCGCCCCTACCCCCACCCCGCCCGGCCCCTGAAGATAACTCAACCTTCAAGAGGTCGTCAAATGAACGCAGCCCTGTTATCCGGAAAGTCAGAAATATCATCACGCTATAGGTTAAGGGTATAAGACCTACAAAATATTGACTTGTCATCAAGTCAACAGACATATACTATAGTTAAATTTCCTATGAAAATCGAACACATAGCTGCTGATGACGGATGTTGTTACCAAGCAACGTCATATACTTAATTCTGGAGTTTAGAGATAGGAAAACAACATATTCATTGTTCGCCTACCTTTTTAATTTGTATGATAACATGTTCCACGTCAAATCAATATGCATCGAATAGCTCTATCATTTAGAATTAAGCCAAGTGTCTTAACTCAATGGCAAGACCACAAGAGAAACAAGTGACGAAGCCATAACATGGACCGGCTGCACATTGCTGTGACAGCATCCAACAGGCCTCCTGTGGCCTCCTGCAGGCACCATAATGCGCATGGCATAATTATAACATATATGCTTAGCGTACCATTTGTTTGCATACATCTCCAGAAAACGACGTTTTAGATACATGACATGCCATTATTGTTAACTAAATTAACTAAAAGCTATTGAACGCTGTACATCAAATTAGCCTTACTGTTATGATTATAAGTAAAATGACGATTCATAATGCGTTCGAATATTAAGATTTAATTATGTGCGTTCTGTCATTTAGTCACAACAGACTACGCAATTCGGGCATCGTAATGACACAAAGAGCCTCAAGGTCACAAACCTGCTGACTCATATAACCGTTCGGACAAAATGGATCACAGCACGTGGTTCTGCTAACGATGTCATTCACTCTGTTACTGACGTCATTCACTCTCTTACTGACGTCATCCTTTCATGCGCTGTTGAGGACAGCAACACGGACAATGCCGCCATGGGTAATCCTGCCGGCACAGTGAATCTGCTTGCTTACCGACAGTAGCACTTGCTTTGGACAACTCGATAACCATAATTAAAAAGACCGAATCTGGCGACACAACCCAACTGACACCAGTGAAGGGTCACACGTCACAGAGGCTGCACGGACGTGGCCCCCTCACATCGATCTCTGGCCATGGCTGTCATACATCCTGGAATTCTTCTCTCTCCCGGCGACTCGGATGCCACGTGACCGTCATGTCCCCCCAGACGGGAGGGACACTTCATTGATCCGGACGGGTCCGTTCTTCAATCTATATCCGTCGTCAAACCTGTCCTTGTCGTGGGACAGGTCAGGCTCGTCTTCTGAAGTGACAAAACCAATCATTGACATCAATACTTCACGAGCGCTTTGTCTTCACCTTGGTCTCAACACTCCTGAATTATTTCCTTTATTACTTATACAACAAAGACGAGTCGGGTATGGCGTCTGCACCAAGCTCTCACCGGCCATATCCACCGGGCTGATGATGTATATGCGCAGGCAGACTGTGTTAGTCGATATGAATTTTGTGATTGTGGTCATCGCTAGATAATTTTCTGGTTAAAATAACGCGTTCGAAATGGATACTGGCTGTTTTTTCTTGGAAAATTGTCTTGAGAGATTTTGTCATTACCAAATGGGCAGATCGGGATAATATGCTGGTATCTGCTCCGGGGAAAGAAGAATAGGGAAATTTGGGCGGTACATATGTGCATAGCTAACTGCATATAACCCCCCGCCCCTCCCCCCCCCCACCCTGTCCGGGCGTCATGGCTGACGGTTGTGGTGCTTCATCATATGCAATAGTTCTTTGGATATTACCGAAGAAATGATCGCCAAACAAACAAGAAAGTAAGCCTGAATTAATCAGGACCTTGTATGGGCGATTGCACACTTTCTAACGAAAATATTGACACTATCGACAATATCCACTACGGTGTGAAGGGTTGGATTATCCACGCTTTCTCACTTCCGTTTTGCAGGATTCGGCAGACCGATTTCAGTTTCGCCAGGACAAAGTAAGTACGGTATCCCGGTATCCCGGTGGACCGAATGCCAGCACAGAATTCAGTTGGATGGACCGAATAATGTTTCGTACGACCCAAAGTTGATTTGGCTGACCAAATATGGCGTTTGTAAATGTATTAAGTTCACCAAATGAACCTTCGTCACCAAATACATAGATTTCATGAACGGATGCCTATTCTGCAGACCAAATCAATGGGGTAACGCTTGGCGCCCCAAAACATTTGATGTCATTTGGAGTATACTGTAGTTGGACGTCATGTGAATATAGGCTCCCCGCTCCTTTGGCTGGCTGTTGGATGCCGCTACCGCCTGGCAAAAATGATTTTATTTGGATTTCACGGACCCTAAACCGTACCGTCACGTGATATATCCGCCACAGGTGTCGTACGCGCTCTGACAGTCGTTCGTGGAACGCATTGTATAAACGTTAAAATCATATAAAATAACATTAAGGTTTATTCTTAGTGGACATATCTTTAAGAATTGAATCGGTATACGTTGTAAGGGCATCCCCGGCTCGTTTTGGCTGTGCACGCCACATTCCGAACGAGCTTCCCGAGGGGAAGGAATGTCACCAGTCCATTGTGATACCTTATGGTGAGGTCATGTGAGACTGGCCCGATTATTCGCTTTAAAAGTGTTCCTGGCTTCTCTTTAATGTGATTCAGATCCGTGTTACTCACTTGGCGTTAGGAGAAGGACGCTGACGATGATGATGCAGCAGATACAGCCTATGACTATCAGGGCTATGCAGACGAACTTCCAAGTCTTCCTCTTCGGCCGACCAATGGCCGCCGACTCCTTGGTGAGACAAGGACAGATACGTCATGCTACGAGGACCACGGCGTCAACATAACCTCATCACCATGCCTCTCGAGTTACAGTTACGTGTGTATTAGATATAATACCTCCGCACAATCATTCCGATTTCTTATATACCATTTGACTTGTAGGTTTCCAGTCATAATCCCATTATCCGAAGAAAGCTATACAACCAAACCTCCTTCTCATGAGCGTGTTGATCTGTATCCTCCATTTGACACGACTCCGACTCATCGCCTTGTCCTGCCTCTGACAGCGGCTCGGGAACGGCTAAACGCTGCTGCATTTCTCCTTGTGGCATATCTTCGACGCCTTCCCTGGACATCGCTTCTCTGAAAGTAGGGTAATACTAGGAACCGCATCGCCTGTTAAAATCTGATAAAAGAAACAGCAGGCGCATAGCTCAGAAACGCGTTGCATTACGTGAAAAACTAAGCAGGATAATTCATAAATTGACTTGAATCACAGCACTATGAAATGTTGTGTATTATGATACAATCGATAAGTGACGCGTAGTAATTGTATTTTGATGGTCACATGTGGTATAATTGAGCAATATCGTGATTGCTGAGATGGTTGACATATAACACATGTAACACCCTGTTGATTGCACACCCTCTGCCAGAGATAATCTTAAGCCAAGGGTCAGGCAAATAACGTGAGGTGAGTCTAATCGATTACCATATCGTCATGGCGCCTACCGCATTAGTTGTGTCCGCCGTCCACGTCAGGCAAGGGGTGAGAGCGACGATCGTTAAGACGACTGTGCACCTTGCAGCAGTGTCTATCCACAAGGATCTCTCACACCTTAATCCGCATGGCTTAACAGAAACTGTACCGGTTTCGCAACTAAATACTCCTTAACAAAAATGATATAACAAATTTGTATATGTTGCCACAAGACCCTGTCCTCGAAGTGATTTAATGCATTCACTTATTATATCCACTGTATCCAAGGCACGGAGCTTGATTTGCGAGTGGTGTCTTAATAAACCTAAGTGTAAATGCAATAGGCGAAGATGTAAGTCGTACTGCTACTTATAATCCCAACGACAGATTGGTTTGGCATAGTATAATCCTATCCGCCGTAGCCTTGCGTCCCGTCCTTGAGGCGCAATACGCCTGTATGAGGCTCTACGGCCCTGCTCCCATCAGCGATCAGCGAGCCAGTGGGCGAGTTTGGCGGTGCGCCAGGCCTGTTAGTAGTGGGAGGGGGTCCTGGTAGTGTTTGGGAGAGGGGTCAATGAAAGCCAAATGGAAAGGGGGAGGGAGCATTGGAAGTCGTTATGGAAAGGGGGAGGGGCCAATGAAAGCCAAATAGAAAGAGGGAGGGAGCATTGGAAGTTTTTAGGTAAGGGGGGGGGGGCAAATGAAAGCCAAATGGAAGGGGAAAGGGAGCATTGGAAGTCTTTAGGGAAAGGGGGAGGGGCCAATGAAAGTCAAATGGAAAGGGGGAGCATTGGCGAGTGTTTATGGAAAGGAGGAGGGGCCATGGAAAGCCAAATGAAAAGGGGGGGGACATTAGAAGTTTCTAGGGAAAGGAGGAGGGGCCAATGAAAGCCAAATAGAAAGGGGGGGGCGGTGGGCATTGGAAATATTTTTAATTAGTGCATGGAGAAGGACCAATGAAAGCCAAATGTAAATGGGAAGGGAGCATTGGAAGTGCTTAGGGAAAGGGGGAGGGGCCAATGAAAGCCACATGGAAAGAGGGAGGGAGCATTGGAAGTCTTTAGGGAAAAATGGAAGGGGCCAATGAAAAGCGAGCTGGAAGGGGGGGGGGGCGGCATTGGAAGTCTTTAGTGAAAGAGAGAGGGGCCAACGAAAGACAAATGGAAATGGGAAAGGGAGCATTGGAAGTCTTTATGGAAAGGGGGAGGGGCCAATGAAAGCCAAATAGAAAGGGGGAGGGAGCATTGGAAGTCTTTATGTAAAGGGGGAGGGGCCAATGAAAGCCAAATGGAAACGGGGAGGGAGCATTGGAAGTTTTTATGGAAAGGGGGAGGGGCCAATGAAAGCCACATGGAAAGAGGGAGGGAGCATTGGAAGTTATTAGGGAAAATGGAAGGGGCCAATGAAAGCGAGATGGAAGGGGGGGGGGCATTGGAAGTCTTTAGTGAAAGAGAGAGGGGCCAACGAAAGACAAATGGAAATGGCAAAGGAAGCATTGGAAGTCTTTATGGAAAGGGGGAGGGGCCAATGAAAGCCAAATAGAAAGGGGGAGGGAGCATTGGAAGTCTTTATATAAAGGGGGAGGGGGGGGGGGCAATGAAAGCCAAATGGTAACGGGGAGGGAGCATTGGAAGTTTTTATGGAAAGGGGGAGGGGCCAATGAAAGCCAAATGGAAAGTGGGAGGGGCCAATGAAGGCCAAATGGAAAGGGGGAAGGAGCATTGGAAGTCTTTATGGAAAGGGGGAGGGGCCAATGAAAGCCAAATGGAAAGGGGGGAGGGGCATTGGAAGTCTTTATGGAAAGGGGGAGGGGCCAATGGAAGTCAATATAGTAGGGGGAAGGATCCAATAAGAGCCAACATGGAAATGACGAGAGGGCATTTTGAATTCCTTGCGGAAAGAGGGGGCCAATGGGAGTCATTATAGAAACGAGGAGGGGGCGAATGGAAACCAACATGGAAAGGGGAGGGGGAATAAGGGAGTTCAATATAGAAAGTGGGAGGGGCCAGTAGAAGCCAACATGGAAGGGGGGGGGATAAGGGAGTTCAATATAGAAAGTGGGAGGGGCCAGTACAAGCCAACATGGAAGGGGGGGGGGGTGAATAAGGGAGTTCAATATAGAAAGTGGTAGGGGCCAGTAGAAGCCAACATGGAAGGGGGGGGGGAATAAGGGAGTTCAATATAGAAAGTGGGAGGGGCCAGTAGAAGCCAACATGGAAGGGGGGGGGGAATAAGGGAGTTCAATATAGAAAGTGGGAGGGGCCAGTAGAAGCCAACATGGAAAGGGGGGGGGACTAAGGGAGGTCAATATAGAAAGTGGGAGGGGCCAGTAGAAGCCAACATGGAAAGGGGGGGGGGGAATAAGGGAGTTCAATATAGAAAGTGGGAGGGGCCAGTAGAAGCCAACATGGAAAGGGGGGGGGGACTAAGGGAGGTCAATATAGAAAGTGGGAGGGGCCAGTACAAGCCAACGTGGAAGGGGGGGGACTAAGGGAGGTCAATATAGAAAGTGGGAGGGGCCAGTAGAAGCCAACATGGAAGGGGGGGGGGGGACTAAGGGAGGTCAATATAGAAAGTGGGAGGGGCCAGTAGAAGCCAACATGGAAGGGGGGGGGGACTAAGGGAGGTCAATATAGAAAGTGGGAGGGGCCAGTAGAAGCCAACATGGAAGGGGGGGGACTAAGGGAGGTCAATATAGAAAGTGGGAGGGGCCAGTAGAAGCCAACATGGAAGGGGGGGGGGGCTAAGGGAGGTCAATATAGAAAGTGGGAGGGGCCAGTAGAAGCCAACATGGAAAGGGGGGGGGACTAAGGGAGGTCAATATAGAAAGTGGGAGGGGCCAGTAGAAGCCAACATGGAAAGGGGGGGGGGGAATAAGGGAGTTCAATATAGAAAGTGGGAGGGGCCAGTAGAAGCCAACATGGAAAGGGGGGGGGGACTAAGGGAGGTCAATATAGAAAGTGGGAGGGGCCAGTACAAGCCAACGTGGAAGGGGGGGGACTAAGGGAGGTCAATATAGAAAGTGGGAGGGGCCAGTAGAAGCCAACATGGAAGGGGGGGGGGGGGACTAAGGGAGGTCAATATAGAAAGTGGGAGGGGCCAGTAGAAGCCAACATGGAAGGGGGGGGGGGACTAAGGGAGGTCAATATAGAAAGTGGGAGGGGCCAGTAGAAGCCAACATGGAAGGGGGGGGACTAAGGGAGGTCAATATAGAAAGTGGGAGGGGCCAGTAGAAGCCAACATGGAAGGGGGGGGGGGCTAAGGGAGGTCAATATAGAAAGTGGGAGGGGCCAGTAGAAGCCAATATGGAAGGGGGGGGGGACTAAGGGAGGTCAATATAGAAAGTGGGAGGGGCCAGTAGAAGCCAACATGGAAGGGGGGGGGGGACTAAGGGAGGTCAATATAGAAAGTGGGAGGGGCAAGTAGAAGCCAACATGGAAGGGGTGGGGACTAAGGGAGGTCAATATAGAAACTGGGAGGGGCCAGTGGCAGTCGATATAGAAAAGGGTAATGGACAACGGAAGCCTAGAAAGAGGGAGGGGGCTAAGGAAAGATGTGAAAATGGGAATCAAGTGTGTTTTTGTTCACAAGGACATTATTGGGTGAAGAGGATCTCAGGCACGGGTTGTGTGAGAATCGGTCGCCATTACATAAATAATGCAATGATGAAAGAATGAAAAGGAAATTGACCCGGAAGTTAAAGTGACCAAACCTCAATTATGATAAATGACATCATTTGTACTGATGATAAGTTAGAATGTCATGTTACTAATTGTCTCAATTTTATAATTCGTTGTTGGATATCATATCAAGGGTTTGAAGCTAAGTGCAGTACCATAGTTATAAGCGACACTCCTTCAACCTCACCAGTTGGAAAATAAGTGAATGAGGGGAGAGTTGGGTGGGGGGGGGGGGTATCTTACGGCAGCCGTCTTGAAAATCATTTGTCGCAAATAGCAAATGAAAGGCATTTACTGGCACCATTTATTAAACAAAATCATAAAATAGACGTCTCGTCAAGAGCGGGCATTAACAATGTCAAACCAAATTTGTCCCAGACTAACGGCAACAATGAAGACAAGGCTGTTTGTGAAAGGTGTTGCCGGTAGATACGGTAACACAAGCAGGTGGAAAGCCATGCACGGATAATTCCAAGTAATGTCGGCTTGGGTGGTTAACAAGAACCGTTTTCTGGTGGTGATCGATGTGGACATCAATTTGACGTGGCGGGCTGCGGAAGTGTATTCAGCGTCTCTGAGTGATGTGGCCCCGACTCCGGGATCTGGCTCATCAGCACGGAAGCAAAGACGGCGTAATCCCACTGCGTTATCCCAGTAAGGGGCCCCTGTCTCCACCACCTCTTCTCTCATCTCTCTTTCCATCTCTCCTACCATCCCTCTTTCCATGTCTTCTTGATTCCCTTCTTCCATATGTCTTTCCAACTATCCTTCCCTTTCTCCTTTCATCCTAGATTCCACCTCTTCTCTCCTCTCCTCTCTAAATCGGATCCAGTCTCTAGTTCCATCGTTCGGCCTCTCTTTCCATTTTTCCTTCAATATCTCCGCCCATCTCTCCTCTTATTTCTCTTTCCATCGGTCATTCCATTTTTCCATTCTATCTCTGCTTCCGTATCTTCGCCTATCTCTTCTTCCGTATCTCCTTCTATCTCTCAATCTTCTTTTCATTGTTCCAATCCCTTCCCAATGTCACCCCCCCTCCCCCCAGTTCTTCTTATTTCACCTCTTCCGCCATCTCTCTTTGTGTCTCTTCTTCCATCTCCTTTTCCATATCTCTTTCCATTTCTCGTTCCATCATTCTTTCTGTCACTCTTCTATCTCTTCTTCCATCTCATCATTCATCATTTTATCCGTCTCTCTTGCCACCTCTATTTTCATCGCCCTTTGACTTCCATCTTCCATCTCCCCTCTATTCTTCCATCCCTCCTTCTATCTCTACTTCCATTATTCTTTCTCCTTTCTTTCGTTCCTTCTCTGCTCTTTACTATCCCATCTATTTCATTGTCAATCTGTCATGGCCCCCCACTCCCCATACCGATCCCCTCCCCACCCCTCTGGCTCCCCCTGTCTGACTTTCTTTACCCATTTAGCAGGCCAATTCGGCCGACCAAGGACCAAGAAAGAAATTAGAAACGCTGGTCTGAATACATTGAAGGCGTCAGCTAAACGTGTGGTTGTGAGTTGCCCTTGACCTTGCGAGCTCTCCTCTTGCCGAGACCCTATTACACTCTATTTTCGCGCACAGACCCAGGGATTGGGCCCCAGTTTTTCAAAGCTTGGAACCATGTCGCGATATTTATATAAAGAAACCTTTTTGCTCTCGATATGCGTCGATGGTATAACGCACTGCTAACCCGGAATGTCTGTTCTACAATCCTTACACCCGAGTTCTTTCCAATCGAACGCAGTCTCCATACGTTGACCAGTAGTACCTAATGTCTTGACGAGTGGTAGATTCCACTGCAGGGTGGGATTGCGTAGGTTCCACTGCAGGGTGGGATTGCGCAAGATGCAAAAAACCTCTACACATATTTAACTTCTTTTACATGCCACTAATTGTTCAGCAATTATTATGTTTCAGTTTTTAAATATAATATTTCGGTGTAACAATATCCAAGAAATGTGTGCGTTCCCTCTTAATGTCCGCAGCTAGCTGGCAATTCGATTATACAACTCTTTCCTGCTAGGTAAGCAGGGCGGTGTGATATTAGTCACAGTGTGACTGCATCATGTGGTACGGCCGTGCGCAGTCCGCGTTAGGTTAGGAAAAGAAATGAAATGAAATGTTGGTGTTTTAGGCCACTTTTGTGCACATACAGGCTAAATTGGGCCAAGGAACCTCCCGGGACGATGAAGGATGAAGGAATGAAACATGCCCCAGATTAGGTGCCCGGGCCCGGATTCGAACCCAGGACCTATTGATCTGCGGTCTAGTGCGCTAACCATTACACCAGGGAGGCCCCCGTTAGGTTAGGAAGCATACTCGTTATACAGATCTCATTTAGCCCCAATGCCCCTGTGAATTTGTGGACGTCCGAATGGAGTCCTCTCTCCCACCCCACGTCCCTGCCAGTCCACTCGTTTTTGATATTGATCTTCCCATTTGGAATGCTCCGTCCATATTAGGAGAATGTGTGTACTCTCCTGAAGCCGTAAATCTGATTCTTAGCAGAAAACAAAAACACATAACTCCACTGGAAGCCTGGCGAGCTGGATTCGGACGAAAACTGACGTCATAATTATGTTAGCACGACTGTCTGCGGTACACTCTCTGCCTTCGACTCACTCCGCTAGGGCTCCATTATATCTCTGTTGTCGCCTACGGCCTTAATGCATTTTCACACTCATTCGCCAGGGCGGCGCTGCGCAAATCAATAGGAAAAATGCGTCGCGCATTTCTACAAATTGGTGCTGGGACCCAGCCTAAGCCTAATAACACATGAAATCAGGTCATGAAAAGAAAGAGTCCTGTCACAATTATAACTTTTGCGAAACAGGGTACAAGATGTTTTTTGCTGCATTAAATACACAAAGCTCGTTATTTTTATGTTTTATTCCTGAAAATTATACCATTGCAAGAAATTACAGCTGATTTGACCGTTTTTCATGAATCTTGAAAGTTGCCCCCGGCCGACAGCAGCGGTAAAAGCTAGCTTGCGTAGCGCCACCGTGCGGGGAGCTTGTCTGCTGTAGTGACCCCCCCCCCCCCCCCCAGTGCCCGGGGTTGTCCCGGTGCGATTTTAGACCATCTAGTGTATTTTTGACGGGAAAGTGTTTAGATTGACCTTGTTCTCCACACGGATTTACAGGGCGGGGTGGTAACACGGACACCCTGCGACCCCCCATCATGGCCCACGCGTCTTCAGGTACCATATGTGTGTATGCAGAGGCGGGAGGGGGGCAAGGTGCAACTGCCCGGTCTGTGTACGTCAAACTGAGAGTGCGCTACCTTTACTGTAAACAGATCCTCCCGGTCTTGTCTAAACCGCCAGGCCCCCTCTGTAAGCAGCCCCACAGCTCTTCCTGGTCATACCGCGATCACTGTGCCCCCCCCCCCCCAATCCTACTGTACCAACTGTTGTCGGTGGCTAGCATTACCATCAGTTACATCCGGACGTTGTTCAACAAGGCATGAATGTTGTCGCCATCGTGCCCAGCATGCACCCACCTGGTGTGCAGAATATGCCATACTAAAGCGGTATTCCCACCTTTCACTCATTCCATGTCAACGGCTGCTGCAAATTAGGTCCTACGCATATTCTCCCTGCATGGCCACTTGACCACGCCTTAGATGGTCCAAATTTTGCATTGAAAAACGACATTCTTCCTCAAAATGTGGGGTGGAGGTGGGGTCGGTTGTGGGGGTCTCGGGGGTCCGCATCCGCTACTGCATTTATTATTCTCGTACGTCCTGTGTACGCCAGGAGAATGGGGGCTGCATTGACTCGATGAATCTATGCCAACATGGTTATCGTCCCTTCGTCTGCGTACGATACATGTGCAGCTGCTTCGGTTGCTACTGTTAACGTGTAATGTCAGAGGTCATATGAAACTGCTATGTTTGGTTCCAGATTACATTCAAGCTCTCCTTTCCATATTACAATTACAAGATACATCGTAATATCCCCAGTATGACGTGTAGCACCGGCATAACATGATAGTGTATAATAAATGAGGAGCGCGTATACATGTGGACGAGCAGCAAACGGCGCTGCTTTCGCCGCTCTGTGGAGGTCACTTTCTGCATGAGTCCCTCACTATGTACATTATCCGACAAGATGCCTGTGTGGCGCATGAGTGCTTGTGGGTGGGGGGGAGTTCACGGAGCGATGGAGGGGCCGCCTCCCCCGTCACCTACGCGCTGACCCATGTGATTACACCTCCGTCAGGGGGGGGGGGGGGGGAGGGGGGCTTTGAAGGCCTCTCCTTGTTCCCGTACGCTTCTTGTAGCCATTTCCTCACTCCAGCGATTCACTACCTTCACTCACATATCGCAAGCCGTACACAGAGACAAGTGCATCGGACATAATTAACTCATTTAACACGAGTGACACGGAGTGACACGCAGTGACATGGACATCACATAGTTGGCAGAGTTCTATAAACGTTGTCTGGGTATTCCCGCCATTAGCGAGATGACTGGGGGCCACGTGTAACGTCCTTTATCCTACCCAGCACTCCTGCCCTACAGGCTTTGTTGACAGTGCTAAACTCACACCAACAGATTCCTTCACAATATAAACACTCGGCGTCATAAAGGGCTTCATTCCTTGAGATCACTGACCGCTATCAGAGTGCTTTGGTTTCTCTACTGAATGTGGCCACATACCGTTAAATTAGATTGTCGATCGGGTCACCCCCCCCCCCAAGCTCCCCGCACGGTGGCGCTACGCAAGCTCCGCTTTTACCGCTGCTGTCGGCCGGGGCCAAATTTCAAGATTCTTGAAAAACATTCAAATCAGCTGTAATTTTCTGCAACATTATAGTTTTCAACAATCAAACATAAAAATAATGAGCTTTGCATATTTAATACAGCAAAACGGATCTTGTACCCTCTCAAAAAGTTATAATTGTGACGGAACTCTTTCTTTTCATCACCTGATTTCATGCGTCATTAGGCTTAGGCTGGGTCCCAGCACTAATTTGTAGAAATGCGCGACGCAATTTTCCTATCTATCTGCGCAGCGCCGCCCTGGCGAGCGAGTGTGAAAATGCATTGAGGACGTAGGCGACAACAGAGATATAATGAAGCCCTAGCGGAATGAGTCGAAGGCAGAGAGTGCCCCCCCCCCCTCACACACACACACACACACGCACCCACGACCACCTCCCTCCTCCCGCCTCATTAACTCTGACGTGATTCGTGGCGTAAGGTTGTCAAGGCAAAACTCCCTTCGTTCACTACATGGTGACAATGACGGGAAGGCGGGAAGACAACGCTTATAGAACGCGTAAATTCATGACGTCATTGTGACGTCAAAAAATGCATAGAACGAGGTGGAATGGCCCAGCTACAACATTCCCATTATTTAATTGTGACGCTAATCTGAGTGAATAACTCATTTGATGTCAAATTAAATCATCGCTATATTACCTTGATTAGATTGCTTTTCAAGGACTGTGCTGTGCGTACATCATCGCCCGAAACTACTAAACAAACTACTCTTTAGAGACTGACTTTCTTCATGTCAATCTGTCTTGGTTAGTCACCAACACTATAAATATTAAAGATCAAGGACGGGTGGATAATGATACCACAATCAGTAATGATGTTCACCCGTTGAACTAGCAGATGTTATTGCCCTCGTGTGTTAAAACAACGTGTTTGTCAGGTTCAATTGTTCAGTATAAGAACATCGATTTTCTGTGGTATTGTGTTATTACGAATGCAGCCACCACGTGCAGATACTGGATTTCTCCTACATGTCTTTATTTCGCCATCTGTCTGGAGATAAAAATAGCATGGATATCGATATTGTGAATGTCCAGCCACTACGCGACCTGTATGGAAGCCCCAGCGAGGAGGGGCAGCACGGTCGCTAGGTCTCTCGTAATTCTCGCCCTTCGTGGAACAGCACGGCAATATTAAACACTGCCACCATATAACTCAGTCCAACAGTGATAGCTTTAGTGCTAACGTGCGCCATGTTTGCGAGAGGAGATTTCATGTCCACAAATCTCTTTCCCGTCAAGATGTCCTTCATTGCTGACGTCAGCGGAAATGGCCCTTGCCCGCATACGTCTCCCTTGAAATCATCAATATCAAGCGACCAGATCATGGCGCCACCTAGCGAGTGTCTGACGACGTAGGCGGCCTGAAGAACAGAAGAAAACGGAGATGATATTTTAATGGCGACGAGGACATAAGAGCGACTCATATTCTGTATTAACACCGCACAAGCACCATCCCTGATGCAACGCATCCTTAACCTGTCATACACATCCCTCTGTCGTCGTCACTCTATCATATATACCCTTCTTTTGACGTTACCCCATCACATACACCCTTCTTTTGTCGTTACCCCATGATATATACCCATCTTTTGTCGTTACTCTATTACATACACCCCTCTTCTGTCGTTACCCTATCATATATACCCCTGTTTTGTTGTCACCCCTTCATATACGCCCCATCTTTTTCGTTATCCTATCATATATACCCCTGTTTTGTTGTCACCCCTTCATATACGCCCCATCTTTTGTTGTTACCCTATCATATATACCCCTGTTTTGTTGTCACCCCTTCATATACGCCACCTCTTCTGTTGTCACCGCTTCATATACGCCCCCTCTTTTGTCGTTACCCTATTATATCTACCCGTCTTTTGCTGTCACCTCTTCATATACGCCCCATCTTTTGTCGTTACCCTATCACATATACCTCTGTTTTGTTGTCACCCATTCACATACGCCCCATCTTTTGTCGTTACCCTATCATATATACCCCTTTTTTGCTGTCACCCCTTCATATATGCCCCCACTTTTGTCGTTACCCTATCATATATACCCCTGTTTTGTTGTCACCCCTTCATATACGTCCCCTCTTTTGTCGGTACCCCATCACATGCACCCTTCTTTTGTTGTTACCCTTACATATATACCCCTGTTTTTCTGTCACACCTTCATATACGCCCCATCTTTGTTCGTTACCTATCACATATACCCCTGTGTTGCTGCCACCCCTTCATATACGCCCCATCTGTTGTCGTTACCCCATCACATACACCCTTCTTTTGTCGTTACCCTATCATATATACCCCTGTTTGGTTGTCACTCCTTTTCGTCGTTACCCTATTGTATATACCCCTGTTTTGTTGTCACCCCTTCATATACGCCCCCTCTTTTGTCGGGTATGGTGAAAAACAGTGAGAGGCAACATACAGGAGGTACAGACCTTCATGGCCATGGTGAAAAACAGTGAGAGGCAACATACAGGAGGTACAGACCTTCATGGCCATGGTGAAAAACAGTGAGAGGCAACATACAGGAGGTACAAACCTTCATGGCCATGGTGAAAAACAGTGAGAGGCAACATACAGGAGGTACAGACCTTCATGGCCATGGTGCAAAACAGTGAGAGGCAACATACAGGAGGTACAGACCTTCATGGCGATGGTGCAAAACAGTGAGAGGCAACATACAGGAGGTACAAACCTTCATGGCCATGGTGAAAAACAGTGAGAGGCAACATACAGGAGGTACAGACCTTCATGGCCATGGTGCAAAACAGTGAGAGGCAACATACAGGAGGTACAGACCTTCATGGCGATGGTGCAAAACAGTGAGAGGCAACATACAGGAGGTACAGACCTTCATGGCCATGGTGAAAAACAGTGAGAGGCAACATACAGGAGGTACAGACCTTCATGGCCATGGTGCAAAACAGTGAGAGGCAACATACAGGAGGTACAGACCTTCATGGCCATGGTGAAAAACAGTGAGAGGCAACATACAGGAGGTACAGACCTTCATGGCCATGGTGAAAAACAGTGAGAGGCAACATACAGGAGGTACAGACCTTCATGGCCATGGTGAAAAACAGTGAGAGGCAACATACAGGAGGTACAGACCTTCATGGCCATGGTGCAAAACAGTGAGAGGCAACATACAGGAGGTACAGACCTTCATGGCCATGGTGAAAAACAGTGAGAGGCAACATACAGGAGGTACAGACCTTCATGGCCATGGTGAAAAACAGTGAGAGGCAACATACAGGAGGTACAGACCTTCATGGCGATGGTGAAAAACAGTGAGAGGCAACATACAGGAGGTACAGACCTTCATGGCCATGGTGCAAAACAGTGAGAGGCAACATACAGGAGGTACAGACCTTCATGGCCATGGTGAAAAACAGTGAGAGGCAACATACAGGAGGTACAGACCTTCATGGCCATGGTGCAAAACAGTGAGAGGCAACATACAGGAGGTACAGACCTTCATGGCCATGGTGCAAAACAGTGAGAGGCAACATACAGGAGGTACAGACCTTCATGGCCATGGTGCAAAACAGTGAGAGGCAACATACAGGAGGTACAGACCTTCATGGCCATGGTGAAAAACAGTGAGAGGCAACATACAGGAGGTACAGACCTTCATGGCCATGGTGAAAAACAGTGAGAGGCAACATACAGGAGGTACAGACCTTCATGGCCATGGTGCAAAACAGTGAGAGGCAACATACAGGAGGTACAGACCTTCATGGCGATGGTGAAAAACAGTGAGAGGCAACATACAGGAGGTACAGACCTTCATGGCGATGGTGAAAAACAGTGAGAGGCAACATACAGGAGGTACAGACCTTCATGGCGATGGTGAAAAACAGTGAGAGGCAACATACAGGAGGTACAGACCTTCATGGCCATGGTGAAAAACAGTGAGAGGCAACATACAGGAGGTACAGACCTTCATGGCCATGGTGCAAAACAGTGAGAGGCAAGATACAGGAGGTACAGACCTTCATGGCCATGGTGCAAAACAGTGAGAGGCAACATACAGGAGGTACAGACCTTCATGGCTATGGTGAAAAACAGTGAGAGGCAAGATACAGGAGGTACAGACCTTCATGGCCATGGTGCAAAACAGTGAGAGGCAACATACAGGAGGTACAGACCTTCATGGCCATGGTGCAAAACAGTGAGAGGCAACATACAGGAAGTACAGACCTTCATGGCCATGGTGAAAAACAGTGAGAGGCAACATACAGGAGGTACAGACCTTCATGGCCATGGTGAAAAACAGTGAGAGGCAACATACAGGAGGTACAGACCTTCATGGCCATGGTGCAAAACAGTGAGAGGCAACATACAGGAGGTACAGACCTTCATGGCCATGGTGAAAAACAGTGAGAGGCAACATACAGGAGGTACAGACCTTCATGGCCATGGTGCAAAACAGTGAGAGGCAACATACAGGAGGTACAGACCTTCATGGCGATGGTGAAAAACAGTGAGAGGCAACATACAGGAGGTACAGACCTTCATGGCCATGGTGCAAAACAGCGAGAGGCAACATACAGGAGGTACAGACCTTCATGGCCATGGTGAAAAACAGTGAGAGGCAACATACAGGAGGTACAGACCTTCATGGCCATGGTGAAAAACAGTGAGAGGCAACATACAGGAGGAACAGACCTTCATGGCCATGGTGCAAAACAGTGAGAGGCAACATACAGGAGGTACAGACCTTCATGGCCATGGTGAAAAACAGTGAGAGGCAACATACAGGAGGTACAGACCTTCATGGCCATGGTGAAAAACAGTGAGAGGCAACATACAGGAGGTACAGACCTTCATGGCCATGGTGCAAAACAGTGAGAGGCAACATACAGGAGGTACAGACCTTCATGGCCATGGTGAAAAACAGTGAGAGGCAACATACGGGAGGTACAGACCTTCATGGCCATGGTGAAAAACAGTGAGAGGCAACATACAGGAGGTACAGACCTTCATGGCCATGGTGAAAAACAGTGAGAGGCAACATACAGGAGGTACAGACCTTCATGGCGATGGTGAAAAACAGTGAGAGGCAACATACAGGAGGTACAGACCTTCATGGCCATGGTGAAAAACAGTGAGAGGCAACATACAGGAGGTACAGACCTTCATGGCCATGGTGAAAAACAGTGAGAGGCAACATACAGGAGGTACAGACCTTCATGGCCATGGTGAAAAACAGTGAGAGGCAACATACAGGAGGTACAGACCTTCATGGCCATGGTGAAAAACAGTGAGAGGCAACATACAGGAGGTACAGACCTTCATGGCCATGGTGAAAAACAGTGAGAGGCAACATACAGGAGGTACAGACCTTCATGGCCATGGTGAAAAACAGTGAGAGGCAACATACAGGAGGTACAGACCTTCATGGCCATGGTGAAAAACAGTGAGAGGCAACATACAGGAGGTACAGACCTTCATGGCGATGGTGAAAAACAGTGAGAGGCAACATACAGGAGGTACAGACCTTCATGGCCATGGTGAAAAACAGTGAGAGGCAACATACGGGAGGTACAGACCTTCATGGCCATGGTGCAAAACAGCGAGAGGCAACATACAGGAGGTACAGACCTTCATGGCCATGGTGAAAAACAGTGAGAGGCAACATACAGGAGGTACAGACCTTCATGGCCATGGTGAAAAACAGTGAGAGGCAACATACAGGAGGAACAGACCTTCATGGCCATGGTGCAAAACAGTGAGAGGCAACATACAGGAGGTACAGACCTTCATGGCCATGGTGAAAAACAGTGAGAGGCAACATACAGGAGGTACAGACCTTCATGGCCATGGTGAAAAACAGTGAGAGGCAACATACAGGAGGTACAGACCTTCATGGCCATGGTGCAAAACAGTGAGAGGCAACATACAGGAGGTACAGACCTTCATGGCCATGGTGAAAAACAGTGAGAGGCAACATACAGGAGGTACAGACCTTCATGGCCATGGTGAAAAACAGTGAGAGGCAACATACAGGAGGTACAGACCTTCATGGCCATGGTGAAAAACAGTGAGAGGCAACATACAGGAGGTACAGACCTTCATGGCGATGGTGAAAAACAGTGAGAGGCAACATACAGGAGGTACAGACCTTCATGGCCATGGTGAAAAACAGTGAGAGGCAACATACAGGAGGTACAGACCTTCATGGCCATGGTGAAAAACAGTGAGAGGCAACATACAGGAGGTACAGACCTTCATGGCCATGGTGAAAAACAGTGAGAGGCAACATACAGGAGGTACAGACCTTCATGGCCATGGTGAAAAACAGTGAGAGGCAACATACAGGAGGTACAGACCTTCATGGCCATGGTGAAAAACAGTGAGAGGCAACATACAGGAGGTACAAACCTTCATGGCCATGGTGAAAAACAGTGAGAGGCAACATACAGGAGGTACAGACCTTCATGGCCATGGTGAAAAACAGTGAGAGGCAACATACAGGAGGTACAGACCTTCATGGCGATGGTGAAAAACAGTGAGAGGCAACATACAGGAGGTACAGACCTTCATGGCCATGGTGAAAAACAGTGAGAGGCAACATACGGGAGGTACAGACCTTCATGGCCATGGTGAAAAACAGTGAGAGGCAACATACAGGAGGTACAGACCTTCATGGCGATGCTGCGGGGGTTATCATAGCTGACCCACTGGTTGCCCCGAATGGCAAAGGGAAACTTCTGCCTGGAGTCCCATCTTCGGGTGGAATCCGATGAGAACTTGTCGCACACCTTAAGAGAGATGTATCATATATGTATTCATATTCGTATCTAGCACAGTATCAATCGCATATTAATCACAGTATTCGCATATAAATCCTATGTATTCATTTACCATATCGACATATATAGCCAACCCAATAATTCGTTTACCTCCGTTGATTGAGGTGGTCTCTAAAGCCTGGTGGCGTCCAAGGCACCAGTGGTCGACAGCATGTCGTGTGGTTGGCTTACCTCGAAGTAAGCCAGTGTCCCTTGGATCTGGGTGTATTTTCCAGGCAGACCTGGCCCCACAGCTGGGGCGCCTACTGACATTTTGTCATCCTTCGCCAATGTGAAGGTTCGCGCCTGCGCAGACAGCCCCACCACCAGTTTCCGTTTGGCAGCGCCGCCTTGTAACCACCGCTTGACGGCCCAGTTCTGATCAAAGATGAAAGGAGACTGATTGCTGGGCAGACCTTGGAGAGTAAAGTGCGTATATATGTATATCGGTGCTATGGCAGTGCTATAGCGCTGTTATATAGGTGTTATAGCGGTGTTATAGAGGTGTTATAGAGGTGTTATAGCGGTGTTATAGCGGTGTTATAGAGGTGTTATAGCGGTGTTATAGCGGTGTTATAGCGGTGTTATAGCGTGTTGTAGCGGTGTTATAGAGGTGTTATAGCGGTGTTATAGCGTGTTATAGAGGTGTTATAGCGGTGTTATAGAGGTGTTATAGAGGTGTTATAGCGGTGTTATAGAGGTGTTATAGCGGTGTTATAGCGGTGTTATAGGGGTGTTATAGCGGTGTTATAGCGATGTTATAGAGGTGTTATAGCGGTGTTATAGCGTGTTATAGAGGTGTTATAGCGGTGTTATAGAGGTGTTATATAGGTGTTATAGCGGTGTTATAGCGTGTTATAGCGGTGTTATAGGGGTATTATAGCGGTGTTATAGCGGTGTTATAGCGGTGTTATAGAGGTGTTATAGCGGTGTTATAGGGGTGTTATAGCGGTGTTATAGGTGTGTTATAGCGGTGTTATAGAGGTGTTATAGCGGTGTTATAGCGGTGTTATAGCGTGTTATAGCGGTGTTATAGAGGTGTTATAGCGGTGTTATAGGGGTGTTATAGCGGTGTTATAGCGGTGTTATAGAGGTGTTATAGCGGTGTTATAGCGGTGTTATAGCGTGTTATAGCGGTGTTATAGCGGTGTTATAGCGGTACTATGACGATGATACCCTATTTCGCGGTGTTATAACAGTTTCATAGCATTGCCCTCAAATTTTATTCAAACGTTCACCTTTTTTATCGGCTCTGACAAACTCCGTGTTCCTAATCCAAAATACAACCTGGGGTTCGGGTGATACGCTAAAGCAATGCTTTGAGTAAATATTGGAATCCATTACGCCTACCACATTGTTTGCAGGGTTGAATTTCTCGTTGCCTATTCGGGCCAATAGTGGGGCATTTCCTCCGGTGAATCTATCCCAGCTCCCGTGGAAGTCATAGGTCATCAGGCTGATGAAGTCAACGGTCCTGGCGATTAAAGCAATATGCTTACATGCGCCATCTTAGATTTTGTACATTTTAGAATCAAGACTAAATTATCTCAAAATTTATGATGCATATGTTTTTATATCTCTTTCAATCTGTAAAACAAACATTTCAACATAAAACTGCGCGGTTTATTTTTATCGCGCGCGGACGTGATAGCGAGCTGCGGTCGACATCACACACAAAATAGCGAACTGCGAACAGGCGCGTAGGGTTATAAAGCCGGCCACCAACTTCTGCTCCGTTGACCAAAATGCTTCTCTCCGGATAGCCCGCAGGCTTTCAGGATTGAAACTCATAACAGAGTGTACTTATTTGACATGGAGAAGAGGTTGGTAATACAAAAAAATACGGAATATATTGCTTTAATATGTTAGGCTATAACGAAGTCAAGTGAGTATCGATCAGAAGCCAAGAGATTACGCTTTCCGTCAATGTGAAATGGGACGAAATGTGATAATACAGTGACACATGGCGCAATGACCAGCGACTGATGATACGGTGACACATGGCGCATTGACCAGCGACAGATGATACGGTGACACATGGCGCATTGACCAGCGACAGATGATACGGTGACACATGGCGCATTGACCAGCGAATGATGATACGGTGACACATGGGGCATTGACCAGCCACTGATGATACGGTTACACATGGCGCATTGACCAGCGACAGATGATACGGTGACACATGGCGCATTAACCAGCGAATGATGATACGGTGACACATGGGGCATTGACCAGCCACTGATGATACGGTTACACATGGCGCATTGACCAGCGACTGATGATACGGTGACACATGGCGCATTGACCAGCGACTGATGATACGGTGACACATGGCGCATTAACCAGCCACTGGTGATACGGTGACACATGGCGCATTGGCCAGCGACTGATGATACGGTGACACATGACGCATTGACCAGCGACTGATTATACCGTGACACATGGCGCATTGACCAGCTACTGATGATACGGTGACACATGGCGCATTGGCCAGCGACTGATGATACGGTGACACATGGCGCATTAACCAGCCACTGATGATACGGTGACACATGGCGCATTGACCAGCCACTGATAATACGGTGACACATGGCGCATTAACCAGCCATTGATGATACGCTGACACATGGCGCATTAACCAGCGACTGGTGATACGGTGACACATGGCGCATTGACCACCGACTGATGATACGGTGACACATGGCGCATTGACCAGCGACTGATTATACCGTGACACATGGCGCATTGACCAGCTACTGATGATACGGTGACACATGGCGCATTGGCCAGCGACTGATGATACGGTGACACATGGCGCATTGACCAGCGACTGATTATACCGTGACACGTGGCGCATTGACCAGCTACTGATGATACGGTGACACATGGCGCATTGGCCAGCGACTGATGATACGGTGACACATGGCGCATTAACCAGCCACTGATGATATGGTGACACATGGCGCATTGACCAGCCACTGATAATACGGTGACACATGGCGCATTAACCAGCCTTTGATGATACGCTGACACATGGCGCATTGACCAGCCACTGGTGATAGGGTGACACATGGCGCATTGACCAGCGACCGATGATACGGTGACACATGGCGCATTGGCCAGCCACTGATGATACGGTGACACATGGCGCATTAACCAGCTACTGATAATACGGTGACACATGGCGCATTGACCAGCCACTGATGATAGGGTGGCACATGGCGCATTAACCAGCCACTGATGATACGGTGACACATGGCGCATTAACCAGCCACAGATGATACGGTGACACATGGCGCATTAACCAGCCACTGATGATACGGTGACACATGGCGCATTGACCAGCCACTGATAGTACGGTGACACATGGCGCATTAACCAGCCACTGATGATACGGTGACACATGGCGCATTGACCAGCCACTGATGATACGGTGACACATGGCGCATTAACCAGCCACTGATGATACGGTGACACATGGCGCATTAACCAGCCACTGATAATACGGTGACACATGGCGCATTAACCAGCTACTGATGATACGGTGACACATGGCGCATTGACCAGCCACTGGTGATAGGGTGACACATGGCGCATTGACCAGCGACCGATGATACGGTGACACATGGCGCATTGACCAGCCACTGATGATACGGTGACACATGGCGCATTGACCAGCCACTGGTGATAGGGTGACACATGGCGCATTGACCAGCGACCGAAGTACGGTGACACATGGCGCATTGACCAGCCACTGATGATACGGTGACACATGGCGCATTAACCAGCCACTGATGATACGGTGACACATGGCGCATTAACCAGCCACTGATGATACGGTGACACATGGCGCATTGACCAGCCACTGGTGATAGGGTGACACATGGCGCATTGACCAGCGACCGATGATACGGTGACACATGGCGCATTGACCAGCCACTGATGATACGGTGACACATGGCGCATTAACCAGCTACTGATAATACGGTGACACATGGCGCATTGACCAGCCACTGATGATAGGGTGGCACATGGCGCATTAACCAGCCACTGATGATACGGTGACACATGGCGCATTAACCAGCCACTGATGATACGGTGACACATGGCGCATTAACCAGCCACTGATGATACGGTGACACATGGCGCATTGACCACCGACTGATTATACCGTGACACATGGCGCATTAACCAGCTACTGATGATACGGTGACACATGGCGCATTGGCCAGCGACTGATGATACGGTGACACATGGCGCATTAACCAGCCACTGATGATATGGTGACACATGGCGCATTGACCAGCCACTGATAATACGGTGACACATGGCGCATTAACCAGCCTTTGATGATACGCTGACACATGGCGCATTAACCAGCGACTGGTGATACGGTGACACATGGCGCATTGACCAGCCACTGATGATAGGGTGACGCATGGCGCATTGACCAGCAACTGATGATACGGTGACACATGGCGCATTGACCAGCCACTGGTGATAGGGTGACACATGGCGCATTGACCAGCGACCGATGATACGGTGACACATGGCGCATTGGCCAGCCACTGATGATACGGTGACACATGGCGCATTAACCAGCCACTGATGATATGGTGACACATGGCGCATTGACCAGCCACTGATAATACGGTGACACATGGCGCATTAACCAGCCTTTGATGATACGCTGACACATGGCGCATTAACCAGCGACTGGTGATACGGTGACACATGGCGCATTGACCAGCCACTGATGATAGGGTGACGCATGGCGCATTGACCAGCAACTGATGATACGGTGACACATGGCGCATTGACCAGCCACTGGTGATAGGGTGACACATGGCGCATTGACCAGCGACCGATGATACGGTGACACATGGCGCATTGGCCAGCCACTGATGATACGGTGACACATGGCGCATTAACCAGCTACTGATAATACGGTGACACATGGCGCATTGACCAGCCACTGATGATAGGGTGGCACATGGCGCATTAACCAGCCACTGATGATACGGTGACACATGGCGCATTAACCAGCCACAGATGATACGGTGACACATGGCGCATTAACCAGCCACTGATGATACGGTGACACATGGCGCATTGACCAGCCACTGATAGTACGGTGACACATGGCGCATTAACCAGCCACTGATGATACGGTGACACATGGCGCATTGACCAGCCACTGATGATACGGTGACACATGGCGCATTAACCAGCCACTGATGATACGGTGACACATGGCGCATTAACCAGCCACTGATAATACGGTGACACATGGCGCATTAACCAGCTACTGATGATACGGTGACACATGGCGCATTGACCAGCCACTGGTGATAGGGTGACACATGGCGCATTGACCAGCGACCGATGATACGGTGACACATGGCGCATTGACCAGCCACTGATGATACGGTGACACATGGCGCATTGACCAGCCACTGGTGATAGGGTGACACATGGCGCATTGACCAGCGACCGATGATACGGTGACACATGGCGCATTGACCAGCCACTGATGATACGGTGACACATGGCGCATTAACCAGCCACTGATGATACGGTGACACATGGCGCATTAACCAGCCACTGATGATACGGTGACACATGGCGCATTGACCAGCCACTGGTGATAGGGTGACACATGGCGCATTGACCAGCGACCGATGATACGGTGACACATGGCGCATTGACCAGCCACTGATGATACGGTGACACATGGCGCATTAACCAGCTACTGATAATACGGTGACACATGGCGCATTGACCAGCCACTGATGATAGGGTGGCACATGGCGCATTAACCAGCCACTGATGATACGGTGACACATGGCGCATTAACCAGCCACTGATGATACGGTGACACATGGCGCATTAACCAGCCACTGATGATACGGTGACACATGGCGCATTGACCACCGACTGATGATAGGGTGACACATGGCGCATTAACCAGCTACTGATAATACGGTGACACATGGCGCATTGACCAGCCACTGATGATAGGGTGGCACATGGCGCATTAACCAGCCACTGATGATACGGTGACACATGGCGCATTAACCAGCCACTGATGATACGGTGACACATGGCGCATTAACCAGCCACTGATGATACGGTGACACATGGCGCATTGACCACCGACTGATGATACGGTGACACATGGCGCATTAACCAGCTACTGATGATACGGTGACACATGGCGCATTAACCAGTGACTGATGATACGGTGACACATGGCGCATTGAAGAGTCACTGATGATACGGTGACACATGGCGCATTGACCAGCCAATGATGATACGGTGACACATGGCGCATTGACCAGCCACTGATGATACGGTGACACATGGCGCATTGACCAGCCACTGATGATACGGTGACACATGGCGCATTGACCAGTCACTGATGATACGGTGACAAATGGCGCATTGACCAGCGACAGATGATACGGTGACACATGGCGCATTGACCACCGACTGATGATACGGTGACACATGGCGCATTGACCAGCCACTGATGATACGGTGACACATGGCGCATTAACCAGCCACTGATGATACGGTGACACATGGCGCATTGACCACCGACTGATGATACGGTGACACATGGCGCATTAACCAGCTACTGATGATACGGTGACACATGGCGCATTAACCAGTGACTGATGATACGGTGACACATGGCGCATTGACCAGTCACTGATGATACGGTGACACATGGCGCATTGACCAGCGACTGATGATACGGTGACACATGGCGCATTGACCAGCGACTGATGATACGGTGACACATGGCGCATTGACCAGCGACTGATGATACGGTGACACATGGCGCATTGACCAGCCACTGATGATACAGTGACACATGGCGCATTGACCAGCCACTGATCATACAGTGACACATAACGCTTTGACCAGCGACTGGTGATACGCTGACACATGGCGCATTAACCAGCCACTGATGATACGGTGACACATAACGCTTTGACCAGCGACTGGTGATACGGTGACACATGGCGCATTAACTGGCCACTGGTGGTCTAGTGACACATAACGCTTTGACCAGCGACTGGTGATACGCTGACACATGGCGCATTAACCAGCCACTGATGATACGGTGACACATAACGCTTTGACCAGCGACTGGTGATACGGTGACACATGGCGCATTAACCAGCCACTGGTGATACGGTGACAAATGGCGCATTAACCAGCGACTGGTGATAGGGTGACACATGGCGCATTAACCAGCGACTGGTGATACGGTGACACATAGCGCATTAACCAGCCACTGGTGATACGGTGACACATAAAGCTTTGACCTGCGACTGGTGATACGGTGACACATGGCGCATTAACCAGCTACTGATGATACGGTGATACATGGCGCATTAACTAGTGACTGATGATACGGTGACACATGGCGCATTGACCAGCCACTGATGATACAGTGACACATGGCGCATTAACCAGCCACTGATGATACGGTGACACATGGCGCATTAACCAGTGGCTGATGATAAGGTGACACATGGGGCATTGACCAGTGACTGATGATACGGTGACAAATGGCGCATTTACTAGTGACTGATAATACGGTGACACATGGCGCATTAACTAGTGACTGATGATACGGTGACACATGGCGCATTGACCAGCCACTGATGTTACGGTGACACATAGGGCATTAACCAGCCACTGGTGATACGGTGACACATAACGCTTTGACCAGCGACTGGTGATACGGTGACACATGGCGCATTGACCAGCGACTGGTGATACGGTGACACATGGCGCATTGACCAGCGACTGGTGATACGGTGACACATGGCGCATTGACCAGCGACTGGTGATACGGTGACACATGGCGCATTAACCAGTGACTGATGATACGGTGACACATGGCGCATTGACCAGCGACTGATGATAAGGTGACACATGGCGCATTGACCAGCGACTGGTGATACGCTGACACATGGCGCATTAGCCAGCTACTGATAATACGGTGACACATGGCGCATTGACCAGCCACTGATGATAGGGTGACACATGGCGCATTAACCAGCCACTGGTGATACGGTGACACATGGCGCATTGACCACCGACTGATGATACGGTGACACATGGCGCATTAACCAGCTACTGATAATACGGTGACACATGGGGCATTGACCAGCCACTGATGATAGGGTGACACATGGCGCATTAACCAGCCACTGGTGATACGGTGACACATGGCGCATTGACCAGCGACCGATGATACGGTGACACATGGCGCATTGACCAGCCACTGATGATACGGTGACACATGGCGCATTAACCAGCTACTGATAATACGGTGACACATGGCGCATTGACCAGCCACTGATGATAGGGTGACACATGGCGCATTGACCAGCGACCGATGATACGGTGACACATGGCGCATTGACCAGCCACTGATGATACGGTGACACATGGCGCATTAACCAGCTACTGATAATACGGTGACACATGGCGCATTGACCAGCCACTGATGATAGGGTGGCACATGGCGCATTAACCAGCCACTGATGATACGGTGACACATGGCGCATTAACCAGCCACTGATGATACGGTGACACATGGCGCATTAACCAGCCACTGATGATACGGTGACACATGGCGCATTGACCACCGACTGATGATACGGTGACACATGGCGCATTAACCAGCTACTGATGATACGGTGACACATGGCGCATTAACCAGTGACTGATGATACGGTGACACATGGCGCATTGAAGAGTCACTGATGATACGGTGACACATGGCGCATTGATCAGCCAATGATGATACGGTGACACATGGCGCATTGACCAGCCACTGATGATACGGTGACACATGGCGCATTGACCAGCCACTGATGATACGGTGACACATGGCGCATTGACCAGTCACTGATGATACGGTGACAAATGGCGCATTGACCAGCGACAGATGATACGGTGACACATGGCGCATTGACCACCGACTGATGATACGGTGACACATGGCGCATTGACCAGCCACTGATGATACGGTGACACATGGCGCATTAACCAGCCACTGATGATACGGTGACACATGGCGCATTGACCACCGACTGATGATACGGTGACACATGGCGCATTAACCAGCTACTGATGATACGGTGACACATGGCGCATTAACCAGTGACTGATGATACGGTGACACATGGCGCATTGACCAGTCACTGGTGATACGGTGACACATGGCGCATTGACCAGCGACTGATGATACGGTGACACATGGCGCATTGACCAGCCACTGATGATACGGTGACACATGGCGCATTGACCAGTGACTGATGATACGGTGACACATGGCGCATTGACCAGCGACTGATGATAAGGTGACACATGGCGCATTGACCAGCGACTGATGATACATTGACACATGGCGCATTAACCACCGACTGATGATACAGTGACACATGGCGCATTGACCAGCCACTGATGATACAGTGACACATAACGCTTTGACCAGCGACTGGTGATACGCTGACACATGGCGCATTAACCAGCCACTGATGATACGGTGACACATAACGCTTTGACCAGCGACTGGTGATACGGTGACACATGGCGCATTAACTGGCCACTGGTGGTCTAGTGACACATTACGCTTTGACCAGCGACTGGTGATACGCTGACACATGGCGCATTAACCAGCCACTGATGATACGGTGACACATAACGCTTTGACCAGCGACTGGTGATACGGTGACACATGGCGCATTAACCAGCCACTGGTGATACGGTGACACATGGCGCATTAACCAGCGACTGGTGATAGGGTGACACATGGCGCATTAACCAGCGACTGGTGATACGGTGACACATAGCGCATTAACCAGCCACTGGTGATACGGTGACACATAAAGCTTTGACCTGCGACTGGTGATACGGTGACACATGGCGCATTAACCAGCTACTGATGATATGGTGATACATGGCGCATTAACTAGTGACTGATGATACGGTGACACATGGCGCATTGACCAGCCACTGATGATACAGTGACACATGGCGCATTAACCAGCCACTGATGATACGGTGACACATGGCGCATTAACCAGTGGCTGATGATAAGGTGACACATGGGGCATTGACCAGTGACTGATGATACGGTGACAAATGGCGCATTTACTAGTGACTGATAATACGGTGACACATGGCGCATTAACTAGTGACTGATGATACGGTGACACATGGCGCATTGACCAGCCACTGATGATACGGTGACACATAGGGCATTAACCAGCCACTGGTGATACGGTGACACATAACGCTTTGACCAGCGACTGGTGATACGGTGACAAATGGCGCATTAACCAGCGACTGGTGATACGGTGACACATGGCGCATTGACCAGCCACTGATGATACGGTGACACATGGCGCATTAACCAGCCACTGGTGATACGGTGACACATGGCGCATTAACCAGCCGCTGATGATACGGTGAAACATGGCGCATTGACCAGTGACTGATGATACGGTGACAAATGGCGCATTAACCAGTGTCTGATGATAAGGTGACACATGGCGCATTAACTAGTGACTGATGATACGGTGACACATGGCGCATTGACCAGCCACTGATGATACGCCGACACATGGCGCATTGACCAGCCACTGATGATACGGTGACACATGGCGCATTGACCAGCCACTGATGATACGGTGACACATGGCGCATTAACCACCGACTGGTGATACGGTGACACATGGCGCATTGACCAGCCACTGATGATACGGTGACACATGGCGCATTAACCAGCCACTGATGATACGGTGACACATGGCGCATTGACCAGCCACTGATGATACGGTGACACATGGCGCATTAACCAGCCACTGGTGATACGGTGACACATGGCGCATTAACCAGCCGCTGATGATACGGTGACACATGGCGCATTGACCAGCGACTGATGATACGGTGACACATGGCGCATTGACCACCGACTGATGATACGGTGACACATGGCCTATTGACCAGCCGTTGATGATACGGTGACACATGGCGCATTAAGCAGTGACTGATGATACGATGTCACACGGCGCATTAACCTGCCACTGATGATACGGTGACACATGGCGCATTGACCAGCGACTGGTGATACGGTGACACATGGCGCATTGACCAGCGACTGGTGATACGGTGACACATGGCGCATTAACCAGTGACTGATGATACGGTGACACATGGCGCATTGACCAGCGACTGATGATAAGGTGACACATGGCGCATTGACCAGCGACTGGTGATACGCTGACACATGGCGCATTAGCCAGCTACTGATACTACGGTGACACATGGCGCATTGACCAGCCACTGATGATAGGGTGACACATGGCGCATTAACCAGCCACTGGTGATACGGTGACACATGGCGCATTGACCACCGACTGATGATACGGTGACACATGGCGCATTAACCAGCTACTGAGGATACGGTGACACATGGCGCATTGACCAGCGACCGATGATACGGTGACACATGGCGCATTGACCAGCCACTGATGATACGGTGACACATGGCGCATTAACCAGCTACTGATAATACGGTGACACATGGCGCATTGACCAGCCACTGATGATAGGGTGACACATGGCGCATTGACCAGCGACCGATGATACGGTGACACATGGCGCATTGACCAGCCACTGATGATACGGTGACACATGGCGCATTAACCAGCTACTGATAATACGGTGACACATGGCGCATTGACCAGCCACTGATGATAGGGTGGCACATGGCGCATTAACCAGCCACTGATGATACGGTGACACATGGCGCATTAACCAGCCACTGATGATACGGTGACACATGGCGCATTAACCACCACTGATGATACGGTGACACATGGCGCATTGACCACCGACTGATGATACGGTGACACATGGCGCATTAACCAGCTACTGATGATACGGTGACACATGGCGCATTAACCAGTGACTGATGATACGGTGACACATGGCGCATTGAAGAGTCACTGATGATACGGTGACACATGGCGCATTGACCAGCCAATGATGATACGGTGACACATGGCGCATTGACCAGCCACTGATGATACGGTGACACATGGCGCATTGACCAGCCACTGATGATACGGTGACACATGGCGCATTAACCAGTGACTGATGATACGGTGACACATGGCACATTGACCAGCGACTGGTGATACGCTGACACATGGCGCATTGACCAGCCACTGATGATACGGTGACACATGGCGCATTGACCAGCCACTGATGATACGGTGACACATGGCGCATTGACCAGCCACTGATGACACGGTGACACATGGCGCATTAACCAGCGACTGATGATAAGGTGACACATGGCGCATTGACCAGTGACTGATGATACGGTGACATATGGCGCATTGACCAGCCACTGATGATACGGTGACACATGGCGCATTAACCAGCCACTGATGATACGGTGACACATGGCGCATTAACCAGTGGCTGATGATAAGGTGACACATGGCGCATTGACCAGTGACTGATGATACGGTGACACATGGCGCATTAACCAGCGACTGGTGATACGGTGACACATAGGGCATTAACCAGCCACTGGTGATACGGTGACACATAGCGCATTAACCAGCCACTGGTGATACGGTGACACATAACGCTTTGACCAGCGACTGGTGATACGGTGACACATGGCGCATTAACCAGCGACTGGTGATACGGTGACACATGGCGCATTGACCAGCCACTGATGATACGGTGACACATGGCGCATTAACCAGCCACTGGTGATACGGTGACACATAACGCTTTGACCAGCGACTGGTGATACGGTGACACATGGCGCATTAACCAGCGACTTGTGATACGGTGACACATAGGGCATTAACCAGCCACTGGTGATACGGTGACACATAGCGCATTAACCAGCCACTGGTGATACGGTGACACATAACGCTTTGACCAGCGACTGGTGATACGGTGACACATGGCGCATTAACCAGCGACTGGTGATACGGTGACACATGGCGCATTGACCAGCCACTGATGATACGGTGACACATAGCGCATTAACCAGCCACTGGTGATACGGTGACACATAACGCTTTGACCAGCGACTGGTGATACGGTGACACATGGCGCATTAACCAGCGACTTGTGATACGGTGACACATAGGGCATTAACCAGCCACTGGTGATACGGTGACACATAGCGCATTAACCAGCCACTGGTGATACGGTGACACATAACGCTTTGACCAGCGACTGGTGATACGGTGACACATGGCGCATTAACCAGCGACTGGTGATACGGTGACACATGGCGCATTGACCAGCCACTGATGATACGGTGACACATGGCGCATTAACCAGCGACTTGTGATACGGTGACACATAGGGCATTAACCAGCCACTGGTGATACGGTGACACATAGCGCATTAACCAGCCACTGGTGATACGGTGACACATCACGCTTTGACCAGCGACTGGTGATACGGTGACACATGGCGCATTAACCAGCGACTGGTGATACGGTGACACATGGCGCATTGACCAGCCACTGGTGATACGGTGACACATAGCGCATTAACCAGCCACTGGTGATACGGTGACACATAACGCTTTGACCAGCGACTGGTGATACGGTGACACATGGCGCATTAACCAGCGACTGGTGATACGGTGACACATGGCGCATTAACCAGCGACTGGTGATACGGTGACACATGGCGCATTAACCAGCCACTGGTGATACGGTGACACATAACGCTTTGACCAGCGACTGGTGATACGGTGACACATGGCGCATTAACCGGCGACTGGTGATACGGTGACACATGGCGCATTGACCAGCCACTGATGATACGGTGACACATGGCGCATTAACCAGTGACTGATGATACGGTGACACATGGCGCATTGACCAGCGACTGGTGATACGGTGACACATGGCGCATTAACCAGTGACTGATGATACGGTGACACATGGCGCATTGACCAGCCACTGATGATAGGGTGACACATGGCGCATTGACCAGCGACCGATGATACGGTGACACATGGCGCATTGACCAGCCACTGATGATACGGTGACACATGGCGCATTAACCAGCTACTGATAATACGGTGACACATGGCGCATTGACCAGCCACTGATGATAGGGTGGCACATGGCGCATTAACCAGCCACTGATGATACGGTGACACATGGCGCATTAACCAGCCACTGATGATACGGTGACACATGGCGCATTAACCAGCCACTGATGATACGGTGACACATGGCGCATTGACCACCGACTGATGATACGGTGACACATGGCGCATTAACCAGCTACTGATGATACGGTGACACATGGCGCATTAACCAGTGACTGATGATACGGTGACACATGGCGCATTGAAGAGTCACTGATGATACGGTGACACATGGCGCATTGATCAGCCAATGATGATACGGTGACACATGGCGCATTGACCAGCCACTGATGATACGGTGACACATGGCGCATTGACCAGCCACTGATGATACGGTGACACATGGCGCATTGACCAGTCACTGATGATACGGTGACAAATGGCGCATTGACCAGCGACAGATGATACGGTGACACATGGCGCATTGACCACCGACTGATGATACGGTGACACATGGCGCATTGACCAGCCACTGATGATACGGTGACACATGGCGCATTAACCAGCCACTGATGATACGGTGACACATGGCGCATTGACCACCGACTGATGATACGGTGACACATGGCGCATTAACCAGCTACTGATGATACGGTGACACATGGCGCATTAACCAGTGACTGATGATACGGTGACACATGGCGCATTGACCAGTCACTGGTGATACGGTGACACATGGCGCATTGACCAGCGACTGATGATACGGTGACACATGGCGCATTGACCAGCCACTGATGATACGGTGACACATGGCGCATTGACCAGTGACTGATGATACGGTGACACATGGCGCATTGACCAGCGACTGATGATAAGGTGACACATGGCGCATTGACCAGCGACTGATGATACATTGACACATGGCGCATTAACCACCGACTGATGATACAGTGACACATGGCGCATTGACCAGCCACTGATGATACAGTGACACATAACGCTTTGACCAGCGACTGGTGATACGCTGACACATGGCGCATTAACCAGCCACTGATGATACGGTGACACATAACGCTTTGACCAGCGACTGGTGATACGGTGACACATGGCGCATTAACTGGCCACTGGTGGTCTAGTGACACATTACGCTTTGACCAGCGACTGGTGATACGCTGACACATGGCGCATTAACCAGCCACTGATGATACGGTGACACATAACGCTTTGACCAGCGACTGGTGATACGGTGACACATGGCGCATTAACCAGCCACTGGTGATACGGTGACACATGGCGCATTAACCAGCGACTGGTGATAGGGTGACACATGGCGCATTAACCAGCGACTGGTGATACGGTGACACATAGCGCATTAACCAGCCACTGGTGATACGGTGACACATAAAGCTTTGACCTGCGACTGGTGATACGGTGACACATGGCGCATTAACCAGCTACTGATGATATGGTGATACATGGCGCATTAACTAGTGACTGATGATACGGTGACACATGGCGCATTGACCAGCCACTGATGATACAGTGACACATGGCGCATTAACCAGCCACTGATGATACGGTGACACATGGCGCATTAACCAGTGGCTGATGATAAGGTGACACATGGGGCATTGACCAGTGACTGATGATACGGTGACAAATGGCGCATTTACTAGTGACTGATAATACGGTGACACATGGCGCATTAACTAGTGACTGATGATACGGTGACACATGGCGCATTGACCAGCCACTGATGATACGGTGACACATAGGGCATTAACCAGCCACTGGTGATACGGTGACACATAACGCTTTGACCAGCGACTGGTGATACGGTGACAAATGGCGCATTAACCAGCGACTGGTGATACGGTGACACATGGCGCATTGACCAGCCACTGATGATACGGTGACACATGGCGCATTAACCAGCCACTGGTGATACGGTGACACATGGCGCATTAACCAGCCGCTGATGATACGGTGAAACATGGCGCATTGACCAGTGACTGATGATACGGTGACAAATGGCGCATTAACCAGTGTCTGATGATAAGGTGACACATGGCGCATTAACTAGTGACTGATGATACGGTGACACATGGCGCATTGACCAGCCACTGATGATACGCCGACACATGGCGCATTGACCAGCCACTGATGATACGGTGACACATGGCGCATTGACCAGCCACTGATGATACGGTGACACATGGCGCATTAACCACCGACTGGTGATACGGTGACACATGGCGCATTGACCAGCCACTGATGATACGGTGACACATGGCGCATTAACCAGCCACTGATGATACGGTGACACATGGCGCATTGACCAGCCACTGATGATACGGTGACACATGGCGCATTAACCAGCCACTGGTGATACGGTGACACATGGCGCATTAACCAGCCGCTGATGATACGGTGACACATGGCGCATTGACCAGCGACTGATGATACGGTGACACATGGCGCATTGACCACCGACTGATGATACGGTGACACATGGCCTATTGACCAGCCGTTGATGATACGGTGACACATGGCGCATTAAGCAGTGACTGATGATACGATGTCACACGGCGCATTAACCTGCCACTGATGATACGGTGACACATGGCGCATTGACCAGCGACTGGTGATACGGTGACACATGGCGCATTGACCAGCGACTGGTGATACGGTGACACATGGCGCATTAACCAGTGACTGATGATACGGTGACACATGGCGCATTGACCAGCGACTGATGATAAGGTGACACATGGCGCATTGACCAGCGACTGGTGATACGCTGACACATGGCGCATTAGCCAGCTACTGATACTACGGTGACACATGGCGCATTGACCAGCCACTGATGATAGGGTGACACATGGCGCATTAACCAGCCACTGGTGATACGGTGACACATGGCGCATTGACCACCGACTGATGATACGGTGACACATGGCGCATTAACCAGCTACTGAGGATACGGTGACACATGGCGCATTGACCAGCGACCGATGATACGGTGACACATGGCGCATTGACCAGCCACTGATGATACGGTGACACATGGCGCATTAACCAGCTACTGATAATACGGTGACACATGGCGCATTGACCAGCCACTGATGATAGGGTGACACATGGCGCATTGACCAGCGACCGATGATACGGTGACACATGGCGCATTGACCAGCCACTGATGATACGGTGACACATGGCGCATTAACCAGCTACTGATAATACGGTGACACATGGCGCATTGACCAGCCACTGATGATAGGGTGGCACATGGCGCATTAACCAGCCACTGATGATACGGTGACACATGGCGCATTAACCAGCCACTGATGATACGGTGACACATGGCGCATTAACCACCACTGATGATACGGTGACACATGGCGCATTGACCACCGACTGATGATACGGTGACACATGGCGCATTAACCAGCTACTGATGATACGGTGACACATGGCGCATTAACCAGTGACTGATGATACGGTGACACATGGCGCATTGAAGAGTCACTGATGATACGGTGACACATGGCGCATTGACCAGCCAATGATGATACGGTGACACATGGCGCATTGACCAGCCACTGATGATACGGTGACACATGGCGCATTGACCAGCCACTGATGATACGGTGACACATGGCGCATTAACCAGTGACTGATGATACGGTGACACATGGCACATTGACCAGCGACTGGTGATACGCTGACACATGGCGCATTGACCAGCCACTGATGATACGGTGACACATGGCGCATTGACCAGCCACTGATGATACGGTGACACATGGCGCATTGACCAGCCACTGATGACACGGTGACACATGGCGCATTAACCAGCGACTGATGATAAGGTGACACATGGCGCATTGACCAGTGACTGATGATACGGTGACACATGGCGCATTGACCAGCCACTGATGATACGGTGACACATGGCGCATTAACCAGCCACTGATGATACGGTGACACATGGCGCATTAACCAGTGGCTGATGATAAGGTGACACATGGCGCATTGACCAGTGACTGATGATACGGTGACACATGGCGCATTAACCAGCGACTGGTGATACGGTGACACATAGGGCATTAACCAGCCACTGGTGATACGGTGACACATAGCGCATTAACCAGCCACTGGTGATACGGTGACACATAACGCTTTGACCAGCGACTGGTGATACGGTGACACATGGCGCATTAACCAGCGACTGGTGATACGGTGACACATGGCGCATTGACCAGCCACTGATGATACGGTGACACATGGCGCATTAACCAGCCACTGGTGATACGGTGACACATAACGCTTTGACCAGCGACTGGTGATACGGTGACACATGGCGCATTAACCAGCGACTTGTGATACGGTGACACATAGGGCATTAACCAGCCACTGGTGATACGGTGACACATAGCGCATTAACCAGCCACTGGTGATACGGTGACACATAACGCTTTGACCAGCGACTGGTGATACGGTGACACATGGCGCATTAACCAGCGACTGGTGATACGGTGACACATGGCGCATTGACCAGCCACTGATGATACGGTGACACATAGCGCATTAACCAGCCACTGGTGATACGGTGACACATAACGCTTTGACCAGCGACTGGTGATACGGTGACACATGGCGCATTAACCAGCGACTTGTGATACGGTGACACATAGGGCATTAACCAGCCACTGGTGATACGGTGACACATAGCGCATTAACCAGCCACTGGTGATACGGTGACACATAACGCTTTGACCAGCGACTGGTGATACGGTGACACATGGCGCATTAACCAGCGACTGGTGATACGGTGACACATGGCGCATTGACCAGCCACTGATGATACGGTGACACATGGCGCATTAACCAGCGACTTGTGATACGGTGACACATAGGGCATTAACCAGCCACTGGTGATACGGTGACACATAGCGCATTAACCAGCCACTGGTGATACGGTGACACATCACGCTTTGACCAGCGACTGGTGATACGGTGACACATGGCGCATTAACCAGCGACTGGTGATACGGTAACACATGGCGCATTGACCAGCCACTGGTGATACGGTGACACATAGCGCATTAACCAGCCACTGGTGATACGGTGACACATAACGCTTTGACCAGCGACTGGTGATACGGTGACACATGGCGCATTAACCAGCGACTGGTGATACGGTGACACATGGCGCATTAACCAGCGACTGGTGATACGGTGACACATGGCGCATTAACCAGCCACTGGTGATACGGTGACACATAACGCTTTGACCAGCGACTGGTGATACGGTGACACATGGCGCATTAACCGGCGACTGGTGATACGGTGACACATGGCGCATTGACCAGCCACTGATGATACGGTGACACATGGCGCATTAACCAGTGACTGATGATACGGTGACACATGGCGCATTGACCAGCGACTGGTGATACGGTGACACATAACGCTTTGACCAGCGACTGGTGATACGCTGACACATGGCGCATTAACCATTAACCAACGACGCCTTGCTTTTGTAGTGGCGCTTTATTACACCCCAAGGAAGAAGCCGAAGGTCGCCGCTAGCATAAAATGGGCGTTATTGATGGGGTGATGGTTCGAATCTGTCGTGGCCGAATATTCCGCTCAGCTCTAAGGTCCTATTTTAAGGCGAAATGCTCTCGAATTGACGGCTCGTCCCAAATTTTATCCGGTCCAAACTGGATACCGTTAAGTGTTTAATCTCCTAATGTATTTTTTTCAAAGTTAAAGAAATGAAATATGCAATATGGCGACGTGTTACTGACAGTTGTATGCATTTATAATATGGGACCCCCGGGAGCCTGTTTCACCTTGATATGGTCTTGATATCGTATCCCTCGGAGATGTATTTCTCGGACACGCCCACCGCCACTGTCAGCAGCAGTCTGGTCCCGCAACTGCGACCCCTGTGAGCATCGAAGACCACCCGCAGACCCTGGGAATAAAACCTCTACCGTAAGTAACTAGCCAGAAGAAAATAAAAACTGAACCATGGACGAAAAGATATCAGAGTAGAATAATAGGCTTGATGACATATGGCTTTACGCCACTATGTCCACATGCAAGCTAAACCGCCCAGAAACGTCCCGGGCCAATAAAATGGGGTTGGATAAAACACAACTTTTAAAATTATTCACATACCAGAAAAGTTTGGTAGATAGTTGGATAGACACCGTCCATCAGGGAAGAGGAGACTGCCACAGCCATGGTATATATAGATAGGCCCCACCAATCAGGGGAGGGGAGACTGTGACAGCTATGGTATATATAGATAGGCCCCACCCATCATGGGAGGGGAGACGGCGACAGTCATGGTATATATAGATAGGCCCCACCCATCAGGGGAGGGGAGACGGCGACAGTCATGGTATATATAGATAGGCCCCACCCATCAGGGGAGGGGAGACTGCCACAGTCATGGTATATATAGATAGGCCCCACCCATCAGGGGAGGGGAGACGGCGACAGTCATGGTATATATAGATAGGCCCCACCCATCAGGGGAGGGGAGACGGCGACAGTCATGGTATATATAGATAGGCCCCACCCATCAGGGGAGGGGAGACGGCGACAGTCATGGTATATATAGATAGGCCCCACCCATCAGGGGAGGGGAGACTGCCACAGTCATGGTATATATAGATAGGCCCCACCCATCAGGGGAGGGGAGACGGCGACAGTCATGGTATATATAGATAGGCCCCACCCATCAGGGGAGGGGAGACGGCGACAGTCATGGTATATATAGATAGGCCCCACCCATCAGGGGAGGGGAGACTGCCACAGTCATGGTATATATAGATAGGCCCCACCCATCAGGGGAGGGGAGAAGGCGACAGTCATGGTATATATAGATAGGCCCCACCCATCAGGGGAGGGGAGACTGCCACAGTCATGGTATATATAGATAGGCCCCACCCATCAGGGGAGGGGAGACGGCGACAGTCATGGTATATATAGATAGGCCCCACCCATCAGGGGAGGGGAGACTGCCACAGTCATGGTATATATAAATAGGCCCCACCCATCAGGGGAGGGGAGACGGCGACAGTCATGGTATATATAGATAGGCCCCACCCATCAGGGGAGGGGAGACTGCCACAGTCATGGTATATATAGATAGGCCCCACCCATCAGGGGAGGGGAGACGGCGACAGTCATGGTATATATAGATAGGCCCCACCCATCAGGGGAGGGGAGACTGCCACAGTCATGGTATATATAGATAGGCCCCACCCATCAGGGGAGGGGAGACTGCCACAGTCATGGTATATATAGATAGGCCCCACCCATCAGGGGAGGGGAGACGGCGACAGTCATGGTATATATAGATAGGCCCCACCCATCAGGGGAGGGGAGACTGCCACAGTCATGGTATATATAGATAGGCCCCACCCATCAGGGGAGGGGAGACTGCCACAGTCATGGTATATATAGATAGGCCCCACCCATCAGGGGAGGGGAGACGGCGACAGTCATGGTATATATAGATAGGCCCCACCCATCAGGGGAGGGGAGACTGCCACAGTCATGGTATATATAGATAGGCCCCACCCATCAGGGGAGGGGAGACTGCCACAGTCATGGTATATATAGATAGGCCCCACCCATCAGGGGAGGGGAGACGGCGACAGTCATGGTATATATAGATAGGCCCCACCCATCAGGGGAGGGGAGACTGCCACAGTCATGGTATATATAGATAGGCCCCACCCATCAGGGGAGGGGAGACTGCCACAGTCATGGTATATATAGATAGGCCCCACCCATCAGGGGAGGGGAGACTGCCACAGTCATGGTATATATAGATAGGCCCCACCCATCAGGGGAGGGGAGACGGCGACAGTCATGGTATATATAGATAGGCCCCACCCATCAGGGGAGGGGAGACGGCGACAGTCATGGTATATATAGATAGGCCCCACCCATCAGGGGAGGGGAGACTGCCACAGTCATGGTATATATAGATAGGCCCCACCCATCAGGGGAGGGGAGACGGCCACATTCATGGTATATATAGATAGGCCCCACCCATCAGGGGAGGGGAGACTGCCACAGTCATGGTATATATAGATAGGCCCCACCCATCAGGGGAGGGGAGACGGCGACAGTCATGGTATATATAGATAGGCCCCACCCATCAGGGGAGGGGAGACGGCGACAGTCATGGTATATATAGATAGGCCCCACCCATCAGGGGAGGGGAGACGGCGACAGTCATGGTATATATAGATAGGCCCCACCCATCGGGGAGGGGAGACTGTGACAGTCATGGTATATATAGATAGGCCCCACCCATCAGGGGAGGGGAGACGGCGACAGTCATGGTATATATAGATAGGCCCCACCCATCAGGGGAGGGGAGACTGCCACAGTCATGGTATATATAGACAGGCCCCACCCATCAGGGGAGGGGAGACGGCGACAGTCGTGGTATATATAGATAGGCCCCACCCATCAGGGGAGGGGAGACTGCCACAGTCATGGTATATATAGATAGGCCCCACCCATCAGGGGAGGGGAGACGGCGACAGTCATGGTATATATAGATAGGCCCCACCCATCAGGGGAGGGGAGACTGCCACAGTCATGGTATATATAGACAGGCCCCACGCATCAGGAGAGGGGAGACTGCCACAGTCATGGTATATTTAGACAGGCCCCACCCATCAGGGGAGGGGAGACTGCCACAGTCATGTTTTATATAGACAGGCCCCACCCATTAGGGGAGAGGAGACTGCCACAGCCATGGTATATATAGATAGGCCCCACCTATCAGGGGAGAGGAGTATGTCACAGTCATGTTATATATAGATAGGTCCCACCCATCATGGGGGGGGGAGACTGCCACAGTCATGGTAAATATAGATAGGCCTCACCCATCAGGGGATGGGAGACTGCCACAGCCATGGTATATATAGATCGACCCCACCCATCAGGGGAGAGGAGACTGTCACAGTCATGGTATATATAGATAGGCCCCACCCATTAGGGGAGGGGAGACTGCCACAGTCATGTTTTATATAGACAGGCCCCACCCATCAGGGGCAGAGGAGACTGCCACAGCCATGGTATATATAGATAGGCCCCACCTATCAGGGGAGAGGAGTGTGTCACAGTCATGTTATATATAGATAGGTCCCACCCATCAGGGGAGGGGAGACTGCCACAGTCATGTTAAATATAGATAGGCCTAACCCATCAGGGGATGGGAGACTGCCACAGTCATGGTATATATAGATAGGCTCCACCCATCCGCGGAGAGGAGACTGTCACAGTCATGTTATATATAGATAGGCCTCACCCAATAGGGGAGGGGAGACTGCCATAGTCATGGTATATATAGATAGGCTCCACCCATCAGGGGAGGGGAGACTGCCACAGCCATGGTATATGTAGATAGGCTCCATCCATCAGGGGAGAGGACACTGCCACAGCCATGGTATATATAGTAGGCCCCACCCATCAGGGGAGGGGAGACTGCCACAGTCATGGTATATATAGATAGGCTCCACCCATCCGCGGAGAGGAGACTGTCACAGTCATGTTATATATAGATAGGCCCCACCCATTAGGGGAGCAGAGACTGCCATAGTCATGGTATATATAGATAGGCTCCACCCATCAGGGGAGGGGAGACTGCCACAGCCATGGTATATATAGATAGGCCCCACCTTTCAGGGGAGAGGACACTGACACAGCCATGGTATACATAGATAGGCCCCGCCCATCAGGGGAGAGGACACTGCCACAGTCATGGTATATATAGATCTGCCCCACCGATCAGGGGAGAGGAGACTGCCACAGTCAGAGTATATATAGATAGGCCCCACCCATCAGGGGAGAGGGGACTGCCACAGGCATGGTATATATAGATAGGCCCCACCCATCAGGGGAGAGGACACTGCCCCGGTCATGGTATATATAGACATGCCTCACCCATCAGGGGAGAGGAGACTGCCACAGCCATGGTATATATAGATAGGCCCCACCCATCAGGGGAGAGGACACTGCCACAGCCATGGTATATATATAGATAGGCCCCACCTATCAGGGGAAGGGAGACTGTGACAGTCATGGTACATATAGATAGGCCCCACCCATCAGGGGAGGGGAGACTGCCACAGCCATGGTATATATAGATAGGCCCCACCCATTAAGGGAGAGGAGACTGCCACAGTCATGGTATATATAGATAGGCCCCACCCATCAGGGGAGAGGAGACTGCCACAGCCATGGTATATATAGATAGGCCCCACCCATCAAGGGAGAGGAGACTGCCACAGTCATGGTATATATAGATAGGCCCCACCAATCAGGGGAGGGGTGACTGCCACAGTCATGGTATATATATGTAGGCCCCACCCATCAGGGAAGAGGGGACTGCCACAAGCATGGTATATATATAGGCCCCACCCATCAGGGGAGAGGAGACTGTCACAGCCATGGTATATATAGATACCTGTCTTGACCTACATACCTGTAGCAACCTAACTGTAGATATCTACCTGTAGATATCTACCTGTAGACACCTACCTGTAGATACCTACCTGTTGGCACCTAACTGTAGATATCTAACTGTAGATACTTACCAGTAGATACCTACCTGTAGATACCTACCTCTAGATAACTACCTGGATGTACGGACCTGCACATAACAACCTGGAGGTACATACCTGCACATACCTACCTGAGGTACATACCAGCACATACCTACCTGAAGGTACATACCTGCACATACCTACCTGAGGTACATACCTGCACATACCTTTCTGGAGGTACATACCTGCACATACCTACCTGGAGGTGCCTACCTGCACATACCTACCTGGAGGTACCTACCTGTCTGGAGGTACATGCCTGTACATACCTAACTGTAGGTACCTACCTGTCTGGAGGTACATGCCTGTACATACCTACCTGGAGGTACATGCCTGCAAATACCTACCTGGAGGTACCTACCTGTACGTACCTACCTGTCTGGAGGTACATACCTGTACATACCTACCTGTAGGTACCTACCTGTCTGGAGGTACATGCCTGTACATACCTACCTGTAGATACCTACCTGTCTGGAGGTACATGCCTGTACATACCTACCTGTAGGTACCTACCTGTCTGGAGGTACATGCCTGTACATACCTACCTGTAGGTACCTACCTGTCTGGAGGTACATGCCTGTACATACCTACCTGTAGGTACCTACCTGTCTGGAGGTACATGCCTGTACATACCTACCTGTAGGTACCTACATGTCTGGAGGTACATGCCTGTACATACCTACCTGTAGGTACCTACCTGTCTGGAGGTACATGCCTGTACATACCTACCTGTAGGTACCTACCTGTCTGGAGGTACATGCCTGTACATACCTACCTGTAGGTACCTACCTGTCTGGAGGTACATGCCTGTACATACCTACCTGTAGGTACCTACCTGTCTGGAGGTACATGCCTGTACATACCTACCTGTAGGTACCTACCTGTCTGGAGGTACATGCCTGTACATACCTACCTGTAGGTACCTACCTGTCTGGAGGTACATGCCTGTACATACCTACCTGTAGGTACCTACCTGTCTGGAGGTACCTACCGGGTGGTACGTACCTGGAGGAGATCGTTGAACTTCCTGTAATCCGTTGGGAACTCCCAGTCGATGTCCAAACCATTGAAATCCCACCGCTCAAGATAATCTCTTGCGTTAGTCGCAAATGTATCAATATTCTCTTTACTTTTCGTGATGGCCTGAAAGGTGCTGCCCCCCGCGGAGGCGCCCCCTATGGAGAGAATGGTCTGAAGACGCGGGTTCTGCTCCTTCAGTCTGTTCAGAGTCTCGTACGTCCCGACGAGACTCGCCGACGACTCGTCGTCCCACTCGGACGCCGTTATATTGAGGTCATCCACGCTAACCTTGGCGAATGCGTATATGATGTGAGTACAAAGAAACGGGTCAATATCGTCGATAGTTAGTCTAGCCTCCGCTTGGTGTCGCTTGAGGCCCCATCCGCCTATATAACAGACGCGCCGGAAGTGCCTGTAATCAGTTGCCTCTCTCTCGTGCCTTGGGTTCACGTGACCTTCAGGAGACAAGGGTAAAATAGCTACGCCGTTACACCCATGTATCCAAGCTTGTGATGTATAAACGGACATATTAAACTCAAATTACAAATCCAAAGAAACATGCCTGACATTTCCGGGTTTTCGCGTTGTCTGGTTTAAAATAAATGGACAATCTTGTGACGTTATTTTCTGACGGGAAGGCTTTATATGGGAATGCATAGCACGCTATAGCAAGCTTCTTTTCGTAAAACTCGTGAGATTTAAGCTCATGCGACGTAGTCCGCGTGATCATATATATTGCTGAGCTATCAGTAACGTGTCTCCGAGGGTATCACGATGGTCAACTTTACCTGATGCATCTGATGCGATGAAATCCGAAGTCAGCATAAAGATAAAGATGTAAACCGTCATGCCTCCGACAGATCGAAGTCCTCGGCGGTCAGCGAGGCCCAAGAGACCCGCTATGACGCCGGACGCCTTCGTTGTTACAGTACCAGCCAGCCTCGGGGAGTCAGCGGCGCGCATCCCACCCATTGCGATATAACATGCCAAACCCCGTCTGGCTTCATACCCACACACACTCGGCCTTGTCGCGAGCATGTATTTGTATTTATTCCTATTGCAAACAAATTACCACAGCAGTTTCTTACTTTCTCATCGGCTCAAGGGAAGATAAAGAGGCCGTTCCCGTGGAAGATTACAATGCTTGAATATCTACGATGCCGTTCACGCTATAACGGGTCATGCACAGTGCGCGTGGTTCACAGGCGGAGGGCACCCCGTCCATGTCATGACGACTGGGGGACTGGCCGTAGTGTCTCGTAACCCAGCAACCGGTAAGATAACGACAGTCCTACCTACCGTGACCTCTGTGATGTTGACGCGAGTCTTATCCAGCACATCCTATTACTGGTACGTCACACTGATATCAGGACTCACGATATTGATATGGGCTGAAATGTTACCACTTTATAACGGGAAATGCCAGACGAGCCTGAGGTAAGGTTGGTCTGAGGTTTGCTCAGACCTCGGTATGTCTTGGTTATGATACAGGTCACGTGTTTCAGAGCCAGCTTGTCGCGCCCAGACATCCCCGCAGGTTGGATGGCGCCGCACTTAAGGCAAACCAAGTCAATTCAATGCTTCTCATCTGTCTCGCAGCTGTGTGAATGTCTGAGGTGTTTTATTTGATTCGAATTGTTATATGCTCAGCAAATAAGGGTATTTGTCTTTTCTGGGTAGTTACTTTAATACTTTCAGATATAGTTTCGTCGAAAATAACTACGGTGAACACTATTTTCGGATTCATATTTTTCGACACCACTTACATTTTGCGGCCAGTTGAGCGATGATAATCAAGTAATTCCCACCAGCAGCGAAGTCGATAGTTGTCAACAGCTGTGACTGCTACACCGCGATGTGGCGGCCAACAGCGGGCCAACCAGCTGGCGACCGCTCGGTCGTCTAGCCCAGCGACACGACCCCCTGTTTCCCGCAATTTTTGGGGAAAACGTTTAGGAGGACTATGAATAAGGACAGATGTTGTCTATCGCGGAGAATGGAAACATTGTACGTTTACTGCAATCGACCTGAGTGACATTGCTGAGTAACTGTCTATGAATTGAAAACAATTTTTGCATTCATATTATGATATGTCGTTCACCGTAAAGATGGGTCAATAGAAGTCCAGTCGCTCACATGTAAAAATTAGTATGATGCCGGTTGGATATAATAATCAGTATATAACAGTAGAGACCGCAGCAAACACGAACTAAAAGCTGATAAAAGCGAGCATAACAAGTGCAGAGGGGACACCCACCACAGGGTATAAATGGACGAACCTGACCCGGGGGGTGAGGCGTGGGTGGCGGGGACACAGGGGGTCGTGTCGCTGGGCTAGACGACCGAGCGGTCGCCAGCTGGTTTTTACCCCATCCGATTTCGGATGGCGGTTAAGCCGATTATTACTCGAAATGTAATCTAAATTTTATACTTTTCATTTATAAGCATAATTACCATTACTTCCATGATACAAATATATATAAACCTTAATTACATAAATCTTGTATTATTTAGTAAAACTTGCCGTCCAAAGATTCTGTCTTAACATAACTCTTCTCTCATTAACTCGCATACGTCATTATATCTTGTCAACCCATCCCCCATCAAACACGTCAGCCTAGAACGTTGGCACAGAATGTACATGCTTATAATCAACTCTTAGTTGCTTTGAGAACGCATGGTCCTCATTTATGATCCATTTCATATTTCTGATCGGTACCGAGAAATTGCAGATTTGTGCTCCAGGGATTGAGAGAGATTATAAATTATAAATGAAAAGTATACAATTTAGATTACATTTCGAGTAATAATCGGCTTAACCGCCATCCATAGGTACATGGAAAAATAGAAATCCCAAAACTTCCCAGGACGCGTCAAAATACGTCATGTATTTTTGGGCCAATGAGGATGGACTTCCCCAGTGTTAGCTAATGCGCATGCGTGATGAGGTGCAAATGGCGACTGACGTTGTGTATGATTGTCAATTTGGATGTTTTTACCCCATTTCTTAGTTTAATCAAGGTTCATTCACCCTTTTTCGGTGTCAAAGGTGAGACTTAGCGCTAATGCTTTGTTTCATGTTATTTTTAAATGCCTGACAACAATGGTAAATTTGAAAATATCCGATATTTGTCAGGCCTCTCTGTTGCATACTCTGTTATTATATATAGATAGGAGCGTACTGATTCGAGTGCGCGTGGTAGCTACTCTTGTGCACGTTAGATCCGTACAGGACGTCAGGAAGGCGTACACCAAGTATCTTTTCAATCCTGTGACAGCAGGCGCTGCTCACAACATTGCAAGTTTCAGGCTGGAGCAAACCACTTCTCGACACGACGAAGGTTGGCAAGACGATGGCGACCATGGTTCTGGCCGTCACCTTCGTTATCTCCTGCAACGCCGCAATCTGACAAATATTGCAGTATTTGTCACCAGGGCTCACAGCCACAAGTGCATAGGATCGGCGAGGTTTGATCTGCTTGAGAAGGCACTAGAGTCCGGACTCGAGGTATTCAGGCGTAATATGAAAGAGCCCCAAACTGTTATCGCGACTCATGGTCCAAATTATTGCAAATGTACACAAATGTACACTTCGTTCCTCCGTATTCTCTCCATGACTATTTCTCCTTGTCTTTCTTGACCCCGTTTCAAGTTGGGTGTTATCTGTTGCCTCATTCACCGAACAACCCATGCAAGCCCCCCCCCCCCCCCACTCACCTACGTCCTCTTACAAACATGCTCGTTGTCCATAGGGCTGTACAGTTCTCGCGGGGTCGGTTTCCGGTTTAGGTCTTTTGGGGACCAACAAAAAAACACGTGCTGATAGAACGAGTGCGCATCACGCTGGTGCCTTGCTGCAACTGTGTGACGCGTACTCATTGTAGTCAACGTTTTAGTGTTGGGAGCCGGCCAGCTGCGCGGTTTGTGCCTAAAGAATCGAGTGGGTGTGAAACTATTTTTTGCTTGCATATATACCGCGCGCAGACACGCGCGTCATGATGATTATTACGTCATACGACATGGAAAACCCCGCGCAGCACATCATATCGTCTGACGCTGACAGTCACTCATGAGAAAAGGGCATTCTGGTTTATCACCTGCCTAACCGCTCATACATTACATATATTTACTCGGATGGTTATAATTCGGATATGCACAGAACTTCAGTGGTTAGTTGTGCTTCCAAGGACAGCTTTAGCCGATCTTGTGTGTGAGGCGAGTGAAAGCAAACAACCGGAAGGTAGGCAGCAGGTACAGGCCGTTAATGCTAGGCATTGACGCAGAGCATAGGTATTCCCGTCTCGGGGGGTCTCGATAAGATCCCGAAGTGACTGTACAGCCCTATAGTGCCCTTATACGGATCGACATGTATATTCCGTCCACCTCTTGGCATGTATAACCACACAAGTGTTGTCCATTGATGCATGCAACGAGTACATTTCTAGTTCGACTTGCCTGGACAAACCGATGTCTTTGCTCGTATCGAGAGCAATAACAAATACCCCGTTGTTTCCACGCCAGCAGACTGAACTCGTGACTATGGAGGGCCCTAATACTTAATATGTGATTCTCATCACTAGTGTTATCTGACTACTACAATTACTACCCTTTTTAAATTAAAAACTAAATACAAGCTTATTTTAATGGTGCGTTTTAATTGAGATGTTAGAGGCTTCAGATGTGCGTTTGATATATCTTCTTTATATCATCAGATGTAGTAAGATGCCGATAAGCCGTGACCGACGACGGCAATCAAATTGTCATGTTTGTTACATGCATGATTGTGTTCACTATGCCAGTGTCGTTTCGTTGCTTCCTGGTTAGTGTGCTTCCATTATAAGCTGTATATAATTTGCCATTCTGTCACTGGTTAGGTTTGTTTGTTTACACTCGTCATCGGCGAAAGAATCACTTTTTTCCACGGCTGATACATCGCGCATGTCGCCAATTACTGAAATCGACCACCCTTTAAGGGGCGAGCTGTTTTTTGTGTTCTTTGTTGTGTTTAGGCTTGAACCCTTAGCTGAGCAGACGGTTGTAAGCTCCTGTTACCATATTCCAGTGTTCTGCAACGGTAAACGCAAATGTAAACTTTATAACTTGTTCGCCTTACTTTCGCAGTTCCCTTTGCTATGCTTTATAATATCTTTTTGTATTTTGTACCTTTCGCCCGCGGGTGTCACCAATAAGTATAAGATGAAGTATTTAAGCTATGGCTGCTAACAATTGAATAGACGTCGATATATTGAGTGAATCTGGAGGTGTAGAAAATAACTCCTTGATTAAAATATTAAGAGAAACCTTAATGATCGTAATACAATCGAACCCGAACCCATTCAGCATCCTCCATACCGTGATGATTCACTACTTGTGGAAACTTTAACAAATATGGTTACTGAATTTTCTGTTTTGAACCTTAAAGTTGCATATCGATCTCTTTCCCGCCAAAACTCAGCGCAGGCGAAATTTACATCAACATTTTCAGAAACCTCTATTGCTTCATTCTATCAATTCAGAAACCTAACAAACACCGCCATTTCCGCTCTGGTGTGGCAAACGTGTCTATCCCGGGCACCACATAACTCTCTCTCGGCACTGCTTCTTATTGCAAAGCATCGCGGAGCACACAAACTGATGACGTTTACCGCTAAAATGAAAACTTGGTAAATTGATATCACGGTCAAGGCTAAGAGACTCTATTTGCCTGTCTGGCATGCGTGGAATATAGACAAAAGATATCTTTAATGATTCCAGGACGGATTTTTATTTGTATTTGGACCTTTGGCGTTTTGGCGGGAAAGAGTTCGATAAGCAACTTTAATGTTGTGTCAATTAATTCCAAGTTTGAGGAGTTACAGGTATTTGTTCAGTGGTTGAGAACTAAGGATGTAAAATTTTCGGCTATTTGTATACAGGAGACTTGGCTATCTGATGATTCAGATATGCCGTGCTATCAGTTAGACGCTCAGTTAATTTCTGAGGGAAAATACTGCAGCACATGTGGTGGCCTAATGGTTTATCTAAATGCGAGATTTACATATAAAGTATTATTGCCCCCAGTTATATCAGATATATGGGCATGTCAGTTCATAGAAATAAGTGGGGCATCTTCGTCCAAGAAAATAATATTAAGAAATATATACAGGCCACCCCGTGACATAAATGAAAATTATGTGTTATTCACAGAGGAACTTTGCCGCATGTTACATGTCTACCAAAATAGTCGAAGTGAAGTTGCGGGGAATTTTAACATAGACTTGCTGAGATTAAATGAAAAACCAGTATACACGGATTATCTCGACGCGATTATCGCTTCAGGTTTCTTCCCCAAATTCACGCTACCTACACGATTGTCTAGACACAGAGGCACGCTAATAAGCCACCTCGTAGTTTCGAGTGCGCGTGCGCGACACACTCTGTTGCGCATCCGGGTCAAAGTTCACGGCACACAAACATGCACTCATAGGGGTCGAATGCAGACGACAGTGTAACAGTACAATTGGACAGTGACAGATGCTTTCAAAGCTGATATATATTCAAGTAGGAACCAAACTATCTCTGCTGACATCTGTAGTTTATTTTCTGCCACTATTTTCGGTTGTTGAAAGTAGAATAGACCGTAAAAATGTAGAGAGAAGCATCAGAACTGGCAGTGGCCTACTCGCTGTGTCATAAATCATAATGTAGCCTTGTACGTAGTTGTACGGCAACGGAATAGCACATGGGGCGGATGTGGAGGTGAGATGCCCCCCCCCAACCCCCTCCCCCCACACACACCTTGGAAATATGACCATGCACTGTAAAAGTCCCCCATTCAGGGGCGGATCTAGAAAGGGTGGGGGTCCGGTGGCGGGTGGGGGGGCTTTGCTCTATAAAAAAATGCGTGATGCATTTTTTTATAACCTGTGGTGGGGGGGGAGGGGACTTGATTTCCACCTTAGAGGGGGGAGCGGCAAGGGGGGGGGGCAAGGGAAGGTCGTGTTCCCAGATCACGAAGAATAAATTTCTTTATTCCCAGGTCATAATCAATTAAAAGCACAACTCTCTATACTAAGTAGACGATTTCCCGAATCACGGTCATTTAATATTAAAATTCCCAGTTCACGATTGATGAAAATCCTTGATCACGGCAGTCGGCTAATACCCAATTCCCAGTTCAAGCAGAATTATTTTCCTCATTCCCCGTTCACGGTGAAATGAAAAGCCCAATCCCGAGGAACGCAAGTAACCCTTGCCCATCCACCTTAGATGGCCTTGATTTTGCATGCGGAGAAAAATGTCATTTTCCCTAAAAAATTGTCATTGAAAAAGTTTCGACTTTAACAGTCCCTAAGAAGGCCTAATATCACTTTGCTCTAGGGGGTTGGGTTTAATCCCACTCCCCCCTCCTTGGAACTGTCTGGCTTGCATCTACAAAGTGTCATTCTGTGATGTATTTCATTGGAAAACACAGTTACAGTGTATGCTCATGTTCCCAAGGGCCATCCCCCCCCTACTTATATTCCCATTCACTGTAGGGTAGAGTGGGGCAAAACGCCTACCTTAAGCAAGATGCGCCATATTTATTTTCAGTATGATACGAGCAAATCTAGATAACGTCAGAGACCTTAATCACGCATGGCTCTACGTTAATGATACATGGATTTCTTTGTAAATATTAGCCATAAGGCGTGGAAAACGAAAAGAAAAAATTCCATTTTGGGGCGTTTTGTCCCGGTGTGGGGCAAAACGCCCAGTTTCTAAAGTCATGATATAGGTGAATAATATATGTATGAGCAGCTTTAATCGCTTCCATTATGTTCTATTATATGATGAACATTAATAAAGTAGACGAATTTTCGATCTATGTGTTAAACAAGAAATATATTTTTAATGAGAGAATTGATAATGGGGCAAAACGCATACCAATGGGGTAAAACGCCTACCCAATAATCTGGTAGGCGTTTTGCCCCAAAATGAAGTGGGCGTTTTACCCCATCAGACAACAGTATTGTTATTTTAGCCTAGCCCGCCTTTATGCAATTATTGCCCAAATTCACAGACACATCGTTACAGTTTATAATCTTGTTATTGTGACTGACCTGGTAATCAGACCTGAATCCTCATAAGTCAGCTATGGTGAGCCAATAAATCTAGAGCAATTTTACAAAAAAGGAGGTCAAAATGGGAAATTGTCAATGATATACTTATGTTTGCATACTCGACCCCACGCTTCCAGAAGACGTTCGGATATGATCACGTGACATGTATGCGTCACTCATAGTCTTCCGGAACATGCGCGTCTGGGTTATTTTGGGCATGGGCGTTTTACCCCACCTGGGCGTCTTGCCCCACCCTACCCTATGCATCGCCTGCATTCGGCAGATTCTCGAGATGCACCCCCCCCCCCACCCTCCCAATTATAAAAGCTAGTTCCGCCCCTGTAGCGCCAGAAGTTTAGGGTTATGTTTAACCAACTCCCAACTAGTCATTTACCTATAGAATTAATGGGGGGTGAGGGGTAGAGCAATGCTTAAATGACATAGGCGAGGGGGGCGGCACTGGTGCAGTCGTTAGGCGTGCTAGACTGTAGTCAATCAATGGGGCCTGGTCTTGTGTCCCGGCCTGGACACGTAATCCGCGTTATGTTTGATCAATTTGAGGTTGTTTGGCCCAATTTATTTTAATTCCCAAGTTGGTAGGATCTATATAAACCCCCAGCCTATGGTCAAATCCGAGAGTGAATCTGGCAAAACTGTGTCATCAATTGTCAGTAAGTTTTTATACTGTTCAGCTCGCGCACGATCTTCTTCTTTTGCCGTTGCTTTTTGTGGTACATGTACCGCAAAGTATTGCGACCCGTAGGCAAGAGCCCGGCCATAGTTAGTCCTTATTGCCAGAGGTCGGCATTCCACGATCTCGTAAAAAATGCCTGAAGTCTGTTCATTCCATAAACAAAAATGACCGAATGTAGCCATCTCAGGCCTTATATCAGTGTATTTGTATTTCAAAAAAATAATAGTTTATCGCCTTAAAAGGGCTGCGTTCACACGCAACCCGCCGTGTTGACAGCAGACACGTGCGTTTGTTTATGTGCCGTGACCTTTGACATTACCCATAGTGCCTTGCGACGCCGGAACTACGAACTGGCTTATTGACAATATATTCTGCAAACTAAGTTCCAACACAATCAGCACAACAGCGGGAATTCTGCTAAAGGCGATATCTGACCAACTGTGATATTTTATGAATGGAGGAGGTCTTTAGTTTACTTTAATGTACTTCTCGTTGTGTTGTTCTAATTACTTCTAAACTTAATTTCGACAACCCCAACTGGGTGTTCGTTCCGAGTTCGGTCTTACGTTAACACGTGGTGGCGAAGGCACTGAGGCGAAACGAAGTGGTTAAAGTTTCGATCATTTATTAAACCCTTAAACTCCATTAAAACACAAGTCACGAACTCCGTTATCGGTGTCACTTACCTGGCAGCAGTTGGTGAAACTGCTGCCAGCCCCTTGCTCCGCAGGGCGGTGAATCCAACGTAAATCCCTCCTAGCTGGCTAGCTAAAACCCGTCCTCCCGCAACGCCGCTGACTGACTAACTGACTTCAAACTCCATCCAAGCGGTGACATCACCGCTGTGGTTGCTATAGTAACTCACGCGCGCAAACTACAGTATGGCGCAAAAGCATTGGACCTGGGATACCACACAACTACCCTATTTTCTTTCACTCGACATCGACATCCGCCACACTATAACAAGCCCTCTACATGTAACAACACGCAAATATGACCCCAAATCTATTGCTACTTTCCAAAAGTACATACAAGACTCCAACATACTTGGTAAACTTGACAGGATAACCTGCGATCCTAACTGTAACTATAACATAGTAGATAGCATTCTAAGAGACGCAAAAGAACATGCTTTTCCTGTAAAACAAGTCAAATTCAATATACGAAAACACAAGAAATCTGACTGGATTACCAAAGGAATAATGAAGTCCATAACTTTTAGAGATAAACTCTACCGGCAATTACAGAAGACTTCAAGAAATAGTGCCCAATACAACATACTTAAGGTGAACCTGAAGACCTATAATAACATCTTTAAAAAGAGCATAAAAAAGGGCAAAACAAACGTATTATTGTAGACGTTTCAACCTGTACAAAAATGATATCAAAAATACATGAATAGAATAAAAAAAAAATTGAGTAGCTCAAAAGACAAAGGAAGGTTACCCAGCTGTTTCAATATTGATGGTGAACTAGTTACAGATAATAGTAGGATAGAAAACAGTTTCAAATTATTTTTGGCAAATGCTGCAGCAAGTATTTGTGATCAGATAACGAAACCCACAGGATGAACTTACTTTTAGACCAGTAAATAAACAGGAGATCCTGCAAATTATTCATGGTCTGAAACCGAAATCAAGTTCAGGGCACGACGAGATATCAGTAAAATTGCTCAATGCAGTTATAGAAGAGCTCAGTGAAATTATCACATTGATCATTAAACCAATCTATATCGACAGGAGTGTTTCCCGATAGACTAAAACTAGCCAGAGTCCATTCCAATTTGCAAGAAGGGAGAGAAAGATCAGCTGAATAATTATAGGCTTATCTCAATTCTGCCTTCTATTTCTAAAGTAGTTGAAAAAGTGTTATTTAATCAACTGTATAATCACTTTCAAACAGAAAAACAATTTACTCCTGGTCAATACGGGTCTAAAAAGAAACATTCGACTGAATTAGCAACACTAGAACTCATTGATAGAACAATCCAGAAACTAGATGAAGGTAAAATTCCAATCAACATTTTCTTAGATCTCTCAAAAGCTTTTGATACTTTTAACCACGATATCTTACTTGCAAAATTAAAACATTATGGTCTGAGTAACTGTGCACTGAATGTCATTAAAAATTATCTGTCGAACCGTGAACAAATATGAGGGAATTAAATAATGAACTAACAAATATAAACGATTGGCTAAAATTAAATGAATTGTGTCTTAATATACCCAAAACAAAATTTATTGTATTTCACATGCCCCAAAAGAAAATTACTGTTCCGGAGTTTCTTATCGATGGAAACAAAATTGAACACGTTGCAAGCTTTAATTTACTGGGCCTCACATTGGATACCCATTTAAACTGGCATAGCCATATAAATACAATGGCAGCAATAATAAATAAGGTTACGGGCGTACTTTCTAGATTAAAAAACATTCTTCGCTCCACATTCTAATCACCATCTATAATTCGTCAATTATACCACACTTATATTATTGTATACTTGTATAGGTCACCAAATATAAAAGATTAGGTAAACTGCAGAAAAATGTTATCAGAATAATGACAAATAGCAAATTAAACTCTCACACAGAACCGCTGTTTAACGATTTGCGGCAACTAAAATTAAGAGACATACACAAACTGCAAGAACTGAAATATTACTATAAATATGTTAGTAATGAACTTCCCATATACTTCCACCAAGCCTGGTCGTTTCAAAGGATATCCGACATACATCTCCACAACACCAGACGAAGGCACAATTTCCAAACCACGAAAACCACACATAAATTTGCCGATCATTGCCTCAGGTACTCAATGCCAGAAATCATGAATAATACCCCACAAATTATATTGAGTAAAACAACAACTCATACTCTAAAGGGATTCACACAGTATATCAAGAAGAACATCATCGAAACATACACCTATGCATGTACCATACAGAACTGTTATGTTTGTTTACAACATGTTTAGCTATAATGGGACACAAATACAGTAGCCTTATGTTATATGCCTTATGTTAAATGATTTGCGGTTGCTAATTTATGTTTCGTTATTTCTTTCATACCTCATCATATAAAATTTAGCTTTCTTTTCTTTTTTTTGAGGCGGGTTCCATGCCAGCGACATTTATGTCTTAACGGGACTCTCCTCAGCCAATGCCACTTTGTATCCGATATTAGTGTAATATTATTTTGTTCCCATATATGCGTCTCTTTTTATTATCATGTACTGTTTATCATAATGTATTTCTTGAAACATGGCATTGGATAAATGATTTTCTCTCACTATATAAATGATATTCTCTCTCTCTCTCTCGTTTCTCTCACCATGTGCTGACCGTACATACGACAAGTAAATACATCACTATCATTCACAGAAAAAACAAGCAGACGTGGGCATCAAGTTCCGTCGCTCCGTGACCGGCTGATGCCCACTGTCAACCATCATAACGCACCCTTACTACAAGTGTGTGGCAGTCCATTAACTTTATCCATCTGTCTCGACGGATAAGATAACTACGGCCTTTAACCAATCCCCGCTCCCCTCGCCCCCATTCCAAACCTCAACCAATGTGATCCGATGTATACACTCCCTCCCGTCCCTCCCTTGGCTCCCAGCCAGTGACCCGATTTATACAACCCCTCCCGTCCCTCCCCTGGCTCCCAACCAGTGACCCGATGTATACACCCCCTCCCGTCCTTCCCCTGGCTCCCAGCCAGTGACCCGATGTATACACCCCCTCCCGTCCCTCCCTTGGCTCCCAGCCAGTGACCCCATGTATACACCCCCTCCCGTTCCTCCCTTGGCTCCCAACCTGGGACCCGATGTATACACCCCCTCCCGTCCCTCCACTGGCTCCCAGCCAGTGACCCGATGTATACACCCCCTCCCGTAACTCCACTGGCTGCCAGCCTGGGACCCGATGCATACACCCACCTCCCGTCCTTCCCTTGGCTCCAAGCCAGTGACCCGATGTACACACCCCCTCCCGTCCCTCCCCTGGCTCCCAGCCAGTGACCCGATGTATACACCCCCTCCCGTCCCTCCCCTGGCTCCCAGGCAGTGACCCGATGTATACACCCCCTCCCGTCCCTCCCCTGGCTCCCAGCCAGTGACCCGATGTATACACCCCCTTCCGTCCCTCCCCTGGCTCCCAGCCAGTGACCCGATGTATACACCCCATCCCGTCCCTCCCCTGGCTCCCAGCCAGTGACCCGATGTATACACCCCATCCCGTCCCTCAAATGGCGCTCAGCCAGTGATCCGATGTATACCCCCCCTCCCGTCCCTCCACTGGCTGCCAGCCAGTGAGTCGATGTATACACCCCCTCCCGTCCATCCCCTGGCTCCCAGCCAGTGAGTCGATGTATACACCCCCTCCCGTCCCTCCCCTGGCTCCCAACCAGTGAACCGATGTATACACCCCCTCCCGTCCCTCCCCTGGCTCCCAGCCAGTGAGTCGATGTATACACCCCCTCCCGTCCCTCCCCTGGCTCCCAGCCAGTGACCCGATGTATACACCCCCTCCCGTCCCTTCCCTGGCTCCCAGCCAGTGACCCGATGTATGCACCCCCTCCCGTCCTTCCCCTGGCTCCCAGCCAGTGACCCGATGTATGCACCCCCTCCCGTCCTTCCCCTGGCTCCCAGCCAGTGACCCGATGTATGCACCCCCTCCCATCCCTCCCCTGGCTCCCAGCCAGTGACCCGATGTATGCACCCCCTCCCGTCCTTCCCCTGGCTCCCAGCCAGTGACCCGATGTATGCACCCCCTCCCGTCCCTCCCCTGGCTCCCAGCCAGTGACCCGATGTATACACCCCCTCCCGTTCCTCCCCCGGCTCACAGCCAGTGACTCGATGTATGCACCCCCTTCTGTCCCTCCCTTGGCTCCCAGCCTGGGTCCCGATGCATACATCCCCTCCCGTCCCTCCCCTGGCTCCCAACCAGTGAACCGATGTATACACCCCCTCCCGTCCCTCCGCTGGCTCCCAACCAGTGACCCGATGTATACACCCCCTCCCGTCCCTCCGCTGGCTCCCAACCAGTGACCCGATGTATACACCATTGTCCCGTCCCTCCCCTGGCTCCCAGCCAGTGAGTCGATGTATACACCCCATCCCGTCCCTCAAATGGCGCTCAGCCAGTGATCCGATGTATACCCCCCTCCCGCCCCTCCACTGGCTCCCAGGCAGTGCCCCGATGTATACACCCACTCCCGTCCCTCCCCTGGCTCCCAGCCAGTGAGTCGATGTATACACCCCATCCCGTCCCTCAAATGGCGCTCAGCCAGTGATCCGATGTATACCCCCCTCCCGTCCCTCCCCTGGCTCCCAGGCAGTGACCCGATGTATACACCCCCTCCCGTCCCTCCCCTGGCTCACAGGCAGTGACCCGATGTATACACCCCCTCCCGTCCCTCCCCTGGCTCTCAGCCAGTGAGTCGATGTATACACCCCCTCCCGCCCCTCCTCTGGCTCCCAGCCAGTGACCCGATGCATACACCCCCTCCCATCCCTCCCCTGGCTCCAAGCCAGAGACTCGATGTGTACACCCCCTCCCGTCCCTCCCCTGGCTCCCAGCCAATGACCCGATGTATACACCCCCTCCCGTCCCTCCGCTGGCTCCAAGCCAGAGACTCGATGTGTACTCCCCCTCCCGTCCCTTACCTGGCTCCCAACCAGACACCCGATGTATACACCCCCTCCCGTCCCTCCCCTGGCTCCAAGCCAGAGACTCGATGCATACACCCCCTCCCGTCCCTCCCCTGGCTCTCAGCCAGTGAGTCGATGTATACAGCTCCTCCCGTCCCTCCCTTGGCTCCCAGCCAGTTACCCATTGTATACACCCCCTCTCGTCCCTCCCCTGACTCCCAGCCAGTGACCCGATGTATACACCCCCCTCCCGTCCTTCCCCTGGCTCCCAGCCAGTGACCCGATGTATACACTCCCTCCCGTCCTTCCCATGGCTCCCAGCCGGTCACCCGATGTATACACCCCCTCCCGACCCTCCACTGGCTGCCAGCCTGGGACCCGATGCATACACCTCCTCCCGTCCCTCCCTTGGCTCCCAGCCAGTTACCCATTGTATACACCCCCTCTCGTCCCTCCCCTGACTCCCAGCCAGTGACCCGATGTATACACCCCCCTCCCGTCCCTCCCCTGGCTCCCAGCCAGTGACCCGATGTATACACCCCCTCCCGTCTCTCCCCTGGCTCCCAGCCTGGGACCTGATGTATACACCCCCTCCCGTCCCTCCCCTGGCTCCCAGCCAGTGACCCGATGTATACACCCCCTCCCGTCCTTCCCATGGCTCCCAGCCAGGGACTCGATGTATACACCCCCTCCCGTCCCTCCCCTGGCTCCCAGCCTGGGACCCTATGTATACACCCCGTCCAGTACCTCCCCTGGCTCCCAGCCTGGGACCCGATGTATACACCCCATCCCGTCCCTCAAATGGCGCTCCCAGCCTGGAAACCGATGTATACACCCCATCCCGTCCCTCAAATGGCGCTCAGCCAGTGATCCGATGTATACCCCCCTCCCGTCCCTCCCCTGGCTCCCAGCCTGGGACCCGATGTATACACCCCATCCCGTCCCGCCCCTGGCTCCCAGCCAGTGATCCGATGTATACACCCCCTCCCGCCCCTCAAATGGCGCTCAGCCAGTGATCCGATGTATACCCCCCTCCCATCCCTCCCCTGGCTCTCAGCCAGTGACCCGATGTATACATCCCCTCCCGTCCCTCCCCTGGCTCCCCGCCTGGGACCCGATGTATACACCCCCTCCCGTCCCTCCACTGGCTGCCAGCCTGGGACCGATGTATACACCCCCTCCCGTCCCTCCCCTGGCTCCCAGCCAGTGAGTCGATGTATACACCATGGGTCCGTCCCTCCCCTGGCTCCCAGTCAGTGACTCGATGTATGCACCCTCTTCTGTCCCTCCCTTGGCTCCCAGCCTGGGCCCCGATGTATACACCCCCTCCCGTCCCTCCCCTGGCTCCCAGCCTGGGACCCGATGTATACACCCCATCCCGTCCCACCCCTGGCTCCCAGCCAGTGACCCGATGTATACACCCCATCCCGTCCCTCAAATGGCGCTCAGCCAGTGATCCGATGTATACCCCCCTCCCGTCCCTCCCCTGGCTCCCAGCCAGTAACCCGATGTATACACCCCATCCCCTCCTTCCATGTGGCCCTCAGCCCGGGACACGATGAATAAACCCCATCCCGTCCCGCCCCTGGCTCCCAGCCAGTGAACCGATGTATACACCCCCTCCCGCCCCTCAAATGGCGCTCAGCCAGTGATCCGATGTATACCCCCCTCCCATCCCTCCCCTGGCTCCCAGCCAGTGACCCGATGTATACATCCCCTCCCGTCCCTCCCCTGGCTCCCCGCCTGGGACCCGATGTATACACCCCCTCCCGTCCCTCCACTGGCTGCCAGCCTGGGACCAATGTATGCACCCCCTCCCGTCCTTCCCCTGGCTCCCAGCCAGTGACCCGATGTATACACCCCCTCCCGTTCCTCCCCTGGCTCCCAGCCAGTGAGTCGATGTATACACCCCCTCCCGTCCCTTACCTGGCTCCCAGCCAGTGACCCGATGTATACACCCCCTCCCGTCCCTTACCTGGCTCCCAGCCAGTGACTCGATGTATACACCCCCTCCCGTCCCTCCCCTGGCTCCCAGCCAGTGAGTCGATGTACACACCATCGTTCCGTCCCTCCCCTGGCTCCTAGCCAGTGACCCGATGTATACACCATTGTCCCGTCCCTCCCCTGGCTCCCAGCCAGTGACTCGATGTATGCACCCCCTTCTGTCCCTCCCTTGGCTCCCAGCCTGGGCCCCGATGTATACACCCCCTCCCGTCCCTCCCCTGGCTCCCAACCAGTGAACCGATGTATACACCCCCTCCCGTCCCTCCGCTGGCTTCCAACCAGTGACCCGATGTATACACCCCCTCCCGTCCCTCCGCTGGCTTCCAACCAGTGACCCGATGTATACACCCCCTCCCGTCCCTCCCCTGGCTCCCAGCCTGGGACCCGATGTATACACCCCCTCCCGTCCCTCCCCTGGCTCCCAGCCTGGGACCCGATGCATACAACCCCCTCCCGTCCCTCCCTTGGCTCCCAGCCAGTTACCCATTGTATACACCCCCTCTCGTCCCTCCCCTGACTCCTAGCCAGTGACCCGATGTATACACCCCCCTCCCGTCCCTCCCCTGGCCCCCAGCAAGTGACCCGATGTATACACCCCCCCCCCCGTTCCTTCCCTGGCTCCCAGCCTGGGACCTGATGTATACACCCCCTCCCGTCCCTCCCTTGGTTCCCAGCCTGGGACCCGATGTATACACCCCATCCCGTCCCACCCCTGGCTCCCAGCCAGTGACCCGATGTATACACCCCCTCCCGTCCCTCAAATGGCGCTCAGCCAGTGATCCGATGTATACCCCCCTCCCGTCCCTCCCCTGGCTCCCAGCCAGTAACCCGACGTATACACCCCATCCCCTCCTTCCATGTGGCCCTCAGCCCGGGACACGATGAATAAACCCCATCCCGTCCCGCCCCTGGCTCCCAGCCAGTGAACCGATGTATACACCCCCTCCCGCCCCTCAAATGGCGCTCAGCCAGTGATCCGATGTATACCCCCCTCCCATCCCTCCCCTGGCTCCCAGCCAGTGACCCGATGTATACATCCCCTCCCGTCCCTCCCCTGGCTCCCCGCCTGGGACCCGATGTATACACCCCCTCCCGTCCCTCCACTGGCTGCCAGCCTGGGACCAATGTATGCACCCCCTCCCGTCCTTCCCCTGGCTCCCAGCCAGTGACCCGATGTATACACCCCCTCCCGTTCCTCCCCTGGCTCCCAGCCAGTGAGTCGATGTATACACCCCCTCCCGTCCCTTACCTGGCTCCCAGCCAGTGACCCGATGTATACACCCCCTCCCGTCCCTTACCTGGCTCCCAGCCAGTGACTCGATGTATACACCCCCTCCCGTCCCTCCCCTGGCTCCCAGCCAGTGAGTCGATGTACACACCATCGTTCCGTCCCTCCCCTGGCTCCTAGCCAGTGACCCGATGTATACACCATTGTCCCGTCCCTCCCCTGGCTCCCAGCCAGTGACTCGATGTATGCACCCCCTTCTGTCCCTCCCTTGGCTCCCAGCCTGGGCCCCGATGTATACACCCCCTCCCGTCCCTCCCCTGGCTCCCAACCAGTGAACCGATGTATACACCCCCTCCCGTCCCTCCGCTGGCTTCCAACCAGTGACCCGATGTATACACCCCCTCCCGTCCCTCCGCTGGCTTCCAACCAGTGACCCGATGTATACACCCCCTCCCGTCCCTCCCCTGGCTCCCAGCCTGGGACCCGATGTATACACCCCCTCCCGTCCCTCCCCTGGCTCCCAGCCTGGGACCCGATGCATACAACCCCCTCCCGTCCCTCCCTTGGCTCCCAGCCAGTTACCCATTGTATACACCCCCTCTCGTCCCTCCCCTGACTCCTAGCCAGTGACCCGATGTATACACCCCCCTCCCGTCCCTCCCCTGGCCCCCAGCAAGTGACCCGATGTATACACCCCCCCCCCGTTCCTTCCCTGGCTCCCAGCCTGGGACCTGATGTATACACCCCCTCCCGTCCCTCCCTTGGTTCCCAGCCTGGGACCCGATGAATACAACCCCCTCCCGTCCCTCCCTTGGCTCCCAGCCAGTTACCCATTGTATACACCCCCTCCCGTCCCTCCCATGGCTCCCAGCATGTGACCCGATGTATACACCCCCTCCCGTCGCTCCCCTGGCTTCCAGCCTGGGACCCGATGTATACACCACATCCCCTGCTTCCATGTGGCTCTCAGCCTCGGACACGATGAATAAACCCCATCCCGTCCCGCCCCTGGCTCCCAGCCAGTGACCCCATGTATACACCCCCTCCCGTCCCTCAAATGGCGCTCAGCCAGTGATCCGATGTATACCCCCCTCCCATCCCTCCCCTGGCTCCCAGCCAGTGACCCGATGTATACATCCCCTCCCGTCCCTCCCCTGGCTCCCCGCCTGGGACCCGATGTATACACCCCCTCCCGTCCTTCCCCTGGCTCCCAGCCAGTGAGTCGATGTATACACCCCCTCCCGTCCCTCCCCTGGCTCCCAGCCAGTGACTCGATGTATGCACCCCCTTCAGTCCCTCCCTTGGCTCCCAGCCTGGGCCCCGATGCATACATCCCCTCCCGTCCCTCCCCTGGCTCCCAACCAGTGAACCGATGTATACACCCCCTCCCGTTCCTCCCCCGGCTCACAGCCAGTGACTCGATGTATGCACCCCCTTCTGTCCCTCCCTTGGCTCACAGCCTGGGCCCCGATGCATACCTCCCCTCCCGTCCCTCCCCTGGCTCCCAACCAGTGAACCGATGTATACACCCCCTCCCATCCCTCCGCTGGCTCCCAGACAGTGACCCGATGTATACACCCCCTCCCGTCCCTCCCCTGGCTCCCAGCCAGTGAGTCGATGTATACACCCCCTCCCGTCCCTCCCCTGGCTGCCAGCCTGGGACCCGATGTATACACCCCCTCCCGTCCCGCCCCTGGCTCCCAGCCAGTGACCCGATGTATACATCCCATCCCGCCCCTCAAATGGCGCTCAGCCAGTGATCCGATGTATACCCCCCTCCCGTCCCTCCCCTGGCTCCCAGCCAGTGAGTCGATGTATACACCCCCTCCCGTCCTTCCCCTGGCTCCCAGCCAGTGACCCGATGCATACACCCCCTCCCGTCCCTCCCCTGGCTCCCAGCCAGTGACCCGATGTATACATCCCCTCCCGTCCCTCCCCTGGCACCCCGCCTGGGACCCGATGTATACACCCTCTCCCGTCCCTCCACTGGCTGCCAGCCTGGGACCAATGTATGCACCCCCTCCCATCTTTCCCCTGGCTCCCAGCCAGTGACCCGATGTATACACCCCCTCCCGTCCCTCCCCTGGCTCCCAGCCAGTGAGTCGATGTATACACCATCGTTCCGTCCCTCCCCTGGCTCCTAGCCAGTGACCCGATGTATACACCATTGTCCCGTCCCTCCCCTGGCTCCCAGCCAGTGACCCGATGTATACACCGCCTCCCGTTCCTCCCCTGGCTCACAGTCAGTGACTCGATGTATGCACCCCCTTCTGTCCCTCCCTTGGCTCCCAGCCTGGGCCCCGATGTATACACCCCCTCCCGTCCCTCCCCTGGCTCCCAACCAGTGACCCGATGTATACACCCCCTCCCGTCCCTCCGCTGGCTTCCAACCAGTGACCCGATGTATACACCCTCTCCCGTCCCGATGCCTGCTCCCAGCCTGGGACCCGATGTATAGACCCCCTCCCGTCCCTCCCCTGGCTCCCATCCAGTGACCCGATGTATACACCATCGTCAGGTCCCTCCCCTGGCTCCCAGCCAGCGACCCGATGTATACACCCCCTCCCGTCCCTCCGGTGTCTCCCAGCCAGTGACCCGATGTATACACCCCCTCCCGTTCCTCCCCTGGCCCCCAGCCTGGGACCTGATGTATACATCCACTCCCATCCGTCCCCTGGCTCCCAGCCTGGGACCTGATGTATACACCCCCTCCCGTCCCTCCCTTGGTTCCCAGCCTGGGACCCGATGAATACAACCCCCTCCCGTCCCTCCCTTGGCTCCCAGCCAGTTACCCAATGTATACACCCCCTCACGTCCCTGCCCTGGCTCCCAGCCAGTGACCCGATGCATACACCCCCTCCCGTTCCTTCCCTGGCTCCCAGCCAGGGACCTGATGTATACACCCCCTCCCGTCCCTCCCATGGCTCCCAGCATGTGACCCGATGTATACACCCCCTCCCGTCCCTCCCCTGGCTGCCAGCCTGGGACCCGATGTATACACCCCATTCCGTCCCGCCCCTGGCTCCCAGCCAGTGACCCGATGTATACACCCCATCCCGTCCCTCAAATGACGCTCAGCCAGTGATCCGATGTATACCCCCCTCCCGTCCCTCCCCTGGCTTCCAGCCTGGGACCCGATGTATACACCACATCCCCTCCTTCCATGTGGCTCTCAGCCTGGGACCCGATGAATAAACCCCATCCCGTCCCGCCCCTGGCTCCCAGCCAGTGAGCCGATGTATACACCCCATCCCGTCCCTCAAATGGCGCTCAGCCAGTGATCCGATGTATACCCCCCTCCCGTCCCTCCCCTGGCTCCCAGCCAGTGACTCGATGTATGCACCCCCTTCTGTCCCTCCCTTGGCTCCCAGCCAGTGACCCGACGTATACACCCCCTCCCGTTCCTCCCCCGGCTCACAGCCAGTGACTCGATGTATACACCCCCTCCCGTCCCTCCCCTGGCTCCCAGCCAGTGACCCGATGTATACACCCCCTCCCGTTCCTCCCCCGGCTCACAGCCAGTGACTCGATGTATGCACCCCCTCCCGTCCCTCCCCTGGCTCCCAACCAGTGAACCGATGTATACACCCCCTCCCGTCCCTCCGCTGGCTCCCAACCAGTGACCCGATGTATACACCCCCTCCCGTCCCTCCGCTGGCTCCCAACCAGTGACCCGATGTATACCCCCCCTCCCGTCCCTCCCCTGGCTCCCTGCCTGGGACCCGATGTATACACCGCCTCCCGTCCCTCCCTTGGCTCACAGTCAGTGAGTCGATGTATACACCCCCTCCCGTCCCTCCGCTGGCTCCCAACCAGTGACCCGATGTATACACCCCCTCCCGTCCCTCCGCTGGCTCCCAACCAGTGACCCGATGTATACACCCCCTCCCGTCCCTCCCCTGGCTCCCAGCCAGTGAGTCGATGTATACACCCCCTCCCGTCCCTCCCCTGCCTCCCAGCCAGTGAGTCGATGTATACACCCCCTCCCGCCCCTCCTCTGGCTCCCCGCCTGGGACCCGATGTATACACCGCCTCCCGTCCCTCCCTTGGCTCACATTCAGTGAGTCGATGTATACACCCCCTCCCGTCCCTCCCCTGGCTCCCAGCCAGTGAGTCGATGTATACACCCCCTCCCGCCCCTCCTCTGGCTCCCAGCCAGTGACCCGATGTATACACCCCATCCCGTCCCTCCTCTGGCTCCCAGCCAGTGAGTCGATGTATACACCCCTTCCCGCCCCTCCACTGGCTCCCAACCAGTGACCCGATGTATACACCCCCTCCCGTCCCTCCCCTGGCTCCCCGCCTGGGACCCGATGTATACACCGCCTCCCGTCCCTCCCTTGGCTCACAGTCAGTGAGTCGATGTATACACCCCCTCCCGTCCCTCCCCTGGCTCCCAGCCAGTGAGTCGATGTATACACCCCCTCCCGTCCCTCCCCTGGCTCCCAGGCAGTGACCCGATGTATACACCCCCTCCCGTCCCTCCCCTGGCTCCCAGGCAGTGACCCGATGTATACACCCCCTCCCGTCCCTCCCCTGGCTCTCAGCCAGTGAGTCGATGTATACACCCCCTCCCGCCCCTCCTCTGGCTCTCAGCCAGTGAGTCGATGTATACACCCCCTCCCGCCCCTCCTCTGGCTCTCAGCCAGTGAGTCGATATATACACCCCCTCCCGTTCCTCCCCTGGCTCCCAGGCAGTGACCCGATGTATACACCCCCTCCCGTCCCTCCCCTGGCTCCCAGCCAGTGAGTCGATGTATACACCCCCTCCCGCCCCTCCTCTGGCTCTCAGCCAGTGAGTCGATGTATAAACCCCCTCCCGTCCCTCCCCTGGCTCTCAGCCAGTGAGTCGATGTATACACCCCCTCCCGTCCCTCCCCTGGCTCCCAGCCACTGAGTCGATGTATACACCCCCTCCCGCCCCTCCTCTGGCTCTCAGCCAGTGAGTCGATGTATACACCCCCTCCCGTCCCTCCCCTGGCTCTCAGCCAGTGAGTCGATGTATACACCCCCTCCCGTCCCTCCCCTGGCTTCCAGGCAGTGACCCGATGTATACACCCCCTCCCGTCCCTCCCCTGGCTCCCAGCCAGTGACCCGATGTATACACCCCCTCCCGTCCCTCCCCTGGCTCTCAGCCAGTGAGTCGATGTATACACCCCCTCCCGTCCCTCCCCTGGCTCTCAGCCAGTGAGTCGATGTATACACCCCCTCCCGTCCCTCCCCTGGCTCCCAACCAGTGACCCGATGTATACACCCCCTCCCGTCCCTCTCCTGGCTCCCAGCCAGTGAGTCGATGTATACACCCCCTCCCGTCCCTCCCCTGGCTCCCAGCCAGTGACCCGATGTATACACCCCCTCCCGTCCCTCCCCTGGCTCCCAGCCAGTGACCCGATGTATACACCCCCTCCCGTCCCTCTCCTGGCTCCCAGCCAGTGAGTCGATGTATACACCCCCTCCCGTCCCTCCTCTGGCTCCCAGCCAGTGACCCGATGTATACAACCCCTCCCGCCCCTCCTCTGGCTCCCAGCCAGTGACCCGATGCATACACCCCCTCCCGTCCCTCTCCTGGCTCCCAGCCAGTGAGTCGATGTATACACCCCCTCCCGTCCCTCCCCTGGCTCCCAGCCAGTGACCCGATGTATACACCCCCTCCCGTCCCTCCCCTGGCTCTCAGCCAGTGAGTCGATGTATACACCCCCTCCCGTCCCTCCCCTGGCTCTCAGCCAGTGAGTCGATGTATACACCCCCTCCCGTCCCTCCCCTGGCTCCCAGCCAGTGACCCGATGTATACACCCCCTCCCGTCCCTCCCCTGGCTCCCAGCCAGTGACCCGATGTATACACCCCCTCCCGTCCCTCTCCTGGCTCCCAGCCAGTGAGTCGATGTATACACCCCCTCCCGTCCCTCCTCTGGCTCCCAGCCAGTGACCCGATGTATACACCCCCTCCCGCCCCTCCTCTGGCTCCCAGCCAGTGACCCGATGCATACACCCCCTCCCGTCCCTCCCCTGGCTCTCAGCCAGTGAGTCGATGTATGCACAGCCTCCCGTCCCTCCCATGGCTCCCAACCAGTGACCCGATGTATACACCCCCTCCCGTCCCTCCCCTGGCTCTCAGCCAGTGAGTCGATGTATACACCCCCTCCCGCCCCTCCTCTGGCTCCCAGGCAGTGACCCGATGTATACACCCCCTCCCGTCCCTCCCCTGGCTCCCAACCAGTGACCCGATGTATACACCCCCTCCCGTCCCTCCCCTGGCTCTCAGCCAGTGAGTCGATGTATACACCCCCTCCCGCCCCTCCTCTGGCTCCCAGGCAGTGACCCGATGTATACACCCCCTCCCGTCCCTCCCCTGGCTCCCAACCAGTGACCCGATGTATACACCCCCTCCCGTCCCTCCCCTGGCTCCCAGCCAGTGACCCGATGTATACACCCCCTCCCGTCCCTCCCATGGCTCCCAACCAGTGACCCGATGTATACACCCCCTCCCGTCCCTCCCCTGGCTCTCAGCCAGTGAGTCGATGTATACACCCCCTCCTGTCCCTCCCCTGGCTCCCAGCCAGTGACCCGATGTATACACCCCCTCCCGTCCCTCCCATGGCTCCCAACCAGTGACCCGATGTATACACCCCCTCCCGTCCCTCCCCTGGCTCCCAGCCAGTGATCCGATGTATACACCCCCTCCCGTCCCTCTGCTGGCTCCAAGCCAGAGCTTCGATGTGTACACCCCCTCCCGTCCCTCCCCTGGCTCCCAGCCAATGACCCGATGTATACACCCCCTCCCGTCCCTCCGCTGGCTCCAAGCCAGAGACTCGATGTGTACACCCCCTCCCGTCCCTTACCTGGCTCCCAACCAGACACCCGATGTATACACCCCCTCCCGTCCCTCCCCTGGCTCCAAGCCAGAGACTCGATGTATACACCTCCTCCCGTCCCTCTCTTGGCTCCCAGCCAGTTACCCATTGTATACACCCCCTCTCGTCCCTCCGCTGACTCCCAGCCAGTGACCCGATGTATAAACCCCCCTCCCGTCCTTCCCCTGGCTCCCAGCCAGTGACCCGATGTATACACCCCCTCCCGTCCTTCCCATGGCTCCCAGCCTGGGACCCGATGTATACACCCCATCCCGTCCCTCAAATGGCGCTCCAAGCCTGGGACCCGATGCATAAACCCCATCCCGTCCCGCCCCTGGCTCTTAGCCAGTGACCCGATGTATACCCCCTTCCCGTCCCTCCCCTGGCTCCCAGCCTGGGTCCCGATGTATACACCCCATCCCGTCCCGCCCCTGGCTCCCAGCCAGTGATCCGATGTATACACTCCCTCCCGCCCCTCAAATGGCGCTCAGCCAGTGATCCGATGTATACCCCCCTCCCATCCCTCCCCTGGCTCCCAGCCAGTGACCCTATGTATACATCCCCTCCCGTCCCTCCCCTGGCTCCCAGCCAGTGACCTGATGTATACACCCCCTCCCGTCCCTTACCTCGCTCCCAGCCTGGGACCCGATCTATACACCTCCCCCCCCCTATTCCTTCCTATGCTCCCAGCCAGTGACCCGATGTATACACCCCCTCCCGTTCCTCCCCTGGCTCCCAGCCAGTGATCCGATGTATACACCCCCTCCCGTCCCTCTGCTGGCTCCAAGCCAGAGCTTCGATGTGTACACCCCCTCCCGTCCCTCCCCTGGCTCCCAGCCAATGACCCGATGTATACACCCCCTCCCGTCCCTCCGCTGGCTCCAAGCCAGAGACTCGATGTGTACACCCCCTCCCGTCCCTTACCTGGCTCCCAACCAGACACCCGATGTATACACCCCCTCCCGTCCCTCCCCTGGCTCCAAGCCAGAGACTCGATGTATACACCTCCTCCCGTCCCTCTCTTGGCTCCCAGCCAGTTACCCATTGTATACACCCCCTCTCGTCCCTCCGCTGACTCCCAGCCAGTGACCCGATGTATAAACCCCCCTCCCGTCCTTCCCCTGGCTCCCAGCCAGTGACCCGATGTATACACCCCCTCCCGTCCTTCCCATGGCTCCCAGCCTGGGACCCGATGTATACACCCCATCCCGTCCCTCAAATGGCGCTCCAATCCTGGGACCCGATGCATAAACCCCATCCCGTCCCGCCCCTGGCTCTTAGCCAGTGACCCGATGTATACCCCCTTCCCGTCCCTCCCCTGGCTCCCAGCCTGGGTCCCGATGTATACACCCCATCCCGTCCCGCCCCTGGCTCCCAGCCAGTGATCCGATGTATACACTCCCTCCCGCCCCTCAAATGGCGCTCAGCCAGTGATCCGATGTATACCCCCCTCCCATCCCTCCCCTGGCTCCCAGCCAGTGACCCTATGTATACATCCCCTCCCGTCCCTCCCCTGGCTCCCAGCCAGTGACCTGATGTATACACCCCCTCCCGTCCCTTACCTCGCTCCCAGCCTGGGACCCGATCTATACACCTCCCCCCCCCTATTCCTTCCTATGCTCCCAGCCAGTGACCCGATGTATACACCCCCTCCCGTTCCTCCCCTGGCACACAGCCAGTGACTCGATGTATGCACCCCCTTCTGTCCCTCCCTTGGCTCCCAGCCTGGGCCCCGATGTATACACCCCATCCCGTCCCTCCCCTGGCTGCCAGCCTGAGACCCGATGTATACACCCCATCCCGTCCCGCCCCTGGCTCCCAGCCAGTGACCCGATGTATACACCCCATCCCGTCCCTCAAATGGCGCTCAGCCAGTGATCCGATGTATACCCCCCTCCCGTCCCTCCCCTGGCTCCCAGCCTGGGACCCGATGTATACACCCCATCCCCTCCTTCCATGTGGCCCTCAGCCCGGGACACGATGAATAAACCCCATCCCGTCCCGCCCCTGGCTCCCAGCCAGTGAACCGATGTATACACCCCCTCCCGCCCCACAAATGGCGCTCAGCCAGTGATCCGATGTATACCCCCCTCCCGTCCCTCCCTTGGCTCCCAGCCAGTGACCCGATGTATACACCCCATCCCCTCCTTCCATGTGGCCCTCAGCCCGGGACACGATGAATAAACCCCTTCCCGTCCCGCCCCTGGCTCCCAGCCAGTGATCCGATGTATACACCCCATCCCGCCCCTCAAATGGCGCTCAGCCAGTGATCCGATGTATACCCCCCTCCCATCCCTCCCCTGGCTCCCAGCCAGTGACCCGATGTATACATCCCCACCCGTCCCTCCCCTGGCTCCCCACCTGGGACCCGATGTATACACCCCCTCCCGTCCCTCCACTGGCTGCCAGCCTGGGACCAATGTATGCACCCCCTCCCGTCCTTCCCCTGGCTCCCACCCAGTGACCCGATGTATACACCCCCTCCCGTCCCTCCCCTGGCTCCCAGCCAGTGAGTCGATGTATACACCATCGTTCCGTCCCTCCCCTGGCTCCTAGCCAGTGACCCGATGTATACACCATTGTCCCGTCCCTCCCCTGGCTCCCAGCCAGTGACCCGATGTATACACCCCCTCCCGTTCCTTCCCTGGCTCCCAGCCGGGGACCTGATGTATACACCCCCTCCCGTCCCTCCCATGGCTCCCAGCATGTGACCCGATGTATACACCCCCTCCCGTCCCTCCCCTGGCTGCCAGCCTGGGACCCGATGTATACACCCCATCCCGTCCCGCCTCTGGCTCCCAGCCAGTGACCCGATGTATACACCCCATCCCGTCCCTCCCCTGGCTGCCAGCCTGGGACCCGATGTATACACCCCATCCCGTCCCGCCCCTGGCTCCCAGCCAGTGACCCGATGTATACACCCCATCCCGTCCCTCAAATGACGCTCAGCCAGTGATCCGATGTATACCCCCCTCCCGTCCCTCCCCTGGCTTCCAGCCGGGGACCCGATGTATACACCCCATCTCCTCCTTCCATGCGGCTCTCAGCCTGGGACACGATGAATAAACCCCATCCCGTCCCGCCCCTGGCTCCCAGCCAGTGACCCCATGTATACACCCCCTCCCGTCCCTCAAATGGCGCTCAGCCAGTGATCCGATGTATACCCCCCTCCCATCCCTCCCCTGGCTCCCAGCCAGTGACCCGATGTATACATCCCCTCCCGTCCCTCCCCTGGCTCCCCGCCTGGGACCCGATGTATACACCCCCTCCCGTCCCTCCCATGGCTCCCAACCAGTGACCCGATGTATACACCCCCTCCCGTCCCTCTGCTGGCTCCAAGCCAGAGCTTCGATGTGTACACCCCTCCCGTCCCTCCCCTGGCTCCCAGCCAATGACCCGATGTATACACCCCCTCCCGTCCCTCCGCTGGCTCCAAGCCAGAGACTCGATGTGTACACCCCCTCCCGTCCCTTACCTGGCTCCCAACCAGACACCCGATGTATACACCCCCTCCCGTCCCTCCCCTGGCTCCAAGCCAGAGACTCGATGTATACACCTCCACCCGTCCCTCTCTTGGCTCCCAGCCCGTTACCCATTGTATACACCCCCTCTCGTCCCTCCGCTGACTCCCAGCCAGTGACCCGATGTATACACCCCCCTCCCGTCCTTCCCCTGGCTCCCAGCCAGTGACCCGATGTATACACCCCCTCCCGTCCTTCCCATGGCTCCCAGCCTGGGACCCGATGTATACACCCCATCCCGTCCCTCAAATGGCGCTCCAAGCCTGGGCCCCGATGCATAAACCCCATCCCGTCCCGCCCCTGGCTCTTAGCCAGTGACCCGATGTATACACCCCCTCCCGTCCCTCCCCTGGCTCCCAGCCAGTGACCCGATATATACACCCTATCCCGTCCCTCAAATGGCGCTCAGCCAGTGATCCGATGTATACCCCCTTCCCGTCCCTCCCCTGGCCCCCAGCCTGGGTCCCGATGTATACACCCCATCCCGTCCCGCCCCTGGCTCCCAGCCAGTGATCCGATGTATACACTCCCTCCCGCCCCTCAAATGGCGCTCAGCCAGTGATCCGATGTATACCCCCCTCCCATCCCTCCCCTGGCTCCCAGCCAGTGACCCTATGTATACATCCCCTCCCGTCCCTCCCCTGGCTCCCAGCCAGTGACCTGATGTATACACCCCCTCCCGTCCCTTACCTCGCTCCCAGCCTGGGACCCGATCTATACACCTCCCCCCCCCTATTCCTTCCTATGCTCCCAGCCAGTGACCCGATGTATACACCCCCTCCCGTTCCTCCCCTGGCACACAGCCAGTGACTCGATGTATGCACCCCTTTCTGTCCCTCCCTTGGCTCCCAGCCTGGGCCCCGATGTATACACCCCATCCCGTCCCTCCCCTGGCTGCCAGCCTGAGACCCGATGTATACACCCCATCCCGTCCCGCCCCTGGCTCCCAGCCAGTGACCCGATGTATACACCCCATCCCGTCCCTCAAATGGCGCTCAGCCAGTGATCCGATGTATACCCCCCTCCCGTCCCTCCCCTGGCTCCCAGCCTGGGACCCGATGTATACACCCCATCCCCTCCTTCCATGTGGCCCTCAGCCCGGGACACGATGAATAAACCCCATCCCGTCCCGCCCCTGGCTCCCAGCCAGTGAACCGATGTATACACCCCCTCCCGCCCCACAAATGGCGCTCAGCCAGTGATCCGATGTATACCCCCCTCCCGTCCCTCCCTTGGCTCCCAGCCAGTGACCCGATGTATACACCCCATCCCCTCCTTCCATGTGGCCCTCAGCCCGGGACACGATGAATAAACCCCTTCCCGTCCCGCCCCTGGCTCCCAGCCAGTGATCCGATGTATACACCCCATCCCGCCCCTCAAATGGCGCTCAGCCAGTGATCCGATGTATACCCCCCTCCCATCCCTCCCCTGGCTCCCAGCCAGTGACCCGATGTATACATCCCCTCCCGTCCCTCCCCTGGCTCCCCACCTGGGACCCGATGTATACACCCCCTCCCGTCCCTCCACTGGCTGCCAGCCTGGGACCAATGTATGCACCCCCTCCCGTCCTTCCCCTGGCTCCCACCCAGTGACCCGATGTATACACCCCCTCCCGTCCCTCCCCTGGCTCCCAGCCAGTGAGTCGATGTATACACCATCGTTCCGTCCCTCCCCTGGCTCCTAGCCAGTGACCCGATGTATACACCATTGTCCCGTCCCTCCCCTGGCTCCCAGCCAGTGACCCGATGTATACACCCCCTCCCGTTCCTTCCCTGGCTCCCAGCCGGGGACGTGATGTATACACCCCCTCCCGTCCCTCCCATGGCTCCCAGCATGTGACCCGATGTATACACCCCCTCCCGTCCCTCCCCTGGCTGCCAGCCTGGGACCCGATGTATACACCCCATCCCGTCCCGCCTCTGGCTCCCAGCCAGTGACCCGATGTATACACCCCATCCCGTCCCTCCCCTGGCTGCCAGCCTGGGACCCGATGTATACACCCCATCCCGTCCCGCCCCTGGCTCCCAGCCAGTGACCCGATGTATACACCCCATCCCGTCCCTCAAATGACGCTCAGCCAGTGATCCGATGTATACCCCCCTCCCGTCCCTCCCCTGGCTTCCAGCCGGGGACCCGATGTATACACCCCATCCCCTCCTTCCATGTGGCTCTCAGCCTGGGACACGATGAATAAACCCCATCCCGTCCCGCCCCTGGCTCCCAGCCAGTGACCCCATGTATACACCCCCTCCCGTCCCTCAAATGGCGCTCAGCCAGTGATCCGATGTATACCCCCCTCCCATCCCTCCCCTGGCTCCCAGCCAGTGACCCGATGTATACATCCCCTCCCGTCCCTCCCCTGGCTCCCCGCCTGGGACCCGATGTATACACCCCCTCCCGTCCTTCCCCTTGCTCCCAGCCAGTGACCCGATGTATACACCCCCTCCCTTTCCTCCCCCGGCTCACAGCCAGTGACTCGATGTATGCACCCCCTTCTGTCCCTCCCTTGGCTCCCACCCTGGGCCCCGATGCATACATCCCCTCCCGTCCCTCCCCTGGCTCCCAGCCTGGGACCCGATGTATACACCCCCTCCCGTCCCTCTGCTGGCTCCCAACCAGTGACCCGATGTATACACCCCCTCCCGTCCCTCTGCTGGCTCCCAACCAGTGACCCGATGTATACACCCCCTCCCGTCCCTCCACTGGCTCCCAACCAGTGACCCGATGTATACACCATTGTCCCGTCCCTCCCCTGGCTCCCAGGCAGTGACCCGATGTATACACCCCCTCCCGTCCCTCCCCTTGCTCCCAGCCAGTGACCCGATGTATACACCCCCTCCCTTTCCTCCCCCGGCTCACAGCCAGTGACTCGATGTATACACCCCCTTCTGTCCCTCCCTTGGCTCCCACCCTGGGCCCCGATGCATACATCCCCTCCCGTCCCTCCCCTGGCTCCCAGCCTGGGACCCGATGTATACACCCCCTTCCGTCCCTCCCCTGGCTCCCAACCAGTGAACCGATGTATACAACCCCTCCCGTCCCTCTGCTGGCTCCCAACCAGTGACCCGATGTATACACCCCCTCCCGTCCCTCTGTTGGCTCCCAACCAGTGACCCGATGTATACACCCCCTCCCGTCCCTCCGCTTGCTCCCAACCAGTGACCCGATGTATACACCATTGTCCCGTCCCTCCCCTGGCTCCCAGGCAGTGACCCGATGTATACACCCCCTCCCGTCCCTCCCCTGGCACACAGCCAGTGACTCGATGTATGCACCCCCTTCTGTCCCTCCCTTGGCTCCCAGCCTGGGCCCCGATGTATACACCCCATCCCGTCCCTCCCCTGGCTGCCAGCCTGAGACCCGATGTATAGACCCCATCCCGTCCCGCCCCTGGCTCCCAGCCAGTGACCCGATGTATACACCCCATCCCGTCCCTCCCCTGGCTCCCAGCCTGGGACCCGATGTATACACCCCATCCCGTCCCTCCCCTGGCTGCCAGCCTGAGACCCGATGTATAGACCCCATCCCGTCCCGCCCCTGGCTCCCAGCCTGGGCCCCGATGTATAGACCCCATCCCGTCCCTCCCCTGGCTCCCAGCCTGGGACCCGATGTATACACCCCATCCCCTCCTTCCATGTGGCCCTCAGCCCGGGACACGATGAATAAACCCCATCCCGTCCCGCCCCTGGCTCCCAGCCAGTGAGCCGATGTATACACCCCCTCCCGCCCCACAAATGGCGCTCAGCCAGTGATCCGATGTATACCCCCCTCCCGTCCCTCCCTTGGCTCCCAACCAGTGACCCGATGTATACACCATTGTCCCGTCCCTCCCCTGGCTCCCAGGCAGTGACCCGATGTATACACCCCCTCCCGTCCCTCCCCTGGCACACAGCCAGTGACTCGATGTATGCACCCCCTTCTGTCCCTCCCTTGGCTCCCAGCCTGGGCCCCGATGTATACACCCCATCCCGTCCCTCCCCTGGCTGCCAGCCTGAGACCCGATGTATAGACCCCATCCCGTCCCGCCCCTGGCTCCCAGCCAGTGACCCGATGTATACACCCCATCCCGTCCCTCCCCTGGCTCCCAGCCTGGGACCCGATGTATACACCCCATCCCGTCCCTCCCCTGGCTGCCAGCCTGAGACCCGATGTATAGACCCCATCCCGTCCCGCCCCTGGCTCCCAGCCTGGGCCCCGATGTATAGACCCCATCCCGTCCCTCCCCTGGCTCCCAGCCTGGGACCCGATGTATACACCCCATCCCCTCCTTCCATGTGGCCCTCAGCCCGGGACACGATGAATAAACCCCATCCCGTCCCGCCCCTGGCTCCCAGCCAGTGAGCCGATGTATACACCCCCTCCCGCCCCACAAATGGCGCTCAGCCAGTGATCCGATGTATACCCCCCTCCCGTCCCTCCCTTGGCTCCCAGCCAGTGACCCGATGTATACACCCCATCCCCTCCTTCCATGTGGCCCTCAGCCCGGGACACGATGAATAAACCCCATCCCGTCCCGCCCCTGGCTCCCAGCCAGTGATCCGATGTATACACCCCATCCCGCCCCTCAAATGGCGCTCAGCCAGTGATCCGATGTATACCCCCCTCCCGTCCCTCCCTTGGCTCCCAGCCAGTGACCCGATGTATACACCCCATCCCCTCCTTCCATGTGGCCCTCAGCCCGGGACACGATGAATAAACCCCTTCCCGTCCCGCCCCTGGCTCCCAGCCAGTGATCCGATGTATACACCCCATCCCGCCCCTCAAATGGCGCTCAGCCAGTGATCCGATGTATACCCCCCTCCCATCCCTCCCCTGGCTCCCAGCCAGTGACCCGATGTATACATCCCCTCCCGTCCCTCCCCTGGCTCCCCACCTGGGACCCGATGTATACACCCCCTCCCGTCCCTCCACTGGCTGCCAGCCTGGGACCAATGTATGCACCCCCTCCCGTCCTTCCCCTGGCTCCCACCCAGTGACCCGATGTATACACCCCCTCCCGTCCCTCCCCTGGCTCCCAGCCAGTGAGTCGATGTATACACCATCGTTCCGTCCCTCCCCTGGCTCCTAGCCAGTGACCCGATGTATACACCATTGTCCCGTCCCTCCCCTGGCTCCCAGCCAGTGACCCGATGTATACACCCCCTCCCGTTCCTTCCCTGGCTCCCAGCCGGGGACGTGATGTATACACCCCTTCCCGTCCCTCCCATGGCTCCCAGCATGTGACCCGATGTATACACCCCCTCCCGTCCCTCCCCTGGCTGCCAGCCTGGGACCCGATGTATACACCCCATCCCGTCCCGCCTCTGGCTCCCAGCCAGTGACCCGATGTATACACCCCATCCCGTCCCTCCCCTGGCTGCCAGCCTGGGACCCGATGTATACACCCCATCCCGTCCCGCCCCTGGCTCCCAGCCAGTGACCCGATGTATACACCCCATCCCGTCCCTCAAATGACGCTCAGCCAGTGATCCGATGTATACCCCCCTCCCGTCCCTCCCCTGGCTTCCAGCCGGGGACCCGATGTATACACCCCATCCCCTCCTTCCATGTGGCTCTCAGCCTGGGACACGATGAATAAACCCCATCCCGTCCCGCCCCTGGCTCCCAGCCAGTGACCCCATGTATACACCCCCTCCCGTCCCTCAAATGGCGCTCAGCCAGTGATCCGATGTATACCCCCCTCCCATCCCTCCCCTGGCTCCCAGCCAGTGACCCGATGTATACATCCCCTCCCGTCCCTCCCCTGGCTCCCCGCCTGGGACCCGATGTATACACCCCCTCCCGTCCTTCCCCTGGCTCCCAGCCAGTGACCCGATGTATACACCCCCTCCCTTTCCTCCCCCGGCTCACAGCCAGTGACTCGATGTATGCACCCCCTTCTGTCCCTCCCTTGGCTCCCACCCTGGGCCCCGATGCATACATCCCCTCCCGTCCCTCCCCTGGCTCCCAGCCTGGGACCCGATGTATACACCCCCTCCCGTCCCTCTGCTGGCTCCCAACCAGTGACCCGATGTATACACCCCCTCCCGTCCCTCTGCTGGCTCCCAACCAGTGACCCGATGTATACACCCCCTCCCGTCCCTCCACTGGCTCCCACCCAGTGACCCGATGTATACACCATTGTCCCGTCCCTCCCCTGGCTCCCAGGCAGTGACCCGATGTATACACCCCCTCCCGTCCCTCCCCTTGCTCCCAGCCAGTGACCCGATGTATACACCCCCTCCCTTTCCTCCCCCGGCTCACAGCCAGTGACTCGATGTATACACCCCCTTCTGTCCCTCCCTTGGCTCCCACCCTGGGCCCCGATGCATACATCCCCTCCCGTCCCTCCCCTGGCTCCCAGCCTGGGACCCGATGTATACACCCCCTTCCGTCCCTCCCCTGGCTCCCAACCAGTGAACCGATGTATACAACCCCTCCCGTCCCTCTGCTGGCTCCCAACCAGTGACCCGATGTATACACCCCCTCCCGTCCCTCTGTTGGCTCCCAACCAGTGACCCGATGTATACACCCCCTCCCGTCCCTCCGCTGGCTCCCAACCAGTGACCCGATGTATACACCATTGTCCCGTCCCTCCCCTGGCTCCCAGGCAGTGACCCGATGTATACACCCCCTCCCGTCCCTCCACTGGCACACAGCCAGTGACTCGATGTATGCACCCCCTTCTGTCCCTCCCTTGGCTCCCAGCCTGGGCCCCGATGTATACACCCCATCCCGTCCCTCCCCTGGCTGCCAGCCTGAGACCCGATGTATAGACCCCATCCCGTCCCGCCCCTGGCTCCCAGCCAGTGACCCGATGTATACACCCCATCCCGTCCCTCCCCTGGCTCCCAGCCTGGGACCCGATGTATACACCCCATCCCGTCCCTCCCCTGGCTGCCAGCCTGAGACCCGATGTATAGACCCCATCCCGTCCCGCCCCTGGCTCCCAGCCTGGGCCCCGATGTATAGACCCCATCCCGTCCCTCCCCTGGCTCCCAGCCTGGGACCCGATGTATACACCCCATCCCCTCCTTCCATGTGGCCCTCAGCCCGGGACACGATGAATAAACCCCATCCCGTCCCGCCCCTGGCTCCCAGCCAGTGAGCCGATGTATACACCCCCTCCCGCCCCACAAATGGCGCTCAGCCAGTGATCCGATGTATACCCCCCTCCCGTCCCTCCCTTGGCTCCCAGCCAGTGACCCGATGTATACACCCCATCCCCTCCTTCCATGTGGCCCTCAGCCCGGGACACGATGAATAAACCCCATCCCGTCCCGCCCCTGGCTCCCAGCCAGTGATCCGATGTATACACCCCATCCCGCCCCTCAAATGGCGCTCAGCCAGTGATCCGATGTATACCCCCCTCCCATCCCTCCCCTGGCTCCCAGCCAGTGACCCGATGTATACATGCCCTCCCGTCCCTCCCCTGGCTCCCCACCTGGGACCCGATGTATACACCCCCTCCCGTCCCTCCACTGGCTGCCAGCCTGGGACCAATGTATGCACCCCCTCCCGTCCTTCCCCTGGCTCCCAGCCAGTGACCCGATGTATACACCCCCTCCCGTCCCTCCCCTGGCTCCCAGCCAGTGAGTCGATGTATACACCATCGTTCCGTCCCTCCCCTGGCTCCTAGCCAGTGACCCGATGTATACACCATTGTCCCGTCCCTCCCCTGGCTCCCAGCCAGTGACCCGATGTATACACCCCCTCCCGTTCCTTCCCTGGCTCCCAGCCAGGGACCTGATGTATACACCCACTCCCGTCCCTCCCATGGCTCCCAGCATGTGACCCGATGTATACACCCCCTCCCGTCCCTCCCCTGGCTGCCAGCCTGGGACCCGATGTATACACCCCATCCCGTCCCGCCCCTGGCTCCCAGCCAGTGACCCGATGTATACACCCCATCCCGTCCCTCAAATGGCACTCAGCCAGTGATCCGATGTATACCCCCCTCCCGTCCCTCCCCTGGCTTCCAGCCGGGGACCCGATGTATACACCCCATCCCCTCCTTCCATGTGGCTCTCAGCCTGGGACACGATGAATAAACCCCATCCCGTCCCGCCCCTGGCTCCCAGCCAGTGACCCCATGTATACACCCCCTCCGGTCCCTCAAATGGCGCTCAGCCAGTGATCCGATGTATACCCCCCTCCCATCCCTCCCCTGGCTCCCAGCCAGTGACCCGATGCATACATCCCCTCCCGTCCCTCCCCTGGCTCCCCGCCTGGGACCCGATGTATACACCCCCTCCCGTCCCTCCACTGGCTGCCAGCCTGGGACCGATGTATACACCCCATCCCGTCCCTCCCCTGGCTCTCAGCCAGTGACTCGATGTATGCACCCCCTTCTGTCCCTCCCCTGGCTCCCAGCCAGTGACCCGATGTATACACCCCCTCCCGTCCTTCCCCTGGCTCCCAGCCAGTGACCCGATGTATACACCCCCTTCCGTCCCTCCCCTGGCTCCCAGCCAGTGACCCGATGTATACACCCCCTCCCTTTCCTCCCCCGGCTCACAGCCAGTGACTCGATGTATGCACCCCCTTCTGTCCCTCCCTTGGCTCCCAGCCTGGGCCCCGATGCATACATCCCCTTCCGTCCCTCCCCTGGCTCCCAACCAGTGAACCGATGTATACAACCCCTCCCGTCCCTCTGCTAGCTCCCAACCAGTGACCCGATGTGTACACCCCCTCCCGTCCCTCCCCTGGCTCCCAGGCAGTGACCCGATGTATACACCCCCTCCCGTCCCTCCCCTGGCTCCCAGCCAGTGAGTCGATGTATACACCCCCTCCCGCCCCTCCTCTGGCTCTCAGCCAGTGAGTCGATGTATACACCCCCTCCCGTCCCTCCCCTGGCTCCCAGCCAGTGAGTCGATGTATACACCCCCTCCCGTCCCTTACCTGGCTCCCAACCAGAGACCCGATGTATACACCCCCTCCCGTCCCTCCCCTGGCTCCAAGCCAGAGACTCGATGTGTACACCCCCTCCCGTCCCTCCCCTGGCTCCCAGCCAGTGACCCGATGTATACACCCCCTCCCGTCCCTCCGCTGGCTCCCAGTCAGTGACCCGATGTATACACCCCCTCCCGTCCCTCCGCTGGCTCCAAGCCAGAGACTCGATGTGTACACCCCCTCCCGTCCCTCCCCTGGCTCCAAGCCAGAGACTCGATGTGTACACCCCCTCCCGTCCCTCCCCTGGCTCCCAGCCAGTGACCCGATGTATACACCCCCTCCCGTCCCTCCGCTGGCTCCCAGCCAGTGACCCGATGTATACACCCCCTCCCGTCCCTCCCCTGGCTCCAAGCCAGAGACTCGATGTGTACACCCCCTCCCGTCCCTCCCCTGGCTCCAAGCCAGAGACTCGATGTGTACACCCCCTCCCGTCCCTCCCTTGGCTCCCAGCTAGTGACCCGAGGTATACACCCCCTCCCGTCCCTCCCTTGGCTCCCAGCCTGGGACCTGATGTATACACCCCCCTTCCCGTCTCTCCCTTGGCTCCCAGCCAGTGACCCGATATATACACCCCCTCCCGTCCCTCCCCCGGCTCCCAGCCAGTGACCCGATGTATACACCCCCTCCCGTCCCCTACCTGGCTCCCAGCCAGTGACCCGATGCATACACCCCCTTCCGCCCCTCCCCCGGCTTCCAGCTAGTGACCCGATGTATACACCTCCCCCCCCCGCCATCCCTTCCTAAGCTCCCAGCCAGTGACCCGATGTATACACCCCCTCCCGTCCCTCCCTTGGCTCCCAGCCAGTGACCCGATGTATACACTCCCTCCCGTCCCTTACCTGGCTGCCAGCCAGTGACCCGATGCATACACCCCCCTCCCGTCCCTTACCTGGCTCCCAGCCTGGGACCCGATGCATACACCCCCCTCCCGTCCCTCCCCTGGCTCCCAGCCAGTGACCCGATGTATATAAACCCCTCCCGTCCCTCCCCTCACAGCCAGTGACCCGATGTGTTTCACGCTCTCTTCACGTGTGGTTGCCGGCGAAACCGCATGTTGTGCAAGATAACATTGCCTGAACTTAACATGTGCTTGATATCTCCATTTCTTATCCTCGAGGTCATTTCGAACAATCGAGTTTATCGCATATCGCTCCTCGCTCTTATAGGTAAGACAATTTACAATGATATTAACTTCTTTTAACTGCGCTCAACATACTTGGCCGACGCCCAACCTTCGCCGTCAGTCAATAGGATTTTAGCGAGGACAGATGATGTGTTTCCGTGCGTTCTTGGCGTTGTGCTGCCTGGTGACGGCGGCGGTAGGCTACCCTACGGGAGCCCCGCTAGCATCCTGTTTGGACATGTACCCCGCGGGACATTACGTCCCGCCCCAGACAACACCCTCACCCTACACACTGACCGCCACTCCCAACGGAAACTTCTACAACGGTACCGACAACAATTCAGAAATTACTTGATAAGTATAATACCGAAGTAAATGTTACCTAACCACCTGCTAATTAATGAAACAGTTTTTGGTATAGGTGAATTCAGTGCAAACATGATCTGGAGACAAATATTTGTATAGGAATAGAGCTGATACAGTCTTGCGCGTAATATTTATATTGTGAAGTTGTTGACGTAGTTAGAATTAATATGGAATTGGACGTATTTTATACGCAGTAATATGAGCAGATTAGGAGAAAGAAAACTAGTTTTTAACACACCATGCCATTCATTGACTGTTGCCGCTGTGACCTATCTCTTTCCCAGTGACGTGGGTCTGTACTGTATTGCCATCCACCATGCCATTGACTGTTGCCGCTGTGGCCTGTTTCTCTCCCAGTGACGTATGTCAGTCCTGTATTGCCATCCACCATGCCATTGACTGTTGCCGCTGTGACCTGTTTCTCTCCCAGTGACGTGGGTCTGTACTGTATTGCCATCCACCATGCCATTGACTGTTGCCGCTGTGGCCTGTTTCTCTCCCAGTGACGTATGTCAGTCCTGTATTGCCATCCACCATGCCATTGACTGTTGCCGCTGTGACCTGTTTCTCTCCCAGTGACGTAGGTTAGTCCTGTATTGCCATCCACCATGCCATTGACTGTTGCCGCTGTGACCTGTTTCTCTCCCAGTGACGTAGGTTAGTCCTGTATTGCCATCCACCATGCCATTGACTGTTGCCACCGTGACTTGTTTCTCTCCCAGTAACGTAGGTCAGTCCTGTATTGCCATCCACCATGCCATTGACTGTTGCCGCTGTGGCCTGTTTCTCTTCCAGTGACGTATTTCAGTCCTTCATTGCCATCCACCATGCCACTGACTGTTGCCGCTGTGACCTGTTTCTCTCCCAGTGACGTAGGTTAGTCCTGTATTGCCATCCACCATGCCATTGACTGTTGCCGCTGTGGCCTGTTTCTCTCCCAGTGACGTAGGTTAGTCCTGTATTGCCATCCACCATGCCATTGACCGTTGCCGCTGTGACCTGTTTCTCTCCCAGTGACGTAGGTTAGTCCTGTTTTGCCATCCACCATGCCACTGACTGTTGCCGCTGTGACCTGTTGCTCTCCCAGTGACGTAGGTTAGTCCTGTATTGCCATCCACCATGCCATTGACTGTTGCCGCTGTGGCCTGTTTCTCTCCCAGTGACGTAGGTTAGTCCTGTTATGCCATCCACCATGCCATTGACCGTTGCCGCTGTGACCTGTTTCTCTCCCAGTGACGTGGGTCTGTACTGTATTGCCATCCACCATGCCATTGACTGTTGCCGCCGTGACCGGTTTCTCTCCCAGTGACGTGGGTCAGTCCTGTATTGCCATCCACCATGCCATTGACTGTTGCCGCTGTGGCTTGTTTCTCTCCCAGTGACGTAGATTAGCCCTGTATTGCCATCCACCATGCCACTGACTGTTGCCGCTGTGGCCTGTTTCTCTCCCAGTGACGTAGATCAGTCTCGTATTGCCAACAACCATGCCATTGACTGTTGCCGCTGTGGCCTGTTTCTCTCCCAGTGACGTATGTTAGTCCTGTATTGCCATCCACCATGCCATTGACTGTTGCCGCTGTGACCTGTTTATCTCCCAGTGACGTTAGTTAGTCCTGTATTGCCTTCCACCATGCCATTGACTGTTGCCGCTGAAGCCTGTTTCTCTCCCAGTGTCAGTCCTGTATTGCCATCCACCATGCCATTGACTGTTGCCGCAGTGACCTGTTTCTCTCCCAGTGACGCAGGCTGGTCCTGTATTGCCATCCACCATGCCATTGACTGTTGCCGCTGTGACCTGTTTTTCTCCCAGTGACGTATGTCAGTCCTGTATTGCCATCCACCATGCCATTGACTGTTGCCGCTGTGACCTGTTTCTCTCCCAGTAACGTAGGCTGGTCCTGTATTGCCATCCACCATGCCATTGACTGTTGCCGCTGTGACCTGTTTCTCTCCCAGTGACGTATGTCAGTCCTGTATTGCCATCGACCCATGCCATTGACTGTTGCCGCTGTGACCTGTTTCCCAGTGATGTGGGTCAGTCCTGTATTGCCATCCACCATGCCATTGACTGTTGCCGCTGTGACCTGTTTCTCTCCCAGTGACGTAGGTTAGTCCTGTATTGCCATCCACCAGGCCATTGACTGTTGCCGCTGTGGCCTGTTTCTCTCCCAGTGATGTATGTCAGTCCTGTATTGCCATCCACCATGCCATTGACTGTTGCCGCTGTGGCCTGTTTCTCTCCCAGGGACGTAGATCAGTCTTGTATTGCCATCCACCATGCCATTGACTGTTGCCGCTGTGGCCTGTTTCTCTCCCAGTGACGTAGGTCAGTCCTGTATTGCCATCCACCATGCCATTGACTGTTGCCGCTGTGACCTGTTTCTCTCCCAGTGACGTAGGTTAGTCCTGTATTGCCATCCACCATGCCATTGACTGTTGCCGCTGTGGCCAGTTTCTCTCCCAGTGACGTAGATCAGTCATGTATTGCCATCCACCATGCCATTGACTGTTGCCGCTGTGGCCTGTTTCTCTCCCAGTGACGTAGGTTAGTCATGTATTGCCATCCGCCATGCCACTGACTGTTGCCGCTGTGGCCTGTTTCTCTCCCAGTGACGTAGATCAGGCTTGTATTGCCATCCACCATGCCATTGACTGTTGCCGCTGTGACCTGTTTCTCTCCCAGTGACGTATGGCAGTCCTGTATTGCCATCAACCATGCCATTGACTGTTGCCACTGTGGCCTGTTTCTCTCCCAGTGACGTAGGCTGGTCCTGTATTGCCATCCACCATGCCATTGACTGTTGCCGCTGTGACCTGTTTCTCTCCCAGTGACGTAGGCTGGTCCTGTATTGCCATCCACCATGCCATTGACTGTTGCCGCTGTGGCGTGTTTCTCTCCCAGTGACGTAGACCAGTCCTGTATTGCCATCCACCATGCCATTGACTGTTGCCGCTGTGACCTGTTTCTCTCCCAGTGACGTAGATCAGTCCTGTATTGCCATCCACCATGCCATTGACTGTTGCCGCTGTGACCTGTTTCTCTCCCAGTGACGTAGGTTAGTCCTGTATTGCCATCCACCATGCCATTGACTGTTGCCGCTGTGACCTGTTTCTCTCCCAGTGACGTAGGTTAGTCCTGTATTGCCATCCACCATGCCACTGACTGTTGCCGCTGTGGCCTGTTTCTCTCCCAGTGACGTATGTCAGTCCTGTATTGCCATCCACCATGCCACTGACTGTTGCCGCTGTGACCTGTTTCTCTCCCAGTGACGTATGTTAGTCCTGTATTGCCATCCACCATGCCATTGACTTTTGCCGCTGTGACCTGTTTCTCTCCCAGTTACGTAGGTCAGTCCTGTATTGCCATCCACCATGCCATTGACTTTTGCCGCTGTGACCTGTTTCTCCCCCAGTGACGTAGGTCAGTCCTGTATTGCCATGCACCATGCCACTGACTGTTGCCGCTGTGACCTGTTTCTCTCCCAGTGACGTAGGTTAGTCCTGTATTGCCATCCACCATGCCATTGACTGCTGCCGCTGTGACCTGTTTCTCTCCCAGTGACATATGTCAGTCCTGTATTGCCATCCACCATGCCACTGACTGTTGCCGCTGTGACCTGTTTCTCTCCCAGTGACGTAGGTTAGTCCTGTATTGCCATCCACCATACCACTGACTGTTGCCGCTGTGACCTGTTTCTCTCCCAGTGACGTAGGTTAGTCCTGTATTGCCATCCACCATGCCATTGACCGTTGCCGCTGTGACCTGTTTCTCTCCCAGTGACGTAGGTTAGTCCTGTATTGCCATCCATCATGCCATTGACTTTTGCCGCTGTGACCTGTTTCTCCCTCAGTGACCTAGGTTAGTGCTGTTTTGCCATCCACCAAGCCACTGACTGTTGCCGCTGTGACCTGTTTCTCTCCCAGTGACGTAGGTTAGTCCTGTATTGGCATCCACCATGTCATTGACTGTTGCCGCTGTGACCTGTTTCTCTCCCAGTGACGTAGGTTAGTCCTGTATTGCCATCCACCATGCCACTGACTGTTGCCGCTGTGACCTGTTTCTCTCCCAGTGACGCTGATTGGCACCCAGGACGTGATGGGCCTTATCATACAAGCGCGACGTGACGGGGAAAACAACGCCATTGGGGAATTCGTTGGAACAATTCAAGACCTCCCCACATAGTAAGTAACGGTTCATGAAGTAAATTTAAGACGTGAGTATGTCGTCTGTGTAGCCCATGCCGCTGAATTAAGTTTATGCCCTCGCGCTTGCATCTGAGGACCGTTTCCTCTTACCACATTTCAGATCAAGTACACACAGTGTGTCATTCTCTTGCTTAAAGTCCATCTCCCTAGAGGATATTTGTTACTGAACCATCTCCAAATATACATTTCTTAGTTGTTACTAAAGCCATTGATCATGTGCAATTATTTTACGATGTATCTAATGCCATCAATATTAATATCTAAACTCACCAAAATAAACTCAATCTGCGAACGATCCTTTTCAAACCCCCGCTTCGACTGCCCGCGCCACTCTGTTTGAATGTACGTGCGGCAGTCACTTCAGAATGAAATATGAGTGGCATTTATCGGCGTAAAAACGGTACAGCGCCTGATGTCAAAAAATGGTTCATTCCCTACTTTCATACCCAATACTTGTAGAAGCCCTAATATTATGGTGTCTTGTTGGGGCACAAACAACATCGGTTTTCAGAAGCTGTCTTCATAATTAAGTTAATTTTGTTAACATCATAATCGGTATATATGCTGTGCTATGGGCTGAAGGCAAGCTGTGCGGAATAAACCCATGTTTTTATCTAGACCCGATTATAGGGCTGTACAGTCACTTCGGGATCTTATCGAGACCCCACGAGACGGGGATACCTATGCTCTACGTCTATGCCTAGCATCAACGGCCTGTACCTGCTGCCTACCTTCCGGTTGTTTGCCTTCACTCGCCTCACACACAAGATCGGCTAAAGCTGTCCTTGGAAGCAAAAATAACCACTGAAGTTATGTGCATATCCGAATTATAACCATCCGAGTAGATTTATGTAATGTATGAGCGGTTAGGCAGTTGATAAACCAGAATGCGGTTGTCTCATGAGTGACTGTCAGCGTCAGGCCATCTAATGTGTTGCGCGGGGTTTTCCATGTCGTATGACGTAATAATCATCATGACGCGCCTGTCTGCGCGCGGTATCTATGGTTACGTAACAACGCTCCTTATATGGACTGAGCAGGTGAGGACAATGGTGCTCCGTTTGTCGTAAAACTGTAAACATCGATGATTTGGCTCAAAATACAACGCTTCCAACAGTCTCATCGAAGGGACCACATGCATTATGGAGAGATAAATGTATTATCTTTAATTATATTATGATTTTACAGTTAGCTATGCCTGGACCAAAGCAAACAAAAAATAGTTTCACACCCACTCGATTCTTTACGCACAAACCGCGCAACCGGCCGGTTCCCAACACTAAAACGTTGACTACAATGAGTGCGCGTCACGCAGTTACAGCAAAGCACGTGATGCGCACTCGTTCTAAGAGCACGTGTTTTTTTGTTGGTCCCCAAAAGACCTAAACCGGAAATAGAACCCGCGAGAACTGTACAGCCCTATACAAGAAGCATCAGATATCAATGAAGTCCCCCCCCTCCCCCACGCCCACGCAAGCTGGGAAGGCAGTGCCTTAGGCCACGCCTTAGGCCTACGCTTCCAATCACGGCTGTTTGAAGCGATACGTACGGCAACAGAAGACACGGTCCGGTTGCCCAAGTAAATTCCTCGACTTCCTCTTCCCCATCCACACTATCTCTAATTCCAATTAATGATGTGCCCATCGCTGCATCTGTCAACGTGGAAGGCCACCATACCTGATCACATGCTCAATGCGCGTTTACCGTATTGCGCAACAAAACCGGTTCATATTGTGACGTCACGAATCAATGAACAAATTGCCCCCGTCTATCTTTTATTTTTTATGTATGTCTGGAATAAAATGGCTAATATTGTTAATATTATATAATATAATCTCCTTAATGCATTTCGAATTTCGTTAATGTGGTGTAAATGCATCAAATATGTGCAAAGTAACATATGACTTAGGAAATGGACTTTAGGTCTAGTGGCTTGTAGTTATTCATTAAATGGTTAAGGTAAGCTACATATAATAAGCTCGGCTATTTTGAGCAGACCTCGGTAGTCATCGGCAGATATCGGCGAGCTGTAGCCCTGAGATTTTACGCAGTCCTAATGAAACAAAGCACCAATAAAACACAGCAAAGAAGTGGTGACATAGGTAAAAACAATAGAGCATCGTATAATAAGCTTCGGCGATTTAGAAAAGACCTCGGTAAACATCGACAAACATCCGCGGGTTTCAGTGAAAGGGGAATCCCTAACTCGTTACGTCATTCACACGGAATTCTCAATTCGTGACGTCATTCACAGGGTATTTCCCCGAGAATGGCTCTTCATGAAAAATTCGGAAAAGTCAAGAAAAAGACATCGAGAAAACGCGTCGATACGCCACGACGAAGAAATTCATCACTCGAATTAAAATCGATTATAATTATAATCATTTATTGCAACTGTGAGGTCATTTATCGTGACTGGCTGTGTTGCTTGCCTGGTATCCATGGGTGAAGCAGTCATGCAGTAGCAATTGTACGCAGCAGGCGAAATAAGAGGTTACGCCACGTGTTACGTGTCCACGTGTTCACTCGAGTGATGAATTTCTTCGTCGTGGCGTATCGACGCGCCCAGTGCAGTAAGTAAACCGGAAGTTGGTAGTCTAAACATGGATGTCGCTGGTCGTTGAGATAACCCTTTGGAAGATATTTTGTGGAAATGTGCCATTAATCGGCAAGTACGGATAATTATATTGCAGCAGGGTGCTAACTGTATGCCTCAGGAACACGGTGACGTATTTTAGTTAAGCCCCGTGTCACAAATGTATGAACAGGGTCGGTCTAAAGAGATAATTTTTTGCGCACCAGCACGTGAAGGGCTTCTCTCATGGGTGAGAACGACGAAGAAGTCGAGGCCATTCATGGGTAGGTCGCAGTAAACTTTCCAAAGAACGAGATGCCCCACGAGTCACCCCCCAATTTCCCGTCGAAATTGTCGAAAGGCGTAGGGAGTTTGGGGAACGGGCCCAGCAGGCCAGAGACAGAGCCGCTCCTCATAGGATCCAAACCAGGATATCAAACGACGCGCTTTACATCAATCATGAACTCCAACGAGACAACGTACCTGCCGTGTCGACACGAGACATTCTAGCCCTATCGCCTGGAGAGAGAGAGGATGAGCTGCTATCCATGAAACAAGCCACCTCGGGTGACGTCATCACCTCGCGCGCATCAAGTGCCTACGCCACCGTGATCCAGGTCCAGTCCCTACAAGATGTCCGGAAGGCTTATCGCCTTCTACTGATGGATACGGAACGGGCTGGAGCAATGCATAACATCGCCGCATACAGACTCCCCAACGAGGATGAAGGCTGGCAGGACGACGGGGATCCCGGCTCCGGAAGACACCTACGGTATCTCTTCAGACGTCACAAGAAAACCGGAGTCATCGTGGTCGTCACAAGACAATACGCCGGGAGACTCCCCAACGCCGAAAAGTACAAGCTACTAGAGGCAGCGGTGGAGTCCGCGCTGCGTAAATCCATGGCGAACTGATGACAACAGCTGTACGATAGATCCACTATGTCGGTATGTAAATACAAATGATATATCCACTGTGTCGGTATGTAAATAAAAATGATATATCCACTGTGTCGGTATGTAAATAAAAATGATATATCCACTGTGTCGGTATGTGAATACAAATGATATATCCACTGTGTCGGTATGTAAATCCAAACGATATAACATCAAAAGTATATACTCACCGAGATGATACAGTTATGATAACAGCCTACATGAAATGTCAATGCCAAGCGGCCACGCCACCACGCGGCAGTAGTTGTTTATTCTAAAGCATGTTGAGCACCCGCTTGACCCAGTTATAGTACGGTTGCTTTAACGCACGAGGTAATGTAATGAGCCAGCTAATATCCAACGCTATGTTCAGCAGCTGGGAATTAACACGCGATTTGGTGAAAATAATGAGGATTCTAGAAACAGGTCGCCCTATGACGCCAATTCGATCACTGTGTGATGCAAACTGCAGGTGCAATTTATTTGTATGCGGTGATAGACCGCTTAATTGTTTTGCTGTCGTAATGTGTGAGAATTTAACTGGTAACCTCTGCTCACAATGTTTATGTGCCAAGGGTAAACCGTGCCTTTCTAAATTTATCGTTGTAAGTAAGTAATGTAAGTAAGCAAGTGTTTGGAATCTTATTTGCAGATGATTCTAATTTCTTTATATCGGGCAAAGATATCAATAAAACGATTGAAACGCTGAATGGGGAATTAAAACACATACAGTATTGGCTACAAATTAATAAGCTTGCTCTCAATCTCGATAAAACTAAATTCATGGTTTTCAAACCCAAGCGAAAGAAAATTAGTATTCACAGCGGTGTCATCATTTCTGGCAAAACTGTTGTACAAACTACTATCACGAAATTTTTGGGAGTACAATTAGACTGTGACCTTCTGTGGCAACAACATATAGATTATATTAAAAGTAAAATGGCAAGGGCGCTTGGAATAATCACTTGTGCAAGGAAAATGTTAACCAATGACACCCTACGGATTTTATATAATTGTTTTGTATCTCCATATCTATCATATTGTATTGAAGTATGGGGAGCTTCGTGTAGTAGCTTTTTAACCCCTCTTATCGTGATCCAAAAGAAAGCAGTTCGCATATTGTCTGGAGTTAATAAATGGGCCCACTCAGCGCCGTTATTTGTAACGAATAAGATTCTCCCGCTCACATCATTATACGAGTATAGCGTTTTATCATTTATGTTTAAGCAATACAATGGATTGCAACCTCTTATAATAAAAGATTTGTTTATAAGAAATGCTGACATACATAAGTATAACACTAGAAGGTCGCAGCTATTACATGTTCCTAAGCACAAGTGTCAATTGACGAAAATATCTATGAGATATAATGGGATATATATTTTTAATAAATGGTTTGGTAAGGTAAACTTTCAATCATCGCTTCACCTTTTTAAGAGAAATACTAAGGATAGTTTGTTAAATATAATTGATACGAGTAATTTAACTAATGTTAATTTGATGTGTAACTAGCCGTTTTTTTTTCTTCTTTTTTTTTTGTTTTTTTTTTGAGCGAATAAGCCTCGGCTTCTGCTCCTTGCCAACCAGTTCTGTATTATCTTGATTTGTGTACTCTTCATGGCAATAAAGATTATTATTAATTTCTTAACTCTGACTAGGTCACTGTCCAGTAACTGTACTTGACGTTGAACACGTGCCGTGTGTTGTTCGTTGGCAGCACCCGGTTCCGGCCATGTCCAGACGAGACTTCCCCCAACAATGGCGTGACTCACACCAACAACCAGCTCAAGGCCGGCCCTCTAACCTTCACGTGGGACCCACAGGGCAACGGCGACCTAAACAACATAAGATTCAAGTCAGTATCCAGTAAACCGGATTGTAAAGTCGGGCCGATTTACAGATGTGTCAAAATTGACAAATTAAAGAGATTAAGGTGCGGTTTTAAATTAGCAACTGCACCCGTCCGCCCACCAGTTTCTTTGGAAATGTCTATATCAACGACATACAAAGGTTTTTGATATGTTACAACCTGAATTCTATTCATGTACCGAGTCTTCGACTATCGCTATCTGGTCATATCTGGACACTTCCGCTAAACTTATAATTTCATACAGCACACTTATTGGATACATTGCTTTTTATTAATAATGTTGCTCCTTGATGGAACGTCGTAAAACACGTTCTCTATGAGCGTAGTGCAGTGCAGTGAAAATAAATAAATAGCTAAACAAAACAAGAACATTGTAATTAGGGACATTAGCCGGCTATTTCAGATAACTAACAATGTACGAAAGAAACCGACACAGTACTAACGTTGTATTCTGTGGGACTAACAGTCTGGTAAACTGTGATCTATCTCCGTACAGGGCCACTCTTGTAGCTGAATACATTGTCTTCTGGATGGATGTGTATTCCAATTATCTTGGTAAGTATATATTGATCAATGCTTACAATTGTCTCTACATCTGTTATCAACTTTTGTTGTGTTGGTGGGTGTTGTTTTGATCGGCCAACTTATATTGTCTATTAATTTAAAGAGATTTAATTCGTGATCAATACAAATTGCCCATTAATTTAAGGATTACAATTTTGGAATTGTAAAGAACCCTGGGTATATCTGTATCATATCTGATCATAAACACTAATGGAGTTATAAAGGACGACGTTCGTAGTAATATTAAGTAGCAATAATAATAACCAACATGACAATGCGAGAAATATAACAGTGATATTGATAGAGGGCATTAATTCAACAGGAGAAGCTTCAGGTGAGCACATTTTTTTTCAGAACCCCGACATGTTTCATCCTGAACAACATGAGATCAACTGCTGCGGAAGTTATGAATAACCAGGAATAAACTTTCTTATAAACACAAGGCGTTCTATAAATCCTTCTCGTACGGCGGTACCATGGCAACCACACTGACCGTTCTAACCAATCATGTCTACCGGGTAGATCTGTGTCAACTCTCTCAACCATGAGTTCTAACTAATCATATCTACCAATCATAACCCCGTCGATATTGCATGTACATAGTCGAATAGTCGTACATAGTCGGTACTAACATGTTAACGTTGCACCTATCACCCCGATTTTCGTCTTTCTCAAGCTATGCTTGACAATCTCGGTTGGTTGGTAGGCCGTTTGACCGTGTGAGCCGTTGATCAACCGATGCTTCGACCGTTGTTACGACTGTTCAAGGAATGATCGTGCGGTGTAAACCCGGCAAACGAGTCGCACATATTGCTGTTGCATGAAATTCGCTACGGAGATACCACATGAAATTTGCATAGCTCGACCGTTAAAAAAGAGATTCCGTGGAAACTGGAAATACAACGTGAAAACAGCGATACTGTTTGTGGGGATACGCCGTTTTAACGGCCTCGCTTATGTCACACAAGGAAATGTTAAAAGTGCAATGCATTTTTCTCGGAAACTTTCCGCCACTTTCACGCGAGGGCTTATTGAAAATGCGGGGTTTCAACGGTGCAACTGCCGTTAAAATTTGTAATTTCGGGGGAAATGTGAGAGCCCGGGCTCGGCCTCACAGTATAATATGCCGGAAGGATTATACTGGTTGTCTTTGAAAACACGAACTAACTATCATAAACAGTCTGCCACACCGAATTAATAGTAATAATAGTTCACACCGAAATAATAACATAATGTGACAAAACAGTGCGAATACAAGGTGTCGCGGCACTAAGCCACACGGCCTGGTTGCATAAAGAAAGATCAAAATTTGGTCGGATCAATTAAAGCATCGGATTAACTAATTCTATGGTTTAAACCGTGTTGCCCAAAACGCGACCAAGGACCGCTCAATTGATCGGAGAAATTTGTAGATGTCGTAACGGGCACATGAAGCTCTCTATGACGTCACAATGAAGGAGGCAAGTTAGTGTGTGACGTATTTGGGTGCGTGGTGTTGTGGCGTGCCCAACAGTTCGTCCATAAGGCTATGAAGTCTCGTTCGCCAAGACTTCCGGTTTACCTATTTTGGAGATAAACAAAGGAAGCACGTGTGACCTGAATATCTGTGACGCAGGAGGGACGTATATATTAGATGCGCAAGACTATAGACTACATGCGCAAGAGCCAGGCGCCGGGAGGTGGGTCCATTGAGTAAGGCCTAGCGATATGATTAAGAATATTTGAGAAATATATTCACGGATAAAACAGACTGGCCGTACATTACGTCACACCGGGTAGCATTCCACCAGATGTCTCTGGCGCTTTAAACAATCGCCCCGGCTCAGGTTGCGGCACACTCGTCGCTGTTCCCCGTCTTCAAACAGTAGATTTACTCCTTTTTTCCTACGTCGGGGATTCTAGAGGAATCCGATTTCGGTCCTGTCGGTCCAACGCAAGGCGCCATTTTTATACTCTCGGTAGAATTTTCTTTTTACGACATTTGCTTCTTCCACAGCCATTGTATCTGCTGTTTGGCAGGTGTTTGTGCATGCGATATGTTATCTATACTCATAAAATTGACATGTCTCTCTGCATGTCTGTCCCACCTGTGAACCCGCTGCATGCACTGGTGTAGCTTTGTCCAGCTGAGCGAGCGGGCCTCTAGTTAGATGGTATATGGTGAGCAAATATATGAACTAGCATTAATAAATGGTTACGAAATGATCAAATCATGAAGTCCTAATTAGTCGTGTAACTGTAAGTTGAGTAACTAGCCGAAACAAATAATAGTACGTATGGCAAGTTTCCATGACAATCCATTTTAGCAAAATATTTAGTGATCGGATATATGGGCCTCACATTACAGCCAGCAGGAGACACTTCACTGCATCACATCCATAGCCGGGGTTTCAGGGGAGAATGTTCTGCGTGTAACAACAGGTCAATGCCTTACCAACAGACCAATACAAATGATCTTGAAACGGAGGAAATTCAAACATTTGGGCCGCCATGGGCCTGCCGACATTCGTTAAACTGGCCAGAATTCCCCCACCATCGTTACACACACGTTTCCAGCCATGTCAAATGACGAACATTCGCCATTATCGTGAAGGTAGAGGTATTATAACGTTGTGAGATTCCGTTGACAGGGTTCTGGAAGGGGTAAATGGGCGACACGCCACACATGCATATTTGAAAAATCGACATTCGACATTGACCCCAAGATTCCGACACTGAGGATCTGAAAAAGCGACATCGACACGATAGCGGCATTTTAGAAAAACAGACACTAAACTTAGCCCAAAAGCGACATTGACACAGACACTGGCATTTTAGAACAAACGACACTGAACTTAGCCAGCCAAAAAGAGAATCGACACGGAACGCCGTCAAAATTCTACATTGGAAACTAAGAATTTTGAAAAATGGACACTGGACACTAGACCAACCCCCCCCCCTCCCCCCCAACCCCCCACCCCAATCCACACCCCGGTTGATCGTCCTGGGACCAACCGATGTTATCATCCGCAGGGATCAGGCTATATTCTGGTGGTATTCAGCATGCGATATTGTCGACACAGCCCCGGCACTCATGCCACATGGTGAAGATTAAGATATGGTCTATTATCGCTCACAGATGAGACACGTGTACCCAATATCTCACTAGTCTGGTGGGTGTGTTGCCACGTTATCTACTGCAACACGATAACGAGTTTGATACGCTGCTTGATATTGAAAATAATCGATTGTCGATTATTAAGTGAATAATTTAAATGTGGCTTGCATGTTGATGACAAGACGACATTGACCTACGTGGGGAGAGTTTTCTCGGCAAGGTGGAAATATCAAGGTACAGTCATGGTGAAGATGTTTTCGGGATGATCGTGGAGAGCTTCCTCACAGTTCGCCATGGCATGTCCTTATCTCATGTCCATCGAGCGAGCGAGCTCGGCCACTGGCTGGGCCGTCACGGATCGGTCCCTGGAGTCGGTACGCCGTATCACGTGGTACACATCCGGGTCTTACGATCACTTTGGCCGTGGGATCTCCTGATGAGTGACCTTGTAATTGCCGGAACGTGACTTTGCGTGTCATGTAACATTGATGTGAGCCACTCTCGCGAGTCAGGTTCACGTGACCTGGGAGAATCAGGCACATCGCACAAGTCGCGGGGTTGTTTATGGCCAAGGCCTTACTTGGCGCCACGTGTCACCGTGCAATGATCCGGAAGGTTCGGCTTGGCCAACGCCTTCTCTTTGGCGACACGTATCACTGTGCAGTGATCCGGAAGGTTCGGCTTGGCCAACGCCATCCCTTTGGCGTCACGTATCACTGTACAGTGATCCGGAAGGGTCGGCTTGGCCAACGCCATCCCTTTGGCGTCACGTGTCACTGTACAGTGATCCGGAAGAATCGGCTTGGCCCACGCCATCCCTTTGGCGTCACGTATCACTGTACAGTGATCCGGAAGAGTCGGCTTGGCCAACGCCATCCCTTTGGCGTCACGTATCACTGTACAGTGATCCGGAAGAGTCGGCTTGGCCAACGCCATCCCTTTGGCGTCACGTATCACTGTACAGTGATCCGGAAGAGTCGGCTTGGCCAACGCCATCCCTTTGGCGTCACGTATCACTGTACAGTGATCCGGAAGAGTCGGCTTGGCCAACGCCATCCCTTTGGCGTCACGTATCACTGTACAGTGACCCGAAAGGGTGGGCTTGGCGGCCAATCACACATTGGTGACACACGACACGAAAAAATGTTTGGTGTCACTTGTACAGTCTAGTCTGAGTAAAGGACAACCAACAGAGCCACCCAGCGGTTAAAATTAATGTACAGGGACTGACCACTGTCTTGATCTTATCGCTAAATAAGCGACAATGGATGAAGAGCAAGAGTTTATTTGAACAAGGTCTAACAATACACTGGTGGTGTCGCCACATGCAAACCAATGAAATATGCCAAACAGCAACAATTTTTCCTCAATAAATGATGCATTTATTTACGTAGGTGCCATGAAATTAAACTACAGATTATTAAAAGGCAATCGAATTAAAGTCGATGTCATCGTATCATTGAAACAACTAGTAAACTCCAGCCCTGGACCGCTCAGCAAAACCCCTTCAGCGTTATGCAAAGAGTAACACACTGCACCCCTGGACCGCCCAGCGAGACCGCTTCAGCGTAATGCAAGGCGCAACAGACCAGCCCTGGATCGCCCAGCGAGACCCCTTCAGCGTAATGCAAGGCGCAACAGACTCCAACCCTGGACCGCCCAGCGAGACCCCTTCAGCGTAATGCAAGGCGCAACAGACTCCAGCCAAGAATTGCCCAGCGTTATGTACAGGGACTCCCTTTTGATGCCAAGGGTATGTCTGATGACCTGTCTCGCCATCGTTAGTCCCCTAACACTCTCCACCGATCATTTCACATTTAAGGGACAGTGTGAACAGGGCGGCAGTATATGACTATGTTTCCCTCAACATGGCTAATGTTCATGTAACTGTTAATCCAGTTCAGCTCGACACGAGTCTGCGCCGAGACACTGACTCTGTCCCCATTGTTAGGAAGTTCTCTGACAGCCCGACTCGCCGTGACGTCACTGTGGATCAGCAGCATGGCATGACTCAGTTCGTCAAGTAGCGTTCACGCCCCAGTGATGGCATCACAGCGTGCCGCACCCGTCGCCACCTCACTCAGAGTTGTTTTAAAAACATCTTACAAAATGGAGCCATTATACGTAATTGATATAATTACGGACACTTACAAAGCGATTTAAGCAGTGTGTAGTGTTTACAACGTGAACGCTTCGTAATACTCTCATTTAAAATGTGCTTCATGCACGCTTTACACAATCAAGATGAAAATAACTGACAACAAACATATTTAGTAGATATTCAACTTCCATGCCTAAACAACTGTGCAGTGCGTGTGTGTGTCGGGGTCGGGGGTAGGAGGTGTGTGTGTGGGGGGGGGGGGGGTCGTACGGTATTTTTGCAGCTATATAATTATATAATTAACGGCACAATAAGTGTAGTCTAGGATGATTACACTGCAGTCCTTCGTGGACCGTCTATCGTCTTCTTATTCAATGATTCTGATATCTACTTTTGCAATCCACATCCATCTCACCCACAGTGAGAACACAAATTCTAATTATATAACGTTTGAAATACGTGTGCATAAATTGTTTCGCTATCAACACACTGACGGTCAGCTAACTTTAGTTTGTAACAGGTGCACAGTACGCCTGATATATATATAGTCTATACATAGCCATAACACGTAGCCTATATAACCCGACATCTGCCTACATAGGTACTACAAAACCACAAGCGTCGCTTAACAACACTTATAACGTAGTTCGCTGCAGCTATGTCCCAAGCACCAATATGCTTCTCATGACTATGTATATTTATCTTGCCCTTAATTTGTAATCAATCTCACATCGACTTTGGCTACGGTTCCATAACTTTTTTGTAACATAATAAAGTGCATTGTGAGATGCGAATGACAATAAATATTGCTATGAACCGAAGCTAATATTCGCGTTAATGACGGTCATTGTTATTGGCATTGGACCGCATATAATACGTATTACATCGGTGTATAACATTAAATGTCCCGTTATAGCTGTCTCCGTCAGATTCATAACCCTGCATGAATTAGTTTATCACGGCTTCGTAGTGCGAGATTATCGCAGTACGCGAGAGTTCATCTGTTAGTTGATTTAGTTCTTTGACATCCTCCAATAAATAGCGAACTTCTCTGTCGCGGATTTCGTTCTGTTTGAAGGTCTTACCGGGCAGTAGGGTGCGGCCATCGCCTCCCGTTGGACTCTCCCCGAGCAAAGGTGTCGCCGGACTAAGAATTATATTCGGCATCTCCACGATAATATGTCTCCTTGTTGCCTTGGAAACATCTGTAAGCCGATCTATAACGCCTGAGTTTTTGTTATCGCCGTGAGGTGGCGCCTGTGTTTCGTTTGGTTGTTCTGTCGCTCTGCGCCTGCCCGGCCAGGGTCTCGCGTCATTTCGGGCGGTGGCGTGTTTTTCGTTCCTATTATCGCCCATGGTACTATCTCTCAGGTTACCGGGCCTGACGATGCTAACCGTTTTTCCGGAAGGTTGAGATTTCGTTTCGCGTGTCAACCAGTTCCGGGAATAACCAGCAATATGGGTTATGTGACTATTGTCGGTTTTCGATTTCCTTAAGACTGGCAGCCCGTAGACAGTGGGCTTGCTGTACCTATAATGCATGGGGTAGCTGTGGAAGAATCCTTCTCTGGCTTGGGCACTCCCCTCCTTACCCAGGCCGCTCCGCCCGTGGGACAGTGGGGTTGAAGGCGGGCCCTGAGGCGCACCGCACAGATCTGGGGCGCACATCCTAGCTCCGGAATACTCCACCGAGCAAGAATCATGCCTGACATCCCGTCCCTTTCGGTCGTTTGAAAGCCTCCAGTGAGAGGCTTTCTCCGGCAGTGACCCCTGGCGAGTCAATCCGCGCTGCGGGGTGATCGACTTAATCCCGCCGCTCAGATCATCACCATTGCGCCCACACCGGCGCCAAGTGCTGGGGATGCTCACCGTCGGCTTGATGTCAAAGGTCAGCGGTATCTGACCGCCGACAAGGCGCACCCTCTGCAAATCAGCAAACGCCTTCAAATCGATGACGTCATCATTCTCTTCCGTTTTATTTCTCGCGAGAGTTTGCTCCTCACGAAGGAGACCCTCACCTTTGATTGGCTCCAAATCCTGCAGGTGGCGCCCCGAGGCGATAGTGGCAGCCAGCGAGCGCCTTTTTTCCATCAGCCCCTTCATCTGCCGGTCGTTGTTGGCTTTCACTGACCCCGAGCTGGTGCTTCTCGTCAGAGAGTGTTGCTTGAGTTTGGTTACTCGCGGCTGGAGGCGCTCCATGGTACGCCTCAACCCGACTCTCTCTTCCTGGGTTAAGTCCTCGCTCAGATCCCGCAGGCGACGGATGTATGTATCACTCCGCGAAGGGCAATAACTCCGGTCTGAGGCAGAGTCGTCGCGGGACCAACCCCCGGGTACGTCACTGAAAGCAAAATAATATTAATAACTGTTACATCCAACAGTAGGGCCCCATAGGGGCTTTTTCGACACGGCGACACGGCGATTTTTAAAATCGACAACGCGACATTGGGGTTTTGTTAGAATCGACATGCGACATAAGACTTAGCGACACGCGACATGGAACTTTTCTTAAAATCGACACGCGACATGGACCTTTTCTTAAAATCGACACGCGACATGGACCTTTTTCTTAAAATCGACACGCGACATGGCTACCCCCCCCCTCAGGGGTCCTAACAGTGCGAGGGGATGGCAATACATGCAACATGGCCCATATAACCTGAAATGGTGAAATATAATGCAAAAATAATAAAAATAATGTAAAGCCGTTTTATAATAAACAGAGCGAAAAACGAAAAAAAAAAATCAGTAGGACAAGAAGGGTACCCGTACCTTGTGATCAACCATCAGCAGGACAAGAAGGGCGTCCGTACCTTGTGATCAACCATCAGCAGGACAAAATGGGTGTCCGTACCTTGTGATCAACCATCAGCAGGACAAGAAGAGTGTCCGTACCTTGTGATCAACCATCAGCAGGACAAGAAGGGTGTCCGTACCTTGTGATCAACCATCAGCAGGACAAGAAGGGTGTCCGTACCTTGTGATCAACCATCAGCAGGACAAGAAGAGTGCCTGTACCTTGTGATCAACCATCAGCAGGACAAAATGGGTGTCCGTACCTTGTGATTAACCATCAGCAGGACAAGAAGAGTGCCTGTACCTTGTGATCAACCATCAGCAGGACAAGAAGGGCGTCCGTACCTTGTGATCAACCATCAGCAGGACAAGAAGGGTGTCCGTACCTTGTGATCAACCATCAGCAGGACAAAATGGGTGTCCGTACCTTGTGATCAACCATCAGCAGGACAAAATGGGTGTCCGTACCTTGTGATTAACCATCAGCAGGACAAGAAGAGTGCCTGTACCTTGTGATCAACCATCAGCAGGACAAAATGGGTGTCCGTACCTTGTGATTAACCATCAGCAGGACAAGAAGAGTGCCTGTACCTTGTGATCAACCATCAGCAGGACAAAATGGGTGTCCGTACCTTGTGATTAACCATCAGCAGGACAAGAAGAGTGCCTGTACCTTGTGATCAACCATCAGCAGGACAAGAAGGGCGTCCGTACCTTGTGATCAACCATCAGCAGGACAAGAAGGGTGTCCGTACCTTGTGATCAACCATCAGCAGGACAAAATGGGTGTCCGTACCTTGTGATCAACCATCAGCAGGACAAAATGGGTGTCCGTACCTTGTGATCAACCATCAGCAGGACAAGAAGGGCGTCCGTACCTTGTGATCAACCATCAGCAGGGCAAGAAGAGTGTCCGTACCTTGTGATCAACCATCAGCAGGACAAGAAGGGCGTCCGTACCTTGTGATCAACCATCAGCAGGACAAAATGGGTGTCCGTACCTTGTGATTAACCATCAGCAGGACAAGAAGGGCGTCCGTACCTTGTGATCAACCATCAGCAGGACAAGAAGAGTGTCCGTATCTTGTGATCAACCATCAGCAGGACAAGAAGAGTGCCTGTACCTTGTGATCAACCATCAGCAGGACAAGAAGAGTGCCTGTACCTTGTGATCAACCATCAGCAGGACAAAAAGGGTGTCCGTACCTTGTGATCAACCATCAGCAGGACAAGAAGGGCGTCCGTACCTTGTGATCAACCATCAGCAGGACAAGAAGGGTACCCGTACCTTGTGATCAACCATCAGCAGGACAAGAAGAGTGTCCGTACCTTGTGATTAACCATCAGCAGGACAAGAAGGGTGTCCGTACCTTGTGATCAACCATCAGCAGGACAAAAAAGGGTGTCCGTACCTTGTGATCAACCATCAGCAGGACAAGAAGGGCGTCCGTACCTTGTGATCAACCATCAGCAGGACAAGAAGAGTGTCCGTATCTTGTGATTAACCATCAGCAGGACAAGAAGAGTGCCCGTATCTTGTGATCAACCATCAGCGGCCAACGGTGACACCTGGTCCTAGAAGATCCATCCTAGTATACCTGTCTAAAACCCCATCCAATATAATAGTTGTATCCTTTAATGTTACATACGTCGTATTGCTGATGCATAGCATGTATGCCACGGGTACCCAGTTGGTGACGCAGGGGTGCTTCATGATGTAGGTTGATGTTAGAAAGGCACCTGTTGACCCACATAAAGGGACATAACATATGTCGCAGGATAATCATCGGCAACTGTTTCTGGTGCAAAAATGGACTCGTGACACGAGGACGCGAGACATCTTGACACGAGGACGCGAGACGTGACACGAGGACGCGAGACGTCGTGACACGAGGACGCGAGACGTCGTGACGCGAGACGTCGTGACGCAAGACGTCATGACATCAGGACGCGAGACGTCGTGACGCGAGACGTCGTGACGCGAGACGTCGTGACGCAAGACGTCATGACATCAGGACGCGAGACGTCGTGACGCGAGACGTCGTGACGCGAGACGTCGTGACGCAAGACGTCATGACACGAGGACGCGAGAGGGTCGTGACGCGAGACGTCTTGACGTGAGATCTCGAGACGTCGGGACACGAGGCCGCGAGACGTCGTGACACGAGGACGCGAGACGTCGTGACGCAAGACGTCGTGACACGAGGACGCGAGACGTCGTGACGAGAGACATCGTGACGCAAGACGTCATGACATCAGGACGCGAGACGTCGTGACGCGAGACGTCGTGACGCAAGACGTCATGACACGAGGACGCGAGAGGGTCGTGACGCGAGACGTCTTGACGCGAGATCTCGAGACGTCGGGACACGAGGCCGCGAGACGTCGTGACGCGAGAACGCGAAACGTCGTGGCACGAGAACGCGAGACATCGTGACACGAGACGTCGTGACACGAGGACGCGAGATGACGTAACGCGAGGACGCGGAACGTCGTGATGCGAGAACGCGAAACGTGACGCGAGAAAGGTAGAATATGACGGCGAGAGTGTGCTGTATGTATGACGCCCATGGCTGGCTTTATCGGCTCGCAAACCGCCAACTCCATGGTAATGTCATATTCGATGGCCAGCTTACCGGCTTACTTCGCCTGCGCGCTTCTGGCCTTCTGGATTCGTAACTTCTCGCCTTGTGGCATTTTGCCTTCTCACCTCACTTCGATATTTCGTGTTCTGGCGTCCTCTGCTTGAAAGCACGTATCAAACCCAGATACGAGTTAAGACGTCGGCGCGTGTCGGTCGCTTCCCCCCAACCCCCCTTCCCCAGGTGCGATGTAAACCAAGTTCCCGACCAAATAACAATAGCGTGAAACAGTATCAGAGTGACATCCAATGAAATCAGACTATACAACACTTCACAGAATAAACGATACGATGTCGGTTGACAGTTATTGCACTACGTTTTGGACTGACCGTATCCCTAAGCGTAGCCCGATGTGCAATTACGTCATCAAAACTCGGGGTGTTTCCTGACCTACATAGATACGTTTGCGGGATCCGTTTGCGGGACAACGTATAAATCGCCTTTCTAACGTTTTGCCCGTACGTATCACAGCCCAAGGGAATTTCCTTCATATCTTTTATTTTTCTGCGAATGCATGTCTCAGTTTTAGCAGTTATCGGTAGAGGATACTTCACGAATGCTTATATATTGCAGTGAATGTCTTTAGACGAGGCAAAGCAAAAGAATTTGTCGAATGTAAATGGAACATTTTTCGCTCGTCTGCAGTGGCCGTGGCCAGCGCAGTGGACAGTCACCCAGTGCACAATGCCGCACAAACCATTAACACTCGACCACCTGGGTTGTTTGAAACATACATGTGTGTTTACATCTGCGACTAAGACTGACTGCACTATATAGAAAAAGAGACAATGGAAGATGGTGGGGATTGCTTATAATTTCAGCAACTCAAGTTTTGGTGTAACCATTTTCCTTGCAAAGAAGCATTACCAGTTTTCCAGTTTACCAGCAATTTCTTTCAAAAAAAATGATTAAACATACCAATACCATTTTTTATAGGATTTCCTCTTTAGATGGCAAATAGAAACTGTATGTGCAAGACTTTTAGACCACCCTCCCCCCCCCCATACACCGAGCCATCCAAATCCAAAATAAATACCCGAAGCCTTTTGAAAAATTGCAAGCAGAACGCTACATAAATAGCATTGGTGTTCTACTTTTATTTATTCAGGTGTAACCGTAATTCACCGCTACATTTAGAAATATTATTGGCCAGGCCAGATCCTGATTAGTGGTCAGAACCTAGATGAAAAATGATCGTTCAATGAAGACGCAAACTGTTTAGATGGTTTCACATTTATTATATAAGTGTGGTTTTAATAAAAAATCTCAACGAATCAATCAGTTTTATTTATTCAGGTGTAACCGTAATTCACCGCTACATTTAGTAATATTATTGGCCAGGCCAGATCCTGATTAGTGGTCAAAACCTACATGAAAAATGATTATTCAATGAAGACGGAAACTGTTAAGATGGTTTCACATTAAAATCTTTAAATCTGTTTGTTGAGGAACTTGTTCCACGTAAAAAATTTTTTTTACAAATGTAAATGAAAAAATGAATGAAATTACCATTTTCAGAAGGTGTTTTTCTGGAAATGGCTACTTCATCATCTGTCTAAATCCATCACAGAATTAGTCCTAAAGAAACTGTTCTGTTACAGTTTGTGCTTTTGTTTGATTAGAGATAAGATAGTGAAAGAAGTAATAAAAACAGACATAACACTAAAACAGATGTCAACACTTTAAACAAAATCGTTTAAACTATATTTTCTATTTGTACTCAATTCTACTTCTATTGTGGTTGCCTTCGTACATTGTGAAGAACGCCAGCCGTCGCTTTGCGGTTGTCGACAGAATACCGACTGCAATAACTCATTTGTGCGCCCCGCGAGAGTGAAAACCCGAAAAGTAAACGTATCGGCGCTAACGGATCGGGATACGTATCAGTGGCGCGGAAACGTAGTGCAATAACTCTCTAATATCGCAACAAACCGCCTTTGGGTTGACGAAATGTGATGCGCATCCCCCACATATACATATATTTTGAATTTCATGTATTATTTAGATTTACTGTGAGGACTCTCAGTGGATATAGCTAAAAATAGAAATGCCTTCACCGGAATGTTTACATTGTGCCATCCTGGGGAGCATGTTCAATTCCCCTTAACAACGTTATTAAATTCAAAGCCCTTGTCTGGAAATAAAAACATAACAACTGTCACAGACTCAGACAACAGTCTAGCTCAAGACGGGCCCTGAGACTGTCACATCGGCCTCGTGACGTCACGCGCTTTCCATAATCAACCCATAATTACTCTACCGCTGGTGATTATATTTCTCCGGCTAGAAAGTATTGTTGTCATTTTTATATAATTGCGCCCACCAGTGCGGCAAATAACTGACCCAATATTTTTTGTCGATATGTTATTCGTCACTAATTGATATATTCGGCTAATTATTATATACTGTTCAGCGACACAGCGAGGCAGCAGACAGTGGCGTCTATATAATACAATACAGGAGAGAATATACGAACACAGTCCTGAGCGACAACGTGAACCGGACGAGACTGATGACGTCATCCGCATGAACGCCTACCCTGATTTGCAGAGACGGCGGCTGCTTGCCGGCTGTTGTACACCACACCAAAGCTAAATACACAGGACATCGCGGCACGTTCAAACAGCAAGGATTTGGACGATCCCAGATATCTATACAATGAGGACTTGGACGATCCCAGATATCTATACAATGAGGACTTGGACGATCCCAGATGTCTATACAATGATGACTTGGATGTACCCAGATGTCTATACAGTAAGGACTTGGACGTTCCCAGATGTCTATACAATGATGACTTGGACGTACCCAGATGTCTATACAGTAAGGACTTGGACGATCCCAGATATCTATACAGTGAGGACTTGGAAGTTCCCAGATGGCTATACAATGAGGACTTGGACGTTCCCAGATGGCTATGCAATGATGAATTGGACGTTCCCAGATGGCTATACAATGAGGACTTGGACGTTCCCAGATGTCTATACAATAATGAATTGGACGTTCCCAGATGTCTATACAATGAGGACTTGGACGTTCCCAGATGTCTATACAATGATGACTTCGACGTTCCCAGATATCTATACAGTAAGGACTTGGACGATCCCACATTTCTATACAGTGAGGACTTGGATGATCCCAGATATCTATACAATGAGGACTTGGACGTTCCCAGATATCTATACAATGATGACTTGGACGTACCCAGATATCTATACAGTGAGGACTTGGACGTTCCCAGATGTCTATACAATGATGACTTGGACGTACCCAGATGTCTATACAATGAGGACTTGGACGATCCCAGATATCTATACAATGAGGACTTGGACGTTCCCAGATGGCTATACAATGATGAATTGGACGTTCCCAGGTGGCTATACAATGAGGACTTGGACGTTCCCAGATGTCTATACAATAATGAATTGGACGTTCCCAGATGTCTATACAATGAGGACTTGGACGTTCCCAGATGTCTATACAATGATGACTTCGACGTTCCCAGATATCTATACAGTAAGGACTTGGACGATCCCACATTTCTATACAGTGAGGACTTGGATGATCCCAGATATCTATACAGTAAGGACTTGGACGTTCCCAGATATCTATACAATGATGACTTGGACGTACCCAGATGTCTATACAATGAGGACTTGGACGATCCCAGATATCTATACAATGATGAATTGGACGTACCCAGATATCTATACAGTGAGGACTTGGACGTTCCCAGATGTCTATACAATGATGACTTGGACGTACCCAGATGTCTATACAATGAGGACTTGGACGATCCCAGATATCTATACAATGAGGACTTGGACGTTCCCAGATGGCTATACAATGATGAATTGGACGTTCCCAGGTGGCTATACAATGAGGACTTGGACGTTCCCAGATGTCTATACAATAATGAATTGGACGTTCCCAGATGTCTATACAATGAGGACTTGGACGTTCCCAGATGTCTATACAATGATGACTTCGACGTTCCCAGATATCTATACAGTAAGGACTTGGACGTTCCCAGATGTCTATACAATGATGAATTGGACGTACCCAGATATTTATACAGTGAGGACTTGGACGTTCCCAGATGTCTATACAATGATGACTTGGACGTACCCAGATGTCTATACAATGAGGACTTGGACGATCCCAGATATCTATACAGTGAGGACTTGGAAGTTCCCAGATGGCTATACATTGAGGACTTGGACGTTCCCAGATGGCTATACAATGAGGACTTGGACGTTCCCAGATGTCTATACAATGATGACTTGGACGTACCCAGATGTCTATACAATGAGGACTTGGACGTTCCCAGATGGCTATACAATGAGGACTTGGACGATCCCAGATATCTATACAATGAAGACTTAAACGATCCCAGATATCTATACAATGAGGACTTGGACGATCCCACATTTCTATACAGTGAGGACTTGAATGATCCCAGATATCTATACAGTAAGGACGTGGACGTTCCCAGATGTCTATACAATGATGACTTGGACGTTCCCAGATGGCTATACAATGAGGACTTGGACGTTCCCAGATGTCTATACAATGAGGACTTCGACTTTCCCAGATATCTATACAGTGAGGACTTGGAAGTTCCCAGATGACTATACAATGAAGACTTGGACGATCCCAGATATCTATGCAATGAGGACTTAGAAGTTCCCAGATGTCCATGCAGTGAGGACTTGGACGATCCCAGAGATCTATACAGTAAGGACTTGGACGTTCCCAGATGTCTATACAATGGGGACATGGACGTTCCCAGATGTCTATGCAAAATGTTCCCAGACATCTATGCAGTGAGAACTTGGATGTTCCCAGATGTCTATACAATGAGGACTTTGATGTTCCCAAATGTCTATACAATGAGGACTTTGATGTTCCCAGATGTCTATACGATGATGACTTGGACGTTTTGGGAAGTCGTGTCTGTTCTGTGCTTAAATATGCGCCACAGAAGAGTGGCTTGAGAAAGAATCCACTTTCTTAAGGTAAGCAGTTTACAAACGTGATTCTTGTTCAAGATGGCACATAGTGGATCTACCTTAACCTGAAATAATAGCCAGACACGAGAAGTTTCATGCGTATTAGTATTATTATTATAAATCTAGAATGAAATGTCTGTGATCCAATTTTCTTTTTTTCTTATGCTAGTGGTGCTTAAAGAAGCCCCAGATGGTAGCAAAGTGCACTGATTAAAGTGTCATGTTCACTAGAGACATTAACATAGTATTCTGTACCGTTTGCCAATAGTAAATAAATAAATACTGTTTACACAAAATCATGTTCAGAAGTTACATACACATTTTTGCATAATTCAAATAAAATTGTGTATGAAGAGTGTTTGAGCAAAATGTTCTCATACCTGTTTGACATTTTCTTTTTATACCGCAGCAAGGATCATGAAAACTGTCAGCTTATAGAAGTCATCACAGTAAAGTGTTTTTAAATTATCGATAACATCAGAAACGCCGTTCGCGCCACTTAACAGGACAGATTCCTGTGCCGGATCCAGGAATGTACGAAAGGGGGCGGGGGGCAACATTATTTGCGACCGGGGGAGGGGAGTGGGTGCTGGTGAGATGCAGAACGAATAGTAAATGTGCCCCTCTTAAAGGGGGGGGGGCACGTGTTTTTTTGCGCCTATTTGGCACGTGCCCCCTGTGCCCCCTCCCGCGGTCCGTCACTGGATCCTATAACAATTACTACACTATAGTCTTGTCTCGTTTCGTTGCTAAAATCGACACGCCAGTTCTCATTAGATTGAATCTAGAACTTTGGAAGTATTGATAAGATAAATAATAGTCCTCGGCGCATGTGTATCGATGATTTTCATACAAACTACAAAAATGACAAACACGGACATCCAGACTCCATCACTGCCTATATGTGTGCTTCTATTAGCCCACCATCCACACCCAGACCCCATCGCTGCCTATATGTGTGTTATCATTAACCCAACACCCACACCCAGAGCTTGGGATTTAACGCCTTCCTTTTGGCTTCATGCTGTGTGTTTCTCGTGCATAACGTAACACCACGCAGCACGCGAGTTGCTCAGCAAGGGCAATACCCGATGGATCAGATGGTTCGTGGTTCTATATACATTATTACGCGCCCATACAAAGATTTCTGAACTTTATCCTGAGGCTTTACCACAATAATAAGGAAAGATTATCATGTGTTAGTTTGGAAAGCAGCATGAGAATTATTGGGAGGGGGGCACAAAAATACCCGTGCCCCCCCTCCTCACCCCCCACTATTTTAATCGGGGGGGCACGTGCCCCGAATGCCCCCCCCCCGCCCCTATACATCACAGGACAATGTAAGTTGGAAGCAAATAGACGTAGGTGCCAAGGTTCGAACCCCATGACCTGTTGATTGAAAATGAATATACCATCGGCCTTTAAGGGCCTACGTTAAAACTTAAAGCCGGAAATGATGTGACGGAACGTGAATGTGTTACACGGTCCACCTGAGACTGAACGTGGTCAAGGTACACACCTTACCTTAGGTATAAGCCTCAGTGTGCAGGATGACTTGCTATTACTGTGCCGAGACGACCTGGCCTTCCCATTAATCACACCGGCAATGCACCTGCAGTCTTATTTCAATGGAATCAGTAGGTGTTGACGTCTTTCGCTGATTAGTATCGTGTAAGGGGGAACATATCTACAGCCTCGATCTAGCTCTCTCAGCGCCAACGACAGAAGTGGGCGACCCCGCACAGAGCGCGAATCTCGACCACAGAGGGCGCTGGCGTCTTCCCGGCGTCCGTGTGTCGTGTGATGCGGCCGTTTGTTTTACGAGCAGGATCCGCTAGGGGAGGGGTACGGGAGGGATGGTGGAGGGGTGGACACGGTAGATGGGTGGGTGTGGGGAGATGGCGCATCATCTACGGAGAATGAACCTACGAGGAGGGCGGGAAGGGGGCAAGGAAGGGGGTGGAAGCAGGTGGGGCAAGGATGCTGCGCCCGTCAGTGGAAGGCAGGGAGATGTACCCAGAGTTCACCTGTTCACGTGGATGTATGTAAAGCCTACCTCTGTCTGTGTGTGTTGGGCATACGCGTCGCCGACTTTATCGGGGGGAATGGTGAAAGAGGAGTGAGGGTTTCGTGGTGTCCTTGGGAATGCGACCGGGAGAAAGTAGCTTGCAACGGTTTCACCCAAGGGCTGTGGAGATTAAAAGACAAAAAAAAGAGCTGTGGAGCAACCACGCCCACCTGTCTGACACAAACAACAGATCTAACTTAGTGTCCCTTATTACCACCCACCCAGCTCCCAGCTTAATGCAGCGCCTCCTCCGTCACCTAGGTCATCGTGTTATCACCCTTCCCTCACCGCCCCTCTCACCCTCCCCCTGCGCTTTTGACACCCCCGGGGGTTCTGCTCACCTGTACATTGTGCCACCTGTAAACGGATGCCCCAGGAGGGTGATGCCCTCTCGGGCCGGTCGATAATGGGGGACACTAGCAGAACGAGACTAGTCACGAGAATCTCTGGAATGAAATCCCCATACATGGAAGAGATATATCGGCAGATAAACAGGTGACTCGGGTAATTAGGCGCAGAAGAAATGACAGAAGGAAAGCAAGGTTGGCATATAACACAATCATGACTAATACAACAACAGACCGGAAGAGGCTTATTGAGGAATATTGGGGATGGCAAGGCGAGCGAGTATAATTTAAACAAGGCCAACGACAAGTGGCATGTGACGCCACAAAACACAGGGGAAGGAACTCAAAGCAATATATCCCGTAATTTTTTGTATTACCAACCTCTTCTCCATGTCAAATAAGTACATTTTGTCTTGAGTTTAAATCCTGAAAGCCTGCGGGCTATCCGGAGAGAAGCATTGGTCAACGGAGCAGAAGTTGGTGGCCGGCTTTATATCCCTACGCGCCTGTTCGCAGTTCGCTATTTTGTGTGTGATGTCGACCGCGGCTCGCTATCACGTCCTCGCGCGATATAAATAAACCACGCAGTTTTATGTTGAAATGTTTGTTTTACAGACTCAAAGAGATATAAAAACATATGCATCATAAATTTTGAGATAGTTTAGTCTTGATTCTAAAATGTAAAAAATCTAAGATGGCGCATGTAAGCATATTGCTTCAAAAGGATGTGTAAGAGGACGAGGAAGTGGGTAGGGGGGGCGGGGGGGGGGGGGGGCGGTGGGGGTCAGGACATGGGCAACGCGATGTGCCAGATCAAGAATGCAAAGAAAATGATTAAACAGAAACATAATACAATAAAGGCTGATATGTCAGAACGGAGAAGAAACGATGGAGAAATACTGTGGTGGGGGGAATGCAGAGGCAGATGTAGTAGATAATGCGATAGACGCGATAGTAATGCGAGAAGACGAAGTAAGACGGAGATGAAATCCAAGTAACATAGGATTAAAACAAACTAATGCGACCACCAAAGGTCGCCTCCTAGCGATCGCACCTGCTTAACACGAGTCATCAATGTACATGTAATAAATACAGACATAATGATGGCAATAACAAGTTACAATAATATAAATAATATCGTGTAATACGATATTATGGTTTAAAAGATAACCACACCCACTTTCTATCGTGGCTAAGTGCAAAGCGATGCATTTTAGTCTTGAAAAGTATGACAGTTTGAGACACACTCAGGTAGGACTGCTTCATCGCGGTGTGCTTCATTGCGGTGTGCTTCATCGCAGTGTGCTTCATTGCGGTGTGCTTCATTGCGGTGTGCTTCATGGCGGTGTGCTTCATTGCGGTGTGCTTCATTGCGGTGTGCTTCATTGCGGTGTGCTTCATTGCGGTGTGCTTCATTGCGGTGTGCTTCATGGCGGTGTGCTTCATTGCGGTGTGCTTCATGGCGGTGTGCTTCATGGCGGTGTGCTTCATTGCGGTGTGCTTCATTGCGGTGCGCTTCATTGCGATGTGCTTCATGGCGGTGTGTTTCATGGCGGTGTGCTTCATTGCGGTGTGCTTCATTGCGGTGTGCTTCATTGCGGTGTGCTTCATTGCGGTGGGCTTCATGGCAGAGTGCTTCATTGCGGTGTGCTTCATGGCGGTGTGCTCCATGGCGGTGTGCTTCATTGCGGTGTGCTTCATTGCGGTGTGCTTCATTGCGGTGTGCTTCCTGGCGGTGTGCTTCATGGCGGTGTGCTTCATCGCGGTGTGCTTCATTGCGGTGTGCTTCATTGCGGTGTGCTTCATAGCGGTGTGCTTCATTGCGGTGTGCTTCATAGCGGTGTGCTTCATTACGGTGTGCTTCATTGCGGTGTGCTTCATGGCGGTGTGCTTCATTGCGGTGTGCTTTATTGCGGTGTGCTTCATAGCGGTGTGCTTCATTGCGGTGTGCTTCATAGCGGTGTGCTTCATTGCGGTGTGCTCCATGGCGGTGTGCTTCATTGCGGTGTGCTTCATGGCAGAGTGCTTCATTGCGGTGTGCTTCATTGCGATGTGCTTCATTGCGGTGTGTTTCATGGCGGTGTGCTTCATGGCGGTGTGCTTCATTGCGGTGTGCTTCATTGCGGTGTGCTTCATTGCGGTGTGCTTCATGGCGGTGTGCTTCATGGCGGTGTGCTTCATTGCGGTGTGCTTCGTGGCGGTGTGCTTCATTGCGGTGTGTTTCCTGGCGGTGTGCTTCATGGCGGTGTGCTTCATCGCGGTGTGCTTCATTGCGGGGTGCTTCATTGCGGTGTGCTTCATTGCGGTGTGCTTCATCGCAGTGTGCTTCATTGCGGTGTGCTTCATTGCGGTGTGCTCCATGGCGGTGTGCTTCATTGCGGTGTGCTTCATTGCGGTGTGCTTCATTGCGGTGTGCTTCATTGCGGTGTGCTTCATAGCGGTGTGCTTCATAGCGGTGTGCTTCATTGCGGTGTGCTTCATAGCGGTGTGCTTCATTGCGGTGTGCTTCATTGCGGTGTGCTTCATGGCGGTGTGCTTCATTGCGGTGTGCTTTATTGCGGTGTGCTTCATAGCGGTGTGCTTCATTGCGGTGTGCTTCATAGCGGTGTGCTTCATTGCGGTGTGCTCCATGGCGGTGTGCTTCATTGCGGTGTGCTTCATGGCAGAGTGCTTCATTGCGGTGTGCTTCATTGCGATGTGCTTCATTGCGGTGTGTTTCATGGCGGTGTGCTTCATGGCGGTGTGCTTCATTGCGGTGTGCTTCATTGCGGTGTGCTTCATTGCGGTGTGCTTCATGGCAGAGTGCTTCATTGCGGTGTGCTTCGTGGCGGTGTGCTTCATTGCGGTGTGTTTCCTGGCGGTGTGCTTCATGGCGGTGTGCTTCATCGCGGTGTGCTTCATTGCGGGGTGCTTCATTGCGGTGTGCTTCATTGCGGTGTGCTTCATTGCGGTGTGCTTCATCGCGGTGTGCTTCATTGCGGTGTGCTTCATCGCGGTGTGCTTCATTGCGGTGTGCTTCATTGCGGTGTGCTTCATTGCGGTGTGCTTCATTGCGGTGTGCTTCATTGCGGTGTGCTTCATTGCGGTGTGCTTCATAGCGGTGTGCTTCATGACGGTGTGCTTCATGGCGGTGTGCTTCATTGCGGTGTGCTTCATTGCGGTGTGCTTCATTGCGGTGTGCTTCATGGCAGAGTGCTTCATTGCGGTGTGTTTCATGGCGGTGTGCTTCATGGCGGTGTGTTTCATTGCGGTGTGCTTCATTGCGGTGTGCTTCATTGCGGTGTGCTTCATGGCAGAGTGCTTCATTGCGGTGTGCTTTATGGCGGTGTGCTTCATTGCGGTGTCCTTAATGGCGGTGTGCTTCATTGCGGTGTGCTTCATTGCGGTGTGCTTCATTGCGGTGTGCTTCCTGGCGGTGTGCTTCATGGCGGTGTGCTTCATTGCGGTGTGTTTCATGGCAGAGTGCTTCATTGCGGTGTGCTTCATGGCGGTGTGCTTCATTGCGGTGTACTTCATTGCGGTTTGTATCATTGCGGTGTGCTTCATTGCGGTGTGCTTCATTGCGATGTGCTTCATTGCGGTGCGTTTCATGGCGGTGTGCTTCATGGCGGTGTGCTTCATTGCGGTGTGCTTCATTGCGGTGTGCTTCATTGCGGTGTGCTTCCTGGCGGTGTGCTTCATGGCGGTGTGCTTCATTGCGGTGTGCTTCATTGCGGTGTGCTTCATCGCGGTGTGCTTCATTGCGGTGTGCTTCATTGCGGTGTGCTTCATCGCGGTGTGCTTCATTGCGGTGTGCTTCATCGCGGTGTGCTTCATTGCGGTGTGCTTCATCGCGGTGTGCTTCATTGCGGTGTGCTTCATTGCGGTGTGCTTCATTGCGGTGTGCTTCATTGCGGTGTGCTTCATTGCGGTGTGCTTCATTGCGGTGTGCTTCATAGCGGTGTGCTTCATGACGGTGTGCTTCATGGCGGTGTGCTTCATTGCGGTGTGCTTCATTGCGGTGTGCTTCATTGCGGTGTGCTTCATGGCAGAGTGCTTCATTGCGGTGTGTTTCATGGCGGTGTGCTTCATGGCGGTGTGTTTCATTGCGGTGTGCTTCATTGCGGTGTGCTTCATTGCGGTGTGCTTCATGGCAGAGTGCTTCATTGCGGTGTGCTTTATGGCGGTGTGCTTCATTGCGGTGTGCTTTATGGCGGTGTGCTTCATTGCGGTGTCCTTAATGGCGGTGTGCTTCATTGCGGTGTGCTTCATTGCGGTGTGCTTCATTGCGGTGTGCTTCATTGCGGTGTGCTTCCTGGCGGTGTGCTTCATGGCGGTGTGCTTCATTGCGGTGTGTTTCATGGCAGAGTGCTTCATTGCGGTGTGCTTCATGGCGGTGTGCTTCATTGCGGTGTACTTCATTGCGGTTTGTATCATTGCGGTGTGCTTCATTGCGGTGTGCTTCATTGCGATGTGCTTCATTGCGGTGCGTTTCATGGCGGTGTGCTTCATGGCGGTGTGCTTCATTGCGGTGTGCTTCATTGCGGTGTGCTTCATTGCGGTCTGCTTCCTGGCGGTGTGCTTCATGGCGGTGTGCTTCATTGCGGTGTGCTTCATTGCGGTGTGCTTCATTGCGGTGTGCTTCATGGCGGTGTGCTTCATTGCGGTGTGCTTCATTGCGGTGTGCTTCATTGCGGTGTGCTTCATTGCGGTGTGCTTCATGGCGGTGTGCTTCATTGCGGTGTGCTTCATGGCGGTTTGCTGTAGAGTGACGCTCTGTTGTAGAGGGCAGAGTGATGAGTGTTCCAGGTCACATTCACCCACTAATGAGCTAATTAAAACCGGATTTAGTCACTCCTCAGACAATGACAGGAACGTATTAAAGGGTCGCAAATATTGCCTTGCAGACTGGTCTGCTAGAAAAACTCCCCTGTCGCCTATACGCTTATAGACAAACATCAGCAATGTACGCCTCCTGCCGGCGCCACTTAACACTTTGTTCTTTGTCTATTCACATATTTTAAAAATCACCCATCATTATTTTTATTGAATTATAAACGTTGATGGAGTAATTTTTGCTCCGACATTAGAGAACATGTGTCTACCCGAATTGGTACGTATAGATTATTAAATTGAGAAAATGCTGGCGTAGCACGTAGCAGTGTTAGTTGTAGTGCTTTGTTGTTCAGACAAGGAACAACACCGACATGTTTAATACACTTGATGGCTAAGCTTTTCCAAGAAAATAAACTTCTGCTTAACTATGCTTGCATACAACTCTATTCAATGTCCAGTGTACCGAACTCGTGCATGCCACGTCACCACACGGCACAGCGCAAGACAGCAGTAGGCAAGAAACCTATCAGGTCGAACTACCCTAGGTCTACGGTAACCATGCCAACCGTTTCCGGGCGCTGTTATAGTCATTCATTCCGTAATACAACTGTGACCCCCGCCCCTGTATTTGGCGTCCAGTGGTCCTGTGGTCAGTAATTACTGGGCGGTGTTACGTTGTTCGGCAGAGGGCCGCTGCCCCCAGGCCATAGTGACTGGCCTCGCCTGGGTCTCCTGCCACAGCGACACCTGTAGTAAGACTGAAGTGTAATGGCTAGTAATATTGATCTGCCCTTGTGGGCTGTGTGGGCTGGCGCAACTGCACGGTTACCCCGGAGATATCGGCAGAAGACATGGGGGACATGTTATCAAGACATCGGTCTCACAGCGATAGGCAGAAAACAGGCCAAAGGAAGGCTCAGGAGTCTGTAAGGCAAGGAAATCGGCAAACATTATATTAATGCCATCAGGAAGAGAAGGGGAAATAACAGCGTTTGCGTCCACTATTTCATTTGCCAGATGTGACGTTGAAACTACACTTCAGTGTGGACTGTGAGATTGAATCCACACTTAAGCGCGGACTGTGGGATTGAAGCCACACTTAAGTGTGGACTGTGAGATTGAGGCTACACTTAAGTGTGGACGGTGGGATTGAAGCCACACTTAAGTGTGGACTGTGGGATTGAAGCTACACTTAAGTGTGGACGGTGGGATCGAAGCCACACTTAAGTGTGAACTGTGGGGCTGAAGTTACACTTAAGTGTGGACGGTGGGACTGAAGCCACACTAAAGTGTGGACTGTGGGATTGAGGCTACACTTAAGTGTGGGCGGTGGGATTGAAGCCACATCTAAGTGTGGATTGTGGGATTAAAGCTATACTTAAGTGTGGACGGTGGGATTGAAGCGACACTTAAGTATGAACTGCGAGGCTGAAGCTACACTTAAGTGTGGACTGTGAGATTGAAGCTACACTTAAGTTGGACGATGGAAGTGAAGCCACACTTAAGTGTGAACTGTGGGGCTGAAGCTATACTTAAGTGTGGCCAGTTTACTTGGCTGAGAGTTGGGTTGGATCGCCAACGAGGGGGATACGACTCACTCGGCAGCACTGTACACACGCCACAATGCTTCCGACGTTAAGCAAAGGGACGGGCAGAAGCGACGTCATCAGAAGCCGCCCACCATGTCCGGTCAAGCCCATCCGGAGTACGCCGATGGCGTTATATGATGGTGCTAGTCACACCATACATGTCATTGTCGCTGGGTCGCTACAGCAATCAACACGAGCCGTGAATTTACCTGAAATGATCTGTTATGTGAGAGAGGTATTACCACGTGACCACCAGGCATTACCCTCCCGGAATCATGGTGGTCACCCCGTGACCTAGTCTTTATTCTCAACGAGTAGCGGTGACTCTCAGAAACATGGGTACTCCCCAGCCTGCCAACGTTAATTTAACGTTATATGAACGTTAGCAACTGCGTTTAATTAACGTTAAATGATAAAGTTACTCTAACGAAATTTTGCTAATTGATTTAACGCTAAATTAACGTTTGCATTTTAACGTTTAGGGCAAACCCTTTAATATCTAACTGTAGCGATCGGCCATAGTCGGCCTTCCTGCCGCTGTACACCCTGTGTAACTGCGTATTTCCGAAAGGGTGCTCCCAGGTTCGTCACCATTGGCACCATTGGTGTGGTAGTTGAAATCATAGGCCTCCAAAAGTTCATCCCCGCCAGGTCGGGCATTGCACCCCGGTCGCGAGATTACAAGGCACGCACGCTACCGTTGCGCTGCGGAAGCCGGATCTATATCAGACCTGTGTAGTGTTTGGGGAATTTAGGTCACAACCTAACGTTCAAATGGTTCAAAGAAATATCAAGGCAAACTGAGAGACATTTGTGATGAAAAAGAGACCCCTTTTTAAAATTTGCGACCGGGTGGGGGTGGGGGGGGGCGCTTTGAAAATGTGCGTTCGTAGAGCGGGTTGCCGGGAAAGAACCCCTTGCAAAGTTATTTTGGCTATTTCGTCAAAGTAGCAAAAGTGAGGTCCGGCGGGTTTATTTCTGAGAGCATTGCATCTGAGCGTTATTTAGAAATTCCCCAATGATGTCACATGATGCCAATGATTGACAGGTCAGCTTTGATGCAGTGCATATGCATCTGTCGTCGAGGGCGTGTATTGTTCATATGGCTGAGTGCCATTGTTGAGTCTCAATGTAAAAGCACATGCGTTTGTATTCCCCTTTGACGTCACTTTTCTCCCTCACAGAATTTAAATTGGTAGGTGCGAAAACAAGTGGAAAAAGTGTTCCCTTCTACTATTTGGAGCGTTATAGCTCGATAATATAAGCGTGGAAACAGAAGATTAATATGTCTTGAGCTAAAGTTGTCTTGGCGTGGCACAAACTGTTTAAATGTGAAGTGTAAATCTTCAAATATCGCCTTAAATAGTGTCGTGCCGTCGGTATCACTTCATATATCGCTTCCATGAGTAGTCTTACAGAATATGTGCCAGAATTCCTCAATCCACGCGTTCGTTTGACACAGACAATGAACGCGGGGTATATCGAGGGCTCGTTATGCGTGCGGTCAGTTGTAACTGTCAGTTAGAATACCCATAGAAAAATCGATAGAAACCTTTAGAATTGCTTTTATGGAAATTCTGTAAGATATTTGTCTACAGGGAGTAATGATGTCTTCTGAATTAGACAAAGACATTAAAATTAATTCCATGTTGCGCGTTACAAATTTTGGAAGAGAGAATTACCTTCATGTATCCTTTTACAAAAGAAGTACATCTACAAACCTGCAAACGTACCGGATCATAATCGGGTACGAGGGGAATATTATCTATATGTACTCTGTAGAAACCAGTTGCTCTACAGAACTATCCCTACATATTATATGGAATTTTTTCTATTGTTCTGTAGAATTATGTACAAACGTTCTATAGAAAATATAAGTTTATGAATTTTTCTGTGAAACTGCTATAGAGTTCTATAAATGTGTTTTGGGGCCCACCTTACACAACAAGATTCAGATTCAGATTCAGTGACGTTTATTCAACCAAAAAGAAAAACAATAATAATGCAATCATACGTTGGTACAGCTTATCGGTTAGGAGACCCAGGCTAAGACATGTTGTCGCTGCCGCCTGGGCCACCCATAAAACTCTAAAATACTTAAGACAAAAACGTATTTGCGTCAGATAAGAAACAATATGATGATCCGAATTTAGAGTGATACAGCTTTACAAAATTACTACTCTTCAATACAACACACAACTCCCACCCCCCTCCCTTGCAGTATACACAAGCAGCAGTTGGAAGCGCAGGCACACATACATACACATAAAAAGATACAGATAAACGCTTGTACAGACAGTTAATTGAGACAAATATAACAATCTTCGATGGAGCACGTATAATTGTATTTGTCGAGGGTAAAAACTTTAACATATTTCGAAAATCCTTCGAGGCTATGACTGTCTAGTTTGGAAAGGATGCAGGCAGGTTCATTGTTTATTGCATAAACAAGATTGTGTCGAATACATTTTTGTGCAAAGATATGGCTGATTCGCGTGGTGTAAACAAAGGAAGTATGTCTAGTGTCATGGCCATGTACTTGACTATGTTGATAGAGCGGTAAGTCAGAAAAATAGTTAGGCAGAATGCCCTTCTTTAGCTTATAATAAAATTTTAAAATCTGAATCCTATGGATATCACTCAACTTTAAACAACGACGTTCTTTAAATAGTGGTTCAGTATGTGCGTTATATTTACTTAATGTTATTATGCGGAGTGCTTTTTTTTTGCAAGAGAAACAGTCTTTGATCTTCATAGCCCCAGACGAGAATCCCATATGTTAATTGAGGTAAGATAAGCGAATCATACAGAATCTGCAATACGTCTTGCGGGACTATTTGTTTTAGTCTTGACATAATGCCAATGGCCTTTGAGATCTTCTTTGAAATTTTATCTACATGACCGTGCCATTTCAAATGTTTATGGATGGTAATGCCAAGAAAATTAAAATCATCCACACATTCAAGTATCACATTATTAATTTTAAGCGTAGGAAATACAATCTGTCGCTGTGCAGTATGGAAAATAATAAATTTAGACTTTTGCACGTTTAATACAAGCCTATTAGCAGTCAGCCAGTCATATATTTTATCCAATTCAGCATTAATAACAACAGAGGACGTTGAGCCGCTTGTTGCAGAACATAAGGAGAAAAAAAGGGTGGTATCGTCCGCATATATTATAAATTGAAAAAAATCACTGGCACATTCTATGTCGTTAATATAAATAATAAAGAGCAGTGGCCCGAGGATAGATCCCTGTGGGACGCCAGTTGTGATATCACATGGATTGGATGCTATATCATCAAGACTGACAAACTGTTTTCGTTCAGAAAGGTAGTTCTTGAATAGGTTGAGTGCAACACCATTTACTCCATAATAACATAGCTTATTTGTGAGAATACGATGGTCTATGGTATCGAACGCTTTTGAGAGGTCCAAAAAAATGTGAGGGATTCCGCTATCTCAGTTTTAATTTTCTTAAGGAGGTTAACAGAGATTAAATCGACGCCACAACTATTTTTGGGCTTCAGGTTATCAATAACTTCCGTAACGGTCCTCTCAGACACAAGAAACAAGTTAAACTCTGCATTTGTTTTGGATTTCATATAGTCATAAAACTTCTTGGGTGACTTTAAGTTTTTAACAAGATTTGGACCAGCTTGTGAAAAGAACGAGTTAAATTTTTCACAGATGACCAAGCTATCCGAGTTATCCTTATTATCGATACGGATATATTTAGGATGCATTTTTTTATTTTTGGAAACGTTTAAAATTTCTTTTAGGGCACCCCAGGTTTGTTTTAAGTCATTCTTACAATTTACGAATCGTCCATGGAAATATTGTCGTTTAGCAAGGTAAATATTTCTCTTAAGGATCCTGTTGTAAGTTTTTAGGTTAGTTTTTATCGTCTCAAATATAGGTAAAGCTGGGTCAGTCATCTTAAGATTCTTATACATTTTATCCCGAAATCTAATAGATTTAATGATACCCTGTGTTATCCAAGGGTTGGATTTATGTTTCGTTTTGCGAAATTTTATCCACTTTGTGGGCAGGTGCTTTGCTTTCGCATCGAGAAGAGCATTTTCAAATATATCGTAATTTTCATTTGGATCAGCCATAGGTGTTTTGTCTAAAAGAGTACATATCTCCAACGATCTTAGTTCATGTAGAAAACGAAGCATCGAGTCTGGGTCACGTGGACTAACTTTAACCATTTTCTTACGTTTGAGGCGAGGATCAATATAATGGACGCTCAGAATGTAGGGCAGGTGATCAGACAAAGATTTGACAAATATACCTGCTTTGGATTCATTGAGTTCACTGCACATGTTGCAGTAAAAATTATCAATTAAGGTGGCTCTACATTTGGACAACCTTGTAGGCAGGGTAATTCTGGGGGAAAAACCCGAAGAAATTATAGCGTCAAAATATTCAGCCACAGATGACTTTTCGTGAACTCTTAAAAGATCTATGTTATAATCCCCAGCAACAATGACAATTTTACTTGTTAAATTTAGTGTCGAGAACGTGTCTGACAGTTCATTCGTAAAACTTGCATAACTCGCAACTAAGTCTTGGGGAGGCCTATAAACATTACCAATAATCATATCTTTCTTTCTTAAGTCATTTCTAACTTCAATGAACTGAGCTTCCCATCCGGTTCTTACACCGGGAATGGAGAGTTCTTCATAATGAAACTGATCACTTAAGTAAATAACCAAACCTCCATGAGCACTACATATTTTCCCTTGAGATATAAAATGAAACCCTTCAATATCAAAGCTGGAAGGATCCGCATTGTCATCCAGCCAGCTTTCTTGTATACATATAGCTTGAAATGTGATACTACGATCCCTTAATTCTGCTAAAAAAATCCTTAATTCGTCCAATTTAGCAGACAACGAACAAACGTTTAGGCTTAGTATGTTAAACTTATCCTCAGTATTTAAAACAGCATTTACAGAGTCAACATCGAAATATGGCGAATGCTGTATAAAGTTGAGTTCTAAATATTCATCTTCTTCACTTGACCTTTTACCAAGAATCTCTGTCAAGGAGTTACGAGTTAAGCCCCCAAACTGTTTTAATACATCGTCATTCATCATACGCTCCATAACGAAGTCTGCTGCACAAGACATAACAATTAAAGATAAATTCAGTATACAATGCGCCTACATAGCTTTGCTTGTGGACCCTATCCCATGTTGAGAAGCAGTGTATAATGCAACAAATCTGCAAGTACTTTACAGCGTTACAGAAACAAAAAAATAACCTAAACACTGAAAGAAACATCAACGGGGATAACAGGAATCGTGCATATGAGGTACTCAACAAAAGCAGTGCGTAAATTCGCCATGGAGTCGAAACAGAGTCCAATGGAAACGATATCCTGATTAATATATAACGTATTTGTACAAAGTGCAGACCAGAAGAAAAAAGAAAAACAAGTCAATTAAAACAAGGAGCCAACACCCTTTGGCGGGTCCTACACGGTGCTCATTGTTCTCATAACAGAAACCACTAAATACACACCCATGGTCACAATCATACAGCCGATTCGGGCATGTGCTCACAACATCCAGTATCAAATCAAACCGATTACCAGGAAGTAATGCAACCACCGCTTTGCTCGTTCATAAAATCAATACCTGCATGTCGGGCCCGTGACTGCGTGCAGTGAGCTCATTAGTTTTGTCATGGTGACATGAAATCTACAATTCCCCAACGAACTAGCACCGAGCTTTCCTATAATGGGTGTCCGTAAAAGGTTTTTCGGCTTTACCTTACGACAGCGTTGGCACAAACATGGCATTTAACGTATAAGTGCTGATATTCCCTTGCGATAATCTTAAACTAAATTCATGCCTTAACTCTTAACTGATTTTACGCAATGAAATGAAATAAACAGTCGCGCCCCCACTGTCACAAACTTCACATTTAAAACACATATCGTATCTATGTAATGTAGCGATTAGACAGTAGCTAGGGGCCGAAGCACGTCGCAAACGAACTACAAAATACCAGGGCACCGCAGTTGTTAATTTCAGACAGTGGTACATTTCTAAATGAGCTATTACAGCATACCAGGTATTTGGGTCCCCCGGTCAGGGGTCGTTTCAAAAGCAATATATTGACATCTTACATGAAGAACGGTAGCCCGACATACCTGTATCACTACGGATGTTATCCCTGCAACCAGTTATCCGGAAGAGAGTCAAGGTTATCCACTAAGTAAAATTTGCCGTCCACCAGAAGCCTGTCCCCTTGCACAGTTGCCCTTTTCCCGTCTCGCCTTGCAGCTCTCATGATCGGGATCAAAGTCCTCCGACGATCTTGGATTTCCCTCGGGAAGTCCTCCTCAATGAATATTCTGCTCCCCCGAAGAGCCTGCTTACTTTTCCACACTTTGTCTCGGTCTGGATGAAAAGCAAAACGCGCGATGATTGGTCGACTTCTCTGCCGTGAGTCCGACGATCCCGGCGATGGCTTGGGACCCAGGCGGTGGCAACGCTGCAGCCTGATGTCGCCGGCCACGTGGAGTCTGTCCTTGATGACATCCTGGATCAACCTCGTGCAGTCTTCCGGTCCAGAGGGGGGTTCCCCAAGGCCATAAAAGACTAGGTTTTCTCTTCGGCCGTAGGAATCGAGAGCCAGAAGGTCCTTTTTCAGTTTGCCCGTCTGTTGTTCAAGGCTTCCTACTCTTGGCTCTGGGTCTCTCTTTTCAAGTTTCTGTATTCTGTCCTTCAGTTCTCCGTTTTCCTTCTCCAACTCCAGAAGCTTGGTGTTATTAAACTCCGAAGACTCTTTTAACATCTCCATCTCCTTCTTCATTTCACATATAGCACTCTGCATATCCGGCAGGACAGTCACTTTTTCCAGAATAACACGCAGAGTGTCCTTCACCTCGTCCATGTCTGTCATCTTGCTTGTTGCCATGGGAACGGTCAGCTCAGCCTCGGCTGGTTCTTCAGCAAAGTCTAATGCACGTTGAGAGTTTTGGTAGCACTCTGATATTGTCTTCTGTTTCTTGTCACCTTGCCTAACGGGCGGTGTGTTACCACTGCTTGTCCTTCGTCTTTTCTCGTGTTTCTTTCCTCCCATACTCCGCGTGGAGACGGCCCCTTTCTTCACCGGGCCTCTCCCCGGCCTCGTTATGTCGACAACTTTAGTACACAACACTAAGAAGAAAGTTGCTTTTCAATAATTCTCGACGTTTTCACCTCTGGGGACTTTCGTATATCATTCCACTGTAGTCTATGTTGCTTTAGCTAACTTCTGGTGCATTCATTGGGCGTGGGCTTCAACAAAAGCCGCTTCAAAAGGCTTCCAAGAGCACCGCGAGGAATCTTACGTCCTACCCGCCTCGGTCATGACGCCATCAAACCCATTTGCTCTCGCCGCTATTGGTACGTAATGACTGTATTCTTCGTATATATGTTATTGATATATAAAAGAAGACGTATAATTATTTCACATGTCAGGTGATTCGACGGCGCATTCGGTAGTCTGTCTTGGACAATGAACACCCATGCAGAGCCAGTACCGTATGGTGGTATGTTTGTGCCACTCGCTATCTCGCATTCTCGCCTGGCACAGCAAGAACGAGAACGCGAGGGCGAGATCGCGTTATGTACCAGGCGAGAATGCGAGATAGCGAGTGACACAAATATGCCACCATCTCCCGAGAGTCACAAAAGTATTCTCGCTGCATATTGAAGCACAACACATTTTACTCTCACCATAGCGAACGAGTGCACGAAGCCAAATCATCTCCGAGAGAGGTCGCTGTTCGCTTGTCAACAACATCCGCCCTCCTGCGCGTAAACATGACTCATAAAACATTCATGTTTATACATTACGAGAAGAACTCTCCTGATGTCAGACTGGATCACATCACACACTGGATCACACCGAAGAACATACCGCTGGTGTGCACATGCACAGTGATTTATTATGCAATTTGGGGCGACATTGTTAATCATAATGGTCGCCAGTTATTATTGACTTACTGCCCATGCCTTCGGGAATGAGTCTCATGGGGTAATCGGTCGCCAACGACACTTGGTGATAGAACGGCATTAATGCGCTATGACAATATGTGGTAGAACGGCATTAAGGCGCTATGGCAATATGCGGTAGAACAGCATTAAGGCGCTATGGCAACGGGTGGTAGAACGGCATTAAGGCGCTATGGCAATAGGTGGTAGAACGGCATTAAGGCGCTATGACAATATGTGGTAGATCGGCATTAAGGCGCTATGGCAATAGGGGGTAGAACGGCATTAATACGCTATGACAATATGTGGTAGAACGGCATTAAAGCGCTAGGGCAATGGGTAGTAGAAAAGCATTAAGGCGCTATGGCAATGGGTGGTAGAACGGAATTAAGGCGCTATGACAATATGTGGTAGATCGGCATTAAGGCACTATGGCAATTGGGGGTAGAACGGCATTAATACGCTATGACAATATGTGGTAGAACGGCATTAAGGCTCTATGACAATATGTGGTAGATCGGCATTCAGGCGCTACGGTAATAGGGGGTAGAACGGCATTAATACGCTATGACAATATGTGGTAGAACGGCATTAAGTCGCTATGACAACATGAAGTAGAATGCCATTAGGGCGCTATGGCAACAGGTGTTACAACGGTATCAAGGGGCTATGGCAATGGGTGGTACAACAGCATTAAAGCGCTAGGGCAATTGGTGGTAGAACGGCATTAGGGCGCTATGACACTATGTGGTACAACGGCATTAAGGCGCTATGGCAATAGGTGGTAGAACGGCATTAAGTCGCTATGACAACACGGGGTAGAACGGCTTTAAGGCGCTATAGCAATTGGTGATAGAACGGCATTAAGGCGCTATGAATGGAATGGAATGTTGGTGTTTTAGGCCACTTTTGTGCACATACAGGCTAAATTGGGCCAAGGAACCTCCCGAGACGATGAAGGATGAAGGAATGAAACATGCCCCAGATTAGGTGCCCGAGCCCGGATTCGAACCCAGGACCTATTGATCTGCGGTCTAGTGCGCTAACCACTACACCAGGGAGGCCCCCCTAAGGCGCTATGACAATGGGTGGTAGAGCGGAATTAAGGCGCTATGACAACATGTGGTACAACGGCAATAAGGCGCCATGGCAAGGGGTGGTACAACGACATTAAGGCTCCATGGCAATGGGTGGTAAAACGGCATCAAGGCGCTATGGAAATATGTGGTAGAACGGCAATAAGGCGCTATGGCACGGGGTGGTAAAACGGCATTAAGGCGCTATGGCAACCGGTGGTAGAACAGTATTAAGGCGCTTCGGCAATGGATGGTAGAACGGTATTAAGGCGCTATAACAATATGTGGTAGAACGGCAAAAATGCGCTATGGCAATAGGGGATAGAACGGCATTAATACGCTATGACAATATGTGGTAGAACGGCATTAAGGCGCTATGGCAATGGGTGGTAGAACAGCATTAAGGCGATATGGCAATGGGTGGTAAAACGGCATTAAGGCACTATGGCGAGAGGGGGTAGAACGGTATTAATACGCTATGACAATATGTGGTAGAACGGCATTAAGGCGCTATGGCAATAGGTGGTAGAACGGCATTAAGGCGCTATGACAATATGTGGTAGATCGGCATTAAGGCGCTATGACAATATGTGGTAGATCGGCATTAAGGCGCTATGACAATATGTGGTAGAACGGTATTAATACGCTATGACAATATGTGGTAGATCGGCATTAAGGCACTATGGTAATAGGGGGTAGAACGGCATTAATACGCTATGACAATATGTGATAGAACGGCATTAAGGCGCTATGACAATATGTGGTAGATCGGCATTCAGGCGCTACGGTAATAGGGGGTAGAACGGCATTAATACGCTATGACAATATGTGGTAGAACGGCATTAAGTCGCTATGACAACATGAGGTAGAATGCCATTAAGGCGCTATGGCAACACGTGTTAGAACGGCATCAAGAGGCTATGGCAATGGGTGGTACAACAGCATTAAAGCGCTTGGAAAATTGGTGGTAGAATGGCATTAGGGCGCTATGACACTATGTGGTACAACGGTATTAAGGCGCTATGGCAATAGGTGGTAGAACGGCATTAAGTCGCTATGACAACATGGGGTAGAACGGCATTAAGGCGCTATAGCAATTGCTGATAGAACGGCATTAAGGCGCTATGACAATGGGTGGTAGAGCGGAATTAAGGCGCTATGACAACATGTGGTACAACGGCAATAAGGCGCCATGGCAAGGGGCGGTACAACGACATTAAGGCTCCATGGCAATGGGTGGTAAAACGGCATAAAGGCGCTATGGAAATATGTTGTAGAACGGCAATAAGGCGCTATGGCAAGGGGTGGTAGAACGGCATTAAGGCGCTATGGCAATCGGTGGTAGAACAGTATTAAGGCGCTTCGGCAATGGATGGTAGAACGGTATTAAGGCGCTATAACAATATGTGGTAGAACGGCAAAAATGCGCTATGGCAATAGGGGATAGAACGGCATTAATACGCTATGACAATATGTGGTAGAACGGCATTAAGGCGCTATGGCAATGGGTGGTAGAACAGCATTAAGGCGATATGGCAATGGGTGGTAAAACGGCATTAAGGCACTATGGCGAGAGGGAGTAGAACGGTATTAATACACAATGACAATATGTGGTAGAACGGCATTAAGGCGCTATGGCAATGGGTGGTAGAACGGCATTAAGGCGCTATGACAATATGTGGTAGAACGGCATTAAGGCGCTATGGCAATAGGTGGTAGAACGGCATTAATGCGCTATGACAATATGTGGTAGATCGGCATTAAGGCGCTATGGCAATATGGGGTAGAACGGTATTAATACGCTATGACAATATGTGGTAGAACGGCAATAAGGCCCTAGGGCAAGGGGTGGTAAAACGGCATTAAAACGCTATGGCAATCGGTGGTAGAACAGCATTAAGGCGCTTCGGCAATGGATGGTAGAACGGCATTAAGGCGCTATGACAATATGTGGTAGAACGGCAATAATGCGCTATGGCAATAGGGGATAGAACGGCATTAATACGCTATGACAATATGTGGTAGAACGGCATTAAGGCGCTATGGCAATGGGTGGTAAAACAGCATCAAGGCGATATGGCAATGGGTGGTAAAACGGCATTAAGGCGCTATGGCGATGGGTGCTAGAACGGCGTTAAGGCGCAATGGCGATATGTGGTAGAACGGCATTAAGGCGCTATGGCAATAGAGGGTAGAACGGTATCAATACGCTATGTCAATATGTGGTAGAAGGGCATCAGGGCGCTATGGCAATGGGTGGTAAAACAGCATTAAGGCGCTATGGCAATGGGTGGTAGAATGGCATGAAGTCGCTATGACAATATGAGGTTTGAACCGCATTGTGGCGCTATGGCAATACGGGGTAGCACGGCATTAATATGGTATGAGAATATGTGGTAGAACGGCATTAAGACCCTAGGGCAATGGGTAGTAGAACAACATTAAGGCGCTATGGCAATGGGTGGTAGAACGGCATTAAGGCGCTATGACAATATGTGGTAGATCGGCATTAAGGCAATATGGCAATAGAGGGTAGAACGGCATTAATACGCTATGACAATATGTGGTGGAACGACATTAAGTCGCTATGACAACATGAGGTAGAATGCCATTAAGGCGCTATGGCAACAGGTGTTAGAACGGCACCAAGAGGCTATGGCAATGATTGGTACAACAGCATTAAAGCGCTATGGCAATTGGTGGTAGAACGGCATTAGGGCGCTGTGACACTATGTGGTAGAACGGTAAGAAGGCGCTATGGCAACAGGTGGTAGAACGGCATTAAGTCGCTACGACAACATGGGGTAGAACGGCATTAAGGCGCTATAGCAATTGGTGATAGAACGGCATTAAGGCGCTACGACAATGGGTGGTAGAGCGGAATTAAGGCACTATGACAACATGTGGTAGAACGGCATTAAGGCTCCATGGCAATGGGTGGTAGACCGGCATAAAGGCGCTATGGAAATATGTGGAAGAACGGCAATAAGGCGCTATGGCAAGGAGTGGTAAAACGGAAATGAGACGCTATGGCAATCGGTGGTAGAACAGCATTAAGGCGCTTCGGCAATGGATGGTAGAACGGCATTAATACGCTATGACAATATGTGGTAGAACGGCATTAAGGCGCTATGGCAATGGGTGGTAGAACGGCATTCAGGCACTATGGCAATAGGGGGTAGAACGGCATTAAAGCGCTATGACAATATGTGGTAGAACGGCATTAAGGCGCTATGGCAATAAGTGGTATAACGGCATTCAGGCACTATGGCAATAGGGGGTAGAACGGCATTAAAGCGCTATGACAATATGTGGTAGAACGGCATTACGGCGCTATGGCAATAGATGGTAGAACGGCATTAAGGCGCTATGACAATATGTGGTAGATCGGCATTAAGGCGCTATGGCAATAGGGGGTAGAACGGTATTAATACGCTATGACAATATGTGGTAGAACGGCATTAAGGCCCTAGGGCAATGGGTAGTAGAACAACATTAAGGCGCTATGGCAATGGGTGGTAGAACGGGATTAAGGCGCTATGACAATATGTGGTAGATCGGCATTAAGGCACTATGGCCATAAGGGGTAGAACGGCATTAATACGCTATGACAATATGTGGTAGAACGGCATTAAGTCGCTATGACAACATGAGGTAGAATGCCATTAAGGCGCTATGGCAACAGGTGTTAGAACGGCATCAAGAGGCTATGGCAATGGGTGGTACAACAGCATTAAAGCGCTAGGAAAATTGGTGGTAGAACGGCATTAGGGCGCTATGACACTATGTGGTACAACGGTATTAAGGCGCTATGGCAATAGGTGGTAGAACGGCATTAAGTCGCTATGACAACATGGGGTAGAACGGCATTAAGGCGCTATAGCAATTGGTGATAGAACGGCATTAAGGCGCTATGACAATGGGTTGTGGAACGGAATTAAGGCGCTATGACAACATGTGGTACAACGGCAATAAGGCGCCATGGCAAGGGGTGGTAAAACGGCATTAAGGCGCTATGGCAATCGGTGGTAGAACAGCATTAAGACGCTTCGGCAATGGATGGTAGAACGGCATTAAGGCGCTATGACAATATGTAGTAGAACGGCAATAATGCGCTAGGGCAATAGGGGATAGAACGGCATTAATACGCTATGACAATATGTGGTAGAACGGCATTAAGGCGCTATGGCAATATGTGGTAGAATGGCATTAAGGCGCCATGGCAATAGAGGGTAGAACGGTATCAATACGCTACGACAATATGTGGTAGAAGGGCGTCAGGGCGCTATGGCAAACGGTGGTAAAACAGCATTAAGGCGCTATGGCAACGGGTGGTAGAATGGCATGAAGTCGCTATGACAATATGAGGTTTGAATGGCATTGTGGCGCTATGGCAATAAGGGGTAGGACGGCATTAATATGGTATGAGAATATGTGGTAGAACGGCATTAAGGCGCTATGGCAATGGGTGGTAAAACAGCATTAAGGCGCTATGGCAATGGGCGGTAGAATGGCATTAAGTCGCTATGACAATATGAGGTTTGAACGGCATTATGGCGCTATGGCAATAGGTGTTAGAAGGGCATTAAGGCGGTATGGCAATGGGTGGTAAAACAGCATTAAGGCGCTATGCCAATATGTGGTAGATCGGCATTAAGGCGCCATGGCAATAGGGAGTAGAACGGTATTAATACGCTATGACAATATGTAGTAGAACGGCATTAAGGCCCTAGGGCAATGGGTAGTAGAACAACATTAAGGCGCTATGGCAATGGGTGGTAGAACGGCATTAAGGCGCTATGACAACATGTGGTAGATCGGCATTAAGGCACTATGGCAATAGGGGGGAGAACGGCATTAATACGATATGACAATATGTGGTAGAACGGCATTAAGGCGCTATGACAATATGTGGTAGATCGGCATTCAGGCGTTACGGCAATAGGGGGTAGAACGGCATTAATACGCTATGACAATGTGTGGTAGAATGCCATTAGGGCGCTATGGCAACACGTGTTAGAACGGCATCAAGAGGCTATGGCAATGGGTGGTACAACAGCATTAAAGCGCTTGGAAAATTGGTGGTAGAATGGCATTAGGGCGCTATGACACTATGTGGTACAACGGTATTAAGGCGCTATGGCAATAGGTGGTAGAACGGCATTAAGTCGCTTTGACAACATGCGGTAGAACAGCTATAAGGCGCTATAGCAATTGGTGATAGAACGGCATTAAGGCGCTATGACAATGGGTGGTGGAGCGGAATTTAGGCGCTATGACAACATGTGGTACAACGGCAATAAGGCGCCATGGCAAGGGGCGGTACAACGGCATTAAGGCTCCATGGCAATGGGTGGTAGAACGGCATAAAGGAGCTATGGCAATATGTGGTAGAACGGCAATAAGGCGCTATGGCAAGGGGTGGTAAAACGGTGGTAGAACAGCATTAAGGCGCTTCGGCAATGGATGGTAGAACGGCATTAAGGCGCTATGACAATATGTGGTAGAACGGCAATAATACGCTATGGCAATAGGGGATAGAACGGCATTAATACGCTATGACAATATGTGGTAGAACGGCATTAAGGCGCTATGGCAATGGGTGGTAGAACAGCATTAAGGCGATATGGCAATGAGTGGTAAAACGGCATTAAGGCGCTATGGCGATGGGTGCTAGAACGGCGTTAAGGCGCAATGGCAATATGTGGTAGAACGGCATTAAGGCGTTATATCAATAGAGGGTAGAACGGTATCAATACGCTATGACAATATGAGGTTTGAACGGCATTATGGCGCTATGGCAATAGGTGTTAGAAGGGTATTAAGGCGGTATGGCAATGGGTGGTGGAACAGCATTAAGGCGCTATGGCAATGGGTGGTAGAACAGCATTAAGGCGATATGGCAATGGGTGGTAAAGCATCATTAAGGCGCTATGGCAATGGGTGGTAGAATGGCATGAAGTCGCTATGACAATATGAGGTTTGAACGGCATTGTGGCGCTATGGCCATAAGAGGTAGCACGGCATTAATATGGTATGAGAATATGTGGTAGAACGGCAAAGGCGCTATGGCAATGGGTGGTAAAACAGCATTAAGGCGCTATGGCAATGGGCGGTAGAATGCCATTAAGTCGCTATGACAATATGAGGTTTGAACGGCATTATGGCGCTATGGCAATAGGTGTTAGAAGGGCATTAAGGCGCTATGGCAATGGGTGGTACAACGGCATTAAAGCGCTTTGGCAATGGGTGGTAGAACGGCATTAAGGCGCTATGGCAATAGGGGGTAGAACGGCATTAATACGCTATGACAATGTGTGGTAGAATGCCATTAAGGCGCTATGGCAACACGTGTTAGAACGGCATCAAGAGGCTATGGCAATGGGTGGTACAACAGCATTAAAGCGCTAGGGCAATTGGTGGTAGAACGGCATTAGGGCGCTATGACACTATGTGGTACAACGGTATTAAGGCGCTATGGCAATAGGTGGTAGAACGGCATTAAGTCGCTATGACAACATGCGGTAGAACAGCATTAAGGCGCTATAGCAATTGGTGATAAAACGGCATTAAGGCGCTATGACAATGGGTGGTGGAGCGGAATTTAGGCGCTATGACAACATGTGGTACAACGGCAATAAGGCGCCATGGCAAGGGGCGGTACAACGGCATTAAGGCTCCATGGCAATGGGTGGTAGAACGGCATAAAGGAGCTATGGCAATATGTGGTAGAACGGCAATAAGGCGCTATGGCAAGGGGTGGTAAAACGATGGTAGAATAGCATTAAGGCGCTTCGGCAATGGATGGTAGAACGGCTTTAAGGCGCTATGACAATATGTGGTAGAACGGCAATAATGTGCTATGGCAATAGGGGATAGAACGGCATTAATACGCTATGACAATATGTGGTAGAACGGCATTAAGGCGCTATGGCAATGGGTGGTAGAACAGCATTAAGGCGATATGGCAATGAGTGGTAAAACGGCATTAAGGCGTTATATCAATAGAGGGTAGAACGGTATCAATACGCTATGACAATATGGGGTTTGAACGGCATTATGGCGCTATGGCAATAGGTGTTAGAAGGGTATTAAGGCGGTATGGCAATGGGTGGTGGAACAGCATTAAGGCGCTATGGCAATGGGTGGTAGAACAGCATTAAGGCGATATGGCAATGGGTGGTAAAGCATCATTAAGGCGCTATGGCAATGGGTGGTAGAATGGCATGAAGTCGCTATGACAATATGAGGTTCGAACGGCATTGTGGCGCTATGGCCATAAGAGGTAGCACGGCATTAATATGGTATGAGAATATGTGGTAGAACGGCATTAAGGCGCTATGGCAATGGGTGGTAAAACAGCATTAAGGCGCTATGGCAATGGGCGGTAGAATGCCATTAAGTCGCTATGACAATATGAGGTTTGAACGGCATTATGGCGCTATGGCAATAGGTGTTAGAAGGGCATTAAGGCGCTATGGCAATGGGTGGTACAACGGCATTAAAGCGCTTTGGCAATGGGTGGTAGAACGGCATTAAGGCGCTATGGCAATAGAAGGTAGAACGGCATTAAGTCGCTAGGAAAACATGTCGTGGAACGGCATTAAAGCGCTATAGCAATTGGTGAAAGGACGGCATTAAGGCGCTATGGCAATGGCTGGTAGAACGGCATTAAGGCGCTATGACAATATGTGGTAGCACGGCAATAAGGCGCTATGGCGAAGGGTGGTAAAACGGCATTAAGGCGCTATGGCAATGGGTGGTAGAATAGCATTAAGGCGTTATGGCAATGGGTGGTAGAACGGCATTAAGGCGCTATGGCAATAGGTGGCAGAACTGCATTACGGCGCCATGACAATATGTGGTAGATCGGCATTAAGGCGCTATGACAATAGGGGGTAGAACGGTATTAATACGCTATGACAATATATGGTAGAACGGCATTAAGGCGCTAGGGCAATGGGTACTAGAACAGCATTATGGCGATATGGCAATGGGTGGTAGAACGGCATTAAGGCGCTATGACAATATGTGGTAGATCGGCATTGAGGCACTATGGAAATAGGGGGGAGAACGGCATTAATATGGTATGACAATATGTGGTAGAACGGCATTAAGGCGCTATGGTAATGGGTGGTAAAACAGCATTAAGGCGCTATGGCAATGGGTGGTAGAATGGCATTAAGTTGCTATGACAATATGAGGTTTGAACGGCATTATGGCGCTATGGCAATAGGTGTTAGAAAGGCCGTAAGGCGCTATGGCAATGGGTGGTAGAACAGCATTAAGGCGCTATGACAATGGGTGGTAGAACGGCATTAAGGCGCTATGGCAATAGGTGGAAGAACGGCATTAAGGCACTATGGCAATGGGTGGTAGAACAGCATTAAAGCGCTATGGCAATGGGTGGTTGAACGGCATTAAGGCGCCATGGCAATGGGTGGTAGACCGGCATTAAGGCGCTATGACAATGGGCGTTAGAACGGCATTAAGGCGCCAAGGCAATGGGTGGTAGAAAAGCATTAAGGTGCTATGGCAATGGGTGGTAGACCGGCATTAAGGCGCTATGGCAATGGGTGGTAGAACAGCATTAAAGCACTAGGGCAACTGGTGATAGAACGGCATTAACGCGCTATGGCAATTGGTGGTAGAACGGCACTAGGGCGCTGTGACAATGGGTGGTAGAACGGCATTAAGGCGCTATGGCAATTGGTGGTAGACCAACATTAAGGCGCTATGGCAAAGGGTGGTAGAACAGCATTAAGGCGCTATGGCAATGGGTGGTAGAACCGCATTAAGGCGCTATGGCAATGGTTTGTAGAACAGCATTAAGGCGCTTCGGCAATGGATGGTAGAACGGCATTAAGGCGCTATGACAATGGGTGGTAGAACGGCATTAAGACGCTAGGACAATATGTGGTAGAACGGCAATAAGGCGCTATGGCAAGGGGTGGTAAAACGGCATTAAGGCGCTATGGCAATGGGTGGTAGAACAACATTAAGGCGCTATAGCAAAGGGTGGTAGAACAGCATTAAGGCGCTATGGCAATGGGTGGTAGAACAGCATTGAGGCGCTATGGCAATGGGTGGTAGAAAAGCATTAAGGCGCCTCGGCAATGGATGGTAGAACGGCATTAAGGCGCTATGACAATATGTGGTAGAACGGCAATAAGGCGCGATGGCAATAGGCGATAGAACGGCATTAACACGCTATGACAATATGTGGTAGAACGGCATTAAGGCGCTATGGCAATGGGTGGTAGAACAGCATTGAGGCGCTATGGCAATGGGTGGTGGAACAGCATTAAGGCGCCATGGCAATGGGTCGTAGAACGGCATTAAGGCGATTCGTCAATAGATGATAGAAAAGCATTAAGGTGCTATGGCAATGGGTGGTAGAACGGCATTAAGGTGCTATATCAATTGGTGAAAGGACGGCATTAAGGCGCTATGGCAATGGGTGGTAGAACAGCATTAAGGCGCTATGGCAATGGGTGGTAGAACGGCATTAACGCGCTATGGCAATATGTCGTAGAACGGCATTAAGGCACGATGGCAATAGAGGGTAGAACGGCATTAAGGCGCTATGGCAATAGAAGGTAGAACGGTAATTATACGCTATGACAATATGTGGTAGAACGGCATTAAGGCGCTATGGCAATGGGTGGTAAAACAGCATTAAGACGCTATGGAAATAGAGGGTAGAACGGTATTAATACGCTATGACAACATGTGGTAGAAGGGCATTAAGGCGCCTCGACAATGGCTGGTAGAACGGCATTAAGGCGCTATGGCAATGGGTGGTAAAACGGCATTAAGGCGCTAGAGCAATTGGTGATAGAACGGCATTAAGACGCTATGACAATATGTGGTTGAACGGCATTAAGACGCTCTGGCAATGGGTGGTAAAACAGCATTAAGGCGCTATGACAATGGGTGGTAGAATGGCATTAAGCCGCTATGACAATATGAGGATAGAACGGCAATATGGCGCTATGGCAATAGGTGTTAGAACGGCATTAAAGCGCTATGGCAATGAGTGGTAGAACAGCATTAAGGCGCTATGGCAATGGGTGGAAGAACGGCATTAAGGCGCTATGACAATATGTGGTAGATCGGCATTAAGGCGCTATGGCAATAGGGGGTAGAACGGTATTAATACGCTATGACAATATGTGGTAGAACGGCATTAAGACGCTAGGGCAATGGGTAGTAGAACAGCATTAAGGCGCTATGGCAATGGGTGGTAGAAAGGCAATAAGGCACCATGGCAAGGGGTGGTAAAACGGCATTAAGGCGCTATGGCAATGGGTGGTAGAATAGCATTTAGGTGCTATGGCAATGGGTGGTAGAACAGCATTAAGGCCCGATGGCAATAGGTGGTAGAACGGCATTAAGGCGCTGCGGCAATGGGTGGTAGAACAGCATTAAGGCGTTGTGGCAATGGGTGGTAGAAAGGCATTAAGGCGCTATGGCAATGGGTGGTACAACAGCATTAAGGCGCTATGGCAATGGGTGGTAGAACGGCATTAAGGCGCTATGACAACATGTCGTAGCACGGCAATAAGGCGCTATGGTAATGGATGGTACAACGGCATTAAGGCGCTATGACGATATGTGGTAGAACGGCCATAAGGCACTATGGCAATGGATGGTAGAACGGCATTAAGGCGCTATCACAATATGTGGTAGAACGGCAATAAGGCGCTATGGCAAGGGGTGGTAAAACGACATTAAGGCGCTATGGCAATGGGTGGTAGAATAGCATGAAGACGCTATGGCAATGGGTGGTAGAACAGCATTAAGGCGCTATGGCAATAGGTGGTAGAGCAGCATTAAGGCGCTATGGCAATGGGTGGTAGAACGGCATTAAGGCGCTATGGCAATATGTGGTAGAACGGCATTAAGGCGCTATGGCAATAGAGGGTAGAACGGTAATAATACGCTATGACAATATGGGGTAAAAGGGCATTAAGGCGCTATGGCAATTGGTGGTAGAACAGCATTAAGGCACTATAGCAATGGGTGGTAGAACGGCATTAAGGCGCTATAACAATATGTGGTAGATCGGCATTAAGGCACTATGGCAATAGGGGGTAGAACGGCAGTAATACGCTATGACAATATGTGGTAGAACGGCATTAAGGCGCTATGGCAATGGGTGGTAGAACAGAATTAAGGCCCTATAGCAATGGCTGGTAGAACGGCTTTAAGGCGCTATGACAATGGGTGGTAGAACAGCATTCTGGTGCTTCGACAACGGATGGTAGAAATGCATTAAGGCGCCTTGACCATATGTGGTAGATCGGCTTTAAGGCACTATGGCATCATAGGGTAAAACGGCATTAAGGCGCTAGAGCAATTGGTGATAGAACGGCATTAAGACGCTATGACAATATGTGGTAGAACGGCAATAAGGCGCTATGGCAAAGGGTGGTAAAACGGCATTAAGGTGCTATGGCAATGGGTGGTAGAACAACATTAAGGCGCTATGGCAATGGGTGGTAGCACAACATTAAGGCGCTATGGCAACAAGTGGTAGAACAGCATTAAGGCGCTATGGCAATGGGTGGTATAACAGCATTAAGGCGCTATGCCAATGGGTGGTAGAACGGCATTAAGGCGCTTCGGCAATGGCCGTTCTACCACATATTGTCATAGGGTATTAATGCCGTTCTACCCCCTATTACCATAGTGCCTTAATGCCGATCTACCACATATTGTCATAGCGCCTTAATGCCGTTCTACAATCGTAGATCGGCATTAAGGCACTATGGCAATAGGGGGTAGAACGGCATTAATACGCTATGACAATATGTGGTAGAACGGCATTAAGGCGCTCTGGCAATAGGTGGTAAAACAGCATTAAGGCGCTATGACAATGGGTGGTAGAATGGCATTAAGCCGCTATGACAATATGAGGATAGAACGGCATTATGGCGCTATGGCAATAGGTGTTAGAACGGCATTAAAGCGCTATGGCAATGGTAGAACAGCATTAAGGCGCTATGGCAATGGGTGGTACAACGGCATTAAGGCGCTATGATAATAGGTGGAAGAACGGCATTAAGGCGCTATGACAATATGTGGTAGATCGGCATTAAAGCGCTATGGCAATAGGGGGTAGAACGGTATTAATACGCTATGACAATAAGTGGTAGAACGGCATTAAGGCGCTAGGGCAATGGGTAGTAGAACAGCATTAAGGCGCTATGGCAATGGGTGGTAGAACGGCATTAAGGCGCTACGACAATATGTGGTAGATCGGCATTAATGCACTAGGGCAATATGGGGTAGAACGGCATTAAGGCGCTATGGCAATGGGTGGTGGAACAGCATTAGAGCGCTATGGCAATGGGTGGTAGAATGGCATTAAGTCGCTATGACAATATGAGGTTTGCACGGCATTATGACGCTATGGCAATGAGTGGTAGAACAGCATTAAGGCGCTGTGGCAATAGTGGGTAGAACGGCATTAAAGCGCTAGGGCAATGGGTAGTAGAACAGCATTAAGGCGCTATGGCAATGGGTGGTAGAATGGCATTAAGTCGCTGTGACAATAGGTGTTAGAATGGCATTAAGGCGCAAAGGCAATAGGTGGTAGAACGGCATTAAGGCGCTATGGCAATAGGTGGAAGAACGGCATTAAGGCGCTATGACAATATGTGGTAGAAGAGCATTAAGGCGCTATGGCAATGGGTTGTAGAACAGCATTAAGGCGCTATGGCAATGGGTGGTAGAACAGCATTAAGGCGCTCTGACAATATGTGGTAGATCGGCATCAAAGCACTATGGCAATAGGGGGTAGAACGGCATTAAGGCGCTTTGGCAATGGATGGTTGAACGGCATTAAGGCGCCATGGCAATGGGTGGTAGAACGGCATTAAGGCGCTATGACAATTGGTGTTAGAACGGCATTAAGGCGCCATGGCAATAGGTGGTAGAAAAGCATTAAGGCGCTATGGCAATGGGTGGTAGAACGGCATTAAGGCGCTAGGGCAATGGGTGGTAGAACAGCATTAAAGCGCTAGGGCAATTGGTGATAGAACGGCACTAACGCGCAATGGCAATTGGTGGTAGAACGGCATTAAGGCGCTATGGCAATAGATGGTAGAACGGCATTAAGGCGCTATGACAATAGGTGGTAGAACGGCATTAAGGCCCTATGACAATATGTGGTAGAACGGCAATAAAGCGCTATGGCAATAGGAGATAGAACGGCATTAAGGCGCTATGACAATAGGTGGTAGAACGGCATTAAAGCACTATGACAATATGTGGTAGAACGGCAATAAGGCGCTATGGCAAGGGGTGGTAGAACAGCATTAAGGCGCTTCGGCAATGGATGGTAGAACGGCATTAAGGCGCTATGACAATATGTGGTAGAACGGCAATAAGGCGCTATGGCAATAGGGGATAGAACGGCATTAATACGCTGTGACAATATGTAGTAGAACGACATTAAGGCGCTATGGCAATGTGTGGTAGAACAGCATTAAGGCGATATGGCAATGGGTGGTAGAACGGCATTAAGGCGCTATGGCAATATGTGGTAGAACGGCATTAAGGCGATATGGCCTCAGGAAGGGAAAGCAATTCTTAACTGCTCTTCATCAGTGTTTGCTCAGACCTCAGGTAAAGTAGGTCACGTGGAGAATGGGTGGCAGGCATATGCTTGGCCCCGCAAATTTCACGCTATTCCTGCCTTGAAAATCCCGTACCATCAAGGCATTGTAAATGCGCGTCACACTGGAGGCGGGCTGATGCTTTTATTTTAATTTTTGTGCCGCAAATTGCACTGTAGATGTACCGTTGTTCATATTTTAATGAGCTGATTTTATAAGTGTTCTGGGTGTTTCATAGCATGATACGCCATACAGCAGGCGTAACGCTCACCGGTTCCGTTTTCAGCCCATATAAGTTTGCGGCTTCGGATTTCTTGCGTTGAAACGGCAAAGTATAGGAGTCGCCCGAAATATACTATACCCAACCGCCGTGCTCATAAATTGCCTTAGGGTCAAATACAAACGGTGTGAAAAATGCGGGTCCGACTGGGTAATAGTTCTCAACGCCCAGCGATTTTCACCCAACATGCTTAACGTGTATGGTGTTATTTTGGGGATTGGTGGTGGTATTATATATATTTTTTATGTAATTGTGGAGACATGTGCCGGCATTGGGTTAAACGGCGAGATGATAGTTATCGGAGCGTCACTGGTTGAACTGTATGCAAGTTAGGTCTGCAATTGTGTCAAAGTGCGACCGGATAGACGATTGATGTGAATATAAATATATGTGAAATTTGTATTTAATTCAACAAAGGGTTTATAATTGGGGATAGAAGGCGCCACCTTAGTTTCCTCCGATTTAGTGTAGCTATGTCGTAATGGCGGTGCGTATCCTTTTCTATTTGGTGCATAGAGTGGAGTACGGAAGTCTGTATATATACGGATGAAATTAGCACCCAGCGCTAATCCGGTGGTCAATATTTGTTTTTTGTCCGCCATCTTGGGATTGAGTTCCAAATGTTAAATTTAGTAATGTAGTTTATGTTTATGTAGTGTTCATGTGTAGAACAGTGGTTCTAGCTATAACTTAAGACTTGTTCTTTTCAAGTAAACAGTTTGTTTATAGTGTCTATCGAGATTTAACGTAAATTGGGTCGATACATAGCCTCTGTCTGACTAGTATTGATATTATGGCTTACTGACAACCGAATCAACCATCAATATCATTCTTGAGTTTGAGTTGTCCTCACCATCAACATCACTACATAGTGATAAATTATAACGTTATATTCCAAGCGTTGCTGTAACCTTGGCATTTTTACCAGGCCTGCCTCTAAGCAGCATGTGTGCCGTGGCGTTAGGTTAGAGCCAGGCAACATTTACTGTTTGTGCGGTGTTGTAACCTTGGCCTCAACCAGGCCTGCCTCTTAGCAGCATGTGTGCCGTTAGAGCCAGGCAGCATTTACTGTCTGTGCGGTGTTGTAACCTTGGCCTTTACGAGGCCTGCCTCTTAGCAGCATGTGTGCCGTTAGAGCCAGGCAACATTTACTGTCTGTGCGGTGTTGTAAACTTGGCCTCTACCAGGCCTGCCTCTTAGCAGCATGTGTGCCGTTAGAGCCAGGCAGCATTTACTGTCTGTGCGGTGTTGTAACCTTGGCCTCTACCAGGCCTGCCTCTAAGCAGCATGTGTGCCGTTAGAGCCAGGCAACATTTACTGTCTGTGCGGTGTTGTAACCTTGGCCTCTACCAGGCCTGCCTCTAAGCAGCATGTGTGCCGTTAGAGCCAGGCAGCATTTACTGTCTGTGCGGTGTTGTAACCTTGGCCTCTACCAGGCCTGCCTCTTAGCAGCATGTGTGCCGTTAGAGACAGGCAACATTTACTGCCTGTGCGGTGTTGTAACCTTGGCCTCTACCAGGCCTGCCTCTTAGCAGCATGTGTGCCGTTAGAGCCAGGCAACATTTACTGTCTGTGCGGTGTTGTAACCTTGGCCTCTACCAGGCCTGCCTCTTAGCAGCATGTGTGTCGTTAGAGCCAGGCAGCATTTACTGTCTGTACGGTGTTGTAACCTTGGCCTCTACCAGGCCTGCCTCTTAGCAGCATGTGTGCCGTTAGAGCCAGGCAACATTTGCTGTCTGTGCGGTGTTGTAACCTTGGCCTCTACCAGGCCTGCCTCTATGCAGCATGTGTGCCGTTAGAGCCAGGCAACATTTACTGTCTGTGCGGTGTTGTGACCTTGGCCTTTACCAGGCCTGTCTCTAAGCAGCATGTGTGCCGTTAGAGCCAGGCAGCATTTACTGTCTGTGCGGTATTGTAACCTTGGCCTCTACCAGGCCTGCCTCTTAGCAGCATGTGTGCCGTTAGAGCAAGGCAGCATTTACTGTCTGTGCGGTGTTGTAACCTTGGCCTTTACCAGGCCTGCCTCTTAGCAGCATGTGTGCCGTTAGAGCCAGGCAGCATTTACTGTCTGTGCGGTGTTGTAACCTTGGTTCTACCAGGCCTGCCTCTTAGCAGCATGTGTGCCGTTAGAGCAAGGCAGCATTTACTGCCTGTGCGGTGTTGTAACCTTGGCCTTTACCAGGCCTGCCTCTAAGCAGCATGTGTGCCGTTAGAGCCAGGCAGCATTTACTGTCTGTGCGGTGTTGTAACCTTGGCCTCTACCAGGCCTGCCTCTAAGCAGCATGTGTGTCGTTAGAGCCAGGCAGCATTTACTGTCTGTGCGGTGTTGTAATCTTGGGATCTACCAGGCCTGCCTCTTAGCAGCATGTGTGTCGTTAGAGCCATTCAACATTTACTGTCTGTGCGGTGTTGTAACCTTGGCCTCTACCAGGCCGGCCTCTAAGCAGCTTGTGTGCCGTTAGAGCCAGGCAGCATTTACTGTCTGTGCGGTGTTGTAACCTTGGCCTCTACCAGGCCTGCCTCTAAGCAGCATGTGTGCCGTTAGAGCCAGGCAGCATTTACTGTCTGTGCGGTGTTGTAACCTTGGCCTTTACCAGGCCTGCCTCTAAGCAGCATGTGTGCTGTTAGAGCCAGGCAGCATTTACTGTCTGTGCGGTGTTGTAACCTTGGCCTCTACCAGGCCTGCCTCTAAGCAGCATGTGTGCCGTTAGAGCCAGGCAGCATTTACTGTCTGTGCGGTGTTGTAACCTTGGCCTTTACCAGGCCTGCCTCTAAGCAGCATGTGTGCTGTTAGAGCCAGCCAACATTTACTGTCCGCGGTGTTGCAGCGCAGATTTTCGCGTATAGGGCGTACAGTTTTTAGCTATCCGACAAAATATGTATCTTTCCAGAATCGTTATGAAATTTACTGACCTGGCGGAAAGAAAATACTTTGATTTATTATCTTCACTTGCAAGGTCAGGGCTTTTTCTGGCCAAATTAATTCGATTAGCGCCAGCCGCGCCAATACGCGCTGCAACACCGCAAAAACAACAAATGCTGCCTGGCTCTAACGGCACCCCGTGATAAGTAAGAGACAGGCCTGGTAACCTTGGCCTATGCCTATTTATCTCACTCTTATGGGTGGATTGCGCTCATAGAAATTACCATCAACTGTGATCGAAATTCGGTGGACTGGAAAAAACGTGCCTAATTGCGATCACTCTTAACTTCATATTTTTTGATAAATTATAATTGTAGAGGAAACTTTTTCATTTTTAGAACATTAAATATCATCAAATCGGAAAACTAAGAACAAAAGCAGAAGATTTCAATGAGAACCATCCAAAATATTTGCCACCCCGTTTCGCGAGTCTCTCTTGCATCAAGAAAACTGCCCCAAGAGAGGGCGACTCGGATAGCCGCCCAATAGGTGGGGCATCATGTAGCCAATCATAACGCATTGATGTGAAGGGATCAAAGTGGCGGCTTTTATCTGTATACAGCACAGTGGACGTCACTATGTCCTTACGTTCATCACTGCTGGTCAGACTGTTGGGGCCATGTCGTCGTTGTTAGTCGAACTTACTTGGTATTTAGGGGAAGGGGGGCGGGGTTGAGGGGGGGACGGCATTTTCCGATCTACGCGAATGGCATCCCGACCCTTTGCCTATTTACCGCGATCCGTTATAGCAGTCTCTGAATTCGCTCACTTTATCCCGCCTGGCACTTGCTAAGCGTTTTCAGAGAATTTTGCCTCGATTGATCAAATTAGAGCCCTCGCCCACCATTGCATTGGGTCTTGGGGGAAACAGCTAGACACAGTTGTATTATATCAGACTTACGACATGTCCCCCAAGCTGCGAGTATCAGTGAGGACGATCAGCTTCATGTTGTCCTTCCTCGGGGTTCACGTACACGCCTAACATACCACTTCTGAAAGTAATACGGTAATTACTACGTATCAAGGTTTGTACGCCATTACTGTCTGGGAGGGTATTTGTTATACCTGTTAATTAGTATGACGACATGAATATATCACATGACCAATCTTGCACATAATACTGGACGTGACGTCACAAGATACCACATGACAAGTTGCCAAGAGCATTACCAAAACAGTTCAAGTAATGCTGGAATCGAGATACAACGTATGACAATCGCTCCACTTCATGACGGCTACTTTAATATTACAAGTAAGTGGCACCAAGAACGAACACAGTATTAACGTTGTGGGTGCGCCATGACTGTCCGGGAGGGTATTGACCTTGTGGGTGGGCCATGACTGTCTGGGAGGGTATTAACCTTGTGGGTGGGCCATGACTGTCTAGGAGGGTATTAACCTTGCGGCTGCGCCATGACTGTCGGGGAGGGTATTAACCTTGTGGGCTCGCCATGACTGTCTGGGAGGGTATTAACCTTGTGGGTGGGCCATGACTGTCTGGGAGGGTATTAACCTTGTGGGTGGGCCATGACTGTCTGGAAGGGTATTAACCTTGCGGATGCGCCATGACTGTCTTGGAGGGTATTAACCTTGTGGGCGCGCCATGATTGTCTGGGAGGGTATTAACCTTGTGGGTGGGCCATGACTGTCTGGGAGGGTATTAACCTTGTGGGTGGGCCATGAATGTCTGGGAGGGTATTAACCTTGTGGGCGGGCCATGACTGTCTGCGAGGGTATTAACGTTGTGGGCGGGCCATGACTATCTGCGAGGGTATTAACCTTGTGGGCGCGCCATGACTGTCTGGGAGGGTATTAACCTTGTGGGCGCGCCATGACTGTCTGTGAGCGTTTAACCTTGTGGATGGGCTATGACTGTCTGGAAGGGTATTAACCTTGTGGATGGGCTATGACTGTTTGGGAGGGTATTAACCTTGTGGGCGGGCCATGACTGTCTGGGAGGGTATTAACCTTGTGGGTGGGCCATGACTGTCTGGGAGGGTATTAACCTTGTGGGTGAGCGATGACTGTCTGGCAGGATATTAACGTTGTGGGTGAGCTATGACTGTCTGCGAGGGTATTAACCTTGAGGGCGCGCTATGACTGTCTGGGAGGGTATTAACCTTGTGGGCGCGCCATGACTGTCTGTGAGGGTCATAACCTTGTGGGTGCGCCATGACTGTCTGGGAGGGTATTAACCTTGTGGATGGGCTATGACTGTTTGGGAGGGTATTAACATTGTGGGCGGGCCATGACTGTCTGGGAGGGTATTAACCTTGTGGGTGGGCAATGACTGTCTGGGAGGGTATTAACCTTGTGGGTGGGCCATGACTGTCTGGGAGGGTATTAACCTTGTGGGTGGGCCATGACTGTCTGGCAGGGTATTAACCTTGTGGGTGGGCCATGACTGTCTGGCAGAGTATTAACCTTGTGGGTGGGCCATGACTGTCTGTGAGGGTATTAACCTTGTGGGCGGGCCATGACTGTCTGGGAGGGTATTAACCTTGCGAGCGGGCCATGACTGTCTGGGAGGGTATTAACCTTGTGGGTGGGCCATGACTGTCTGGGAGGGTATTAACCTTGTGGGTGGGCCATGACTGTCTGGGAGGGTATTAACCTTGTGGGTGGGCCATGACTGTCTGTGAGGGTATTAACCTTGTGGGCGCGCCATGACTGTCTGGGAGGGTATTAACCTTGTGGGTGGGCCATGACTGTCTGTGAGGGTATTAACCTTGTGGGCGCGCCATGACTGTCTGGGAGGGCATTAACCTTGTGGGTGGGCCATGACTGTCTGTGAGGCTATTAACCTTGTGGGTGGGCCATGACTGTCTATGAGGGTATTAACCTTGTGGGTGGGCCATGAATGTATGGGAGGGTATTAACCTTGTGGGTGAGCCAAGACTGTCTTGGAGGATATTAAGCTTGTGGGTGCGCCATGATTGTCTGGGAGGGTATTAACCTTGTGGGTGGGCCATGACTGTCTGGGAAGGTATTAACCTTGTGGGTGGGCCATGACTGTCTGGGAGGGTATTAACCTTGTGTGTGCGCCATGACTGTCTGGGAGGGTATTAACCTTGTGGGCGCGCCATGATTGTCTGTGAGGGTATTAACCTTGTGGGTGGGCTATGACTGTCTGGGAGGGTATTCACCTTGTGGGCGGGCCATGACTGTCTGGGAGGGTATTAACCTTGTGGGTGCGCCATGACTCTCTGGGAGGGTATTAACCTTGTGGGCGCGCCATGACTGTCTGTGAGGGTATTAACCTTGTGGGTGGCCCATGACTGTCTGGGAGGGTATTAACCTTGTGGGTGGGCCATGACAGTCTGGGAGGGTATTAACCTTGTGGGTGAGCCATGACTCTCTGGGAGGGTATTAACCTTGTGGGTGGGCCATGACTGTCTGGGAGGGTTTTAACCTTGTGGGTGCGCCATGACTGTCTGGGAGGGTATTAACCTTGTGGGTGGGCGATGAGTGTCTGTGAGGGTATTAAACTTGTGGGTGAGCCAAGACTGTCTTGGAGGGTATTAAGCTTGTGGGTGCGCCATGATTGTCTGGGAGGTTATTAACCTTGCGGGTGGGCCATGACTGTCTGGGAAGGTATTAACCTTGTGGGTGGGCCATGACTGTCTGGGAGGGTATTAACCTTGTGGGTGCGCCATGACTGTCTGGGAGGGTATTAACCTTGTGGGAGCGCCATGACTGTCTGGGAGGGTATTAACCTTGCGGGTGCGCCATGACTGACTGTGAGGGTATTAACGTTGTGGATGGGCTACGACTGTTTGGGAGGGTAGTAACCTTGTGGGTGGGCCATGACTGTCCGGGAGGGTATTAACCTTGTGGGTGGGCCATGACTGTCTGGGTGGGTATTAACCTTGTGGGTGGGCCATGACTCTCTGGGAGGGTATTAACCTTGTGGGTGGGCCATGACTGTCTGGGAGAGTATTAACCTTGTGGGTGGTCCATGACGGTCTGGGAGGGTATTAACCTTGTGGGTGGGCCATGACTGTCTGGGAGGGTATTAACCTTGTGGGTGGGCTATGACTGTCTGGCAGGGTATTAACCTTGTAGGCGGGCCATGACTGTCTGGGAGGGTATTAACCTTGTGGGTGGGCCATGACTGTCTGTGAGGGTATTAACCTTGTGGGCGGGCCATGACTGTCTGGGAGGGTATTCACCATGTGGGCGGGCCATGACTGTCTGGGAGGGTATTAACCTTGTGGGTGGGCCATGACTGTCTGGGAGGGTATTAACCTTGTGGGTGGGCCATGACTGTCTGGGAGGGTATTAACCTTGTGGGTGGGCCATGACTGTCTGTGAGCGTATTAACCTTGTGGGTGGGCCATGACTGTCTGTGCGGGTATCAACCTTGTGGGCGCGCCATGACTGTCTGGGAGGGTATTAACCTTGTGGGTGGGCCATGACTGTCTGTGAGGGTATTAACCTAGTGGGCGCGCCATGACTGTCTCTGAGGGCATTAACCTTGTGGGTGGGCCATGAATGTATGGGAGGGTATTAACCTTGCGGGTGAGCCAAGACTGTCTTGGAGGGTATTAACCTTGTGGGTGGGCGATGAGTGTCTGGGAGGGTATTAACCTTGTGGGTGAGCCAAGACTGTCTGGGAGGGTATTAAGCTTGTGGGTGCGCCATGATTGTCTGGGAGGTTATTAACCTTATGGGTGGGCCATGACTGTCTGGGAGAGTATTAACCTTGTGGGTGGGCCATGACTGTCTGGGAGGGTATTAACCTTGTGGGTGGGCCATGACTGTCTAGGAGGGTATTAACCTTGTGGGAGCGCCATGACTGTCTGGGAGGGTATTAACCTTGTGGGTGCGCCATGACTGTCTGTGAGGGTACTAACCTTGTGGGTGCGCCATGACCGTCTGGGAGGGTATTAACCTTGTGGGTGGGCCATGACTGTCTGGGAGGGTATTAACGTTGTGGGTGGGCCATGACTGTCTGCGAGGGTATTAACCTTGTGGGCGCGCCGTGACTGTCTGTGAGGGTATTAACCTTGTGGGTGCGCCATGACTGTCTGGGCGGGTATTAACCTTGTGGGTGGGCTATGACTGCTGGGAGGGTATTAACCTTGTGGGCGGGCCGAGACTGTCTGGGAGGGTATTAACCTTGTGGGCGCGCCATGACTGTCTGGGAGGGTATTAACCTTGTGGGCGAGCCATGACTGTCTGGGAGGGTTTTAACCTTGTGGGTGCGCCATGACTGTCTGGGAGGGTATTAACCTTGTGGGCGGGCCATGACTGTCTGGGAGGGTATTAACCTTGTGGGTGGGCGATGAGTGTCTGTGAGTGTATTAACCTTGTGGGTGAGCCAAGACTGTCTTGGAGGGTATTAAGCTTGTGGGTGCGCCATGATTGTCTGGGAGGTTATTAACCTTGCGGGTGGGCCATGACTGTCTGGGAATGTATTAACCTTGTGGGTGGGCCATGACTGTCTGTGAGGGTATTAACCTTGTGGGTGCGCCATGACTGTCTGGGAGCGTATTAACCTTGTGGGAGCGCCATGACTGTCTGGGAGGGTATTAACCTTGTGGGTGCGCCATGACTGTCTGTGAGGGTATTAACGTTGTGGATGGGCTACGACTGTTTGGGAGGGTAATAACCTTGTGGGCGGGCCATGACTGTCTGGGAGGGTATTAACGTTGTCCGTGGGCCATGACTGTCTGGGAGGGTATTAACCTTATGGGTGGGCCATGACTGTCTGGGAGGGTATTAACCTTGTGGGTGGGCCATGACTGTCTGGGAGGGTATTAACCTTGTGGGTGGGCCATGACTGTCTGGGAGAGTATTAACCTTGTGGGTGGGCCATGACTGTCTGGCAGGGTATTAACCTTGTGGGTGGGCCATGACTGTCTGTGAGGCTATTACCCTTGTGGGTGGGCCATGACTGTATGGGAAGGTATTAACCTTGTGGGTGGGCCATGACTCTCTGGGAGGGTATTAACCTTGTGGGTGCGCCATGACTGTCTGGGAGGGTATTAACCTTGTGGGCGCGCCATGACTGTCTGGGAGGGTATTAACCTTGTGGGTGCGCCATGACTGTCTGTGAGCGTATTAACCTTGTGGGTGCGCTGTGACTGTCTGCGAGGGTATTAACCTTGTGGGCGGGCCATGACTGTCTGGGAGGGTATTAACCTTGTGGGTGCGCCATGACTGTCTGGGAGGGTATTAACCTTGTGGGTGGGCGATGAGTGTCTGGGAGGGTATTAACTTTGTGGGTGAGCCAAGACTGTCTTGGAGGGTATTAACCTTGTGGGTGCGCCATGATTGTCTGGGAGGTTATTAACCTAGTGGGTGGGCCATGACTGTCTGGGAAGGTATTAACCTTGTGGGTGGGCGATGAGTGTCTGTGAGGGTATTAACCTTGTGGGTGAGCCAAGACTGTCTTGGAGAGTATTAAGCTTGTGGGTGCGCCATGATTGTCTGGGAGGTTATTAACCTTGCGGGTGGGCCATGACTGTCTGGGAATGTATTAACCTTGTGGGTGGGCCATGACTGTCTGTGAGGGTATTAACCTTGTGGGTGCGCCATGACTGTCTGGGAGGGTATTAACCTTGTGGGAGCGCCATGACTGTCTGGGAGGGTATTAACCTTGTGGGTGCGCCATGACTGTCTGTGAGGGTATTAACGTTGTGGATGGGCTACGACTGTTTGGGAGGGTAATAACCTTGTGGGCGGGCCATGACTGTCTGGGAGGGTATTAACGTTGTGGGTGGGCCATGACTGTCTGGGAGGGTATTAACCTTGTGGGTGGGCCATGACTGTCTGGGAGGGTATTAACCTTGTGGGTGGGCCATGACTGTCTGGGAGGGTATTAACCTTGTGGGTGGGCCATGACTGTCTGGGAGAGTATTAACCTTGTGGGTGGGCCATGACTGTCTGGCAGGGTATTAACCTTGTGGGTGGGCCATGACTGTCTGTGAGGCTATTACCCTTGTGGTTGGGCCATGACTGTATGGGAAGGTATTAACCTTGTGGGTGGGCCATGACTGTCTGGCAGGGTATTAACCTTGTGGGTGGGCCATGACTGTCTGTGAGCGTATTAACCTTGTGGGTGCGCTATGACTGTCTGCGAGGGTATTAACCTTGTGGGCGGGCCATGACTGTCTGGGAGGGTATTAACCTTGTGGGTGCGCCATGACTGTCTGGGAGGGTATTAACCTTGTGGGTGGGCGATGAGTGTCTGGGAGGGTATTAACTTTGTGGGTGAGCCAAGACTGTCTTGGAGGGTATTAACCTTGTGGGTGCGCCATGATTGTCTGGGAGGTTATTAACCTAGTGGGTGGGCCATGACTGTCTGGGAGGGTATTAACCTTGTGGGTGCGCCATGACTGTCTGGGAGGGTATTAACCTTGTGGGAGCGCCATGACTGTCTGGGAGGGTATTAACCTTGTGGGTGGGCCATGAGTGTCTGTGAGGGTATTAACCTTGTGGGTGGGCCATGGATGTCTGGGAGGGTATTAACCTTGTGGGTGGGCCATTACTGTATGGGAGGGTATTAACCTTGTGGGTGGGCCATGACTGTCTGGAAGGGTATTAACCTTGTGGGTGGGCCATGACTCTCTGTGAGGCTATTAACCTTGTGGGTGGGCCATGACTGTCTGTGAGGTATTAACCTTGTGGGTGGGCCATGACCGTCTGTGAGGGTATTAACCTTGTGGGTGGGCCATGATTGTATCGGAGGGTATTAACCTTGTGGGTGGGCCATGACTGTGTGTGAGGGTATTAACCTTGTGGGTGCGCCATGACTGTCTGGGAGGGTATTAACCTTGTGGGCGCGCCATGACTGTCTGGGAGGGTAATTAACCTTGAGGGTGCGCCATGACTGTCTGGGAGGGTATTAACCTTGTGGGTGGGCCATGACTGTCTGTGAGGGTATTTACCTTGTGGGTGGGCCATGACTGTCTGTGAGCGTAGTAACCTTGTGGGTGCGCCATGACTGTCTGGGAGGGTATTAACCTTGTGGGCGGGCCATGACTGTCTCGGAGGGTATTAACCTTGTGGGTGCGCCATGACTGTCTGGGAGGGTATTAACCTTGTGGGTGGGCGATGAGTGTCTGGGAGGGTATTAACCTTGTGGGTGAGCCAAGACTGCCTTGGAGGGTATTAAGCTTGTGGGTGCGCCATGATTGTCTGGGAGGTTATTAACCTTGTGGGTGGGCCATGACTGTCTGGGAAGGTATTAACCTTGTGGGTGGGCCATGACTGTCTGGGAGGGTATTAACCTTGTGGGTGCGCCATGACTGTCTGGGAGGGTATTAACCTTGTGGGAGCGCCTTGACTGTCTGGGAGGGTATTAACCTTGTGGGTGGGCCATGACTGTCTGGGAGGGTATTAACCTTGTGGGTGGGCCATGGATGTATGGGAGTGTATTAACCTTGTGGGTGGGCCATGACTGTCTGTGAGGGTATTAACCTTGTGGGTGGGCCATGACTGTCTAGGAGGGTATTAACCTTGTGGGTGGGCCGAGACTGTATGGGAGGGTATTAACCTTGTGGGTGGGCCATGACTGTCTGGAAGGGTATTAACATTGTGGGTGGGCCATGACTGCCTGTGAGGCTATTAACCTTGTGGGTGGGCCATGACTGTCTGTGAGGTATTAACATTGTGGGTGAGCCATGAATGTATGGGAGGGTATTAACCTTGTGGGTGGGCCATGACCGTCTGTGAGGGTATTAACCTTGTGGGTGGGCCATGATTCTATGGGAGGGTATTAACCTTGTGGGTGGGCCATGACTGTCTGTGAGGGTATTAACCTCGTGGGTGCGCCATGACTGTCTGGGAGGTTGTTAACCTTGTGGGCGGGCCATGACTGTCTGTGAGGGTATTAACCTTGTGGGTGCGCCATGACTGTCTGGGAGGGTATTAATCTTATGGGTGGGCCATGACTGTCTGTGAGGGTATTTACCTTGTGGGTGGGTGGGCCATGACTGTCTATGAAGGTATTTACCTTGTGGGTGCGCCATGACTGTCTGGGAGGGTATTAACCTTGTGGGCGCGCCATGACTGTCTGGGAGGGTATTAACCTTGTGGGTGGGCCATGACTGTATGTGAGGGTATTAACCTTGTGGGTGGGCAATGACTGTCTGTGAGGGTATTAACCTTGTGGGTGGGCCATGACTGTCTGTGAGCGTATTAACCTTGTGGGTGCGCCATGAGTGTCCGGGAGGGTATTAACCTTGTGGGTGGGCCATGACTGTCTGAGAGGCTATTAACCTTGTGGGTGGGCCATGACTGTCTGTGAGGGTATTAACCTTGTGGGTGGGCCATGAATGTATGGGGGGGTATTAACCTTGTGGGCGCGCCATGACTCTCTGGGAGGGTATTAACCTTGTGGGTGGGCCATGACTGTCTGTGAGGGTATTAACCTTGTGGGTGGGCCATGGATGTATGGGGGGGTATTAACCTTGTGGGTGGGCCATGACTGTCTGTGAGGGTATTAACCTTGTGGGTGAGCCATGACTGTATGGGAGGGTATTAACCTTGTGGGTGGGCCATGACTGTCTGGGAGGGTATTAACCTTGTGGGTGGGCCATGACTGTCTGTGATGCTATTAACCTTGTGGGTGGGCCATGACTGTCTGTGAGGGTATTAACCTTGTGGGTGGGCCATGAATGTATGGGAGGGTATTAACCTTGTGGGTGGGCCATGACTGTCTGTGAGGGTATTAACCTTGTGGGTGGGCCATGATTGTATGGGAGGGTATTAACCTTGTGGGTGGGCCATGACTGTCTGGGAGGGTATTAACCTTGTGGGTGGGCCATGACTGTCTGTGAGCGTATTAACCTTGTGGGTGGGCCATGACTGTCTGTGCGGGTATCAACCTTGTGGGCGCGCCATGACTGTCTGGGAGGGTATTAACCTTGTGGGTGGGCCATGACTGTCTGTGAGGGTATTAACCTAGTGGGCGCGCCATGACTGTCTCTGAGGGCATTAACCTTGTGGGTGGGCCATGAATGTATGGGAGGGTATTAACCTTGCGGGTGAGCCAAGACTGTCTTGGAGGGTATTAACCTTGTGGGTGGGCGATGAGTGTCTGGGAGGGTATTAACCTTGTGGGTGAGCCAAGACTGTCTGGGAGGGTATTAAGCTTGTGGGTGCGCCATGATTGTCTGGGAGGTTATTAACCTTATGGGTGGGCCATGACTGTCTGGGAGAGTATTAACCTTGTGGGTGGGCCATGACTGTCTGGGAGGGTATTAACCTTGTGGGTGGGCCATGACTGTCTAGGAGGGTATTAACCTTGTGGGAGCGCCATGACTGTCTGGGAGGGTATTAACCTTGTGGGTGCGCCATGACTGTCTGTGAGGGTACTAACCTTGTGGGTGCGCCATGACCGTCTGGGAGGGTATTAACCTTGTGGGTGGGCCATGACTGTCTGGGAGGGTATTAACGTTGTGGGTGGGCCATGACTGTCTGCGAGGGTATTAACCTTGTGGGCGCGCCGTGACTGTCTGTGAGGGTATTAACCTTGTGGGTGCGCCATGACTGTCTGGGCGGGTATTAACCTTGCGGGTGGGCTATGACTGCTGGGAGGGTATTAACCTTGTGGGCGGGCCGAGACTGTCTGGGAGGGTATTAACCTTGTGGGCGCGCCATGACTGTCTGGGAGGGTATTAACCTTGTGGGCGAGCCATGACTGTCTGGGAGGGTTTTAACCTTGTGGGTGCGCCATGACTGTCTGGGAGGGTATTAACCTTGTGGGCGGGCCATGACTGTCTGGGAGGGTATTAACCTTGTGGGTGGGCGATGAGTGTCTGTGAGTGTATTAACCTTGTGGGTGAGCCAAGACTGTCTTGGAGGGTATTAAGCTTGTGGGTGCGCCATGATTGTCTGGGAGGTTATTAACCTTGCGGGTGGGCCATGACTGTCTGGGAATGTATTAACCTTGTGGGTGGGCCATGACTGTCTGTGAGGGTATTAACCTTGTGGGTGCGCCATGACTGTCTGGGAGCGTATTAACCTTGTGGGAGCGCCATGACTGTCTGGGAGGGTATTAACCTTGTGGGTGCGCCATGACTGTCTGTGAGGGTATTAACGTTGTGGATGGGCTACGACTGTTTGGGAGGGTAATAACCTTGTGGGCGGGCCATGACTGTCTGGGAGGGTATTAACGTTGTCCGTGGGCCATGACTGTCTGGGAGGGTATTAACCTTATGGGTGGGCCATGACTGTCTGGGAGGGTATTAACCTTGTGGGTGGGCCATGACTGTCTGGGAGGGTATTAACCTTGTGGGTGGGCCATGACTGTCTGGGAGAGTATTAACCTTGTGGGTGGGCCATGACTGTCTGGCAGGGTATTAACCTTGTGGGTGGGCCATGACTGTCTGTGAGGCTATTACCCTTGTGGGTGGGCCATGACTGTATGGGAAGGTATTAACCTTGTGGGTGGGCCATGACTCTCTGGGAGGGTATTAACCTTGTGGGTGCGCCATGACTGTCTGGGAGGGTATTAACCTTGTGGGCGCGCCATGACTGTCTGGGAGGGTATTAACCTTGTGGGTGCGCCATGACTGTCTGTGAGCGTATTAACCTTGTGGGTGCGCTATGACTGTCTGCGAGGGTATTAACCTTGTGGGCGGGCCATGACTGTCTGGGAGGGTATTAACCTTGTGGGTGCGCCATGACTGTCTGGGAGGGTATTAACCTTGTGGGTGGGCGATGAGTGTCTGGGAGGGTATTAACTTTGTGGGTGAGCCAAGACTGTCTTGGAGGGTATTAACCTTGTGGGTGCGCCATGATTGTCTGGGAGGTTATTAACCTAGTGGGTGGGCCATGACTGTCTGGGAAGGTATTAACCTTGTGGGTGGGCGATGAGTGTCTGTGAGGGTATTAACCTTGTGGGTGAGCCAAGACTGTCTTGGAGAGTATTAAGCTTGTGGGTGCGCCATGATTGTCTGGGAGGTTATTAACCTTGCGGGTGGGCCATGACTGTCTGGGAATGTATTAACCTTGTGGGTGGGCCATGACTGTCTGTGAGGGTATTAACCTTGTGGGTGCGCCATGACTGTCTGGGAGGGTATTAACCTTGTGGGAGCGCCATGACTGTCTGGGAGGGTATTAACCTTGTGGGTGCGCCATGACTGTCTGTGAGGGTATTAACGTTGTGGATGGGCTACGACTGTTTGGGAGGGTAATAACCTTGTGGGCGGGCCATGACTGTCTGGGAGGGTATTAACGTTGTGGGTGGGCCATGACTGTCTGGGAGGGTATTAACCTTGTGGGTGGGCCATGACTGTCTGGGAGGGTATTAACCTTGTGGGTGGGCCATGACTGTCTGGGAGGGTATTAACCTTGTGGGTGGGCCATGACTGTCTGGGAGAGTATTAACCTTGTGGGTGGGCCATGACTGTCTGGCAGGGTATTAACCTTGTGGGTGGGCCATGACTGTCTGTGAGGCTATTACCCTTGTGGTTGGGCCATGACTGTATGGGAAGGTATTAACCTTGTGGGTGGGCCATGACTGTCTGGCAGGGTATTAACCTTGTGGGTGGGCCATGACTGTCTGTGAGCGTATTAACCTTGTGGGTGCGCTATGACTGTCTGCGAGGGTATTAACCTTGTGGGCGGGCCATGACTGTCTGGGAGGGTATTAACCTTGTGGGTGCGCCATGACTGTCTGGGAGGGTATTAACCTTGTGGGTGGGCGATGAGTGTCTGGGAGGGTATTAACTTTGTGGGTGAGCCAAGACTGTCTTGGAGGGTATTAACCTTGTGGGTGCGCCATGATTGTCTGGGAGGTTATTAACCTAGTGGGTGGGCCATGACTGTCTGGGAAGGTATTAACCTTGTGGGTGGGCCATGACTGTCTGGGAGGGTATTAACCTTGTGGGTGCGCCATGACTGTCTGGGAGGGTATTAACCTTGTGGGAGCGCCATGACTGTCTGGGAGGGTATTAACCTTGTGGGTGGGCCATGAGTGTCTGTGAGGGTATTAACCTTGTGGGTGGGCCATGGATGTCTGGGAGGGTATTAACCTTGTGGGTGGGCCATTACTGTATGGGAGGGTATTAACCTTGTGGGTGGGCCATGACTGTCTGGAAGGGTATTAACCTTGTGGGTGGGCCATGACTCTCTGTGAGGCTATTAACCTTGTGGGTGGGCCATGACTGTCTGTGAGGTATTAACCTTGTGGGTGGGCCATGACCGTCTGTGAGGGTATTAACCTTGTGGGTGGGCCATGATTGTATCGGAGGGTATTAACCTTGTGGGTGGGCCATGACTGTGTGTGAGGGTATTAACCTTGTGGGTGCGCCATGACTGTCTGGGAGGGTATTAACCTTGTGGGCGCGCCATGACTGTCTGGGAGGGTAATTAACCTTGAGGGTGCGCCATGACTGTCTGGGAGGGTATTAACCTTGTGGGTGGGCCATGACTGTCTGTGAGGGTATTTACCTTGTGGGTGGGCCATGACTGTCTGTGAGCGTAGTAACCTTGTGGGTGCGCCATGACTGTCTGGGAGGGTATTAACCTTGTGGGCGGGCCATGACTGTCTCGGAGGGTATTAACCTTGTGGGTGCGCCATGACTGTCTGGGAGGGTATTAACCTTGTGGGTGGGCGATGAGTGTCTGGGAGGGTATTAACCTTGTGGGTGAGCCAAGACTGCCTTGGAGGGTATTAAGCTTGTGGGTGCGCCATGATTGTCTGGGAGGTTATTAACCTTGTGGGTGGGCCATGACTGTCTGGGAAGGTATTAACCTTGTGGGTGGGCCATGACTGTCTGGGAGGGTATTAACCTTGTGGGTGCGCCATGACTGTCTGGGAGGGTATTAACCTTGTGGGAGCGCCTTGACTGTCTGGGAGGGTATTAACCTTGTGGGTGGGCCATGACTGTCTGGGAGGGTATTAACCTTGTGGGTGGGCCATGGATGTATGGGAGTGTATTAACCTTGTGGGTGGGCCATGACTGTCTGTGAGGGTATTAACCTTGTGGGTGGGCCATGACTGTCTAGGAGGGTATTAACCTTGTGGGTGGGCCGAGACTGTATGGGAGGGTATTAACCTTGTGGGTGGGCCATGACTGTCTGGAAGGGTATTAACATTGTGGGTGGGCCATGACTGCCTGTGAGGCTATTAACCTTGTGGGTGGGCCATGACTGTCTGTGAGGTATTAACATTGTGGGTGAGCCATGAATGTATGGGAGGGTATTAACCTTGTGGGTGGGCCATGACCGTCTGTGAGGGTATTAACCTTGTGGGTGGGCCATGATTCTATGGGAGGGTATTAACCTTGTGGGTGGGCCATGACTGTCTGTGAGGGTATTAACCTCGTGGGTGCGCCATGACTGTCTGGGAGGTTGTTAACCTTGTGGGCGGGCCATGACTGTCTGTGAGGGTATTAACCTTGTGGGTGCGCCATGACTGTCTGGGAGGGTATTAATCTTATGGGTGGGCCATGACTGTCTGTGAGGGTATTTACCTTGTGGGTGGGTGGGCCATGACTGTCTATGAAGGTATTTACCTTGTGGGTGCGCCATGACTGTCTGGGAGGGTATTAACCTTGTGGGCGCGCCATGACTGTCTGGGAGGGTATTAACCTTGTGGGTGGGCCATGACTGTATGTGAGGGTATTAACCTTGTGGGTGGGCAATGACTGTCTGTGAGGGTATTAACCTTGTGGGTGGGCCATGACTGTCTGTGAGCGTATTAACCTTGTGGGTGCGCCATGAGTGTCCGGGAGGGTATTAACCTTGTGGGTGGGCCATGACTGTCTGAGAGGCTATTAACCTTGTGGGTGGGCCATGACTGTCTGTGAGGGTATTAACCTTGTGGGTGGGCCATGAATGTATGGGGGGGTATTAACCTTGTGGGCGCGCCATGACTCTCTGGGAGGGTATTAACCTTGTGGGTGGGCCATGACTGTCTGTGAGGGTATTAACCTTGTGGGTGGGCCATGGATGTATGGGGGGGTATTAACCTTGTGGGTGGGCCATGACTGTCTGTGAGGGTATTAACCTTGTGGGTGAGCCATGACTGTATGGGAGGGTATTAACCTTGTGGGTGGGCCATGACTGTCTGGGAGGGTATTAACCTTGTGGGTGGGCCATGACTGTCTGTGATGCTATTAACCTTGTGGGTGGGCCATGACTGTCTGTGAGGGTATTAACCTTGTGGGTGGGCCATGAATGTATGGGAGGGTATTAACCTTGTGGGTGGGCCATGACTGTCTGTGAGGGTATTAACCTTGTGGGTGGGCCATGATTGTATGGGAGGGTATTAACCTTGTGGGTGGGCTATGACTGTCTGTGAGGGTATTAACCTCGTGGGTGCGCCATGACTGTCTGGGAGGGTATTAACCTTGTGGGCGCGCCATGACTGTCTGGGAGGGTGTTAACCTTGTGGGTGCGCCATGACTGTCTGGGAGGGTAGTAACCTTGTGGGTGGGCCATGACTGTCTGTGAGGGTATTTACCTTGTGGGTGCGCCATGACTGTCTGTGAGGGTATTTACCTGGTGGGTGCGCCATGACTGTCTGGAAGGGTATTAACCTTGTGGGCGCGCCATGACTGTCTGGGAGGGTATTAACCTTGTGGGTGGGCCATGACTGCATGTGATGCTATTAACCTTGTGGGTGGGCCATGACTGTCTGTGAGGTTATTAACCTTGTGGGTGGGCCATGACTGTCTGTGAGGGTATTAACCTCGTGGGTGCGCCATGACTGTCTGGGAGGGTATTAACCTTGTGGGCGCGCCATGACTGTCTGGGAGGGTATTAACCTTGTGGGTGCGCCATGACTGTCTGTGAGGGTATTAACCTCGTGGGTGCACCATGACTGTCTGGGAGGGTATTAACCTTGTGGGCGCGCCATGACTGTCTGGGAGGGTATTAACCTTGTGGGTGCGCCATGACTGTCTGGGAGGGTAGTAACCTTGTAGGTGGGCCATGACTGTCTGTGAGGGTATTTACCTTGTGGGTGCGCCATGACTGTCTGTGAGGGTATTTACCTGGTGGGTGCGCCATGACTGTCTGGGAGGGTATTAACCTTGTGGGCGCGCCATGACTGTCTGGGAGGGTATTAACCTTGTGGGTGGGCCATGACTGTCTGCGAGGGTATTAACCTTGTAGGTGGGCCATGACTGTCTGTGAGGGTATTAACCTCGTGGGTGCGCCATGACTGTCTGGGAGGGTATTAACCTTGTGGGCGCGCCATGACTGTCTGGGAGGGTATTAACCTTGTGGGTGCGCCATGACTGTCTGGGAGGGTAGTAACCTTATGGGTGGGCCATGACTGTCTGTGAGGGTAGTAACCTTGTGGGTGGGCCATGACTGTCTGTGAGGGTATTTACCTTGTGGGTGCGCCATGACTGGATGTCAGGGTATTTACCTGGTGGGCGCGCCATGACTGTCTGGAAGGTTATTAACCTTGTGGGCGCGCCATGACTGTCTGGGAGGGTATTAACCTTGTGGGTGGGCCATGACTGTCTGCGAGGGTATTAACCTTGTGGGTGGGCCATGACTGTATGGGAGGGTATTAACCTCGTGGGTGGGCCATGACTGTCTGTGAGGGTATTAACCTTGTGGGTGCGCCATGACTGTCTGGAAGGGTATTAACCTTGTGGGTGCGCCATGACTGTCTGGGAGGGTAGTAACCTTGTAGGTGGGCCATGACTGTCTGTGAGGGTATTTACCTTGTGGGTGCGCCATGACTGTCTGTGAGGGTATTTACCTGGTGGGTGCGCCATGACTGTCTGGGAGGGTATTAACCTTGTGGGCGCGCCATGACTGTCTGGGAGGGTATTAACCTTGTGGGTGGGCCATGACTGTCTGCGAGGGTATTAACCTTGTGGGTGGGCCATGACTGTCTGTGAGGGTATTAACCTCGTGGGTGCGCCATGACTGTCTGGGAGGGTATTAACCTTGTGGGCGCGCCATGACTGTCTGGGAGGGTATTAACCTTGTGGGTGCGCCATGACTGTCTGGGAGGGTAGTAACCTTGTGGGTGGGCCATGACTGTCTGTGAGGGTAGTAACCTTGTGGGTGGGCCATGACTGTCTGTGAGGGTATTTACCTTGTGGGTGCGCCATGACTGGATGTCAGGGTATTTACCTGGTGGGCGCGCCATGACTGTCTGGAAGGTTATTAACCTTGTGGGCGCGCCATGACTGTCTGGGAGGGTAATAACGTTGTGGGTGGGCCAAGACTGTCTGCGAGGGTATTAACCTTGTGGGTGGGCCATGACTGTATGGGAGGGTATTAACCTCGTGGGTGGGCCATGACTGTCTGTGAGCGTATTAACCTTGTGGGTGCGCCATGACTGTCTGGAAGGGTATTAACCTTGTGGGTGCGCCATGACTGTCTGGGAGGGTATTTACCTCGTGGGTGCGCCATGACTGTCTGGGAGGGTATTAATCTTGTGGGCGCGCAATGACTGTCTGTGAGGGTATTAACCTTGTGGGCGCGCCATGACTGTCTGTGAGGGTATTAACCTTGTGGGCGCGCCATGACTGTCTGAGAGGGTATTAACCTTGTGGGTGGGCCATGACTGTCTGGGAGAGTATTATCCTTGTGGGTGGGCCATGACTGTATGGGAGGGTATTAACTTTGTGGGTGCGCCATGACTGTCTGGGAGGGTATTAACCTTGTGGGATAGCCAAGACTGTCTGGGAGGGTATTAACCTTGTGGGATAGCCAAGACTGTCTTCGAGGGTATTAACAGAAATTGAAAGATAGAAACAAATGACTCAGAGCCACGGTTAAGGTTAGAATGTATTAATTAATTAATTAGGCCGACACATATCATTATTACGCGATAGCTTCCATTACCGTACATTAAGGACGCGAATAGAGTATGGCATAATACACGACAAGTTATTGTCTTATTATCTATTTCACTATCGTAAACGTCCAACATAAATCAATAACAGTCACCGTACGAATTGTAGACGATATCCCAGTGAACGCACAACGTTCGCACAACGTTGTTTTTTGGTTGTAATCACGTCGTCTCAAAGTTGACACTAGGGCAACGTTGTCACAACGTTTGTCGCAAACGTTGAAGTGATATTTTCAAGCCTAGCTATGGTTAGCTATGGCCAGGGGCAATGTTGGCACCACAGGCCCTATTTTGAGCAATTGCACTCTGTATTCACCGATATTAATGAAATTAGAGGTCAACCCCTCGTTTTGGCGTTTGACAGTGTCACAACCAAATACCGTGACCCATCTTCCGCCCCCCAAATTAATACCAGATTAGAGCTTAAGTGGACATACTTTTTTGAAGTCATGAAGATAAGACGTCATGATGTCACAGGACATGACGGTCAGGAAAATGCCCAAGATGGCATATAATATGTCATATAGGTAAAACCTAAAAGGAGGAGCGCAACTATTTTTGGATCGAAAAATTCTATTATTTCTAGACTAGGGTACTGATGGTCTGAATTACCTGAGTATGGGAAGTCTTGCAGATTTCTAGCGCATCTCATCTATAATAAGCGCTATTATAAGTGGATTCATAATGCATAACTTGCTACTCGGAAAGGTAATGAAAACTATGGATGTTTAAATATGTAATTGAGGTGGATATATATAAACTGCATGTGAAAGCACATGAAAATGTAGGCCTGTATGTTTGATTCAAATAACAACACAGATTGAAGTGATAGTTAAGTGATGTAATACTGAGTATGCTCCTACGATCATTCATAAAACAAAACTGGCATGCAAAAACTACAAATGGTCAATAGCAGATTGTGTGATATACTTCATATGTTAACAATATGGAATTCATAACTGTATTTTCGCTAAATGGTTGCATTATATCAAAATACCCCATAACTGAACCATCAGTTAAAATAATATTCAACTTGAACCAAATTAGACTAAATTAGACTAAAAGGATGAAACCTTAAAAGTAAGAGTAAAGTTATAAATGTCACGGAGAATAGATATCTCACATCTTTCTAGGATACGACATATCCCTTACAAGGTAGAAGTAACCCTATGAGTTGGGGGCATGATTCTACTTGGCACTTCACCCATTCCTTTGATATTTATTGTATAACATTTTCAAATAAAGAAAAAACATAGAGAGTCACATAGATACAGTGTGACAAGACCTGGGTGTAAGCACAACTTAACCACATTAACCACAGGTATGTGGTCCTGATTACCAGATATGTGTCAAATTTTAGTCAGGCTAAAATAGTTACTTTGATAAAATTTTAAACAGTGTTTTTGTATCAAACAATAGGTAATTACAACTTGAATATATAATATAGACAATGATTGTCAATCTTGATATAAAGTCAGATCAAATATATATATGAAACATTAAAATTATAAAAGGATCAAATTATGCAATCTAAGGTTTGGAAGAAACAAGTTTATAGGGAAAATTAAGCTTGTAAGACAATTTCATGCTAATGGGCTAGTTCAGAAAGCAATGGACAATATAGACATACAGACAGCCAGTTCAATAGCTCAGCTGTCACTTAAAAGTGTCAGACGAACAGACAGACAGTTGCCAGAGGGCGAAAGCAGGTCCACAAACTGGCTAATGGCGTAGAAAGTACATGCGATCGTTGTTTCATCACATTATCAGTTTCTGGTCTGTTAATTTTCTTGGCGAAACGGGGATTTCAAGCAGTTTAAGTGAGCACGTGAGCAAAGCTAGCAGACGACCAGCCATTTTGTTAAACGAAGACGCTAATAGTTAACGATGCCGGAAGGTGGCGTTCCGTTTACGGGGGAGACTGTGCATGTGGACGGGGACCAGTCAGTGAAAGCGGAAACAGTCAGTTGCAGGTCGGGCACCAGTCTGACTAGAACACAGCCTGAGCGCCCTCTGCCGGGAAAGTGGCAAGGAATATTTAGCGCGGCGCGGATCGTTAAGCTGATAAATGTATTGTAATTCAAAGCGTAAATGAAGTGTTAGCGTTTCAATAATTTAGCAGCTACCTTTTTAGGGTAGATAATTTAATCATTATCAAAGTAGCTGAAAATGAAGCAAGCCCAACGTTTCCTAGGACCACGTTAGCTATGACATCATTATCGACGCATACTTATTCCCTGCGCCAAAAATGTGAGCGATAGTACAAAGCGAACAGAGGGAGGGGCTCGAGGCAGGCGGGGGCGGTCCGCGCCCTAAGAGATGCAGTCAGAGAGGACTTCCCTCTGCCCGGCCACTGGAGAGCCTCGCCTAATTTATGGATTCTGGACCCTATTACATACGCAGAGCAGTAGGCCTACACATGCCAGCCACACTATACTTGCCACATGTGTGCGCCCTTGCGCATAGACAAAGTTGGGGAGAGGCAGGGGTTTATGACCCATACAGCGGTAGTGGGACTGGCCGATTTAATGGGAGTTGTAAATGCTGGGGTTTCGTCTACTGGGTATATTGAGTTGTTGTACATATATCTATACATGCACTATAAAATGATTTTGTATAGGAGCAATGATAAATGGTGACATGATATGACAAAAATACCATGATTTATTATTGCAGTACTATTGTCATCATTTTGGATAAGCTGATACCCCAGTATATGGGCTTGTGCCATATCTGTCATAGTTATATAGACTATAGTACTATGGTATTCCAGGTGATCCACTGCGCGCTCAAGAATTTCGGTTTTGTATCTCCAATGGCAGAAACAGCTTATGCAAGGTATATATATATCCACCCAGTTATGAATGTATTAGACTCGCTCGCCCAGTGGCAGGGTGTACACCGTGTGGCCGCAACCTGACGTGGCAGTCGCTCGACAGTAGGAAAGCAGGAGCGCTTCCGGGGGGAGAGGGGGGGGGGGCGGAACGGCGGTACATAAAAAGTGAGTAATTGGAATGCTATTGGTTCCCCACCATTAGTTATCTTTGTTATGTTCTGATTAAGGGCTTCATTTATTTAGACTGGGAAGAAGACGGCAGCAGCGGTCACTCTGTCAGCCGAGAACTCCGAGGCCAGCTAAAGCATTCCATCAGGCTGTCTATGATGCTAATCAATAAAGCTTATGAAAACCGACTATTTCTTGTTGGATTTCAATTTCACCTCGCTTAAAATTGGTTGTAGGAATGTTTAGAAAATGTTGTCTGACAACGTTATCGAAAAACTTCGGCCAACCTAAAAAAACATTCATTTTCGCGTGGTCGCCACGTTGGGACCAACCTTATCGCAACAAAAACATAACGTTGTGTCAACGTTGTCGTGACGTTCACCTGTTTGCTGGGTATATTTCCATTGGAGTGTTCACAAATAGTTCACAAGAAATTAAACCTGATGTCAGAAGTAAAGTAATATATACACGCTCATATAAAATGGACAGGTAACCTCCAGTGAGTTGATTTTGCCCATACAGCATTTACACATTTTGATACCCAATATTATGTCACACATATCCGTCAACGTTTCATCCATTAGGTAAAACCACAGTACAGCCGCTCGGGCAGGTTTCCGTCGTAGGGCCGTAGTATGGCCTGTCATGTTCCATAAGTTTTGAGAGGAATCGTCTTTCATTGTAGGCAATCACAATGGATCGACATTCCAACATATTTCTAGATATGTCATAAGAGTTGACAATATAAACGATATGTCTATTTGACTCACCTGATGCAAGAACCAATTTTCGGTATCCTTCCGATTAACCAGTCCAATGTCCATTCACTTGCTACTCACAATGGCTGTCCCTGCATATTCCAAATATATAGGTATCCGCCATAGTCCATAAAGGCGTAATGGAAGTGCTTCTCGACGCGGTTAATCTACGCCAGCGCACCTCCCCGCGTAATCATGCTAAAGGTCATATGTATGCTTGATGGTCATGACTCGTGACGTGAAGAGTATGAACACTGAACTAAAGGGTGACGTCGATTAATTAAAACTAATCTCAGTCTTCATTCAACTTGCATGGAAGCTAAGTCTCAGAACCACTGTAGAGTGGACTGTTTGACATGATGGACTCTTGCTAAACGACCCTTCACGGCGTTACCGCAGTTCGATAAGACGTGAGGCGGAATGCTGTTAGGACCCACCACCCCAAGCAGCACCACTCAGTACGGCTATTGAGAGCACTTCACAAGTGCGAGAGCCGCTACCGGTGTCTACGGTAAGCCGCCATAGCTGGCCGCCGCGGGGAGACTTCAATGCCTGTTGTCTTTATGCCTTGGCTGTAAAGACTCGAGAAGAGGGTCGCACACAGGCATAAGTACATGTTTGTCTGAGGCGTACGGCCTGCCGTGGATTCCCAAGTGGCGTCCAATGTCAATCGGCGACAGCCAAATGCTTATTCAATTCAATCTTGTCGCCCGGCGATCATATGTCTGTCGTCAGTCCATCGATCGATTAACCGGCCGCCACCCGGTCGATAACGTGACAAATGTATGTATAGCTGGGGCCATGGCACCTTAATCACAAAACAACACTAACATATATATATGTCAGTGTATATAAGTACGCCTGGCTATGTGATATGGCAATAGGACAAGGTGTCGGCATTGATTGCATCATGTCGCGGGTCAGAGCCTTCCATTGCTCCACGTGATGAGTCCCCGCGGGATGGCGGCTGTGCACTGGTCAGATTGTGCACCGTGTGACATACCAGTCGACCCAAGCAAAAGTAGACATCACATTAACAGGACAGCTCAATCCTTCTCCACGTTTTACCAGAAGATTCACTTGCATAGTGGCACGCTATATGTGAGGGGCCTATTCACAGCTGACAGTGTGCTGAATGGAACCAAGTCAGTATAGCGTTGTACAATAGGTGGAACTGGTTGCCTCACACATATTGCATGGTGCAATGTTTTATTGCATGGTGCAATGTTTTATGACAGTGACACGGACTGTCCGAACTCTCACTCACCCCTATAGTACCATTCTACATCCTCGGTGACACGGACTGTCCGAACTCTCACTCACCCCTATAGTGCCATTCTACATCCTCGGTGACACGGACTGTCTGAACCCTCACTCACCCCTATAGTGCCATTCTACATCCTCGGTGACACGGACTGTCTGAACCCTCACTCACCCCTATAGTGCCATTCTACATCCTCGGTGACACGGACTGTCCGAACTCTCACTCACCCCTATAGTGCCATTCTACATCCTCGGTGACACGGACTGTCCGAACTCTCACTCACCCCTATAGTGCCATTCTACATCCTCGGTGACACGGACTGTCCGAACTCTCACTCACCCCTATAGTGCCATTCTACATCCTCGGTGACACGGACTGTCCGAACTCTCACTCACCCCTATAGTACCATTCTACATCCTCGGTGACACGGACTGTCTGAACTCTCACTCACCCCTATAGTGCCATTCTACATCCTCGGTGACACGGACTGTCTGAACTCTCACTCACCCCTATAGTGCCATTCTACATTCTCGGTGACACGGACTGTCCGAACTCTCACTCACCCCTATAGTGCCATTCTACATCCTCGGTGACACGGACTGTCCGAACTCTCACTCACCCCTATAGCGCCATTCTACATCCTCGGTGACACGGACTGTCCGAACTCTCACTCACCCCTATAGTGCCATTCTACATCCTCGGTGACACGGACTGTCTGAACCCTCACTCAACCCTATAGCGCCATTCTACATCCTCGGTGACACGGACTGTCCGAACTCTCACTCACCCCTATAGTGCCATTCTACATCCTCGGTAACACGGACTGTCCGAACTCTCACTCACCCCTATAGTGTCATTCTACATTCTCGGTGACACGGACTGTCCGAACTCTCGCTCACCCCTATAGTGCCATTCTACATCCTCGGTGACACGGACTGTCCGAACTCTCACTCACCCCTATAGTGCCATTTTACATCCTCGGTGACACGGACTGTCCGAACTCTCGCTCACCCCTATGGTGTCATTCTACATCCTCGGTGACACGGACTGTCCGAACTCTCACTCACCCCTATAGTGCCATTCTACATCCTCGGTGACACGGACTGTCCGAACTCTCACTCACCCCTATAGTGTCATTCTACATCCTCGGTGACACGGACTGTCTGAACTCTCACTCACCCCTATAGTGCCATTCTACATCCTCGGTGACACGGACTGTCTGAACTCTCACTCACCCCTATAGTGTCATTCTACATCCTCGGTGACACGGACTGTCCGAACTCTCACTCACCCCTATAGTGCCATTCTACATCATCGGTGACACGGACTGTCCGAACTCTCACTCACCCCTATAGTGCCATTCTACATCCTCGGTGACACGGACTGTCTGAACTCTCACTCACCCCTATAGTGCCATTCTACATCCTCGGTGACACGGACTGTCCGAACTCTCACTCACCCCTATAGTGCCATTCTACATCCTCGGTGACACGGACTGTCCGAACTCTCACTCACCCCTATAGTGTCATTCTACATCCTCGGTGACACGGACTGTCCGAACTCTCACTCACCCCTATAGCGCCATTCTACAGACTTCTTACATAAATGTTGTCCTAACAAAGTAAGAACCATACACGCAGCCATCTGTTCGTTATCTGTTCGCACTGTTTTTGCCATTATTTACTTAAATCAAGTAAAAATATAGTAAAGTAAAGAACATTGTTCGGTTTAATGCTGCATTTGTATAAATAATGCACACTTAAGACACAGGTGTGACGTCACAGACTTTTCTAAAACGTGTTCAAGCCGCTGCCGGAGTGCTCTACCACTTATCGACCCGCGCGATAACATGGGGTAAAGCATGAAACGGTTCCTATTACCACAACGCTGACGCCCAGAACAGTGAGCGAAGGCCACCCATTACTGTACGGCCAGCGGAGTAAATACCACTGGTGGGTCAATATGGCGTCTGTCGACAAAACGTCGCCTTAGTCCCTTCGTGCCCCTTGGGTCAATATTGAAGTCTAGTCGTGACGGGTGTTTGGTGCAATTACGTGATCAGAGTGTTTGGTCTCCTCTATCATCTCCACACTTTCTTCCATTGACATTCGAGGATAGATTTTGTTGTTCATTGAAAGGGTGATTATGCTGTGTCATTTTCTGAACGAAAGGCCGTACATCGCACATTGCTAATATATGGCAACCCAAGCAGTCTGCGTGCATGGCACTGCGTCACAACATTGTTCAACGTCCACGCATGGTCTGCCGGTGTGTTGGGCCACGCCTATGGGTGGGTTCAACAGGGCTAACGTAGTTGGGATAATGTGAGGAATGGCGATATCTATTTAGTGTCCAACGTGTGCATATCATTATGTGTACCACTAATTTGGAACACAATAGAGTTACACAAACATTTCATTTTATCAAACGATACTTCGGGAAAGCTTTCTTCCGTGAGAGCAATATTCCTGCACAAATATATAATTATTTTAGAGCATTGTAAATGAACTAAGTTCTACTTGTAACATAAATACTCTACAAGATATAGCTGAAAACATGAAAATAGGTAAGTTTGTCACAATCGGTCCTGGTAGAATTACATAATTACCATATATAATTACCATATTGCATCACTATATGCACATGTTTTGACTGAGTGTGTGTGTGGGACCGGGGCGGCCATGCCCTGGTGAACAGCGGGTGGAACGTGGATGGCCTTCTATATATATATTCTATATATACTGACATCTGAATATGCTATACTTAGTCTAGATATATTAATGCGTTGTTATTATTTATTAAAGCATGTTATGGATTCACACTTGACCGGTACGCGTTGGTAAATGTCTCCTTGGTTGCCTCGGTAACTATGACCAACCCACACACGCTGAATACGCGTAAACGCATGCGCACAAATCGTACCCGAAACTTGTGACACACATTTGTAGGGGATAATTGATGTGCATGACGTAGGAACTTTTTCTTTAATATTCAAACTGGAATTAACTGCAGATATACATGGACTCGATACCTGGTCAATTACAAGCCATTGACAAGGCAGTGGAAACTCCACCCAGTCGATAACAGATGACCAGTATGTGAGTGTCGCTAACTTTCGCGTTGTGTCACCTGACCGTTGCCCGTTGGCATGTGATGCCAGTGTGAGGTCACCTGTTACGGCGGACAGTGCCATGCGGGTATTGCCAACTGCGGTAACAGCGGTAATGCGGTAATTCTTATCACATCACAACACATATTATGTATGCTGCACATTAATAATATTGATGAAAATACTTTTATTTATAATTTTCTATAATTTATATTGGTGACATTAGTGTGATAAAGTGTATTGTATGCCGATCTTTTTCCACAGTAGGATGGTCGCGAGAGAGGAGAAAAGGGTGGGGGGGGGGAGGCTTAATACAAGGTTCTGGGGCTATATTGTCCTATGTTTCATGTTTGAAAGAAAATCAAATGTAAATGGGCCACTGAATATTATATATAATATGTACGACTTTCGTCGTTTGTGTATTATTGTTACATTATGATATCCTATTGTATGACCTTTGTATCATAAGTCACATTCTAATGGTAGGGAACATGGGACAAAATGACCACCTTAACTTTCTTTGTATTTTTTGCAGGACAAGCAGTGCTATAAAAAGAGCCAAATTTTGGTAAACTGACAACAGTAGTATTGTGAATAACATAGCTTCGATACATGCGAGTGACACGAACACAATTTTTACTAGCACAAAAAATATGTTTTATGTCACAGTGGGTCATTTTGCCCTCCTAATGGGGCAAAATGGTCAGCACATTATTTCAGCATCTTAATGAGTGAACGAAACAGCCTAAGAAGGCAAACTCCTAACTATCTGGAACAGTTTGACCCAGACGGATCACACACAGGAATTCCAAAAACGTTAACGTCAGCATAGGCGGATCGGGCAGGGGGGGACACCCCCTTCCCCTACTTTTTGCCATTTTTCAATGCAAAATTTAGGCCATCTGAGGTGCGGAACTCTTTTCATTTTCTTTTCATGCGAAGTCCTACTGTTGAACAGACCCGGGGCAGGGGCGGGTCCAACGGGGGGGGGCGACCCGGTCCCGGCCCTCCCTTTTCGGGCGGAAATGTATCTAATTTATACCATTTACCGGCCCCCTACCCAGCATATCTGGATCCGACCCTGAAACCGGCCCCCCGGGTTAAGGAAAGGGGGGTAAAATATACATTGCTGGGTTTGGGGGGTTCCGGGGTAAAGCCCCCCCTTTTCAACCGCCAGAATCCGCTCTATGAACGCACATTTTCAAAGCCACCCCCCCCCCCCCCTCCACCCCCACGATCGCAACTTTTAAAATATTCGCTCTATATTGGTATCTTTATCATAAATGTCCGCTCTATATGGGCATCGTTTTCTTCTTCAAGCATATTCATGATCATCAAAGATGTTCCGATTCAGTGGACATATCATCCAGTTTGCTAAAGATAATCGTTTCTGTTAGAGTATACATATTAAATTGGATGTGGGTAAAACGGCCCACTGGATCATTTTGCCCCAAGCAGCATGGATCATTTTGCCCCTGTTAGTAACCTTAACATTTGACCGCTGTATGAAAAATACGGCGCAGTGTATTCCGCATCTGAATTACGTTTGGGGCTTGACTTGGACTTATTTTTGATCGTGTTAATTTATCAAAATTTTCCCCCAAGCCAGTATCCACTGAGCTCTACTTTCTTTCAGTGTTCACCATAGCTGGAAACAGTCCAGAATCTTTTACTTCGGTAACGAAGGTCAGCTGTCTGTTTCAGCGCCCATGTAGATTTGTTAAGGTATCACGTAACAAACAGGAATAAATATAAAACGCTTAAATACAATTGGCAGCACCGCAAGTGCGCCATATTGTGGTGGGCCATTTGACCCCGATGGGTCATTTTGCCCCATGTTCCCTATGTTCAAGTCAAGTAAAACATGATGGTATTTCTGATGATGGCATAGAATTAAAGAAGAATTAATGGAAATTTGGACCAATCCAACAAGCGGCGATGGTTCATGGTAAATGTCTGCGTTATGACATTGCTGGGCGCACCGACGCGTCACCCGTCATCATGCACCCCCACACAACGTGCACACACATATTACAAGTACCAGATCCGCCTGAAACTGACATATAACTTGGCATACACATCAGGTATCTTGTTTTCAGTAATTTGCACATATATAAGGTGACTATTGCTGAAATCTTTATTTTGAAACACAATTAAGCAATTTAGGAACTGAAATACACATAATAATGTCGCAATGACACGTCTTTGGCCTCGATGGCCAACGAGAAAAAATAGTGCAATTGTAGTTGCAATTCGCAGAAAAATAAATGATTCAGGCTTTAAAAAACCCTATTGTCGCCCATATGTGCACTTTCGGTGGGAGCAGACATTTAATTCCCCCTGGCCTCCTATGCACCAATCAGGATGAAGGACACTACGCGGGTCACAATGTCAGGAGAGCGGGTGATAGCGTAACGTATGGTGCCCTAATTTCGGCGGTGTCCTAATTTCGTCACCAAAAAATAACAGCTGCCTCCTTCTCTGACAAGCGCATCTCAGTCGTAACATATGTTTTCGTACAATGTTTAATCTCTTTACAACATTTCCGTAACAAAAACAGTAGGAAATTTCAAAATATAAGGCGCTAAATGGAGTGCTGTAAGTTGGCACCCTGATTTGGGACGTCTAAAAGTTGGTCTCGGTAAGAAAGAGCATCACTTGCACAAGCCATCTGTGTTATATCTGAGCGATAATGGAGGGGCCGCCTTTTCGTGCACGTGCATGAGAAACTACGTTTAGTTGTAATACGTTACAAAGATACTTTATTTTCAGTGTTCTTAGGGGCTTCAAAGGTGATGACGATATTGGGGCACCTAAAAAGGCCCTTTTGACGAAATAAAGTCACCTTCTGCTTCAAGTGCCCCTCATTTCGTCGGGGGGGGGGGGGCTCCTATTGTCGTCACTGGTGTCAAAATGCTTTAAATAAGCAAGGCAGGGTTGATTTTCTCGAGTTTGAGAGAAGATCTCTAATATTAACTAAATATTACGAAGACGAGCCATGGTTCCAAGCAAATCATCTTGAAAATGTGACAGCAGTGTAGTTGGAAGACGGAAGTCAGGAAAGGGAAGTATCAAAGAGGTCACAGCGGTGTAGCTACAAGACGGGATTCAGGAAGGGGTGGTACCGAAAAGGTGATGGCGGCCAAAGACAAGGCGCACGACGGAAAGTTACCGGAAAAAGACAGCGGTGTAGTTGAAGACAAGGCACCGGAAGGGGAGGTACCGAGAAGATAACAGCAGTGAAGTTAGAATGGAGGGCGCAGGAAGGGGATGTGCCGGAAAAGTGAGAGCGGTGTAGCTGGAGACAAGGCGCAGGAATAGGAGGTACCGGAAAGGTGACAGCGGTGAAGACAGACTACAGGGCGCAGGGAGAGGAGGTACCAGAAATGTGACAGCGGTGTAGTTTGAAGACCGTGTTCTGGAAGGGGAGGTACCGGAAAGGTGACAGCGGTGTAGTTGGAGGCAAGGCGCAGGAATGGGAGGTACCGAAAATGTGACAGCGGTGAAGCTAAATTGGAGGGCGCAGGAAGAGGAGATACCGGAAAGGTGACAGCCTTGTCGTCTGAAGACTGTGTGCAGGAAGGGGAAGTGCCGGAAAGGGGACAGCGGTGTAGTGAACCTGGCCGGGAGACTCGAGCTAAGACCTTAAAAGTAGCTGGAGTTATACAGTAACACAGAAACAACCAAAAGGTAACAGTAATATATATATACATTAATACGTTAGGTATTCAAACAAAGCTAAACACACCCCACATTACCATGGTATACCATGGTGTTTTGAAACAGGTATACCATAGTATACCATGGTAAATTACCATGGTATAGCATGGTAATTTATCATGGTATAGCATGGTAATTTACTATGGTATACCATGGTATACCAAGTACCAGGGTATGCTAATTTACCACAGTACTTTACTACATGGATACCATGGTACACTATGGCACTAATCACCATTACATATAACAACATATATATAGTGCAATGATATATATATATAATGCCAGAGACTGAAAAATACAAGAGCAAAGAATACAAAGATTCACAATCCACTTTCATATATATGTATTACTATAAAAAGGTGCAGTATGTGAACATGTGACACATGCGGACTATATACACATAATTAACTTAAGGTTACCTGTCACGTAAATGACGCAATTTCCAAAAGATGTATATGATATATACATTCTAGCCGTATAGACATATTAGAAAAACAACCTACCATTATGTGATGAAATGTACATTGCTTACATGCATATTGACATAAAATTAAATCAGGGTTCGTTCAAATTTAAATTTCACATCTAAAAAGCGCCAGGATCTTGCCAAATTAAAACAATGCTCATTTGAATGATTAATATATTGATATTAAATAAAATATTGTTTATTTTACAGCTTATACATTTGAAGGAATTGAAAAAAAATGCCATCATGGAATTTTTTCCGATCATTAGATGCACAATAAAATCCCACAGTATATAAGACATACTAGAAGTATATACATGGCATAAAAATCAGCTGTATTCGATTATTACCCAAATAATGTACACTCTAAATTTCATATACAGAAATCTGCTTGAATTGATAAAGTATTCTCTTCTTTTCTAACGGATACAAATTCCATCTCAAAATGAGATGCACTACGATGCAGCACTTCGTAACTACTACATAACTACTACTCAACTTTAAAACAACTACTATTCGATGCATATAACATATATGTACAATCCTTTATACAAAGATATTCATTTCAATTTGTAAAACAAGTATATCCTTCATTTTTTTTTCTTATCCAGCCTTTACAACGTTGCTGATCTTCTCTCGCATTGACATGCAAATTTCTTTTACGTCTTTGCCATGAAATTCTCTCCCGACTTGATCTGTAAGTCAGAAAGGATGCACTTATCTTCTTAGCAAATTATCATTCACCAATGCTCTTTAACATTGTAAGACATGGGTGCTAATATGTTGGACGGCTATCTTACGAAACTTTGTGCTGCATTTATTATTACATTGTGCAGGAAAATAAATACCAAAGAGAATGTTTTAAAGCAATATACTCCGTAATTTTTGGTATTACCAACCTATTCTCCATGTCAAATAAATACATTCTGTCTTGAATTTAAATCCTGAAAGCCTACGGGCTATCTGGAGAGAAGCATTTTGGTCAACGGAGCAGAAGTTGGTGGCCGGCTTTATATCCCTGCGCGCCGGTTCGCAGTTCGCTATTTTGTGTGTGATGTCGACCGCAGCTCGCTATCACGTCCGCGCGCGATAAAAATAAACCGCGCAGTTTTATGTTGAAATGTTTGTTTTACAGACTCAAAGAGATATAAAACATATGCTTCATAGATGTTGAGATACTTTTAGTCTTGATTCTAAAATGTAACAAATCTAAGATGGCGCATGTAAGTATATTGCTTACAACTGTATAGCCTGAAAACAAGACTATACTATAGTACACATGAAAAATAAAAACAATTCCTTGATTTTTCCCTGGGCTATTGGAAGATTCCCTGAGTAACAGAAATGCCTGTGGCCTTCAACCTCCCCGACACCGACACCACCAAATAATTGGGGATAGGTAGGCGACAGGGCTATAGGGTTGACGCACTCGTAGACACATGTACAAAGGAACCAACAAAATCTCTAAACAAGATCTGAACAAGAGGAACGTACAGGATATATGTGAGTCACAATCTTTGTACGAAGGTTCATACACATTAGAACAAACGAAGGTTTCATGAAACTGGGGAGGGAGGAGTGGGGGGGGGGGGGGGTGGTGAGTGAACTATCAAAAAGTTTAAATTTATAAAGGCTTCTGTTCTGTTCTGTTATGGTGTCACTCTCGAACCTGGGTGGCTTTAGGTTCTATAAAGTATAGTATTTATAAATACATACCTTTCGTTCATATGCAAAAGCAAATATTCGTGAATATAAGCTAATCGTATACACATGCCGTAGGACTCTGCTCACCTTTCCGCAATATTTTCAAACTTCGCGAATGCGCCTTGCGATCTCCGCTGCGCATCTCCGCTAGGCGGCAGCTGCCGCCTGGTTGCGCACTACTCACTTCGCGGGCTGTGGCACGCTGCAAATCTCACTGGTGTTTTAGGGTGGGAGGGGGGCGGGTCCGCGGTAAATTCACCCCTTACTTCACCGCCAAAATACGCTCGTTAGGGGCATTTCACCTTGAAAATCGGCTGACGGTTGACTATTGAGTAGCAGGACCGAAAAAGAATAAAGCTTCTAAGTTCCAATATTTAATCTGTGCTCAACTGCATGCATAGTTAGTTTTGAATTAGTCTTTTAATTGTGCGTCTAGTTCAGCAGTTGAGAACTTTCACTGCAAAGTTAGTTTTTAGTTGAGTCTCGATCAGTTGGGTCTTGACTGAGAAAGTCACTTGTTTTCTGTACGGAATACCATGTGTAGTGCATGTCATCACCAGCCAGCGACATGTGGAAGTGACTTTATAACGGGTGTGCCCTCATCAGAAAGACTTCTCCCAAGCGCCAAGATATCGACTATTGGCATTGCATTAAACCTGCTCCCCACACTCCACACGTCCGCACGCCTTCCTCGCTTGATGGACCGTCACCCTGGCATCGGCCACATGTGTTCCTCATTGGTACCCCCCCCCCACTCCCCCCACACCCACGACACACCACGGAGATGCTACGCTTCAGGGAACAGGACGAGATTACCAGATGTTGTCTCTATGCCTTTTCCCCCCCCCCACTCCCACCCTTCTCTCTTTTTCTCTCTCCTTGCCGTAAACAACTTGTGAACTGGTGTGTTAACTGCTGCGACATAGCAGCACATGGCCGATGGGTATAATGTTGTAGTTGCATTGTGTGCCATCGGGTATTGGAGGCGCCCTGTAGACCTTATCAGCAACTTAAAATGCCCACCAATCCCTGCTCGTGTGATTTAATGGCGGAGAAATACAATGTCGTAACCATCTCCACAGAACCAACATGTCGTCCATGTTGGTTACATACCAGAGAACGTTAAAATAATTCCAGACAAACTGGTCGAACGACCATCAATGGACGATATCGAGCTGACCTGTGTGCGCTCACAAATCTACTGTGTCAGTGGGTGCGGATAATTTACAGAAGCCGCTGTTGTTCCCGCAAGTATTAAGAAAGACGTCTAAGAAAGGCAAGCGGGTTTATTCAAGTTGCCTTTCGGGTAACAGTTAATGCACTAGAAGGAAGCAGATTACTTGACTACACAGAGGATACCTACCTTAAATTAAGGGATTACTAAACCCAATAAATCGATGAGGCTCCCCCTGACCTCGACAGTGGCGCCATCTAGCGGCCGGTGGCGGTCCCCCTCGGACTACGCTCTGCGGATTGACCTCCGCCGGAAGTCTGAGGTAAAGGCAAGTGACGCCGTCCGCAATGTATACTCGTAATGCTCGTCTAAATGATAAACCTCCCTCGCTGACTGTGGCCACTACAGTCGGTCCACCAACAGCTCGCCAACTGTCACTTTAGTTCATCTGTGTGTCCCACACTATAGTCCCAGCAGAGGACAGGCTCCGGCACCCATGGTCGAGGCCGGGTGTCCACCATTCAGCGTTGTACTCAGAGAAGGCCGGCTTTGATGAATGTGATATCTGCTACGTTACCAAAAGCTGGCACGCAGCAGCTAAAAACGGGTGCGTGAAACTCAATGGTCATGTAATTAGGTTAACTAATTAAATACGAATACGTCATAACATGTCATAGGTAAAACTTAAAGGCGAGCGTAGCCTCCAATGCTCCATACCATAGCGATACAATTTGTTTGGTACCATTTCAATTTGTTTAACCTCCACTGCTTGGTGAGAACCATTTACTGAACCCTTGATAACTTTTACATTACTCATTAATCCACAGGCTCTCATATCTGCTGACAGAACCCCGGCATTAATGGCCGGTCAATTAAAACATGTAGGACTATCAACTTTCATGTATTGCTTTTCTAATTCTGTGATAAAAGAAATAATATCAACTCTTGGCTCATGCAATCTTCTTTTATTGTAGTTTGAGGTCATAAATACCTGCAGCTATAACGATACAAACTGATGTTCACAAGTAGGGCCTATATGGTTGTACTATAGCAAACACCTCTCTTTTAATTGGCTCAAGTTTAGCTGCAGGTGTGTATCGGTATCGAGACAACTATTACAATAATAGCTCCAGGTATTGAGACAACTATTACATAATAGCTCCAGGTATTGAGACAACTATTACAATAATAGCTCCAGGTATTGAGACAACTATTAGATAATAGCTCAAGGTATTGAGACAACTATTACAATAATAGCTCCAGGTATTGAGACAACTATTACATAATAGCTCCAGGTATTGAGACAACTATTACATAATAGCTCCAGGTATTGAGTCAACTATTACAATAATAGCTCCAGGTATTGAGTCAACTATTACAATAATAGCTCCAGGTATTAAGACAGTTTTTAATTTTAATAACTTCCTATTCTTGTCTGAATTTTGTTTAAGCTTAAATCCAATTTCGTACATTAAGTTCTGCTGCTTCAGTAGCTGAGATTCAGTAGATAAGTTTCTGTTTTTAACATTGGCGAAAAGAAAGTCATCCTAAGTTAGTCCAAATCCAGGAATCGGTCAACCTTATTCGACGCATCCTACACGGACGCCTGATGACATGATATCAGTCATGAACTGACAATTGTCAAATAAACCCAGTTGAATGTGACACAAACTAAACTTATGTGGTAAGGTAAAATGTTTCTAATGAGACCTAAGCACCTGTATGTATCATCAACCTTGATCTAAATTTACAAAAGCTAGACTAAATAATAATGTAAAAAGGTTATAACGTCAACAAAGCTGTAAACTGTTGACCAGTCTGCCGTGAACCGTCGTCTGCGCGGTCGACTTGTGCTGCCACCTGGCGAATACAGCGAGCGCTCTGTCGGGAGAGTGAAAACATGTTGTCGCTATGATAAGCCCTTCATCAAGTTTTCCAGTAACTTGTGGTTTATGTACCAATGTTGGTAATTCGTTCCTAAATATCCTGCGGTACGCTGCGCGTAAGTTTTTAACCAAAAAAATGAACATGATGTTTCCCAGAAGGCAGTTAACGCATGCATAAACAATGTGTCACATCTTCCGCTTCCGCTTTCACCACTGGGGGTCGACTTGCGGTTGATTTTTTTTTTCGCTCTCTACAGTATGGGATTGAGATACAGATTTTGTCAGTTTTTTACGTGTGTGTTATCTAAAGAGCTCGCTACGCTCGTTATAATAATCATCCCATTACCGGTACCCACTTGAGGACAATTGAACCCTGAGTAACTCACAATATGTCAATACTGGTCAGCGCCCTGAGTAATCCACTATGTCAATACTGGTCAGCGCCCTGAGTAATCCACTATGTCAATACTGGTCAGCGCCCAGAGTAATCCACTATCTCAATACTGGTCAGCGCCCTCTGTAACTGCCTAAGTTAACACAGGTCAGCTCCCTGAGTAACCCACTATGTCAATACTGGTCAGCGCCCTGAGGAATCCACTATGTCAATGCTGGTCAGCGCCCTGAGTAACTATGACAATACTGGTCAGCGCCCTGAGGAATCCACAGTGTCTATAGCGGTCAGCGCCCTGAGTAATCTACTATGTCAATACTGGTTAGCGCCCTGAGGAATCCACTATGTCAATGCTGGTCAGCGCCCTGAGTAACTGACTATGTCAATACTGGTCAGCGCCTTGAGTAACTCACTATGTCAATGCTGGACAGCGCCCTGGGTAATCCACTATGTCAGTACTGGTCAGCGCCCTGAGTAATCCACTATGTCAGTACTGGTCAGCGCCCTGAGTAATCCACTATGTCAGTACTGGTCAGCGCCCTGAGTTATCCACTATGTCAGTACTGGTCAGCGCCCTGAGTAATCCACTATGTCAGTACTGGTCAGCGCCCTGAGGAATCCACTATGTCAATACTGGTCAGCGCCCTGGGTAATCCACTATGTCAATACTGGTCAGCGCCCCGAGTAACTGACTGTCAATACTGGTCAGCGCCCTGTGTAATCCACTATGTCAATGCTGGTCAGCGCCCTGGGTAATCCACTATGTCAACACTGGTCAGCGCACTGACTAATCCACTTTGTCAATGCTGGTCAGCGCCCTGGGTAATCCACTATGTCAACACTGGTCAGCGCACTGAGTAACTGACTATGTCAACATTGGCCAGCCCCCTGAGTCATCCACTATGCCAATGCTGGTCAGCGCCCTGGGTAATCCACTATGTCAGTACTGGTCAGCGCCCTGAGTAACTAACTATGTCAATACCGGTCAGCGCCCTGAGTAATCCACTATGCCAATGCTGGTCAGCGCCCTGGGTAATCCACTATGTCAACACTGGTCAGCGCACTGAGTAACTGACTATGTCAACACTGATCAGCGGTCAGATTAACCCACTATATCAATACTGGTCAGCGCCCTGAATAAACCACTATGCCAATGATGGTCAGCGCTATGATCCCAGTGGATGGTGGATGGTAGCGCTGTGAAACCCTGAACACCCTGAACACACTGAACATACTGAACACATAGGACACCCTGAACACACTTAACACATTGGACACCCTGAACACATAGGGCACCGCGAACACCCTGAACACATAGGAAACCCTGAACACCCTGACACCCTGGGCGCCTTAAACATCATGACAACCCTGAACACATGGGGCACCCTGGGCACCATGGGCACCATGGGGACCATGAATACCCTTAATACACTGAACACCATGAACTCCATGAGCACCCTGAACACATGACACCCTGAACACCTTGAACACCTTGAACACATAGAACACGCTGAACAGCTTGAACACATAAGACACCCTGACACTCTGAATAAACTGGACACCATGAACACACTGAATAAACTGGACACCATGAACACACTGAAAAAACTGGACACCATGAACACCCTGACCGCCCTGACCCCCTGACCGCCCTGACTGCCTTGACCGCCTGACCGCCCTGACCGCCCTGACCGCTCTGATCGCCCTGACCGCCCTGATGGCCCTGACCGCCCTGACCGCCCTGATGGCTCTGACCCCCCTGACCGCCCTGATGGCCCTGACCGCCCTCACCGCCCTGACCCCCTCACCGCCCTCACCGCCCTCACCGCCCTCACCGCCCTCACCGCCCTCACCCCCTGACCGCCCTGATCGCCCAGATCGCCCTCACCGCTCTGACCACCCTGATCGCCCTGACCGCCCAGACCGCCCTGATGGCCCTGACCGCCCTGACCGCCCTGACCGCCCTGACTGTCCTGACCGCCCTGACCGTCCTGACCGCCCTCACCGCCCTCACCGCCCTCACCGCCCTCACCGCCCTCACCGCCCTCACCCCCTGACCGCCCTGACCGCCCTAACCCCCTCACCCCCCTCACCGCCCTCACCGCCTTCACCGCCCTCACCGCCCTCACCCCCTGACCGCCCTGATCGCCCAGATCGCCCTCACCGCTCTGACCGCCCTGATCGCCCTGACCGCCCAGACCGCCCTGATGGCCCTGACCGCCCTGACCGCCCTGACCGCCCTGACCGCCCTGACCGCTCTGACTGTCCTGACCGCCCTGACCGCCCTGACCGCCCTGACCGCCCTGATCGCCCTGACCGCCCTGACCGCTATGACCGCTATGACCGCCTTGATGGCTCTGACGCCCTGACCGTCCTGACCGTCCTGACCGTCCTGACCGCCCTGACCGCCCTGGCCGCCCTGACCGCCCTGGCCGCCCTGGCCACCCTGGCCGCCCTGACCGCCCTGACCGCCCTGACCGTCCTGACCGCCCTGACCGCCTTGACCGCCCTGACCCCCCTGATGGCTCTGACCTCCCTGACCGCCCTGACCGCCCTGACCGCCCTGGCCGCCCTGACCGCCCAGACCGCCCAGATAGCCCTAATCAAACAGTGGTCTGAACAAATAAAACGGGCGCAAAAAGTTTTCTGTTTTCCTTCCCGGGGAGTGTGTTTGATTGATGACGCCTGCCGCCAGGATGACAAGGCCTGGACCATAGATAGCGGGGCTAGGGCTGCTCATAACTGACGTAGCTCCTGTTTCCGTGCTTGTCTGACGTGAAGAATGTACCGCGAGGGGCCTGGGGGGGGGGGGGGGGGCGCTGGCTGGAGGAGGTGTGTAAAGGCATGGGGTGGGAGGATGGGCGGATTGGCTGGAGGAGGTGCGTAAGGGCATGGGGTGGGAGGATGGGCGGATTGGCTGGAGGAGGTGTGTAAGGGCATGGGGTGGGAGGATGGGCGGATTGGCTGGAGGAGGTGCGTAAGGGCATGGGGTGGGAGGATGGGCGGATTGGCTGGAGGAGGTGCGTAAGGGCATGGGGTGGGAGGATGGGCGGATTGGCTGGAGGAGGTGTGTAAGGGCATGGGGTGGGAGGATGGCCGGATTGGCTGGAGGAGGTGTGTAAGGGCATGGGGTGGGAGGATGGGCGGATTGGCTGGAGGAGGTGTGTAAGGGCATGGGGTGGGAGGATGGGCGGATTGGCTGGAGGAGGTGTGTAAGGGCATGGGGTGGGAGGATGGGCGGATTGGCTGGAGGAGGTGTGTAAGGGCATGCGGTGGAAGGATGGCCGGATTGGCAGGAGGATGTGTGTAAGGGCATGTGGTGGGAGGATGGGCGGATTGGCAGGAGGATGTGTGTAAGGGCATGGGTTGGGAGGATGGGCGGATTGGCAGGAGGATGTGTGTAAGGGCATGGGGTGGGAGGATGGGCGGATTGGCGGGAGGAGGTGTCTAAGGGCATGGGGTGGGAGGATAGGCGGATTGGCTGGAGGAGGTGTGTAAGGGCATGGGGTGGCAGGATGGGCGGATTGGCTGGAGGAGGTGTGTAAGGGCATGGGGTGGGAGGATGGGCGGATTGGCTGGAGGAGGTGTGTAAGGGCATGGGGTGGCAGGATGGGCGGATTGGCTGGAGGAGGTGTGTAAGGGCATGGGGTGGGAGGATGGGCGGATTGGCTGGAGGAGGTGTGTAAGGGCATGGGGTGGGAGGATGGGCGGATTGGCTGGAAGAGGTGTGTAAGGGCATGGGGTGGAAGGATGGGCGGATTGACTGGAGGAGGTGTGTAAGGGCATGGGGTGGCAGGATGGGCGGATTGGCTGGAGGAGGTGTGTAAGGGCATCGGGTGGGAGGATAGGCGGATTGGCTGGAGGAGGTGTGTAAGGGCATGGGGTGGGTGGATGGGCGGATTGGCTGGAGGAGGTGTGTAAGGGCACGGGTTGGGAGGATGGGCGGATTGGCTGCAGGAGGTGTGTAAGGGCACGGGTTGGGAGGATGGGCGGATTGGCTGGATGAGGTGTGTAAGGGCATGGGTTGGGAGGATGGGCGGATTGGCTGCAGGAGGTGTGTAAGGGCACGGGTTGGGAGGATGGGCGGATTGGCTGCAGGAGGTGTGTAAGGGCATGGGTTGGGAGGATGGGCGGATTGGCTGGAGGAGGTGTGTAAGGGCATGGGTTGGGAGGATGGGCGGATTGGCTGGAGGAGGTGTGTAAGGACATCGGGTGGGAGGATGGGCGGATTGGCGGGAGGATGTGTGTAAGGGCATGGGGTGGGAGGATGGGCGGATTGGCTGGAGGAGGTGTGTAAGGGCATGGGGTGAAAGGATGGGCGGATTGGCTGGAGGAGGTGTGTAAGGGCATGGGGTGGGAGGATGGGCGGATGGGCTGGAGGATGTGTGTAAGGGCATGGGGTGGGAGGATGGGCGGATTGGCTGGAGGATGTGTGTAAGGGCATGTGGTGGGAGGATGGGCGGATTGGCAGGAGGATGTGTGTAAGGGCATGGGTTGGGAGGATGGGCGGATTGGCAGGAGGATGTGTGTAAGGGCATGGGGTGGGAGGATGGGCGGATTGGCGGGAGGAGGTGTCTAAGGGCATGGGGTGGGAGGATAGGCGGATTGGCTGGAGGAGGTGTGTAAGGGCATGGGGTGGCAGGATGGGCGGATTGGCTGGAGGAGGTGTGTAAGGGCATGGGGTGGGAGGATGGGCGGATTGGCTGGAGGAGGTGTGTAAGGGCATGGGGTGGCAGGATGGGCGGATTGGCTGGAGGAGGTGTGTAAGGGCATGGGGTGGGAGGATGGGCGGATTGGCTGGAGGAGGTGTGTAAGGGCATGGGGTGGCAGGATGGCCGGATTGGCTGGAGGAGGTGTGTAAGGGCATGGGGTGGGAGGATGGGCGGATAGGCTGGAGGAGGTGTGTAAGGGCATGGGGTGGGAGGATGGGCGGATTGGCTGGAGGAGGTGTGTAAGGGCATGGGGTGGCAGGATGGCCGGATTGGCTGGAGGAGGTGTGTAAGGGCATGGGGTGGGAGGATGGGCGGATTGGCTGCAGGAGGTGTGTAAGGGCATGGGGTGGGAGGATGGGCGGATTGGCTGGAGGAGGTGTGTAAGGGCATGGGGTGGCAGGATGGGCGGATTGGCTAGAGGAGGTGTGTAAGGGCATGGGGTGGCAGGATGGCCGGATTGGCTGGAGGAGATGTGTAAGGGCATGGGGTGGCAGGATGGCCGGATTGGCTGGAGGAGGTGTGTAAGGGCATGGGGTGGCAGGATGGCCGGATTGGCTGGAGGAGGTGTGTAAGGGCATGGGGTGGCAGGATGGCCGGATTGGCTGGAGGAGATGTGTAAGGGCATGGGGTGGCAGGATGGCCGGATTGGCTGGAGGAGGTGTGTAAGGGCATGGGGTGGCAGGATGGCCGGATTGGCTGGAGGAGATGTGTAAGGGCATGGGGTGGCAGGATGGCCGGATTGGCTGGAGGAGGTGTGTAAGGGCATGGGGTGGGAGGATGGGCGGATAGGCTGGAGGATGTGTGTAAGGGCATGGGGTGGGAGGATGGCCGGATTGGCTGGAGGAGGTGTGTAAGGGCATGGGGTGGCAGGATGGCCGGATTGGTTGGAGGAGGTGTGTAAGGGCATGGGTTGGGAGGATGGGCGGATTGGCTGGAGGAGGTGTGTAAGGGCATGGGGTGGGAGGATGGGCGGATTGGCTGGAGGAGGTGTGTAAGGGCATGGGTTGGGAGGATGGGCGGATAGGCTGGAGGAGGTGTGTAAGGGCATGGGTTGGGAGGGTGGGCGGTTTGGCTGGAGGAGGTGTGTAAGGGCAGGGGTTGGGAGGTTGGGCGGATTGGCTGGAGGAGGTCTGTAAGGGCATGGGGTGGGAGGATGGGCGGATTGGCTGGAGGAGGTGTGTAAGGGCATCAGGTGGGAGGATGGGCGGATTGGCTGGAGGAGGTGTGTAAGGGCATGGGGTGGGAGGATGGGCGGATTGGCTGGAGGAGGTGTGTAAGGGCATGGGGTGGGAGGATGGGCGGATTGGCTGGAGGAGGTGTGTAAGGGCATGGGGTGGGAGGATGGGCGGATTGGCTGGAGGAGATGTGTAAGGGCATGGGGTGGGAGGATGGGCGGATTGGCTGGAGGATGTGTGTAAGGGCATGGGGTGGGAGGATGGGCGGATTGGCTGGAGGATGTGTGTAAGGGCATGGGTTGGGAGGGTGGGCGGTTTGGCTGGAGGAGGTGTGTAAGGGCACGGGTTGGGAGGATGGGCGGGTTGGCTGGAGGAGGTGTGTAAGGGCATGGGGTGGGAGGATGGCCGGATTGGCTGGAGGAGGTGTGTAAGGGCATGGGTTGGGAGGATGGGCGGTTTGGCTGGAGGAGGTGTGTAAGGGCACGGGTTGGGAGGATGGGCGGGTTGGCTGGAGGAGGTGTGTAAGGGCATGGGTTGGGAGGATGGGCGGTTTGGCTGGAGGAGGTGTGTAAGGGCACGGGTTGGGAGGATGGGCGGGTTGGCTGGAGGAGGTGTGTAAGGGCATGCGGTGGCAGGATGGCCGGATTGGCTGGAGGAGGTGTGTAAGGGCATGGGTTGGGAGGATGGGCGGTTTGGCTGGAGGAGGTGTGTAAGGGCACGGGTTGGGAGGATGGGCGGGTTGGCTGGAGGAGGTGTGTAAGGGCATATGGTGGGAGGATGGGCGGATTGGCTGGAGGAGGTGTGTAAGGGCATGGGTTGGGAGGATGGGCGGATTGGCTGGAGGATGTGTGTAAGGGCATGGGGTGGGAGGATGGGCGGATTGGCTGGAGGAGGTGAGTAAGGGCATGGGGTGGGAGGATGGGCGGATTGGCTGGAGGATGTGTTTAAGGGCATGGGGTAGGAGGATGGGCGGATTGGCTGGAGGAGGTGTGTAAGGGCATGGGGTGGGAGGATGGGCGGATTGGCTGGAGGAGGTGTGTAAGGGAATGGGTTGGGAGGATGGGCGGATTGGCTGGAGGAAGTGTGTAAGGGCATGGGTTGGGAGGATGGGCGGATTGGCTGGAGGAGGTGTGTAGGGGCATGGGGTGGGAGGATAGGCGGATTGGCTGGAGGAGGTGTGTAAGGGCATGGGGTGGGAGGATGGGCGGATTGGCTGGAGGAGGTGTGTAAGGGCATGGGGTGGGAGGATGGGCGGATTGGCTGGAGGAGGTGTGTAAGGGCATGGGGTGGGAGGATGGGCGGATTGGCTGGAGGAGGTGTGTAGGGGCATGGGGTGGGAGGATAGGCGGATTGGCTGGAGGAGGTGTGTAAGGGCATGGGGTGGGAGGATGGGCGGATTGGCTGGAGGAAGTGTGTAAGGGCATGGGTTGGGAGGATGGGCGGATTGGCTGGAGGAGGTGTGTAGGGGCATGGGGTGGGAGGATAGGCGGATTGGCGGGAGGATGTGTGTAAGGGCATGGGTTGGGAGGATGGGCGGATTGGCTGGAGGATGTGTGTAAGGGCATGGGGTAGGAGGATGGGCGGATTGGCTGCAGGAGGTGTGTAAGGGCATGGGGTAGGAGGATGGGCGGATTGGCGGGAGGATGTGTGTAAGGGCATGGGGTGGGAGGATTCGCGGATTGGCTGGCGGAGGTGTGTAGGGGCACGGGTTGGGAGGATGGGCGGATTGGCTGGAGGAGGTGTGTAAGGGCATGGGGTGGGAGGATGGGCGGATTGGCTGGAGGAGGTGTGTAAGGGCATGGGGTGGGAGGATGGGCGGATTGGCTGGAGGAGGTGTGTAAGGGCATGGGGTAGGAGGATGGGCGGATTGGCTGGAGGAGGTGTGTAAGGGCATGGGTTGGGAGGATGGGCGGATTGGCTGGAGGATGTGTGTAAGGGCATGGGGTGGGAGAATGGGTGGATTGGCTGGAGGAGGTGTGTAAGGGCATGAGGTAGGAGGATGGGCGGATTGGCTGGAGGAGGTGTGTAAGGGCATGGGGTGGGAGGATGGGCGGATTGGCTGGAGGAGGTGTGTAAGGGCATGGGGTGGGAGGATGGGCGGATTGGCTGGAGGAGGTGTGTAAGGACATCGGGTGGGAGGATGGGCGGATTGGCGTTAGGAGGTGTGTAAGGGCATGGGGTAGGAGGATGGGCGGATTGGCTGGAGGATGTGTGTAAGGGCATGAGGTGGGAGGATGGGCGGATTGGCTGGAGGAGGTGTGTAAGGACATGGGGTAGGAGGATGGGCGGATTGCCTGGAGGAGGTGTGTAAGGGCATGGGGTAGGAGGATGGGCGGATTGGCTGGAGGAGGTGTGTAAGGGCATGGGGTAGGAGGATGGGCGGATTGGCTGGAGGAGGTGTGTAAGGGCATGGGGTAGGAGGATGGGCGGATTGGCTGGAGGAGGTGTGTAAGGGCATGGGGTGGGAGGATGGGCGGATTGGCTGGAGGAGGTGTGTAAGGGCATGAGGTAGGAGGATGGGCGGATTGGCTGGAGGAGGTGTGTAAGGGCATGGGGTGGGAGGATGGGCGGATTGGCTGGAGGAGGTGTGTAAGGACATCGGGTGGGAGGATGGGCGGATTGGCGGGAGGAGGTGTGTAAGGGCATGGGGTAGGAGGATGGGCGGATTGGCTGGAGGATGTGTGTAAGGGCATGAGGTGGGAGGATGGGCGGATTGGCTGGAGGAGGTGTGTAAGGGCATGGGGTAGGAGGATGGGCGGATTGCCTGGAGGAGGTGTGTAAGGGCATGGGGTAGGAGGATGGGCGGATTGGCTGGAGGAGGTGTGTAAGGGCATGGGGTAGGAGGATGGGCGGATTGGCTGGAGGAGGTGTGTAAGGGCATGGGGTAGGAGGATGGGCGGATTGGCTGGAGGAGGTGTGTAAGGGCATGGGTTGGGAGGATGGGCGGATTGGCTGGAGGAGGTGTGTAAGGGCATGGGGTGGGAGGATGGGCGGATTGGCTGGAGGAGGTGTGTAAGGGCATAGGGTAGGAGGATGGGTGGATTGGCTGGAGGAGGTGTGTAAGGGCATGGGGTAGGAGGATGGGCGGATTGGCTGGAGGAGGTGTGTAAGGGCATGGGGTGAGAGGATGGGCGGATTGGCTGCAGGAGGTGTCTAAGGGCATGGGGTAGGAGGATGGGCGGATTGGCTGCAGGAGGTGTGTAAGGGCATGGGGTGGGAGGATGGGCGGATTGGCTGGAGGAGGTGTGTAAGGACATCGGGTGGGAGGATGGGCGGATTGGCTGGAGGAGGTGTGTAAGGGCACGGGGTGGGAGGATGGGCGGATTGGCTGGAGGAGGTGTGTAAGGGCATGGGGTGGGAGGATGGGCGGATTGGCTGGAGGAGGTGTGTAAGGGCATGGGGTGGGAGGATGGGCGGATTGGCTGGAGGAGGTGTGTACGGGCAGGAGGTAGGAGGATGGGCGGATTGGCTGGAGGAGGTGTCTAAGGGCATGGGGTGGGAGGATGGGCGGATTGGCTGGAGGAGGTGTGTAAGGGCATGGGGTGGGAGGATGGGCGGATTGGCGGGAGCAGGTGTCTAAGGGCATCGGGTGGGAGGATGGGCGGATTGGCTGGAGGAGGTGTGTAAGGGCATGGGGTAGGAGGATGGGCGGATTGGCTGGAGGAGGTGTGTAAGGGCATGGGGTAGGAGGATGGGCGGATTGGCTGGAGGAGGTGTGTAAGGGCATGGGGTAGGAGGATGGGCGGATTGGCTGGAGGAGGTGTGTAAGGGCATGGGTTGGGAGGATGGGCGGATTGGCTGGAGGAGGTGTGTAAGGGCATTCGGTGGGAGGATGGGCGGATTGGCTGGAGGAGGTGTGTAAGGGCATGGGGTAGGAGGATGGGTGGATTGGCTGGAGGAGGTGTGTAAGGGCATGGGGTAGGAGGATGGGCGGATTGGCTGGAGGAGGTGTGTAAGGGCATGGGGTGGGAGGATGGGCGGATTGGCTGCAGGAGGTGTCTAAGGGCATGGGGTAGGAGGATGGGCGGATTGGCTGCAGGAGGTGTGTAAGGGCATGGGGTGGGAGGATGGACGGATTGGCTGGAGGAGGTGTGTAAGGACATCGGGTGGGAGGATGGGCGGATTGGCTGGAGGAGGTGTGTAAGGGCACGGGGTGGGAGGATGGGCGGATTGGCTGGAGGAGGTGTGTAAGGGCATGGGGTGGGAGGATGGGCGGATTGGCTGGAGGAGGTGTGTAAGGGCATGGGGTGGGAGGATGGGCGGATTGGCTGGAGGAGGTGTGTACGGGCATGAGGTAGGAGGATGGGCGGATTGGCTGGAGGAGGTGTCTAAGGGCATGGGGTGGGAGGATGGGCGGATTGGCTGGAGGAGGTGTGTAAGGGCATGGGGTAGGAGGATGGGCGGATTGGCTGGAGGAGGTGTGTAAGGGCATGGGGTGGGAGGATGGGCGGATTGGCTGGAGGAGGTGTGTAAGGGCATGGGGTAGGAGGATGGGCGGATTGGCGGGAGGAGGTGTGTAAGGGCATGGTGTGGGATTATGGGCGGATTGGCTGGAGGAGGTGTGTAAGAGCATGGGGTGGCAGGATGGGCGGATTGGCTGGAGGATGTGTGTAAAGGCATGGGTTGGGAGGATGGGCGGATTGGCTGGAGGATGTGTGTAAGGGCATGAGGTGGGAGGATGGGCGGATTGACTGGAGGAGGTGTGTAAGGGCATTGGGTAGGAGGATGGGCGGATTGGCTGCAGGAGGTGTGTAAGGGCATGGGTTGGGAGGATGGGCGGATTGGCGGGAGGATGTGTGTAAGGGCATGGGGTGGGAGGATGGGCGGATTGGCGGGAGCAGGTGTCTAAGGGCATGGGGTGGGAGGATGGGCGGATTGACTGGAGGAGGTGTGTAAGGGCATTGGGTAGGAGGATGGGCGGATTGGCTGCAGGAGGTGTGTAAGGGCATGGGGTGGGAGGATGGGCGGATTGGCTGGAGGATGTGTGTAAGGGCATGGGGTGGGAGGATGGGCGGATTGGCGGGAGCAGGTGTCTAAGGGCATGGGGTGGGAGGATGGGCGGATTGGCTGGAGGATGTGTGTAAGGGCATGGGGTGGGAGGATGGGCGGATTGGCGGGAGCAGGTGTCTAAGGGCATGGGGTGGGAGGATGGGCGGATTGGCTGGAGGAGGTGTGTAAGGGCATGGGGTAGGAGGATGGGCGGATTGGCTGGAGGAGGTGTGTAAGGGCATGGGGTGGGAGGATGGGCGGATTGGCTGGAGGAGGTGTGTAAGGGCATGGGGTGGGAGGATGGGCGGATTGGCTGGAGGAGGTGTGTAAGGGCATGGGGTGGGAGGATGGGCGGATTGGCTGGAGGAGGTGTGTAAGGGCATGGGGTGGGAGGATGGGCGGATTGGCTGCAGGAGGTGTGTAAGGGCATGGGGTAGAAGGATGGGCGGATTGGCGGGAGGATGTGTGTAAAGGCATGGGTTGGGAGGATGGGCGGATTGGCTGGAGGATGTGTGTAAGGGCATGAGGTGGGAGGATGGGCGGATTGACTGGAGGAGGTGTGTAAGGGCATTGGGTAGGAGGATGGGCGGATTGGCTGCAGGAGGTGTGTAAGGGCATGGGTTGGGAGGATGGGCGGATTGGCGGGAGGATGTGTGTAAGGGCATGGGGTGGGAGGATGGGCGGATTGGCGGGAGGAGGTGTGTAAGGGCATGAGGTGGCAGGATGGGCGGATTGGCTGGAGCAGGTGTGTAAGGGCATGAGGTGGGAGGATGGGCGGATTGGCTGGAGGAGGTGTGTAAGGGCATGGGGTGGGAGGATGGGCGGATTGGCTGGAGGAGGTGTGTAAGGGCATGGGTTGGGAGGATGGGCGGATAGGCTGGAGGAGGTGTGTAAGGGCATGGGTTGGGAGGGTGGGCGGTTTGGCTGGAGGAGGTGTGTAAGGGCAGGGGTTGGGAGGTTGGGCGGATTGGCTGGAGGAGGTCTGTAAGGGCATGGGGTGGGAGGATGGGCGGATTGGCTGGAGGAGGTGTGTAAGGGCATCAGGTGGGAGGATGGGCGGATTGGCTGGAGGAGGTGTGTAAGGGCATGGGGTGGGAGGATGGGCGGATTGGCTGGAGGAGGTGTGTAAGGGCATGGGGTGGGAGGATGGGCGGATTGGCTGGAGGAGGTGTGTAAGGGCATGGGGTGGGAGGATGGGCGGATTGGCTGGAGGAGATGTGTAAGGGCATGGGGTGGGAGGATGGGCGGATTGGCTGGAGGATGTGTGTAAGGGCATGGGGTGGGAGGATGGGCGGATTGGCTGGAGGATGTGTGTAAGGGCATGGGTTGGGAGGGTGGGCGGTTTGGCTGGAGGAGGTGTGTAAGGGCACGGGTTGGGAGGATGGGCGGGTTGGCTGGAGGAGGTGTGTAAGGGCATGGGGTGGGAGGATGGCCGGATTGGCTGGAGGAGGTGTGTAAGGGCATGGGTTGGGAGGATGGGCGGTTTGGCTGGAGGAGGTGTGTAAGGGCACGGGTTGGGAGGATGGGCGGGTTGGCTGGAGGAGGTGTGTAAGGGCATGGGTTGGGAGGATGGGCGGTTTGGCTGGAGGAGGTGTGTAAGGGCACGGGTTGGGAGGATGGGCGGGTTGGCTGGAGGAGGTGTGTAAGGGCATGCGGTGGCAGGATGGCCGGATTGGCTGGAGGAGGTGTGTAAGGGCATGGGTTGGGAGGATGGGCGGTTTGGCTGGAGGAGGTGTGTAAGGGCACGGGTTGGGAGGATGGGCGGGTTGGCTGGAGGAGGTGTGTAAGGGCATATGGTGGGAGGATGGGCGGATTGGCTGGAGGAGGTGTGTAAGGGCATGGGTTGGGAGGATGGGCGGATTGGCTGGAGGATGTGTGTAAGGGCATGGGGTGGGAGGATGGGCGGATTGGCTGGAGGAGGTGAGTAAGGGCATGGGGTGGGAGGATGGGCGGATTGGCTGGAGGATGTGTTTAAGGGCATGGGGTAGGAGGATGGGCGGATTGGCTGGAGGAGGTGTGTAAGGGCATGGGGTGGGAGGATGGGCGGATTGGCTGGAGGAGGTGTGTAAGGGAATGGGTTGGGAGGATGGGCGGATTGGCTGGAGGAAGTGTGTAAGGGCATGGGTTGGGAGGATGGGCGGATTGGCTGGAGGAGGTGTGTAGGGGCATGGGGTGGGAGGATAGGCGGATTGGCTGGAGGAGGTGTGTAAGGGCATGGGGTGGGAGGATGGGCGGATTGGCTGGAGGAGGTGTGTAAGGGCATGGGGTGGGAGGATGGGCGGATTGGCTGGAGGAGGTGTGTAAGGGCATGGGGTGGGAGGATGGGCGGATTGGCTGGAGGAGGTGTGTAGGGGCATGGGGTGGGAGGATAGGCGGATTGGCTGGAGGAGGTGTGTAAGGGCATGGGGTGGGAGGATGGGCGGATTGGCTGGAGGAAGTGTGTAAGGGCATGGGTTGGGAGGATGGGCGGATTGGCTGGAGGAGGTGTGTAGGGGCATGGGGTGGGAGGATAGGCGGATTGGCGGGAGGATGTGTGTAAGGGCATGGGTTGGGAGGATGGGCGGATTGGCTGGAGGATGTGTGTAAGGGCATGGGGTAGGAGGATGGGCGGATTGGCTGCAGGAGGTGTGTAAGGGCATGGGGTAGGAGGATGGGCGGATTGGCGGGAGGATGTGTGTAAGGGCATGGGGTGGGAGGATTCGCGGATTGGCTGGCGGAGGTGTGTAGGGGCACGGGTTGGGAGGATGGGCGGATTGGCTGGAGGAGGTGTGTAAGGGCATGGGGTGGGAGGATGGGCGGATTGGCTGGAGGAGGTGTGTAAGGGCATGGGGTGGGAGGATGGGCGGATTGGCTGGAGGAGGTGTGTAAGGGCATGGGGTAGGAGGATGGGCGGATTGGCTGGAGGAGGTGTGTAAGGGCATGGGTTGGGAGGATGGGCGGATTGGCTGGAGGATGTGTGTAAGGGCATGGGGTGGGAGAATGGGTGGATTGGCTGGAGGAGGTGTGTAAGGGCATGAGGTAGGAGGATGGGCGGATTGGCTGGAGGAGGTGTGTAAGGGCATGGGGTGGGAGGATGGGCGGATTGGCTGGAGGAGGTGTGTAAGGGCATGGGGTGGGAGGATGGGCGGATTGGCTGGAGGAGGTGTGTAAGGACATCGGGTGGGAGGATGGGCGGATTGGCGTTAGGAGGTGTGTAAGGGCATGGGGTAGGAGGATGGGCGGATTGGCTGGAGGATGTGTGTAAGGGCATGAGGTGGGAGGATGGGCGGATTGGCTGGAGGAGGTGTGTAAGGACATGGGGTAGGAGGATGGGCGGATTGCCTGGAGGAGGTGTGTAAGGGCATGGGGTAGGAGGATGGGCGGATTGGCTGGAGGAGGTGTGTAAGGGCATGGGGTAGGAGGATGGGCGGATTGGCTGGAGGAGGTGTGTAAGGGCATGGGGTAGGAGGATGGGCGGATTGGCTGGAGGAGGTGTGTAAGGGCATGGGGTGGGAGGATGGGCGGATTGGCTGGAGGAGGTGTGTAAGGGCATGAGGTAGGAGGATGGGCGGATTGGCTGGAGGAGGTGTGTAAGGGCATGGGGTGGGAGGATGGGCGGATTGGCTGGAGGAGGTGTGTAAGGACATCGGGTGGGAGGATGGGCGGATTGGCGGGAGGAGGTGTGTAAGGGCATGGGGTAGGAGGATGGGCGGATTGGCTGGAGGATGTGTGTAAGGGCATGAGGTGGGAGGATGGGCGGATTGGCTGGAGGAGGTGTGTAAGGGCATGGGGTAGGAGGATGGGCGGATTGCCTGGAGGAGGTGTGTAAGGGCATGGGGTAGGAGGATGGGCGGATTGGCTGGAGGAGGTGTGTAAGGGCATGGGGTAGGAGGATGGGCGGATTGGCTGGAGGAGGTGTGTAAGGGCATGGGGTAGGAGGATGGGCGGATTGGCTGGAGGAGGTGTGTAAGGGCATGGGTTGGGAGGATGGGCGGATTGGCTGGAGGAGGTGTGTAAGGGCATGGGGTGGGAGGATGGGCGGATTGGCTGGAGGAGGTGTGTAAGGGCATAGGGTAGGAGGATGGGTGGATTGGCTGGAGGAGGTGTGTAAGGGCATGGGGTAGGAGGATGGGCGGATTGGCTGGAGGAGGTGTGTAAGGGCATGGGGTGAGAGGATGGGCGGATTGGCTGCAGGAGGTGTCTAAGGGCATGGGGTAGGAGGATGGGCGGATTGGCTGCAGGAGGTGTGTAAGGGCATGGGGTGGGAGGATGGGCGGATTGGCTGGAGGAGGTGTGTAAGGACATCGGGTGGGAGGATGGGCGGATTGGCTGGAGGAGGTGTGTAAGGGCACGGGGTGGGAGGATGGGCGGATTGGCTGGAGGAGGTGTGTAAGGGCATGGGGTGGGAGGATGGGCGGATTGGCTGGAGGAGGTGTGTAAGGGCATGGGGTGGGAGGATGGGCGGATTGGCTGGAGGAGGTGTGTACGGGCAGGAGGTAGGAGGATGGGCGGATTGGCTGGAGGAGGTGTCTAAGGGCATGGGGTGGGAGGATGGGCGGATTGGCTGGAGGAGGTGTGTAAGGGCATGGGGTGGGAGGATGGGCGGATTGGCGGGAGCAGGTGTCTAAGGGCATCGGGTGGGAGGATGGGCGGATTGGCTGGAGGAGGTGTGTAAGGGCATGGGGTAGGAGGATGGGCGGATTGGCTGGAGGAGGTGTGTAAGGGCATGGGGTAGGAGGATGGGCGGATTGGCTGGAGGAGGTGTGTAAGGGCATGGGGTAGGAGGATGGGCGGATTGGCTGGAGGAGGTGTGTAAGGGCATGGGTTGGGAGGATGGGCGGATTGGCTGGAGGAGGTGTGTAAGGGCATTCGGTGGGAGGATGGGCGGATTGGCTGGAGGAGGTGTGTAAGGGCATGGGGTAGGAGGATGGGTGGATTGGCTGGAGGAGGTGTGTAAGGGCATGGGGTAGGAGGATGGGCGGATTGGCTGGAGGAGGTGTGTAAGGGCATGGGGTGGGAGGATGGGCGGATTGGCTGCAGGAGGTGTCTAAGGGCATGGGGTAGGAGGATGGGCGGATTGGCTGCAGGAGGTGTGTAAGGGCATGGGGTGGGAGGATGGACGGATTGGCTGGAGGAGGTGTGTAAGGACATCGGGTGGGAGGATGGGCGGATTGGCTGGAGGAGGTGTGTAAGGGCACGGGGTGGGAGGATGGGCGGATTGGCTGGAGGAGGTGTGTAAGGGCATGGGGTGGGAGGATGGGCGGATTGGCTGGAGGAGGTGTGTAAGGGCATGGGGTGGGAGGATGGGCGGATTGGCTGGAGGAGGTGTGTACGGGCATGAGGTAGGAGGATGGGCGGATTGGCTGGAGGAGGTGTCTAAGGGCATGGGGTGGGAGGATGGGCGGATTGGCTGGAGGAGGTGTGTAAGGGCATGGGGTAGGAGGATGGGCGGATTGGCTGGAGGAGGTGTGTAAGGGCATGGGGTGGGAGGATGGGCGGATTGGCTGGAGGAGGTGTGTAAGGGCATGGGGTAGGAGGATGGGCGGATTGGCGGGAGGAGGTGTGTAAGGGCATGGTGTGGGATTATGGGCGGATTGGCTGGAGGAGGTGTGTAAGAGCATGGGGTGGCAGGATGGGCGGATTGGCTGGAGGAGGTGTGTAAGGGCATGGGGTGGGAGGATGGGCGGATTGGCTGGAGGATGTGTGTAAGGGCATGGGGTGGGAGGATGGGCGGATTGGCGGGAGCAGGTGTCTAAGGGCATGGGGTGGGAGGATGGGCGGATTGGCTGGAGGATGTGTGTAAGGGCATGGGGTGGGAGGATGGGCGGATTGGCGGGAGCAGGTGTCTAAGGGCATGGGGTGGGAGGATGGGCGGATTGGCTGGAGGAGGTGTGTAAGGGCATGGGGTAGGAGGATGGGCGGATTGGCTGGAGGAGGTGTGTAAGGGCATGGGGTGGGAGGATGGGCGGATTGGCTGGAGGAGGTGTGTAAGGGCATGGGGTGGGAGGATGGGCGGATTGGCTGGAGGAGGTGTGTAAGGGCATGGGGTGGGAGGATGGGCGGATTGGCTGGAGGAGGTGTGTAAGGGCATGGGGTGGGAGGATGGGCGGATTGGCTGCAGGAGGTGTGTAAGGGCATGGGGTAGAAGGATGGGCGGATTGGCGGGAGGATGTGTGTAAAGGCATGGGTTGGGAGGATGGGCGGATTGGCTGGAGGATGTGTGTAAGGGCATGAGGTGGGAGGATGGGCGGATTGACTGGAGGAGGTGTGTAAGGGCATTGGGTAGGAGGATGGGCGGATTGGCTGCAGGAGGTGTGTAAGGGCATGGGTTGGGAGGATGGGCGGATTGGCGGGAGGATGTGTGTAAGGGCATGGGGTGGGAGGATGGGCGGATTGGCGGGAGGAGGTGTGTAAGGGCATGAGGTGGCAGGATGGGCGGATTGGCTGGAGCAGGTGTGTAAGGGCATGAGGTGGGAGGATGGGCGGATTGGCTGGAGGAGGTGTGTAAGGGCATGGGGTGGGAGGATGGTCGGATTGGCTGGAGGAGGTGTGTAAGGGCCTGGGTTGGCAGGATGGGCGGATTGGCGGGAGGAGGTGTGTAAGGGCATGGGTTTGCAGGATGGGCGGATTGGCGGGAGGATGTGTGTAAGGGCATGGGGTGGGAGGATGGGCGGATTGGCTGGAGGAGGTGTGTAAGGGCATGAGGTGGGAGGATGGGCGGATTGGCTGGAGGAGGTGTGTAAGGGCATGGGGTGGGAGGATGGGCGGATTGGCTGGAGGAGGTGTGTAAGGGCATGGGTTGGCAGGATGGGCGGATTGGCGGGAGGAGGTGTGTAAGGGGATGGGGTAGGAGGATGGGCGGATTGGCTGGAGGATGTGTGTAAGGGCATGGGTTGGGAGGATGGGCGGATTGGCTGGCGGAGTTGTGTAAGGGCATGGGGTGGGAGGATGGGCGGATTGGTTGGAGGAGGTGTGTAAGGGCACGGGTTGGGAGGATGGGCGGATTGGCTGCAGGAGGTGTGTAAGGGCATGGGTTGGGAGGATGGGCGGATTGGCGGGAGGAGGTGTGTAAGGGCATGGGGTGGGAGGATGGGCGGATTGGCGGGAAGATGTGTGTAAGGGCATGGGTTGGTAGGGTGGGCGGATTGGCTGGAGGAGGTGTGTAAGGGCATGGGGTGGGAGGATGGGCGGATTGCCTGTAGGAGGTGTGTAAGGGCATGGGGTGAAAGGATGGGCGGATTGGCTGGAGGAGGTGTGTAAGGGCATGGGGTGGGAGGATGGGCGGATTGGCGGGAGGATGTGTGTAAGGGCATGGGGTAGGAGGATGGGCGGATTGGCTGGAAGAGGTGTGTAAGGGCATGGGGTGGGAGGATGGGCGGATTGGCTGGAGGATGTGTGTAAGGGCATGGGGTGGGAGGATGGGCGGATTGGCTGGAGGAGGTGTGTAAGGGCATGGGTTGGGAGGATGGGCGGATTGGCTGGAGGAGGTGTGTAAGGACATCGGGTGGGAGGATGGGCGGATTGGCGGGAGGATGTGTGTAAGGGCATGGGTTGGGAGGATGGGCGGATTGGCTGGCGGAGGTGTGTAAGGGCATGGGGTGAAAGGATGGGCGGATTGGCTGGAGGAGGTGTGTAAGGGCATGGGGTGGGAGGATGGGCGGATTGGCAGGAGGATGTGTGTAATGGCATGTGGTGGGAGGATGGGCGGATTGGCGGGAGGATGTGTGTAAAGGCATGGGTTGGGAGGATGGGCGGATTGGCAGGAGGATGTGTGTAAGGGCATGGGGTGGGAGGATGGGCGGATTGGCGGGAGGAGGTGTGTAAGGGCATGGGGTGGGAGGATAGGCGGATTGGCTGGAGGAGGTGTGTAAGGGCATGAGGTGGCAGGATGGGCGGATTGGCTGGAGGAGGTGTGTAAGGGCATGAGGTGGGAGGATGGGCGGATTGGCTGGAGGAGGTGTGTAAGGGCACGGGTTGGGAGGTTGGGCGGATTGGCTGGAGGAGGTGTGTAAGGGCATGGGGTGGGAGGATGGGCGGATTGGCTGGAGGAGGTGTGTAAGGGCATGAGGTGGGAGGATGGGCGGATTGGCTGGAGGATGTGTGTAAGGGCATGGGTTGGGAGGATGGGCGGATTGGCTGGCGGAGGTGTGTAAGGGCATGGGGTGGGAGGATGGGCGGATTGGTTGGAGGAGGTGTGTAAGGGCACGGGTTGGGAGGATGGGCGGATTGGCTGCAGGAGGTGTGTAAGGGCATCGGTTGGGAGGATGGGCGGATTGGCGGGAGGAGGTGTGTAAGGGCATGGGGTGGGAGGATGGGCGGATTGGCGGGAGGATGTGTGTAAGGGCATGGGTTGGGAGGGTGGGCGGATTGGCTGGAGGAGGTGTGTAAGGGCATGGGGTGGGAGGATGGGCGGATTGCCTGTAGGAGGTGTGTAAGGGCATGGGGTGAAAGGATGGGCGGATTGGCTGGAGGAGGTGTGTAAGGGCATGGGGTGGGAGGATGGGCGGATTGGCGGGAGGATGTGTGTAAGGGCATGGGGTAGGAGGATGGGCGGATTGGCTGGAGGATGTGTGTAAGGGCATGGGGTGGGAGGATGGGCGGATTGGCTGGAGGATGTGTGTAAGGGCATGGGGTGGGAGGATGGGCGGATTGGCTGGAGGAGGTGTGTAAGGGCATGGGTTGGGAGGATGGGCGGATTGGCTGGAGGAGGTGTGTAAGGACATCGGGTGGGAGGATGGGCGCATTGGCGGGAGGATGTGTGTAAGGGCATGGGTTGGGAGGATGGGCGGATTGGCTGGCGGAGGTGTGTAAGGGCATGGGGTGAAAGGATGGGCGGATTGGCTGGAGGAGGTGTGTAAGGGCATGGGGTGGGAGGATGGGCGGATTGGCTGGAGGATGTGTGTAAGGGCATGGGTTGGGAGGATGGGCGGATTGGCAGGAGGATGTGTGTAATGGCATGTGGTGGGAGGATGGGCGGATTGGCGGGAGGATGTGTGTAAGGGCATGGGTTGGGAGGATGGGCGGATTGGCAGGAGGATGTGTGTAAGGGCATGGGGTGGGAGGATGGGCGGATTGGCGGGAGGAGGTGTGTAAGGGCATGGGGTGGGAGGATAGGCGGATTGTTTGGAGGAGGTGTGTAAGGGCATGAGGTGGCAGGATGGGCGGATTGGCTGGAGGAGGTGTGTAAGGGCATGAGGTGGGAGGATGGGCGGATTGGCTGGAGGAGGTGTGTAAGGGCACGGGTTGGGAGGTTGGGCGGATTGGCTGGAGGAGGTGTGTAAGGGCATGGGTTGGGAGGATGGGCGGATTGGCTGGAGGAGGTGTGTAAGGGCATGAGGTGGGAGGATGGGCGGATTGGCTGGAGGAGGTGTGTAAGGGCATGGGGTGGGAGGATGGGCGGATTGGCGGGAGGATGTGTGTAAGGGCATGGGGTAGGAGGATGGGCGGATTGGCTGGAGTATGTGTGTAAGGGCATGGGGTGGGAGGATGGGCGGATTGGCTGGAGGATGTGTGTAAGGGCATGGGGTGGGAGGATGGGCGGATTGGCTGGAGGAGGTGTGTAAGGGCATGGGTTGGCAGGATGGGCGGATTGGCTGGAGGAGGTGTGTAAGGACATCGGGTGGGAGGATGGGCGGATTGGCGGGAGGATGTGTGTAAGGGCATGGGTTGGGAGGATGGGCGGATTGGCAGGAGGAGGTGTGTAAGGGCATGTGGTGGGAGGATGGGCGGATTGGCGGGAGGATGTGTGTAAGGGCATGGGTTGGGAGGATGGGCGGATAGGCTGGAGGATGTGTGTAAGGGCATGGGTTGGGAGGATGGGCGGATTGGCGGGAGGAGGTGTGTAAGGGCATGGGGTGGGAGGATGGGCGGATTGGCTGGAGGAGGTGTGTAAGGGCATGGGGTGGCAGGATGGCCGGATTGGCTGGAGGAGGTGTGTAAGGGCATGGGGTGGGAGGATGGGCGGATAGGCTGGAGGATGTGTGTAAGGGCATGGGGTGGGAGGATGGGCGGATTGGCTGGAGGAGGTGCGTAAGGGCATGGGGTGGGAGGATGGGCGGATTGGCTGGAGGAGGTGTGTAAGGGCATGGGGTGGCAGGATGGCCGGATTGGTTGGAGGAGGTGTGTAAGGGCATGGGTTGGGAGGATGGGCGGATTGGCTGGAGGAGGTGCGTAAGGGCATGGGGTGGCAGGATGGCCGGATTGGTTGGAGGAGGTGTGTAAGGGCATGGGGTGGGAGGATGGGCGGATTGGCTGGAGGAGGTGTGTAAGGGCATGGGGTGGGAGGATGGGCGGATTGGCTGGAGGAGGTGTGTAAGGGCATGGGGTGGCAGGATGGCCGGATTGGCTGGAGGAGGTGTGTAAGGGCATGGGGTGGGAGGATGGGCGGATAGGCTGGAGGAGGTGTGTAAGGGCATGGGGTGGGAGGATGGGCGGATTGGCTGGAGGAGGTGTGTAAGGGCATGGGTTGGGAGGGTGGGCGGTTTGGCTGGAGGAGGTGTGTAAGGGCACGGGTTGGGAGGTTGGGCGGATTGGCTGGAGGAGGTGTGTAAGGGCATGGGGTGGGAGGATGGGCGGATTGGCTGGAGGAGGTGTGTAAGGGCATGAGGTGGGAGGATGGGCGGATTGGCTGGAGGAGGTGTGTAAGGGCATGGGGTGGGAGGATGGGCGGATTGGCTGGAGGAGGTGTGTAGGGGCATGGGGTGGGAGGATGGGTGGATTGGCTGCAGGAGGTGTGTAAGGGCATGGGTTGGGAGGATGGGCGGATTGGCGGGAGGAGGTGTGTAAGGGCATGGGGTGGGAGGATTGGCGGATTGGCTGGAGGAGGTGTGTAAGGGTATGGGGTGGGAGGATGGGCGGATTGGCTGGAGGAGGTGTGTAAGGGCATGGGGTGGGAGGATTGGCGGATTGGCTGGAGGAGGTGTGTAAGGGCATGGGGTGGGAGGATGGGCGGATTGGCTGGAGGAGGTGTGTAAGGGCATGGGTTGGGAGGGTGGGCGGTTTGGCTGGAGGAGGTGTGTAAGGGCACGGGTTGGGAGGTTGGGCGGATTGGCTGGAGGAGGTGTGTAAGGGCATGGGTTGGGAGGGTGGGCGGTTTGGCTGGAGGAGGTGTGTAAGGGCACGGGTTGGGAGGTTGGGCGGATTGGCTGGAGGAGGTGTGTAAGGGCATGGGGTGGGAGGATGGGCGGATTAGCTGGAGGAGGTGTGTAAGGGCATGAGGTGGGAGGATGGGCGGATTGGCTGGAGGAGGTGTGTAAGGGCATGGGGTGGGAGGATGGGCGGATTGGCTGGAGGAGGTGTGTAGGGGCATGGGGTGGGAGGATGGGCGGATTGGCTGGAGGAGGTGTGTAAGGGCATGGGGTGGGAGGATTGGCGGATTGGCTGGAGGAGGTGTGTAAGGGCATGGGGTGGGAGGATGGGCGGATTGGCTGGAGGAGGTGTGTAAGGGCATGGGTTGGGAGGGTGGGCGGTTTGGCTGGAGGAGGTGTGTAAGGGCACGGGTTGGGAGGTTGGGCGGATTGGCTGGAGGAGGTGTGTAAGGGCATGGGGTGGGAGGATGGGCGGATTGGCTGGAGGAGGTGTGTAAGGGCATGAGGTGGGAGGATGGGCGGATTGGCTGGAGGAGGTGTGTAAGGGCATGGGGTGGGAGGATGGGCGGATTGGCTGGAGGAGGTGTGTAGGGGCATGGGGTGGGAGGATGGGCGGATTGGCTGGAGGAGGTGTGTAAGGGCACGGGGTGGGAGGATTGGCGGATTGGCTGGAGGAGGTGTGTAAGGGCATGGGGTGGGAGGATGGGCGGATTGGCTGGAGGATGTGTGTAAGGGCATGGGGTGGGAGGATGGGCGGTTTGGCTGGAGGATGTGTGTAAGGGCATGGGTTGGGAGGGTGGGCGGTTTGGCTGGAGGAGGTGTGTAAGGGCATGGGTTGGGAGGATGGGCGGTTTGGCTGGAGGAGGTGTGTAAGGGCATGGGTTGGGAGGATGGGCGGGTTGGCTGGAGGAGGTGTGTAAGGGAATGGGTTGGGAGGATGGGCGGATTGGCTGGAGGAGGTGTGTAAGGGCATGGGGTCGGAGGATGGGCGGATTGGCTGGAGGAGGTGTGTAAGGGCATGGGTTGGGAGGATGGGCGGATTGGCTGGCGGAGGTGTGTAAGGGCATGGGGTGAAAGGATGGGCGGATTGGCTGGAGGAGGTGTGTAAGGGCATGGGGTGGGAGGATGGGCGGATTGGCTGGAGGATGTGTGTAAGGGCATGGGTTGGGAGGATGGGCGGATTGGCAGGAGGAGGTGTGTAAGGGCATGTGGTGGGAGGATGGGCGGATTGGCGGGAGGATGTGTGTAAGGGCATGGGTTGGGAGGATGGGCGGATTGGCAGGAGGATGTGTGTAAGGGCATGGGGTGGGAGGATGGGCGGATTGGCGGGAGGAGGTGTGTAAGGGCATGGGGTGGGAGGATAGGCGGATTGGCTGGAGGAGGTGTGTAAGGGCATGGGGTGGGAGGATGGGCGGATTGGCTGGAGGAGGTGTGTAAGGGCATGGGGTGGCAGGATGGCCGGATTGGCTGGAGGAGGTGTGTAAGGGCATGGGGTGGGAGGATGGGCGGATAGGCTGGAGGATGTGTGTAAGGGCATGGGGTGGGAGGATGGGCGGATTGGCTGGAGGAGGTGCGTAAGGGCATGGGGTGGCAGGATGGCCGGATTGGTTGGAGGAGGTGTGTAAGGGCATGGGTTGGGAGGATGGGCGGATTGGCTGGAGGAGGTGTGTAAGGGCATGGGATGGGAGGATGGGCGGATTGGCTGGAGGAGGTGTGTAAGGGCATGGGGTGGCAGGATGGCCGGATTAGCTGGATGAGGTGTGTAAGGGCATGGGGTGGGAGGATGGGCGGATAGGCTGGAGGAGGTGTGTAAGGGCATGGGGTGGGAGGATGGGCGGATTGGCTGGAGGAGGTGTGTAAGGGCATGGGTTGGGAGGGTGGGCGGTTTGGCTGGAGGAGGTGTGTAAGGGCACGGGTTGGGAGGTTGGGCGGATTGGCTGGAGGAGGTGTGTAAGGGCATGGGGTGGGAGGATGGGCGGATTGGCTGGAGGAGGTGTGTAAGGGCATGAGGTGGGAGGATGGGCGGATTGGCTGGAGGAGGTGTGTAAGGGCATGGGTTGGGAGGATGGGCGGATTGGCTGGAGGAGGTGTGTAAGGGCATGGGGTGGGAGGATGGGCGGATTGGCTGGAGGAGGTGTGTAAGGGCAAGGGGTGGGAGGATGGGCGGATTGGCTGGAGGAGGTGTGTAAGGGCATGGGGTGGGAGGATGGGCGGATTGGCTGAAGGAGGTGTGTAAGGGCATGGGGTGGGAGGATGGGCGGATTGGCTGGAGGAGGTGTGTAAGGGCATGAGGTGGGAGGATGGGCGGATTGGCGGGAGGAGGTGTGTAAGGGCATGGGGTAGGAGGATGGGCGGATTGGCTGGAGGAGGCGTGTAAGGGCATGGGGTGGGAGGATGGGCGGATTGGCTGGAGGAGGTGTGTAAGGGCATGGGTTGGGAGGATGGGCGGATTGGCTGGAGGAGGTGTGTAAGGGCATGGGGTGGGAGGATGGGCGGATTGGCTGGAGGAGGTGTGTAAGGGCATGGGGTGGGAGTATGGGCGGATTGGCTGGAGGAGGTGTGTAAGGGCATGGGGTGGGAGGATGGGCGGATTGGCTGGAGGAGGTGTGTAAGGGCATGGGGTGGGAGGATGGGCGGATTGGCTGGAGGATGTGTGTAAGGGCATGGGGTAGGAGGATGGGCGGATTGGCTGGAGGAGGTGTGTAAGGGCATGGGGTAGGAGGATGGGCGGATTGGCGGGAGGAGGTGTGTAAGGGCATGGGGTGGGAGGATAGGCGGATAGGCTGGAGGAGGTGTGTAAGGGCATGGGGTAGGAGGATGGGCGGATTGGCGGGAGGAGGTGTGTAAGGGCATGGGTTGGGAGGATGGGCGGATTGGCTGCAGGAGGTGTGTAAGAGCATGGGGTGGCAGGATGGGCGGATTGGCTGGAGGATGTGTGTAAGAGCATGGGGTGGGAGGATGGGCGGATTGGCTGGAGGAGGTGTATAAGGGCATGGGGTGGGAGGATGGGCGGATTGGCTGGAGGATGTGTGTAAGGGCATGGGGTGGGAGGATGGGCGGATTGGCTGGAGGAGGTGTGTAAGGGCATGGGGTGGGAGGATGGGCGGATTGGCGGGAGGAGGTGTGTAAGGGCATGGGGTGGGAGGATGGGCGGATTGGCTGGAGGAGGTGTGTAAGGGCATGGGGTAGGAGGATGGGCGGATTGGCGGGAGGATGTGTGTAAGGGCATGGGGTGGGAGGATGGGCGGATTGGCTGGAGGAGGTGTGTACGGGCATGAGGTGGGAGGATGGGCGGATTGGCTGGAGGAGGTGTGTAAGGGCATGGGGTGGGAGGATGGGCGGATTGGCTGGAGGAGGTGTGTAAGGGCATGGGGTGGGAGGATGGGCGGATTGGCTGCAGGAGGTGTGTAAGGGCATGGGGTGGGAGGACGGGTGGATTGGCTGGAGGAGGTGTGTAAGGGCATGGGGTGGGAGGATGGGCGGATTGGCTGGAGGATGTGTGTAAGGGCATGAGGTGGGAGGATGGGCGGATTGGCTGGAGGATGTGTGTAAGGGCATGGGGTGGGAGGATGGGCGGATTGGCTGGAGGATGTGTGTAAGGGCATGGGGTGGGAGGATGGGCGGATTGGCTGGAGGAGGTGTGTAAGGGCATGGGTTGGGAGGATGGGCGGATTGGCTGGAGGAGGTGTGTAAGGACATCGGGTGGGAGGATGGGCGCATTGGCGGGAGGATGTGTGTAAGGGCATGGGTTGGGAGGATGGGCGGATTGGCTGGCGGAGGTGTGTAAGGGCATGGGGTGAAAGGATGGGCGGATTGGCTGGAGGAGGTGTGTAAGGGCATGGGGTGGGAGGATGGGCGGATTGGCTGGAGGATGTGTGTAAGGGCATGGGTTGGGAGGATGGGCGGATTGGCAGGAGGATGTGTGTAATGGCATGTGGTGGGAGGATGGGCGGATTGGCGGGAGGATGTGTGTAAGGGCATGGGTTGGGAGGATGGGCGGATTGGCAGGAGGATGTGTGTAAGGGCATGGGGTGGGAGGATGGGCGGATTGGCGGGAGGAGGTGTGTAAGGGCATGGGGTGGGAGGATAGGCGGATTGTTTGGAGGAGGTGTGTAAGGGCATGAGGTGGCAGGATGGGCGGATTGGCTGGAGGAGGTGTGTAAGGGCATGAGGTGGGAGGATGGGCGGATTGGCTGGAGGAGGTGTGTAAGGGCACGGGTTGGGAGGTTGGGCGGATTGGCTGGAGGAGGTGTGTAAGGGCATGGGTTGGGAGGATGGGCGGATTGGCTGGAGGAGGTGTGTAAGGGCATGAGGTGGGAGGATGGGCGGATTGGCTGGAGGAGGTGTGTAAGGGCATGGGGTGGGAGGATGGGCGGATTGGCGGGAGGATGTGTGTAAGGGCATGGGGTAGGAGGATGGGCGGATTGGCTGGAGTATGTGTGTAAGGGCATGGGGTGGGAGGATGGGCGGATTGGCTGGAGGATGTGTGTAAGGGCATGGGGTGGGAGGATGGGCGGATTGGCTGGAGGAGGTGTGTAAGGGCATGGGTTGGCAGGATGGGCGGATTGGCTGGAGGAGGTGTGTAAGGACATCGGGTGGGAGGATGGGCGGATTGGCGGGAGGATGTGTGTAAGGGCATGGGTTGGGAGGATGGGCGGATTGGCAGGAGGAGGTGTGTAAGGGCATGTGGTGGGAGGATGGGCGGATTGGCGGGAGGATGTGTGTAAGGGCATGGGTTGGGAGGATGGGCGGATAGGCTGGAGGATGTGTGTAAGGGCATGGGTTGGGAGGATGGGCGGATTGGCGGGAGGAGGTGTGTAAGGGCATGGGGTGGGAGGATGGGCGGATTGGCTGGAGGAGGTGTGTAAGGGCATGGGGTGGCAGGATGGCCGGATTGGCTGGAGGAGGTGTGTAAGGGCATGGGGTGGGAGGATGGGCGGATAGGCTGGAGGATGTGTGTAAGGGCATGGGGTGGGAGGATGGGCGGATTGGCTGGAGGAGGTGCGTAAGGGCATGGGGTGGGAGGATGGGCGGATTGGCTGGAGGAGGTGTGTAAGGGCATGGGGTGGCAGGATGGCCGGATTGGTTGGAGGAGGTGTGTAAGGGCATGGGTTGGGAGGATGGGCGGATTGGCTGGAGGAGATGCGTAAGGGCATGGGGTGGCAGGATGGCCGGATTGGTTGGAGGAGGTGTGTAAGGGCATGGGGTGGGAGGATGGGCGGATTGGCTGGAGGAGGTGTGTAAGGGCATGGGGTGGGAGGATGGGCGGATTGGCTGGAGGAGGTGTGTAAGGGCATGGGGTGGCAGGATGGCCGGATTGGCTGGAGGAGGTGTGTAAGGGCATGGGGTGGGAGGATGGGCGGATAGGCTGGAGGAGGTGTGTAAGGGCATGGGGTGGGAGGATGGGCGGATTGGCTGGAGGAGGTGTGTAAGGGCATGGGTTGGGAGGGTGGGCGGTTTGGCTGGAGGAGGTGTGTAAGGGCACGGGTTGGGAGGTTGGGCGGATTGGCTGGAGGAGGTGTGTAAGGGCATGGGGTGGGAGGATGGGCGGATTGGCTGGAGGAGGTGTGTAAGGGCATGAGGTGGGAGGATGGGCGGATTGGCTGGAGGAGGTGTGTAAGGGCATGGGGTGGGAGGATGGGCGGATTGGCTGGAGGAGGTGTGTAGGGGCATGGGGTGGGAGGATGGGTGGATTGGCTGCAGGAGGTGTGTAAGGGCATGGGTTGGGAGGATGGGCGGATTGGCGGGAGGAGGTGTGTAAGGGCATGGGGTGGGAGGATTGGCGGATTGGCTGGAGGAGGTGTGTAAGGGTATGGGGTGGGAGGATGGGCGGATTGGCTGGAGGAGGTGTGTAAGGGCATGGGGTGGGAGGATTGGCGGATTGGCTGGAGGAGGTGTGTAAGGGCATGGGGTGGGAGGATGGGCGGATTGGCTGGAGGAGGTGTGTAAGGGCATGGGTTGGGAGGGTGGGCGGTTTGGCTGGAGGAGGTGTGTAAGGGCACGGGTTGGGAGGTTGGGCGGATTGGCTGGAGGAGGTGTGTAAGGGCATGGGTTGGGAGGGTGGGCGGTTTGGCTGGAGGAGGTGTGTAAGGGCACGGGTTGGGAGGTTGGGCGGATTGGCTGGAGGAGGTGTGTAAGGGCATGGGGTGGGAGGATGGGCGGATTAGCTGGAGGAGGTGTGTAAGGGCATGAGGTGGGAGGATGGGCGGATTGGCTGGAGGAGGTGTGTAAGGGCATGGGGTGGGAGGATGGGCGGATTGGCTGGAGGAGGTGTGTAGGGGCATGGGGTGGGAGGATGGGCGGATTGGCTGGAGGAGGTGTGTAAGGGCATGGGGTGGGAGGATTGGCGGATTGGCTGGAGGAGGTGTGTAAGGGCATGGGGTGGGAGGATGGGCGGATTGGCTGGAGGAGGTGTGTAAGGGCATGGGTTGGGAGGGTGGGCGGTTTGGCTGGAGGAGGTGTGTAAGGGCACGGGTTGGGAGGTTGGGCGGATTGGCTGGAGGAGGTGTGTAAGGGCATGGGGTGGGAGGATGGGCGGATTGGCTGGAGGAGGTGTGTAAGGGCATGAGGTGGGAGGATGGGCGGATTGGCTGGAGGAGGTGTGTAAGGGCATGGGGTGGGAGGATGGGCGGATTGGCTGGAGGAGGTGTGTAGGGGCATGGGGTGGGAGGATGGGCGGATTGGCTGGAGGAGGTGTGTAAGGGCACGGGGTGGGAGGATTGGCGGATTGGCTGGAGGAGGTGTGTAAGGGCATGGGGTGGGAGGATGGGCGGATTGGCTGGAGGATGTGTGTAAGGGCATGGGGTGGGAGGATGGGCGGTTTGGCTGGAGGATGTGTGTAAGGGCATGGGTTGGGAGGGTGGGCGGTTTGGCTGGAGGAGGTGTGTAAGGGCATGGGTTGGGAGGATGGGCGGTTTGGCTGGAGGAGGTGTGTAAGGGCATGGGTTGGGAGGATGGGCGGGTTGGCTGGAGGAGGTGTGTAAGGGAATGGGTTGGGAGGATGGGCGGATTGGCTGGAGGAGGTGTGTAAGGGCATGGGGTCGGAGGATGGGCGGATTGGCTGGAGGAGGTGTGTAAGGGCATGGGTTGGGAGGATGGGCGGATTGGCTGGCGGAGGTGTGTAAGGGCATGGGGTGAAAGGATGGGCGGATTGGCTGGAGGAGGTGTGTAAGGGCATGGGGTGGGAGGATGGGCGGATTGGCTGGAGGATGTGTGTAAGGGCATGGGTTGGGAGGATGGGCGGATTGGCAGGAGGAGGTGTGTAAGGGCATGTGGTGGGAGGATGGGCGGATTGGCGGGAGGATGTGTGTAAGGGCATGGGTTGGGAGGATGGGCGGATTGGCAGGAGGATGTGTGTAAGGGCATGGGGTGGGAGGATGGGCGGATTGGCGGGAGGAGGTGTGTAAGGGCATGGGGTGGGAGGATAGGCGGATTGGCTGGAGGAGGTGTGTAAGGGCATGGGGTGGGAGGATGGGCGGATTGGCTGGAGGAGGTGTGTAAGGGCATGGGGTGGCAGGATGGCCGGATTGGCTGGAGGAGGTGTGTAAGGGCATGGGGTGGGAGGATGGGCGGATAGGCTGGAGGATGTGTGTAAGGGCATGGGGTGGGAGGATGGGCGGATTGGCTGGAGGAGGTGCGTAAGGGCATGGGGTGGCAGGATGGCCGGATTGGTTGGAGGAGGTGTGTAAGGGCATGGGTTGGGAGGATGGGCGGATTGGCTGGAGGAGGTGTGTAAGGGCATGGGATGGGAGGATGGGCGGATTGGCTGGAGGAGGTGTGTAAGGGCATGGGGTGGCAGGATGGCCGGATTAGCTGGATGAGGTGTGTAAGGGCATGGGGTGGGAGGATGGGCGGATAGGCTGGAGGAGGTGTGTAAGGGCATGGGGTGGGAGGATGGGCGGATTGGCTGGAGGAGGTGTGTAAGGGCATGGGTTGGGAGGGTGGGCGGTTTGGCTGGAGGAGGTGTGTAAGGGCACGGGTTGGGAGGTTGGGCGGATTGGCTGGAGGAGGTGTGTAAGGGCATGGGGTGGGAGGATGGGCGGATTGGCTGGAGGAGGTGTGTAAGGGCATGAGGTGGGAGGATGGGCGGATTGGCTGGAGGAGGTGTGTAAGGGCATGGGTTGGGAGGATGGGCGGATTGGCTGGAGGAGGTGTGTAAGGGCATGGGGTGGGAGGATGGGCGGATTGGCTGGAGGAGGTGTGTAAGGGCAAGGGGTGGGAGGATGGGCGGATTGGCTGGAGGAGGTGTGTAAGGGCATGGGGTGGGAGGATGGGCGGATTGGCTGAAGGAGGTGTGTAAGGGCATGGGGTGGGAGGATGGGCGGATTGGCTGGAGGAGGTGTGTAAGGGCATGAGGTGGGAGGATGGGCGGATTGGCGGGAGGAGGTGTGTAAGGGCATGGGGTAGGAGGATGGGCGGATTGGCTGGAGGAGGCGTGTAAGGGCATGGGGTGGGAGGATGGGCGGATTGGCTGGAGGAGGTGTGTAAGGGCATGGGTTGGGAGGATGGGCGGATTGGCTGGAGGAGGTGTGTAAGGGCATGGGGTGGGAGGATGGGCGGATTGGCTGGAGGAGGTGTGTAAGGGCATGGGGTGGGAGTATGGGCGGATTGGCTGGAGGAGGTGTGTAAGGGCATGGGGTGGGAGGATGGGCGGATTGGCTGGAGGAGGTGTGTAAGGGCATGGGGTGGGAGGATGGGCGGATTGGCTGGAGGATGTGTGTAAGGGCATGGGGTAGGAGGATGGGCGGATTGGCTGGAGGAGGTGTGTAAGGGCATGGGGTAGGAGGATGGGCGGATTGGCGGGAGGAGGTGTGTAAGGGCATGGGGTGGGAGGATAGGCGGATAGGCTGGAGGAGGTGTGTAAGGGCATGGGGTAGGAGGATGGGCGGATTGGCGGGAGGAGGTGTGTAAGGGCATGGGTTGGGAGGATGGGCGGATTGGCTGCAGGAGGTGTGTAAGAGCATGGGGTGGCAGGATGGGCGGATTGGCTGGAGGATGTGTGTAAGAGCATGGGGTGGGAGGATGGGCGGATTGGCTGGAGGAGGTGTATAAGGGCATGGGGTGGGAGGATGGGCGGATTGGCTGGAGGATGTGTGTAAGGGCATGGGGTGGGAGGATGGGCGGATTGGCTGGAGGAGGTGTGTAAGGGCATGGGGTGGGAGGATGGGCGGATTGGCGGGAGGAGGTGTGTAAGGGCATGGGGTGGGAGGATGGGCGGATTGGCTGGAGGAGGTGTGTAAGGGCATGGGGTAGGAGGATGGGCGGATTGGCGGGAGGATGTGTGTAAGGGCATGGGGTGGGAGGATGGGCGGATTGGCTGGAGGAGGTGTGTACGGGCATGAGGTGGGAGGATGGGCGGATTGGCTGGAGGAGGTGTGTAAGGGCATGGGGTGGGAGGATGGGCGGATTGGCTGGAGGAGGTGTGTAAGGGCATGGGGTGGGAGGATGGGCGGATTGGCTGCAGGAGGTGTGTAAGGGCATGGGGTGGGAGGACGGGTGGATTGGCTGGAGGAGGTGTGTAAGGGCATGGGGTGGGAGGATGGGCGGATTGGCTGGAGGATGTGTGTAAGGGCATGAGGTGGGAGGATGGGCGGATTGGCTGGAGGATGTGTGTAAGGGCATGGGGTGGGAGGATGGGCGGATTGGCTGGAGGAGGTGTGTAAGGGCATGGGGTGGGAGGATGGGCGGATTGGCGGGAGGAGGTGTGTAAGGGCATGGGGTGGGAGGATGGGCGGATTGGCTGGAGGAGGTGTGTAAGGGCATGGGGTGGGAGGATAGGCGGATAGGCTGGAGGAGGTGTGTAAGGGCATGGGGTAGGAGGATGGGCGGATTGGCTGGAGGAGGTGTGTAAGGGCACGGGGTGGGAGGATGGGCGGATTGGCTGGAGGAGGTGTGTAAGGGCATGGGGTAGGAGGATGGGCGGATTGGCGGGAGGATGTGTGTAAGGGCATGGGTTGGGAGGATGGGCGGATTGGCTGGAGGATGTGTGTAAGGGCATGAGGTGGGAGGATGGGCGGATTGGCTGGAGGATGTGTGTAAGGGCATGGGGTGGGAGGATGGGCGGATTGGCTGGAGGAGGTGTGTAAGGGCATGGGGTGGCAGGATGGCCGGATTGGTTGGAGGAGGTGTGTAAGGGCATGGGGTGGGAGGATGGGCGGATAGGCTGGAGGATGTGTGTAGGGGCATGGGGTGGGAGCATGGGCGGATCGGCTGGAGGAGGTGTGTAAGGGCATGGGGTGGCAGGATGGCCGGATTGGTTGGAGGAGGTGTGTAAGGGCATGGGTTGGGAGGATGGGCGGATTGGCTGGAGGAGGTGTGTAAGGGCATGGGGTGGGAGGATGGGCGGATAGGCTGGAGGAGGTGTGTAAGGGCATGGGGTGGGAGGATGGGCGGATTGGCTGGAGGAGGTGTGTAAGGGCATGGGTTGGGAGGGTGGGCGGTTTGGCTGGAGGAGGTGTGTAAGGGCACGGGTTGGGAGGTTGGGCGGATTGGCTGGAGGAGGTGTGTAAGGGCATGGGGTGGGAGGATGGGCGGATTGGCTGGAGGAGGTGTGTAAGGGCATGAGGTGGGAGGATGGGCGGATTGGCTGGAGGAGGTGTGTAAGGGCATGGGGTGGGAGGATGGGCGGATTGGCTGGAGGAGGTGTGTAAGGGTATGGGGTGGGAGGATGGGCGGATTGGCTGGAGGAGGTGTGTAAGGGCATGGGGTGGGAGGATGGGCGGATTGGCTGGAGGAGGTGTGTAAGGGCATGGGGTGGGAGGATGGGCGGATTGGCTGGAGGATGTGTGTAAGGGCATGGGGTGGGAGGATGGGCGGTTTGGCTGGAGGATGTGTGTAAGGGCATGGGTTGGGAGGGTGGGCGGTTTGGCTGGAGGAGGTGTGTAAGGGCATGGGTTGGGAGGATGGGCGGTTTGGCTGGAGGAAGTGTGTAAGGGCACTGGTTGGGAGGATGGGCGGGTTGGCTGGAGGAGGTGTGTAAGGGAATGGGTTGGGAGGATGGGCGGATTGGCTGGAGGAGGTGTGTAAGGGCATGGGGTGGCAGGATGGGCGGATTGGCTGGAGGAGGTGTGTAAGGGCATGGGGTCTGAGGATGGGCGGATTGGCTGGAGGAGGTGTGTAAGGGCATGGGGTGGGAGGATATGCGGATTGGCTGGAGGAGGTGTGTAAGGGCATGGGGTGGCAGGATGGCCGGATTGGCTGGAGGAGGTGTGTAAGGGAATGGGTTGGGAGGATGGGCGGATTGGCTGGAGGAGGTGTGTAAGGGGATGGGTTGGGAGGATGGGCGGATTGGCTGGAGGAGGTGTGTAAGGGCATGGGGTGGGAGGATGGGCGGATTGGCTGGAGGAGGTGTGTAAGGGCATGGGGTGGGAGGATGGGCGGATTGGCTGGAGGAGGTGTGTAAGGGCATGGGGTGGGAGGATGGGCGGATTGGCTGGAGGAGGTGTGTAAGGGCATGGGGTGGGAGGATGGGCGGATTGGCTGGAGGATGTGTGTAAGGGCATAGGATAGGAGGATGGGCGGATTGGCTGGAGGAGGTGTGTAAGGGCATGGGTTGGGAGGATGGGCAGATTGGCTGGAGGAGGTGTGTAAGGGCATGGGGTGGGAGGATGGGCGGATTGGCTGGAGGAGGTGTGTAAGGGCATGGGGTAGGAGGATGGGCGGATTGGCTGGAGGAGGTGTGTAAGGGCATGGGGTGGGAGGATAGGCGGATTGGCTGGAGGAGGTGTGTAAGGGCATGGGGTGGGAGGGTGGGCGGATTGGCTGGAGGAGGTGTGTAAGGGCATGGGGTGGGAGGATGGCCGCATTGGCTGGAGGAGGTGTGTAAGGGCATGGGGTGGGAGGATAGGCGGATAGGCTGGAGGAGGTGTGTAAGGGCATGGGGTAGGAGGATGGGCGGATTGGCGGGAGGATGTGTGTAAGGGCATGGGTTGGGAGGATGGGCGGATTGGCTGGAGGATGTGTGTAAGGGCATGAGGTGGGAGGATGGGCGGATTGGCTGGAGGAGGTGTGTAAGGGCATGGGGTGGGAGGATGGGCGGATTGGCTGGAGGAGGTGTGTAAGGGCATGGGGTGGGAGGATAGGCGGATTGGCTGGAGGAGGTGTGTAAGGGCATGGGGTGGGAGGATGGGCGGATTGGCTGGAGGAGGTGTGTAAGGGCATGGGGTGGGAGGATAGGCGGATAGGCTGGAGGAGGTGTGTAAGGGCATGGGGTAGGAGGATGGGCGGATTGGCGGGAGGAGGTGTGTAAGGGCATGGGGTGGGAGGATAGGCGGATTGGCTGGAGGAGGTGTGTAAGGGCATGGGGTAGGAGGATGGGCGGATTGGCGGGAGGATGTGTGTAAGGGCATGGGTTGGGAGGATGGGCGGATTGGCTGGAGGATGTGTGTAAGGGCATGAGGTGGGAGGATGGGCGGATTGGCTGGAGGAGGTGTGTAAGGGCATGGGGTGGGAGGATGGGCGGATTGGCTGCAGGAGGTGTGTAAGGGCATGGGGTGGGAGGATGGGCGGATTGGCGGGAGGATGTGTGTAAGGGCATGGGGTGGGAGGATGGGCGGATTGGCGGGAGGAGGTGTGTAAGGGCATGAGGTGGGAGGATGGGCGGATTGGCTGGAGGAGGTGTGTAAGGGCATGAAGTGGGAGGATGGGCGGATTGGCTGGAGGAGATGTGTAAGGGCATGGGGTGGGAGGATGAGCGGATTGGCTGGAGGAGGTGTGTAAGGGCATGGGTTGGCAGGATGGGCGGATTGGCGGGAGGAGGTGTGTAAGGGCATGGGTTGGCAGGATGGGCGGATTGGCGGGAGGATGTGTGTAAGGGCATGGGGTGGGAGGATGGGCGGATTGGCTGGAGGAGGTGTGTAAGGGCATGAGGTGGGAGGATGGGCGGATTGGCTGGAGGAGGTGTGTAAGGGCATGGGGTGGGAGGATGGGCGGATTGGCTGGAGAAGGTGTGTAAGGGCATGGGTTGGCAGGATGGGCGGATTGGCGGGAGGAGGTGTGTAAGGGCATGGGGTAGGAGGATGGGCGGATTGGCTGGAGGATGTGTGTAAGGGCATGGGTTGGGAGGATGGGCGGATTGGCTGGCGGAGGTGTGTAAGGGCATGGGGTGGGAGGATGGGCGGATTGGTTGGAGGAGGTGTGTAAGGGCACGGGTTGGGAGGATGGGCGGATTGGCTGCAGGAGGTGTGTAAGGGCATGGGGTAGGAGGATGGGCGGATTGGCTGGAGGAGGTGTGTAAGGGCACGGGGTGGGAGGATGGGCGGATTGGCTGGAGGAGGTGTGTAAGGGCATGGGGTAGGAGGATGGGCGGATTGGCGGGAGGATGTGTGTAAGGGCATGGGTTGGGAGGATGGGCGGATTGGCTGGAGGATGTGTGTAAGGGCATGAGGTGGGAGGATGGGCGGATTGGCTGGAGGATGTGTGTAAGGGCATGGGGTGGGAGGATGGGCGGATTGGCTGGAGGAGGTGTGTAAGGGCATGGGGTGGCAGGATGGCCGGATTGGTTGGAGGAGGTGTGTAAGGGCATGGGGTGGGAGGATGGGCGGATAGGCTGGAGGATGTGTGTAAGGGCATGGGGTTGGAGCATGGGCGGATCGGCTGGAGGAGGTGTGTAAGGGCATGGGGTGGCAGGATGGCCGGATTGGTTGGAGGAGGTGTGTAAGGGCATGGGTTGGGAGGATGGGCGGATTGGCTGGAGGAGGTGTGTAAGGGCATGGGGTGGGAGGATGGGCGGATAGGCTGGAGGAGGTGTGTAAGGGCATGGGGTGGGAGGATGGGCGGATTGGCTGGAGGAGGTGTGTAAGGGCATGGGTTGGGAGGGTGGGCGGTTTGGCTGGAGGAGGTGTGTAAGGGCACGGGTTGGGAGGTTGGGCGGATTGGCTGGAGGAGGTGTGTAAGGGCATGGGGTGGGAGGATGGGCGGATTGGCTGGAGGAGGTGTGTAAGGGCATGAGGTGGGAGGATGGGCGGATTGGCTGGAGGAGGTGTGTAAGGGCATGGGGTGGGAGGATGGGCGGATTGGCTGGAGGAGGTGTGTAAGGGCATGGGGTGGGAGGATGGGCGGATTGGCTGGAGGAGGTGTGTAAGGGCATGGGGTGGGAGGATGGGCGGATTGGCTGGAGGAGGTGTGTAAGGGCATGGGGTGGGAGGATGGGCGGATTGGCTGGAGGAGGTGTGTAAGGGCATGGGGTAGGAGGATGGGCGGATTGGCTGGAGGAGGTGTGTAAGGGCATGGGGTGGGAGGATAGGCGGATTGGCTGGAGGAGGTGTGTAAGGGCATGGGGTGGGAGGATGGGCGGATTGGCTGGAGGAGGTGTGTAAGGGCATGGGGTGGGAGGATGGCCGCATTGGCTGGAGGAGGTGTGTAAGGGCATGGGGTGGGAGGATAGGCGGATAGGCTGGAGGAGGTGTGTAAGGGCATGGGGTAGGAGGATGGGCGGATTGGCGGGAGGATGTGTGTAAGGGCATGGGTTGGGAGGATGGGCGGATTGGCTGGAGGATGTGTGTAAGGGCATGAGGTGGGAGGATGGGCGGATTGGCTGGAGGAGGTGTGTAAGGGCATGGGGTGGGAGGATGGGCGGATTGGCTGGAGGAGGTGTGTAAGGGCATGGGGTGGGAGGATAGGCGGATTGGCTGGAGGAGGTGTGTAAGGGCATGGGGTGGGAGGATGGGCGGATTGGCTGGAGGAGGTGTGTAAGGGCATGGGGTGGGAGGATAGGCGGATAGGCTGGAGGAGGTGTGTAAGGGCATGGGGTAGGAGGATGGGCGGATTGGCGGGAGGAGGTGTGTAAGGGCATGGGGTGGGAGGATAGGCGGATTGGCTGGAGGAGGTGTGTAAGGGCATGGGGTAGGAGGATGGGCGGATTGGCGGGAGGATGTGTGTAAGGGCATGGGTTGGGAGGATGGGCGGATTGGCTGGAGGATGTGTGTAAGGGCATGAGGTGGGAGGATGGGCGGATTGGCTGGAGGAGGTGTGTAAGGGCATGGGGTGGGAGGATGGGCGGATTGGCTGCAGGAGGTGTGTAAGGGCATGGGTTGGGAGGATGGGCGGATTGGCGGGAGGATGTGTGTAAGGGCATGGGGTGGGAGGATGGGCGGATTGGCGGGAGGAGGTGTGTAAGGGCATGAGGTGGGAGGATGGGCGGATTGGCTGGAGGAGGTGTGTAAGGGCATGAAGTGGGAGGATGGGCGGATTGGCTGGAGGAGATGTGTAAGGGCATGGGGTGGGAGGATGAGCGGATTGGCTGGAGGAGGTGTGTAAGGGCATGGGTTGGCAGGATGGGCGGATTGGCGGGAGGAGGTGTGTAAGGGCATGGGTTGGCAGGATGGGCGGATTGGCGGGAGGATGTGTGTAAGGGCATGGGGTGGGAGGATGGGCGGATTGGCTGGAGGAGGTGTGTAAGGGCATGAGGTGGGAGGATGGGCGGATTGGCTGGAGGAGGTGTGTAAGGGCATGGGGTGGGAGGATGGGCGGATTGGCTGGAGAAGGTGTGTAAGGGCATGGGTTGGCAGGATGGGCGGATTGGCGGGAGGAGGTGTGTAAGGGCATGGGGTAGGAGGATGGGCGGATTGGCTGGAGGATGTGTGTAAGGGCATGGGTTGGGAGGATCGGCGGATTGGCTGGCGGAGGTGTGTAAGGGCATGGGGTGGGAGGATGGGCGGATTGGTTGGAGGAGGTGTGTAAGGGCACGGGTTGGGAGGATGGGCGGATTGGCTGCAGGAGGTGTGTAAGGGCATGGGTTGGGAGGATGGGCGGATTGGCGGGAGGAGTTGTGTAAGGGCATGGGGTGGGAGGATGGGCGGATTGGCGGGAGGATGTGTGTAAGGGCATGGGTTGGGAGGGTGGGCGGATTGGCTGGAGGAGGTGTGTAAGGGCATGGGGTGGGAGGATGGGCGGATTGCCTGGAGGAGGTGTGTAAGGGCATGGGTTGGGAGGATGGGCGGATTGGCGGGAGGAGGTGTGTAAGGGCATGGGGTGGGAGGATGGGCGGATTGGCGGGAGGATGTGTGTAAGGGCATGGGTTGGGAGGGTGGGCGGATTGGCTGGAGGAGGTGTGTAAGGGCATGGGGTGGGAGGATGGGCGGATTGCCTGGAGGAGGTGTGTAAGGGCATGGGGTGAAAGGATGGGCGGATTGGCTGGAGGATGTGTGTAAGGGCATGCGGTGGGAGGATCGGCGGATTGGCTGGAGGATGTGTGTAAGGGCATCGGGTGGGAGGATGGGCGGATTGGCTGGAGGAGGTGTGTAAAGGCATGGGTTGGGAGGATGGGCGGATTGGCTGGAGGAGGTGTGTAAGGACATCGGGTGGGAGGATGGGCGGATTGGCGGGAGGATGTTTGTAAGAGCATGGGTTGGGAGGATGGGCGGATTGGCTGGCGGAGGTGTGTAAGGGCATGGGGTGAAAGGATGGGCGGATTGGCTGGAAGAGGTGTGTAAGGGCATGGGGTGGGAGGATGGGCCGATTGGCTGGAGGAGGTGTGTAAGGGCATGTGGTGGGAGGATGGGCGGATTGGCGGGAGGATGTGTGTAAGGGCATGGGGTGGGAGGATGGGCGGATTGGCGGGAGGAGGTGTGTAAGGGCATGGGGTGGGAGGATAGGCGGATTGGCTGGAGGAGGTGTGTAAGGGCATTCGGTGGGAGGATAGGCGGATTGGCTGGAGGAGGTGTGTAAGGGCATTCGGTGGCAGGATGGCCGGATTGGCTGGAGGATGTGTGTAAGGGCATGGGGTGGCAGGATGGCCGGATTGGCTGGAGGAGGTGTGTAAGGGCATGGGGTGGGAGGATGGGCGGATAGGCTGGAGGATGTGTGTAAGGGCATGAGGTGGGAGGATGGGCGGATTGGCTGGAGGAGGTGTGTAAGGGCATGGGGTGGCAGGATGGCCGGATTGGCTGGAGGAGGTGTGTAAGGGCATGGGGTGGGAGGATGGGCGGATAGGCTGGAGGATGTGTGTAAGGGCATGGGGTGGGAGGATGGGCGGATTGGCGGGAGGAGGTGTGTAAGGGCATGGGGTGGCAGGATGGGCGGATTGGTTGGAGGAGATGTGTAAGGGCATGGGTTGGGAGGATGGGCGGATTGGCGGGAGGAGGTGTGTAAGGGCATGTGGTGGGAGGATGGGCGGATTGGCGGGAGGATGTGTGTAAGGGCATGGGGTGGGAGGATGGGCGGATTGGCGGGAGGAGGTGTGTAAGGGCATGTGGTGGGAGGATGGGCGGATTGGCGGGAGGATGTGTGTAAGGGCATGGGGTGGGAGGATGGGCGGATTGGCTGGAGGAGGTGTGTAAGGGCATGGGGTGGCAGGATGGCCGGATTGGTTGGAGGAGGTGTGTAAGGGCATGGGTTGGGAGGATGGGCGGATTGGCTGGAGGAGGTGTGTAAGGGCATGGGGTGGGAGGATGGGCGGATTGCCTGGAGGAGGTGTGTAAGGGCATGGGGTGAAAGGATGGGCGGATTGGCTGGAGGATGTGTGTAAGGGCATGCGGTGGGAGGATCGGCGGATTGGCTGGAGGATGTGTGTAAGGGCATCGGGTGGGAGGATGGGCGGATTGGCTGGAGGAGGTGTGTAAAGGCATGGGTTGGGAGGATGGGCGGATTGGCTGGAGGAGGTGTGTAAGGACATCGGGTGGGAGGATGGGCGGATTGGCGGGAGGATGTGTGTAAGGGCATGGGTTGGGAGGATGGGCGGATTGGCTGGCGGAGGTGTGTAAGGGCATGGGGTGAAAGGATGGGCGGATTGGCTGGAAGAGGTGTGTAAGGGCATGGGGTGGGAGGATGGGCCGATTGGCTGGAGGAGGTGTGTAAGGGCATGGGGTGGGAGGATGGGCGGATTGCCTGGAGGAGGTGTGTAAGGGCATGGGGTGAAAGGATGGGCGGATTGGCCGGAGGATGTGTGTAAGGGCATGCGGTGGGAGGATCGGCGGATTGGCTGGAGGATGTGTGTAAGGGCATCGGGTGGGAGGATGGGCGGATTGGCTGGAGGAGGTGTGTAAAGGCATGGGTTGGGAGGATGGGCGGATTGGCTGGAGGAGGTGTGTAAGGACATCGGGTGGGAGGATGGGCGGATTGGCGGGAGGATGTTTGTAAGGGCGTGGGTTGGGAGGATGGGCGGATTGGCTGGCGGAGGTGTGTAAGGGCATGGGGTGAAAGGATGGGCGGATTGGCTGGAAGAGGTGTGTAAGGGCATGGTGTGGGAGGATGGGCCGATTGGCTGGAGGAGGTGTGTAAGGGCATGTGGTGGGAGGATGGGCGGATTGGCGGGAGGATGTGTGTAAGGGCATGGGGTGGGAGGATGGGCGGATTGGCGGGAGGAGGTGTGTAAGGGTATGGGGTGGGAGGATAGGCGGATTGGCTGGAGGAGGTGTGTAAGGGCATTCGGTGGGAGGATAGGCGGATTGGCTGGAGGAGGTGTGTAAGGGCATTCGGTGGCAGGATGGGCGGATTGGCTGGAGGATGTGTGTAAGGGCATGGGGTGGCAGGATGGCCGGATTGGCTGGAGGAGGTGTGTAAGGGCATGGGGTGGGAGGATGGGCGGATAGGCTGGAGGATGTGTGTAAGGGCATGAGGTGGGAGGATGGGCGGATTGGCTGGAGGAGGTGTGTAAGGGCATGGGGTGGCAGGATGGCCGGATTGGCTGGAGGAGGTGTGTAAGGGCATGGGGTGGGAGGATGGGCGGATAGGCTGAAGGATGTGTGTAAGGGCATGGGGTGGGAGGATGGGCGGATTGGCGGGAGGAGGTGTGTAAGGGCATGGGGTGGCAGGATGGGCGGATTGGTTGGAGGAGGTGTGTAAGGGCATGGGTTGGGAGGATGGGCGGATTGGCGGGAGGAGGTGTGTAAGGGCATGTGGTGGGAGGATGGGCGGATTGGCGGGAGGATGTGTGTAAGGGCATGGGGTGGGAGGATGGGCGGATTGGCGGGAGGAGGTGTGTAAGGGCATGTGGTGGGAGGATGGGCGGATTGGCGGGAGGATGTGTGTAAGGGCATGGGGTGGGAGGATGGGCGGATTGGCTGGAGGAGGTGTGTAAGGGCATGGGGTGGCAGGATGGCCGGATTGGTTGGAGGAGGTGTGTAAGGGCATGGGTTGGGAGGATGGGCGGATTGGCTGGAGGAGGTGTGTAAGGGCATGGGGTGGGAGGATGGGCGGATTGGCTGGAGGAGGTGTGAAAGGGCATGGGGTGGCAGGATGGCCGGATTGGCTGGAGGAGGTGTGTAAGGGCATGGGGTGGGAGGATGGGCGGATAGGCTAGAGGAGGTGTGTAAGGGCATGGGGTGGGAGGATGGGCGGATTGGCTGGAGGAGGTGTGTAAGGGCATGGGTTGGGAGGGTGGGCGGTTTGGCTGGAGGAGGTGTGTAAGAGCACGGGTTGGGAGGTTGGGCGGATTGGCTGGAGGAGGTGTGTAAGGGCATGGGGTGGGAGGATGGGCGGATTGGCTGGAGGAGGTGTGTAAGGGCATGAGGTGGGAGGATGGGCGGATTGGCTGGAGGAGGTGTGTAAGGGCATGGGGTGGGAGGATGGGCGGATTGGCTGGAGGAGGTGTGTAAGGGCATGGGGTGGGAGGATGGGCGGATTGGCTGGAGGAGGTGTGTAAGGGCATGGGGTGGGAGGATGGGCGGATTGGCTGGAGGAGGTGTGTAAGGGCATGGGGTGGGAGGATAGGCGGATAGGCTGGAGGAGGTGTGTGAGGGCATGGGGTAGGAGGATGGGCGGATTGGCGGGAGGATGTGTGTAAGGGCGTGGGTTGGGAGGATGGGCGGATTGGCTGGAGGATGTGTGTAAGGGCATGAGGTGGGAGGATGGGCGGATTGGCTGGAGGAGGTGTGTAAGGGCATGGGGTGGGAGGATGGGCGGATTGGCTGCAGGAGGTGTGTAAGGGCATGGGTTGGGAGGATGGGCGGATTGGCGGGAGGATGTGTGTAAGGGCATGGGGTGGGAGGATGGGCGGATTGGCGGGAGGAGGTGTGTAAGGGCATGAGGTGGGATGATGGGCGGATTGGCTGGAGGAGGTGTGTAAGGGCATGAGGTGGGAGGATGGGCGGATTGGCTGGAGGAGGTGTGTAAGGGCATGGGGTGGGAGGATGGGCGGATTGGCTGGAGGAGGTGTGTAAGGGCATGGGTTGGCAGGATGGGCGGATTGGCGGGAGGAGGTGTGTAAGGGCATGGGTTGGCAGGATGGGCGGATTGGCGGGAGGATGTGTGTAAGGGCATGGGGTGGGAGGATGGGCGGATTGGCTGGAGGAGGTGTGTAAGGGCATGAGGTGGGAGGATGGGCGGATTGGCTGGAGGAGGTGTGTAAGGGCATGGGGTGGGAGGATGGGCGGATTGGCTGGAGGAGGTGTGTAAGGGCATGGGGTGGGAGGATGGGCGGATTGGCTGGAGGTGGTGTGTAAGGGCATGGGTTGGCAGGATGGGCGGATTGGCGGGAGGAGGTGTGTAAGGGCATGGGGTGGGAGGATGGGCGGATTGGCTGGAGGAGGTGTGTAAGGGCATGGGGTGGGAGGATGGGCGGATTGGCTGGAGGAGGTGTGTACGGGCATGGGGTAGGAGGATGGGCGGATTGGCTGGAGGATGTGTGTAAGGGCATGGGTTGGGAGGATGGGCGGATTGGCTGGCGGAGGTGTGTAGGGGCATGGGGTGGGAGGATGGGCGGATTGGTTGGAGGAGGTGTGTAAGGGCACGGGTTGGGAGGATGGGCGGATTGGCTGCAGGAGGTGTGTAAGGGCGTGGGTTGGGAGGATGGGCGGATTGGCGGGAGGAGGTGTGTAAGGGCATGGGGTGGGAGGATGGGCGGATTGGCTGGAGGATGTGTGTAAGGGCATGGGGTGGGAGGATGGGCGGATTGGCTGGAGGAGGTGTGTACGGGCATGGGGTGGGAGGATGGGCGGATTGGCTGGAGGATGTGTGTAAGGGCATGGGGTGGGAGGATGGGCGGATTGGCTGGAGGAGGTGTGTAAGGGCATGGGGTGGGAGGATAGGCGGATAGGCTGGAGGAGGTGTGTAAGGGCATGGGGTAGGAGGATGGGCGGATTGGCTGGAGGAGGTGTGTAAGGGCATGAGGTGGGAGGATGGGCGGATTGGCTGGAGGAGGTGTGTAAGGGCATGGGGTGGGAGGATAGGCGGATAGGCTGGAGGAGGTGTGTAAGGGCATGGGGTAGGAGGATGGGCGGATTGGCTGGAGGATGTGTGTAAGGGCATGGGTTGGGAGGATGGGCGGATTGGCTGGCGGAGGTGTGTAGGGGCATGGGGTGGGAGGATGGGCGGATTGGTTGGAGGAGGTGTGTAAGGGCACGGGTTGGGAGGATGGGCGGATTGGCTGCAGGAGGTGTGTAAGGGCATGGGTTGGGAGGATGGGCGGATTGGCGGGAGGAGGTGTGTAAGGGCATGGGGTGGGAGGATGGGCGGATTGGCGGGAGGATGTGTGTAAGGGCATGGGTTGGGAGGGTGGGCGGATTGGCTGGAGGAGGTGTGTAAGGGCATGGGGTGGGAGGATGGGCGGATTGCCTGGAGGAGGTGTGTAAGGGCACGGGTTGGGAGGATGGGCGGATTGGCTGCAGGAGGTGTGTAAGGACATGGGTTGGGAGGATGGGCGGATTGGCGGGAGGAGGTGTGTAAGGGCATGGGGTGGGAGGATGGGCGGATTGGCGGGAGGATGTGTGCAAGGGCATGGGTTGGGAGGGTGGGCGGATTGGCTGGAGGAAGTGTGTAAGGGCATGGGGTGGGAGGATGGGCGGATTGCCTGGAGGAGGTGTGTAAGGGCATGGGGTGAAAGGATGGGCGGATTGGCGGGAGGAGGTGTGTAAGGGCATGGGGTGGGAGGATGGGCGGATTGGCGGGAGGATGTGTGTAAGGGCATGGGGTAGGAGGATGGGCGGATTGGCTGGAGGATGTGTGTAAGGGCATGGGGTGGGAGGATGGGCGGATTGGCTGGAGGATGTGTGTAAGGGCATGGGGTGGGAGGATGGGCGGATTGGCTGGAGAAGGTGTGTAAGGGCATGGGTTGGGAGGATGGGCGGATTGGCTGTAGGAGGTGTGTAAGGACATCGGGTGGGAGGATGGGCGGATTGGCGGGAGGATGTGTGTAAGGGCATGGGGTGGGAGGATGGGCGGATTGGCTGGAGAAGGTGTGTAAGGGCATGGGTTGGGAGGATGGGCGGATTGGCTGGCGGAGGTGTGTAAGGGCATGGGGTGAAAGGATGGGCGGATTGGCTGGAGGAGGTGTGTAAGGGCATGGGTTGGGAGGATGGGCGGATTGGCTGGAGGATGTGTGTAAGGGCATGGGTTGGGAGGATGGGCGGATTGGCAGGAGGATGTGTGTAAGGGCATGTGGTGGGAGGATGGGCGGATTGGCGGGAGGATGTGTGTAAGGGCATCGGGTGGGAGGATGGGCGGATTGGCGGGAGGAGGTGTGTAAGGGCATGGGGTGGGAGGATAGGCGGATTGGCTGGAGGAGGTGTGTAAGGGCATTCGGTGGGAGGATGGGCGGATTGGCTGGAGGAGGTGTGTAAGGGCATGGGGTGGCAGGATGGCCGGATTGGCTGGAGGATGTGTGTAAGGGCATGGGGTGGGAGGATGGGCGGATAGGCTAGAGGAGGTGTGTAAGGGCATGGGGTGGGAGGATGGGCGGATTGGCTGGAGGAGGTGTGTAAGGGCATGGGTTGGGAGGGTGGGCGGTTTGGCTGGAGGAGGTGTGTAAGAGCACGGGTTGGGAGGTTGGGCGGATTGGCTGGAGGAGGTGTGTAAGGGCATGGGGTGGGAGGATGGGCGGATTGGCTGGAGGAGGTGTGTAAGGGCATGAGGTGGGAGGATGGGCGGATTGGCTGGAGGAGGTGTGTAAGGGCATGGGGTGGGAGGATGGGCGGATTGGCTGGAGGAGGTGTGTAAGGGCATGGGGTGGGAGGATGGGCGGATTGGCTGGAGGAGGTGTGTAAGGGCATGGGGTGGGAGGATGGGCGGATTGGCTGGAGGAGGTGTGTAAGGGCATGGGGTGGGAGGATAGGCGGATAGGCTGGAGGAGGTGTGTGAGGGCATGGGGTAGGAGGATGGGCGGATTGGCGGGAGGATGTGTGTAAGGGCATGGGTTGGGAGGATGGGCGGATTGGCTGGAGGATGTGTGTAAGGGCATGAGGTGGGAGGATGGGCGGATTGGCTGGAGGAGGTGTGTAAGGGCATGGGGTGGGAGGATGGGCGGATTGGCTGCAGGAGGTGTGTAAGGGCATGGGTTGGGAGGATGGGCGGATTGGCGGGAGGATGTGTGTAAGGGCATGGGGTGGGAGGATGGGCGGATTGGCGGGAGGAGGTGTGTAAGGGCATGAGGTGGGATGATGGGCGGATTGGCTGGAGGAGGTGTGTAAGGGCATGAGGTGGGAGGATGGGCGGATTGGCTGGAGGAGGTGTGTAAGGGCATGGGGTGGGAGGATGGGCGGATTGGCTGGAGGAGGTGTGTAAGGGCATGGGTTGGCAGGATGGGCGGATTGGCGGGAGGAGGTGTGTAAGGGCATGGGTTGGCAGGATGGGCGGATTGGCGGGAGGATGTGTGTAAGGGCATGGGGTGGGAGGATGGGCGGATTGGCTGGAGGAGGTGTGTAAGGGCATGAGGTGGGAGGATGGGCGGATTGGCTGGAGGAGGTGTGTAAGGGCATGGGGTGGGAGGATGGGCGGATTGGCTGGAGGAGGTGTGTAAGGGCATGGGGTGGGAGGATGGGCGGATTGGCTGGAGGAGGTGTGTAAGGGCATGGGTTGGCAGGATGGGCGGATTGGCTGGAGGAGGTGTGTAAGGGCATTCGGTGGGAGGATAGGCGGATTGGCTGGAGGAGGTGTGTAAGGGCATTCGGTGGCAGGATGGCCGGATTGGCTGGAGGATGTGTGTAAGGGCATGGGGTGGCAGGATGGCCGGATTGGCTGGAGGAGGTGTGTAAGGGCATGGGGTGGGAGGATGGGCGGATAGGCTGGAGGATGTGTGTAAGGGCATGAGGTGGGAGGATGGGCGGATTGGCTGGAGGAGGTGTGTAAGGGCATGGGGTGGCAGGATGGCCGGATTGGCTGGAGGAGGTGTGTAAGGGCATGGGGTGGGAGGATGGGCGGATAGGCTGGAGGATGTGTGTAAGGGCATGGGGTGGGAGGATGGGCGGATTGGCGGGAGGAGGTGTGTAAGGGCATGGGGTGGCAGGATGGGCGGATTGGTTGGAGGAGGTGTGTAAGGGCATGGGTTGGGAGGATGGGCGGATTGGCGGGAGGAGGTGTGTAAGGGCATGTGGTGGGAGGATGGGCGGATTGGCGGGAGGATGTGTGTAAGGGCATGGGGTGGGAGGATGGGCGGATTGGCGGGAGGAGGTGTGTAAAGGCATGTGGTGGGAGGATGGGCGGATTGGCGGGAGGATGTGTGTAAGGGCATGGGGTGGGAGGATGGGCGGATTGGCTGGAGGAGGTGTGTAAGGGCATGGGGTGGCAGGATGGCCGGATTGGTTGGAGGAGGTGTGTAAGGGCATGGGTTGGGAGGATGGGCGGATTGGCTGGAGGAGGTGTGTAAGGGCATGGGGTGGGAGGATGGGCGGATTGCCTGGAGGAGGTGTGTAAGGGCATGGGGTGAAAGGATGGGCGGATTGGCTGGAGGATGTGTGTAAGGGCATGCGGTGGGAGGATCGGCGGATTGGCTGGAGGATGTGTGTAAGGGCATCGGGTGGGAGGATGGGCGGATTGGCTGGAGGAGGTGTGTAAAGGCATGGGTTGGGAGGATGGGCGGATTGGCTGGAGGAGGTGTGTAAGGACATCGGGTGGGAGGATGGGCGGATTGGCGGGAGGATGTGTGTAAGGGCATGGGTTGGGAGGATGGGCGGATTGGCTGGCGGAGGTGTGTAAGGGCATGGGGTGAAAGGATGGGCGGATTGGCTGGAAGAGGTGTGTAAGGGCATGGGGTGGGAGGATGGGCCGATTGGCTGGAGGAGGTGTGTAAGGGCATGGGGTGGGAGGATGGGCGGATTGCCTGGAGGAGGTGTGTAAGGGCATGGGGTGAAAGGATGGGCGGATTGGCCGGAGGATGTGTGTAAGGGCATGCGGTGGGAGGATCGGCGGATTGGCTGGAGGATGTGTGTAAGGGCATCGGGTGGGAGGATGGGCGGATTGGCTGGAGGAGGTGTGTAAAGGCATGGGTTGGGAGGATGGGCGGATTGGCTGGAGGAGGTGTGTAAGGACATCGGGTGGGAGGATGGGCGGATTGGCGGGAGGATGTTTGTAAGGGCGTGGGTTGGGAGGATGGGCGGATTGGCTGGCGGAGGTGTGTAAGGGCATGGGGTGAAAGGATGGGCGGATTGGCTGGAAGAGGTGTGTAAGGGCATGGGGTGGGAGGATGGGCCGATTGGCTGGAGGAGGTGTGTAAGGGCATGTGGTGGGAGGATGGGCGGATTGGCGGGAGGATGTGTGTAAGGGCATGGGGTGGGAGGATGGGCGGATTGGCGGGAGGAGGTGTGTAAGGGCATGGGGTGGGAGGATAGGCGGATTGGCTGGAGGAGGTGTGTAAGGGCATTCGGTGGGAGGATAGGCGGATTGGCTGGAGGAGGTGTGTAAGGGCATTCGGTGGCAGGATGGGCGGATTGGCTGGAGGATGTGTGTAAGGGCATGGGGTGGCAGGATGGCCGGATTGGCTGGAGGAGGTGTGTAAGGGCATGGGGTGGGAGGATGGGCGGATAGGCTGGAGGATGTGTGTAAGGGCATGAGGTGGGAGGATGGGCGGATTGGCTGGAGGAGGTGTGTAAGGGCATGGGGTGGCAGGATGGCCGGATTGGCTGGAGGAGGTGTGTAAGGGCATGGGGTGGGAGGATGGGCGGATAGGCTGAAGGATGTGTGTAAGGGCATGGGGTGGGAGGATGGGCGGATTGGCGGGAGGAGGTGTGTAAGGGCATGGGGTGGCAGGATGGGCGGATTGGTTGGAGGAGGTGTGTAAGGGCATGGGTTGGGAGGATGGGCGGATTGGCGGGAGGAGGTGTGTAAGGGCATGTGGTGGGAGGATGGGCGGATTGGCGGGAGGATGTGTGTAAGGGCATGGGGTGGGAGGATGGGCGGATTGGCGGGAGGAGGTGTGTAAGGGCATGTGGTGGGAGGATGGGCGGATTGGCGGGAGGATGTGTGTAAGGGCATGGGGTGGGAGGATGGGCGGATTGGCTGGAGGAGGTGTGTAAGGGCATGGGGTGGCAGGATGGCCGGATTGGTTGGAGGAGGTGTGTAAGGGCATGGGTTGGGAGGATGGGCGGATTGGCTGGAGGAGGTGTGTAAGGGCATGGGGTGGGAGGATGGGCGGATTGGCTGGAGGAGGTGTGAAAGGGCATGGGGTGGCAGGATGGCCGGATTGGCTGGAGGAGGTGTGTAAGGGCATGGGGTGGGAGGATGGGCGGATAGGCTAGAGGAGGTGTGTAAGGGCATGGGGTGGGAGGATGGGCGGATTGGCTGGAGGAGGTGTGTAAGGGCATGGGTTGGGAGGGTGGGCGGTTTGGCTGGAGGAGGTGTGTAAGAGCACGGGTTGGGAGGTTGGGCGGATTGGCTGGAGGAGGTGTGTAAGGGCATGGGGTGGGAGGATGGGCGGATTGGCTGGAGGAGGTGTGTAAGGGCATGAGGTGGGAGGATGGGCGGATTGGCTGGAGGAGGTGTGTAAGGGCATGGGGTGGGAGGATGGGCGGATTGGCTGGAGGAGGTGTGTAAGGGCATGGGGTGGGAGGATGGGCGGATTGGCTGGAGGAGGTGTGTAAGGGCATGGGGTGGGAGGATGGGCGGATTGGCTGGAGGAGGTGTGTAAGGGCATGGGGTGGGAGGATAGGCGGATAGGCTGGAGGAGGTGTGTGAGGGCATGGGGTAGGAGGATGGGCGGATTGGCGGGAGGATGTGTGTAAGGGCGTGGGTTGGGAGGATGGGCGGATTGGCTGGAGGATGTGTGTAAGGGCATGAGGTGGGAGGATGGGCGGATTGGCTGGAGGAGGTGTGTAAGGGCATGGGGTGGGAGGATGGGCGGATTGGCTGCAGGAGGTGTGTAAGGGCATGGGTTGGGAGGATGGGCGGATTGGCGGGAGGATGTGTGTAAGGGCATGGGGTGGGAGGATGGGCGGATTGGCGGGAGGAGGTGTGTAAGGGCATGAGGTGGGATGATGGGCGGATTGGCTGGAGGAGGTGTGTAAGGGCATGAGGTGGGAGGATGGGCGGATTGGCTGGAGGAGGTGTGTAAGGGCATGGGGTGGGAGGATGGGCGGATTGGCTGGAGGAGGTGTGTAAGGGCATGGGTTGGCAGGATGGGCGGATTGGCGGGAGGAGGTGTGTAAGGGCATGGGTTGGCAGGATGGGCGGATTGGCGGGAGGATGTGTGTAAGGGCATGGGGTGGGAGGATGGGCGGATTGGCTGGAGGAGGTGTGTAAGGGCATGAGGTGGGAGGATGGGCGGATTGGCTGGAGGAGGTGTGTAAGGGCATGGGGTGGGAGGATGGGCGGATTGGCTGGAGGAGGTGTGTAAGGGCATGGGGTGGGAGGATGGGCGGATTGGCTGGAGGTGGTGTGTAAGGGCATGGGTTGGCAGGATGGGCGGATTGGCGGGAGGAGGTGTGTAAGGGCATGGGGTGGGAGGATGGGCGGATTGGCTGGAGGAGGTGTGTAAGGGCATGGGGTGGGAGGATGGGCGGATTGGCTGGAGGAGGTGTGTACGGGCATGGGGTAGGAGGATGGGCGGATTGGCTGGAGGATGTGTGTAAGGGCATGGGTTGGGAGGATGGGCGGATTGGCTGGCGGAGGTGTGTAGGGGCATGGGGTGGGAGGATGGGCGGATTGGTTGGAGGAGGTGTGTAAGGGCACGGGTTGGGAGGATGGGCGGATTGGCTGCAGGAGGTGTGTAAGGGCATGGGTTGGGAGGATGGGCGGATTGGCGGGAGGAGGTGTGTAAGGGCATGGGGTGGGAGGATGGGCGGATTGGCTGGAGGATGTGTGTAAGGGCATGGGGTGGGAGGATGGGCGGATTGGCTGGAGGAGGTGTGTACGGGCATGGGGTGGGAGGATGGGCGGATTGGCTGGAGGATGTGTGTAAGGGCATGGGGTGGGAGGATGGGCGGATTGGCTGGAGGAGGTGTGTAAGGGCATGGGGTGGGAGGATAGGCGGATAGGCTGGAGGAGGTGTGTAAGGGCATGGGGTAGGAGGATGGGCGGATTGGCTGGAGGAGGTGTGTAAGGGCATGAGGTGGGAGGATGGGCGGATTGGCTGGAGGAGGTGTGTAAGGGCATGGGGTGGGAGGATAGGCGGATAGGCTGGAGGAGGTGTGTAAGGGCATGGGGTAGGAGGATGGGCGGATTGGCTGGAGGATGTGTGTAAGGGCATGGGTTGGGAGGATGGGCGGATTGGCTGGCGGAGGTGTGTAGGGGCATGGGGTGGGAGGATGGGCGGATTGGTTGGAGGAGGTGTGTAAGGGCACGGGTTGGGAGGATGGGCGGATTGGCTGCAGGAGGTGTGTAAGGGCATGGGTTGGGAGGATGGGCGGATTGGCGGGAGGAGGTGTGTAAGGGCATGGGGTGGGAGGATGGGCGGATTGGCGGGAGGATGTGTGTAAGGGCATGGGTTGGGAGGGTGGGCGGATTGGCTGGAGGAGGTGTGTAAGGGCATGGGGTGGGAGGATGGGCGGATTGCCTGGAGGAGGTGTGTAAGGGCACGGGTTGGGAGGATGGGCGGATTGGCTGCAGGAGGTGTGTAAGGGCATGGGTTGGGAGGATGGGCGGATTGGCGGGAGGAGGTGTGTAAGGGCATGGGGTGGGAGGATGGGCGGATTGGCGGGAGGATGTGTGCAAGGGCATGGGTTGGGAGGGTGGGCGGATTGGCTGGAGGAAGTGTGTAAGGGCATGGGGTGGGAGGATGGGCGGATTGCCTGGAGGAGGTGTGTAAGGGCATGGGGTGAAAGGATGGGCGGATTGGCGGGAGGAGGTGTGTAAGGGCATGGGGTGGGAGGATGGGCGGATTGGCGGGAGGATGTGTGTAAGGGCATGGGGTAGGAGGATGGGCGGATTGGCTGGAGGATGTGTGTAAGGGCATGGGGTGGGAGGATGGGCGGATTGGCTGGAGGATGTGTGTAAGGGCATGGGGTGGGAGGATGGGCGGATTGGCTGGAGAAGGTGTGTAAGGGCATGGGTTGGGAGGATGGGCGGATTGGCTGTAGGAGGTGTGTAAGGACATCGGGTGGGAGGATGGGCGGATTGGCGGGAGGATGTGTGTAAGGGCATGGGGTGGGAGGATGGGCGGATTGGCTGGAGAAGGTGTGTAAGGGCATGGGTTGGGAGGATGGGCGGATTGGCTGGCGGAGGTGTGTAAGGGCATGGGGTGAAAGGATGGGCGGATTGGCTGGAGGAGGTGTGTAAGGGCATGGGTTGGGAGGATGGGCGGATTGGCTGGAGGATGTGTGTAAGGGCATGGGTTGGGAGGATGGGCGGATTGGCAGGAGGATGTGTGTAAGGGCATGTGGTGGGAGGATGGGCGGATTGGCGGGAGGATGTGTGTAAGGGCATCGGGTGGGAGGATGGGCGGATTGGCGGGAGGAGGTGTGTAAGGGCATGGGGTGGGAGGATAGGCGGATTGGCTGGAGGAGGTGTGTAAGGGCATTCGGTGGGAGGATGGGCGGATTGGCTGGAGGAGGTGTGTAAGGGCATGGGGTGGCAGGATGGCCGGATTGGCTGGAGGATGTGTGTAAGGGCATGGGGTGGGAGGATGGGCGGATAGGCTAGAGGAGGTGTGTAAGGGCATGGGGTGGGAGGATGGGCGGATTGGCTGGAGGAGGTGTGTAAGGGCATGGGTTGGGAGGGTGGGCGGTTTGGCTGGAGGAGGTGTGTAAGAGCACGGGTTGGGAGGTTGGGCGGATTGGCTGGAGGAGGTGTGTAAGGGCATGGGGTGGGAGGATGGGCGGATTGGCTGGAGGAGGTGTGTAAGGGCATGAGGTGGGAGGATGGGCGGATTGGCTGGAGGAGGTGTGTAAGGGCATGGGGTGGGAGGATGGGCGGATTGGCTGGAGGAGGTGTGTAAGGGCATGGGGTGGGAGGATGGGCGGATTGGCTGGAGGAGGTGTGTAAGGGCATGGGGTGGGAGGATGGGCGGATTGGCTGGAGGAGGTGTGTAAGGGCATGGGGTGGGAGGATAGGCGGATAGGCTGGAGGAGGTGTGTGAGGGCATGGGGTAGGAGGATGGGCGGATTGGCGGGAGGATGTGTGTAAGGGCATGGGTTGGGAGGATGGGCGGATTGGCTGGAGGATGTGTGTAAGGGCATGAGGTGGGAGGATGGGCGGATTGGCTGGAGGAGGTGTGTAAGGGCATGGGGTGGGAGGATGGGCGGATTGGCTGCAGGAGGTGTGTAAGGGCATGGGTTGGGAGGATGGGCGGATTGGCGGGAGGATGTGTGTAAGGGCATGGGGTGGGAGGATGGGCGGATTGGCGGGAGGAGGTGTGTAAGGGCATGAGGTGGGATGATGGGCGGATTGGCTGGAGGAGGTGTGTAAGGGCATGAGGTGGGAGGATGGGCGGATTGGCTGGAGGAGGTGTGTAAGGGCATGGGGTGGGAGGATGGGCGGATTGGCTGGAGGAGGTGTGTAAGGGCATGGGTTGGCAGGATGGGCGGATTGGCGGGAGGAGGTGTGTAAGGGCATGGGTTGGCAGGATGGGCGGATTGGCGGGAGGATGTGTGTAAGGGCATGGGGTGGGAGGATGGGCGGATTGGCTGGAGGAGGTGTGTAAGGGCATGAGGTGGGAGGATGGGCGGATTGGCTGGAGGAGGTGTGTAAGGGCATGGGGTGGGAGGATGGGCGGATTGGCTGGAGGAGGTGTGTAAGGGCATGGGGTGGGAGGATGGGCGGATTGGCTGGAGGAGGTGTGTAAGGGCATGGGTTGGCAGGATGGGCGGATTGGCGGGAGGAGGTGTGTAAGGGCATGGGGTGGGAGGATGGGCGGATTGGCTGGAGGAGGTGTGTAAGGGCATGGGGTGGGAGGATGGGCGGATTGGCTGGAGGAGGTGTGTACGGGCATGGGGTAGGAGGATGGGCGGATTGGCTGGAGGATGTGTGTAAGGGCATGGGTTGGGAGGATGGGCGGATTGGCTGGCGGAGGTGTGTAGGGGCATGGGGTGGGAGGATGGGCGGATTGGTTGGAGGAGGTGTGTAAGGGCACGGGTTGGGAGGATGGGCGGATTGGCTGCAGGAGGTGTGTAAGGGCATGGGTTGGGAGGATGGGCGGATTGGCGGGAGGAGGTGTGTAAGGGCATGGGGTGGGAGGATTTCGCGGATTGGCTGGAGGATGTGTGTAAGGGCATGGGGTGGGAGGATGGGCGGATTGGCTGGAGGAGGTGTGTACGGGCATGGGGTGGGAGGATGGGCGGATTGGCTGGAGGATGTGTGTAAGGGCATGGGGTGGGAGGATGGGCGGATTGGCTGGAGGAGGTGTGTAAGGGCATGAGGTGGGAGGATGGGCGGATTGGCTGGAGGAGGTGTGTAAGGGCATGGGGTGGGAGGATAGGCGGATAGGCTGGAGGAGGTGTGTAAGGGCATGGGGTAGGAGGATGGGCGGATTGGCTGGAGGATGTGTGTAAGGGCATGGGTTGGGAGGATGGGCGGATTGGCTGGCGGAGGTGTGTAGGGGCATGGGGTGGGAGGATGGGCGGATTGGTTGGAGGAGGTGTGTAAGGGCACGGGTTGGGAGGATGGGCGGATTGGCTGCAGGAGGTGTGTAAGGGCATGGGTTGGGAGGATGGGCGGATTGGCGGGAGGAGGTGTGTAAGGGCATGGGGTGGGAGGATGGGCGGATTGGCGGGAGGATGTGTGTAAGGGCATGGGTTGGGAGGGTGGGCGGATTGGCTGGAGGAGGTGTGTAAGGGCATGGGGTGGGAGGATGGGCGGATTGTCTGGAGGAGGTGTGTAAGGGCACGGGTTGGGAGGATGGGCGGATTGGCTGCAGGAGGTGTGTAAGGGCATGGGTTGGGAGGATGGGCGGATTGGCGGGAGGAGGTGTGTAAGGGCATGGGGTGGGAGGATGGGCGGATTGGCGGGAGGATGTGTGCAAGGGCATGGGTTGGGAGGGTGGGCGGATTGGCTGGAGGAAGTGTGTAAGGGCATGGGGTGGGAGGATGGGCGGATTGCCGGGAGGAGGTGTGTAAGGGCATGGGGTGAAAGGATGGGCGGATTGGCGGGAGGAGGTGTGTAAGGGCATGGGGTGGGAGGATGGGCGGATTGGCGGGAGGATGTGTGTAAGGGCATGGGGTAGGAGGATGGGCGGATTGGCTGGAGGATGTGTGTAAGGGCATGGGGTGGGAGGATGGGCGGATTGGCTGGAGGATGTGTGTAAGGGCATGGGGTGGGAGGATGGGCGGATTGGCTGGAGAAGGTGTGTAAGGGCATGGGTTGGGAGGATGGGCGGATTGGCTGTAGGAGGTGTGTAAGGACATCGGGTGGGAGGATGGGCGGATTGGCGGGTGGATGTGTGTAAGGGCATGGGGTGGGAGGATGGGCGGATTGGCTGGAGAAGGTGTGTAAGGGCATGGGTTGGGAGGATGGGCGGATTGGCTGGCGGAGGTGTGTAAGGGCATGGGGTGAAAGGATGGGCGGATTGGCTGGAGGAGGTGTGTAAGGGCATGGGTTGGGAGGATGGGCGGATTGGCTGGAGGATGTGTGTAAGGGCATGGGTTGGGAAGATGGGCGGATTGGCAGGAGGATGTGTGTAAGGGCATGTGGTGGGAGGATGGGCGGATTGGCGGGAGGATGTGTGTAAGGGCATGGGGTGGGAGGATGGGCGGATTGGCGGGAGGAGGTGTGTAAGGGCATGGGGTGGGAGGATAGGCGGATTGGCTGGAGGAGGTGTGTAAGGGCATTCGGTGGGAGGATGGGCGGATTGGCTGGAGGAGGTGTGTAAGGGCATGGGGTGGCAGGATGGCCGGATTGGCTGGAGGATGTGTGTAAGGGCATGGGGTGGGAGGATGGGCGGATTGGCTGGAGGAGGTGTGTAAGGGCATGGGGTGGCAGGATGGCCGGATTGGCTGGAGGAGGTGTGTAAGGGCATGGGGTGGGAGGATGGGCGGATAGGCTGGAGGATGTGTGTAAGGGCATGGGGTGGGAGGATGGGCGGATTGGCTGGAGGAAGTGTGTAAGGGCATGGGGTGGCAGGATGGCCGGATTGGTTGGAGGAGGTGTGTAAGGGCATGGGGTGGGAGGATGGGCGGATTGGCTGCAGGAGGTGTGTAAGGGCATGGGTTGGGAGGATGGGCGGATTGGCGGGAGGATGTGTGTAAGGGCATGGGGTGGGAGGATGGGCGGATTGGCGGGAGGAGGTGTGTAAGGGCATGAGGTGGGAGGATGGGCGGATTGGCTGGAGGATGTGTGTAAGGGCATGAAGTGGGAGGATGGGCGGATTGGCTGGAGGAGATGTGTAAGGGCATGGGGTGGGAGGATGGGCGGATTGGCTGGAGGAGGTGTGTAAGGGCATGGGTTGGCAGGATGGGCGGATTGGCGGGAGGAGGTGTGTAAGGGCATGGGTTGGCAGGATGGGCGGATTGGCGGGAGGATGTGTGTAAGGGCATGGGGTGGGAGGATGGGCGGATTGGCTGGAGGAGGTGTGTAAGGGCATGAGGTGGGAGGATGGGCGGATTGGCTGGAGGAGGTGTGTAGGGGCATGGGGTGGGAGGATGGGCGGATTGGTTGGAGGAGGTGTGTAAGGGCACGGGTTGGGAGGATGGGCGGATTGGCTGCAGGAGGTGTGTAAGGGCATGGGTTGGGAGGATGGGCGGATTGGCGGGAGGAGGTGTGTAAGGGCATGGGGTGGGAGGATGGGCGGATTGGCGGGAGGATGTGTGTAAGGGCATGGGTTGGGAGGGTGGGCGGATTGGCTGGAGGAGGTGTGTAAGGGCATGGGGTGGGAGGATGGGCGGATTGCCTGGAGGAGGTGTGTAAGGGCACGGGTTGGGAGGATGGGCGGATTGGCTGGAGGAGGTGTGTAAGGGCATGGGTTGGGAGGATGGGCGGATTGGCGGGAGGAGGTGTGTAAGGGCATGGGGTGGGAGGATGGGCGGATTGGCGGGAGGATGTGTGCAAGGGCATGGGTTGGGAGGGTGGGCGGATTGGCTGGAGGAGGTGTGTAAGGGCATGGGGTGGGAGGATGGGCGGATTGCCTGGAGGAGGTGTGTAAGGGCATGGGGTGAAAGGATGGGCGGATTGGCGGGAGGAGGTGTGTAAGGGCATGGGGTGGGAGGATGGGCGGATTGGCGGGAGGATGTGTGTAAGGGCATGGGGTAGGAGGATGGGCGGATTGGCTGGAGGATGTGTGTAAGGGCATGGGGTGGGAGGATGGGCGGATTGACTGGAGGATGTGTGTAAGGGCATGGGGTGGGAGGATGGGCGGATTGGCTGGAGAAGGTGTGTAAGGGCATGGGTTGGGAGGATGGGCGGATTGGCTGGAGGAGGTGTGTAAAGACATCGGGTGGGAGGATGGGCTTATTGGCGGGAGGATGTGTGTAAGGGCATGGGGTGGGAGGATGGGCGGATTGGCTGGAGAAGGTGTGTAAGGGCATGGGTTGGGAGGATGGGCGGATTGGCTGGCGGAGGTGTGTAAGGGCATGGGGTGAAAGGATGGGCGGATTGGCTGGAGGAGGTGTGTAAGGGCATGGGGTGGGAGGATGGGCGGATTGGCTGGAGGATGTGTGTAAGGGCATGGGTTGGGAGGATGGGCGGATTGGCAGGAGGATGTGTGTAAGGGCATGTGGTGGGAGGATGGGCGGATTGGCGGGAGGATGTGTGTAAGGGCATGGGGTGGGAGGATGGGCGGATTGGCGGGAGGAGGTGTGTAAGGGCATGGGGTGGGAGGATAGGCGGATTGGCTGGAGGAGGTGTGTAAGGGCATTCGGTGGGAGGATGGGCGGATTGGCTGGAGGAGGTGTGTAAGGGCATGGGGTGGCAGGATGGCCGGATTGGCTGGAGGCTGTGTGTAAGGGCATGGGGTGGGAGGATGGCCGGATTGGTTGGAGGAGGTGTGTAAGGGCATGGGGTGGGAGGATGGGCGGATTGGCTGGAGGAGGTGTGTAAGGGCATGGGGTGGCAGGATGGCCGGATTGGCTGGAGGAGGTGTGTAAGGGCATGGGGTGGGAGGATGGGCGGATAGGCTGGAGGATGTGTGTAAGGGCATGGGGTGGGAGGATGGGCGGATTGGCTGGAGGAGGTGTGTAAGGGCATGGGGTGGCAGGATGGCCGGATTGGTTGGAGGAGGTGTGTAAGGGCATGGGGTGGGAGGATGGGCGGATTGGCTGCAGGAGGTGTGTAAGGGCATGGGTTGGGAGGATGGGCGGATTGGCGGGAGGATGTGTGTAAGGGCATGGGGTGGGAGGATGGGCGGATTGGCGGGAGGAGGTGTGTAAGGGCATGAGGTGGGAGGATGGGCGGATTGGCTGGAGGAGGTGTGTAAGGGCATGAAGTGGGAGGATGGGCGGATTGGCTGGAGGAGATGTGTAAGGGCATGGGGTGGGAGGATGGGCGGATTGGCTGGAGGAGGTGTGTAAGGGCATGGGTTGGCAGGATGGGCGGATTGGCGGGAGGAGGTGTGTAAGGGCATGGGTTGGCAGGATGGGCGGATTGGCGGGAGGATGTGTGTAAGGGCATGGGGTGGGAGGATGGGCGGATTGGCTGGAGGAGGTGTGTAAGGGCATGAGGTGGGAGGATGGGCGGATTGGCTGCAGGAGGTGTGTAAGGGCATGGGGTGGGAGGATGGGCGGATTGGCTGGAGGAGGTGTGTAAGGGCATGGGTTGGCAGGATGGGCGGATTGGCGGGAGGAGGTGTGTAAGGGCATGGGGTGGGAGGATGGGCGGGTTGGCTGGAGGAGGTGTGTAAGGGCATGGGGTGGGAGGATGGGCGGATTGGTTGGAGGAGGTGTGTAAGGGCACGGGTTGGGAGGATGGGCGGATTGGCTGCAGGAGGTGTGTAAGTGCATGGGTTGGGAGGATGGGCGGATTGGCGGGAGGAGTTGTGTAAGGGCATGGGGTGGGAGGATGGGCGGATTGGCGGGAGGATGTGTGTAAGGGCATGGGTTGGGAGGGTGGGCGGATTGGCTGGAGGAGGTGTGTAAGGGCATGGGGTGGGAGGATGGGCGGATTGCCTGGAGGAGGTGTGTAAGGGCACGGGTTGGGAGGATGGGCGGATTGGCTGCAGGAGGTGTGTAAGGGCATGGGTTGGGAGGATGGGCGGATTGGCGGGAGGAGGTGTGTAAGGGCATGGGGTGGGAGGATGGGCGGATTGGCGGGAGGATGTGTGTAAGGGCATGGGTTGGGAGGATGGGCGGATTGCCTGGAGGAGGTGTGTAAGGGCATGGGGTGAAAGGATGGGCGGATTGGCTGGAGGAGGTGTGTAAGGGCATGGGGTGGGAGTATGGGCGGATTGGCGGGAGGAGGTGTGTAAGGGCATGGGGTGGGAGTATGGGCGGATTGGCGGGAGGATGTGTGTAAGGGCATTGGGTAGGAGGATGGGCGGATTGGCTGGAGGATGTGTGTAAGGGCATGCGGTGGGAGGATCGGCGGATTGGCTGGAGGATGTGTGTAAGGGCATCGGGTGGGAGGATGGGCGGATTGGCTGGAGGAGGTGTGTAAAGGCATGGGTTGGGCGGATGGGCGGATTGGCTGGAGGAGGTGTGTAAGGATATCGGGTGGGAGGATGGGCGGATTGGCGGGAGGATGTTTGTAAGGGCATGGGTTGGGAGGATGGGCGGATTGGCTGGCGGAGGTGTGTAAGGGCATGGGGTGAAAGGATGGGCGGATTGGCTGGAAGAGGTGTGTAAGGGCATGGGGTGGGAGGATGGGCCGATTGGCTGGTGGAGGTGTGTAAGGGCATGTGGTGGGAGGATGGGCGGATTGGCGGGAGGATGTGTGTAAGGGCATGGGGTGGGAGGATGGGCGGATTGGCGGGAGGAGGTGTGTAAGGGCATGGGGTGGGAGGATAGGCGGATTGGCTGGAGGAGGTGTGTAAGGGCATTCGGTGGGAGGATAGGCGGATTGGCTGGAGGAGGTGTGTAAGGGCATTCGGTGGCAGGATGGCCGGATTGGCTGGAGGATGTGTGTAAGGGCATGGGGTGGGAGGATGGGCGGATTGGCTGGAGGAGGTGTGTAAGGGCATGGGGTGGCAGGATGGCCGGATTGGCTGGAGGAGGTGTGTAAGGGCATGTGGTGGGAGGATGGGCGGATTGGCTGGAGGAGGTGTGTAAGGGCATGGGTTGGGAGGATGGGCGGGTTGGCTGGAGGATGTGTGTAAGGGCATGGGGTGGCAGGATGGGCGGATTGGCTGGAGGAGGTGTGTAAGGGCATGGGGTGGGAGGATGGGCGGATAGGCTGGAGGATGTGTGTAAGGGCATGGGGTGGGAGGATGGGCGGATTGGCTGGAGGAGGTGTGTAAGGGCATGGGGTGGGAGGATGGGCGGATAGGCTGGAGGAGGTGTGTAAGGGCATGGGGTGGGAGGATGGGCGGATTGGCTGGAGGAGTTGTGTAAGGGCATGGGTTGGGAGGGTGGGCGGTTTGGCTGGAGGAGGTGTGTAAGAGCTTGGGTTGGGAGGTTGGGCGGATTGGCTGGAGGAGGTGTGTAAGGGCATGGGGTAGGAGGATGGGCGGATTGGCGGGAGGAGGTGTGTAAGGGCATGAGGTGGGAGGATGGGCGGATTGGCTGGAGGAGGTGTGTAAGGGCATGAGGTGGGAGGATGGGCGGATTGGCTGGAGGAGGTGTGTAAGGGCATGGGGTGGGAGGATGGGCGGATTGGCTGGAGGAGGTGTGTAAGGGCATGGGTTGGCAGGATGGGCGGATTGGCGGGAGGAGGTGTGTAAGGGCATGGGTTGGCAGGATGGGCGGATTGGCGGGAGGATGTGTGTAAGGGCATGGGGTGGGAGGATGGGCGGATTGGCTGGAGGAGGTGTGTAAGGGCATGAGGTGGGAGGATGGGCGGATTGGCTGGAGGAGGTGTGTAAGGGCATGGGTTGGGAGAATGGGCGGATTGGCTGGAGGAGGTGTGTAAGGGCATGGGTTGGCAGGATGGGCGGATTAGCGGGGGGAGGTGTGTAAGGGCATGGGGTAGGAGGATGGGCGGATTGGCTGGAGGATGTGTGTAAGGGCATGGGTTGGGAGGATGGGCGGATTGGCTGGCGGAGGTGTGTAAGGGCATGGGGTGGGAGGATGGGCGGATTGGTTGGAGGAGGTGTGTAAGGGCACGGGTTGGGAGGATGGGCGGATTGGCTGCAGGAGGTGTGTAAGGGCATGGGTTGGGAGGATGGGCGGATTGGCGGGAGGAGGTGTGTAAGGGCATGGGGTGGGAGGATGGGCGGATTGGTGGGAGGATGTGTGTAAGGGCATGGGTTGGGAGGGTGGGCGGATTGGCTGGAGGAGGTGTGTAAGGGCATGGGGTGGGAGGATGGGCGGATTGCCTGGAGGAGGTGTGTAAGGGCACGGGTTGGGAGGATGGGCGGATTGGCTGCAGGAGGTGTGTAAGGGCATGGGTTGGGAGGATGGGCGGATTGGCGGGAGGAGGTGTGTAAGGGCATGGGGTGGGAGGATGGGCGGATTGGCGGGAGGATGTGAGCAAGGGCATGGGTTGGGAGGGTGGGCGGATTGGCTGGAGGAGGTGTGTAAGGGCATGGGGTGGGAGGATGGGCGGATTGCCTGGAGGAGGTGTGTAAGGGCATGGGGTGAAAGGATGGGCGGATTGGCGGGAGGAGGTGTGTAAGGGCATGGGGTGGGAGGATGGGCGGATTGGCGAGAGGATGTGTGTAAGGGCATGGGGTAGGAGGATGGGCGGATTGGCTGGAGGATGTGTGTAAGGGCATGGGGTGGGAGGATGGGCGGATTGGCTGGAGGATGTGTGTAAGGGCATGAGGTGGGAGGATGGGCGGATTGGCTGGAGAAGGTGTGTAAGGGCATGGGTTGGGAGGATGGGCGGATTGGCTGGAGGAGGTGTGTAAGGACATCGGGTGGGAGGATGGGCGGATTGGCGGGGGGATGTGTGTAAGGGCATGGGTTGGGAGGATGGGCGGATTGGCTGGCGGAGGTGTGTAAGGGCATGGGGTGAAAGGATGGGCGGATTGGCTGGAGGAGGTGTGTAAGGGCATGGGGTGGGAGGATGGGCGGATTGGCTGGAGGATGTGTGTAAGGGCATCGGTTGGGAGGATGGGCGGATTGGCAGGAGGATGTGTGTAAGGGCATGTGGTGGGAGGATGGGCGGATTGGCGGGAGGATGTGTGTAAGGGCATGGGGTGGGAGGATGGGCGGATTGGCGGGAGGAGGTGTGTAAGGGCATGTGGTGGGAGGATAGGCGGATTGGCTGGAGGAGGTGTGTAAGGGCATTCGGTGGGAGGATGGGCGGATTGGCTGGAGGAGGTGTGTAAGGGCATGGGGTGGCAGGATGGCCGGATTGGCTGGAGGATGTGTGTAATGGCATGGGGTGGGAGGATGGGCGGATTGGCTGGAGGAGGTGTGTAAGGGCATGGGGTGGGAGGATGGGCGGATTGGCTGGAGGAGGTGTGTAAGGGCATGGGGTGGAAGGATGGCCGGATTGGCTGGAGGAGGTGTGTAAGGGCATGGGGTGGGAGGATGGGCGGATAGGCTGGAGGATGTGTGTAAGGGCATGGGGTGGGAGGATGGGCGGATTGGCTGCAAGAGGTGTGTAAGGGCATGGGGTGGAAGGATGGCCGGATTGGCTGGAGGAGGTGTGTAAGGGCATGGGGTGGGAGGATGGGCGGATAGGCTGGAGGATGTGTGTAAGGGCATGGGGTGGGAGGATGGGCGGATTGGCTGGAGGAGGTGTGTAAGGGCATGGGTTGGGAGAATGGGCGGATTGGCTGGAGGAGGTGTGTAAGGGCATGGGTTGGCAGGATGGGCGGATTAGCGGGGGGAGGTGTGTAAGGGCATGGGGTAGGAGGATGGGCGGATTGGCTGGAGGATGTGTGTAAGGGCATGGGTTGGGAGGATGGGCGGATTGGCTGGCGGAGGTGTGTAAGGGCATGGGGTGGGAGGATGGGCGGATTGGTTGGAGGAGGTGTGTAAGGGCACGGGTTGGGAGGATGGGCGGATTGGCTGCAGGAGGTGTGTAAGGGCATGGGTTGGGAGGATGGGCGGATTGGCGGGAGGAGGTGTGTAAGGGCATGGGGTGGGAGGATGGGCGGATTGGTGGGAGGATGTGTGTAAGGGCATGGGTTGGGAGGGTGGGCGGATTGGCTGGAGGAGGTGTGTAAGGGCATGGGGTGGGAGGATGGGCGGATTGCCTGGAGGAGGTGTGTAAGGGCACGGGTTGGGAGGATGGGCGGATTGGCGGGAGGAGGTGTGTAAGGGCATGGGGTGGGAGGATGGGCGGATTGGCGGGAGGATGTGAGCAAGGGCATGGGTTGGGAGGGTGGGCGGATTGGCTGGAGGAGGTGTGTAAGGGCATGGGGTGGGAGGATGGGCGGATTGGCTGGAGAAGGTGTGTAAGGGCATGGGTTGGGAGGATGGGCGGATTGGCTGGAGGAGGTGTGTAAGGACATCGGGTGGGAGGATGGGCGGATTGGCGGGGGGATGTGTGTAAGGGCATGGGTTGGGAGGATGGGCGGATTGGCTGGCGGAGGTGTGTAAGGGCATGGGGTGAAAGGATGGGCGGATTGGCTGGAGGAGGTGTGTAAGGGCATGGGGTGGGAGGATGGGCGGATTGGCTGGAGGATGTGTGTAAGGGCATCGGTTGGGAGGATGGGCGGATTGGCAGGAGGATGTGTGTAAGGGCATGTGGTGGGAGGATGGGCGGATTGGCGGGAGGATGTGTGTAAGGGCATGGGGTGGGAGGATGGGCGGATTGGCGGGAGGAGGTGTGTAAGGGCATGTGGTGGGAGGATAGGCGGATTGGCTGGAGGAGGTGTGTAAGGGCATTCGGTGGGAGGATGGGCGGATTGGCTGGAGGAGGTGTGTAAGGGCATGGGGTGGCAGGATGGCCGGATTGGCTGGAGGATGTGTGTAATGGCATGGGGTGGGAGGATGGGCGGATTGGCTGGAGGAGGTGTGTAAGGGCATGGGGTGGGAGGATGGGCGGATTGGCTGGAGGAGGTGTGTAAGGGCATGGGGTGGAAGGATGGCCGGATTGGCTGGAGGAGGTGTGTAAGGGCATGGGGTGGGAGGATGGGCGGATAGGCTGGAGGATGTGTGTAAGGGCATGGGGTGGGAGGATGGGCGGATTGGCTGGAAGAGGTGTGTAAGGGCATGGGGTGGAAGGATGGCCGGATTGGCTGGAGGAGGTGTGTAAGGGCATGGGGTGGGAGGATGGGCGGATAGGCTGGAGGATGTGTGTAAGGGCATGGGGTGGGAGGATGGGCGGATTGGCTGGAGGAGGTGTGTAAGGGCATGGGTTGGGAGAATGGGCGGATTGGCTGGAGGAGGTGTGTAAGGGCATGGGTTGGCAGGATGGGCGGATTAGCGGGGGGAGGTGTGTAAGGGCATGGGGTAGGAGGATGGGCGGATTGGCTGGAGGATGTGTGTAAGGGCATGGGTTGGGAGGATGGGCGGATTGGCTGGCGGAGGTGTGTAAGGGCATGGGGTGGGAGGATGGGCGGATTGGTTGGAGGAGGTGTGTAAGGGCACGGGTTGGGAGGATGGGCGGATTGGCTGCAGGAGGTGTGTAAGGGCATGGGTTGGGAGGATGGGCGGATTGGCGGGAGGAGGTGTGTAAGGGCATGGGGTGGGAGGATGGGCGGATTGGTGGGAGGATGTGTGTAAGGGCATGGGTTGGGAGGGTGGGCGGATTGGCTGGAGGAGGTGTGTAAGGGCATGGGGTGGGAGGATGGGCGGATTGCCTGGAGGAGGTGTGTAAGGGCACGGGTTGGGAGGATGGGCGGATTGGCTGCAGGAGGTGTGTAAGGGCATGGGTTGGGAGGATGGGCGGATTGGCGGGAGGAGGTGTGTAAGGGCATGGGGTGGGAGGATGGGCGGATTGGCGGGAGGATGTGAGCAAGGGCATGGGTTGGGAGGGTGGGCGGATTGGCTGGAGGAGGTGTGTAAGGGCATGGGGTGGGAGGATGGGCGGATTGCCTGGAGGAGGTGTGTAAGGGCATGGGGTGAAAGGATGGGCGGATTGGCGGGAGGAGGTGTGTAAGGGCATGGGGTGGGAGGATGGGCGGATTGGCGAGAGGATGTGTGTAAGGGCATGGGGTAGGAGGATGGGCGGATTGGCTGGAGGATGTGTGTAAGGGCATGGGGTGGGAGGATGGGCGGATTGGCTGGAGGATGTGTGTAAGGGCATGAGGTGGGAGGATGGGCGGATTGGCTGGAGAAGGTGTGTAAGGGCATGGGTTGGGAGGATGGGCGGATTGGCTGGAGGAGGTGTGTAAGGACATCGGGTGGGAGGATGGGCGGATTGGCGGGAGGATGTGTGTAAGGGCATGGGTTGGGAGGATGGGCGGATTGGCTGGCGGAGGTGTGTAAGGGCATGGGGTGAAAGGATGGGCGGATTGGCTGGAGGAGGTGTGTAAGGGCATGGGGTGGGAGGATGGGCGGATTGGCTGGAGGATGTGTGTAAGGGCATCGGTTGGGAGGATGGGCGGATTGGCAGGAGGATGTGTGTAAGGGCATGTGGTGGGAGGATGGGCGGATTGGCGGGAGGATGTGTGTAAGGGCATGGGGTGGGAGGATGGGCGGATTGGCGGGAGGAGGTGTGTAAGGGCATGTGGTGGGAGGATAGGCGGATTGGCTGGAGGAGGTGTGTAAGGGCATTCGGTGGGAGGATGGGCGGATTGGCTGGAGGAGGTGTGTAAGGGCATGGGGTGGCAGGATGGCCGGATTGGCTGGAGGATGTGTGTAATGGCATGGGGTGGGAGGATGGGCGGATTGGCTGGAGGAGGTGTGTAAGGGCATGGGGTGGGAGGATGGGCGGATTGGCTGGAGGAGGTGTGTAAGGGCATGGGGTGGAAGGATGGCCGGATTGGCTGGAGGAGGTGTGTAAGGGCATGGGGTGGGAGGATGGGCGGATAGGCTGGAGGATGTGTGTAAGGGCATGGGGTGGGAGGATGGGCGGATTGGCTGGAAGAGGTGTGTAAGGGCATGGGGTGGAAGGATGGCCGGATTGGCTGGAGGAGGTGTGTAAGGGCATGGGGTGGGAGGATGGGCGGATAGACTGGAGGATGTGTGTAAGGGCATGGGGTGGGAGGATGGGCGGATTGGCTGGAGGAGGTGTGTAAGGGCATGGGGTGGCAGGATGGCCGGATTGGTTGGAGGAGGTGTGTAAGGGCATGGGGTGGGAGGATGGGCGGATTGGCTGCAGGAGGTGTGTAAGGGCATGGGGTGGGAGGATGGGCGGATTGGCTGGAGGAGGTGTGTAAGGGCATGGGTTGGGAGGGTGGGCGGTTTGGCTGGAGGAGGTGTGTAAGAGCACGGGTTGGGAGGTTGGGCGGATTGGCTGGAGGAGGTGTGTAAGGGCATGGGGTGGGAGGATGGGCGGATTGGCTGGAGGAGGTGTGTAAGGGCATGAGGTGGGAGGATGGGCGGATTGGCTGGAGGAGGTGTGTAAGGGCATGGGATGGGAGGATGGGTGGATTGGCTGGAGGAGGTGTGTAAGGGCATGGGGTGGGAGGATGGGCGGATTGGCTGGAGGAGGTGTGTAAGGGCATGGGGTGGGAGGATGGGCGGATTGGCTGGAGGAGGTGTGTAAGGGCATGGGGTGGGAGGATAGGCGGATAGGCTGGAGGAGGTGTGTAAGGGCATGGGGTAGGAGGATGGGCGGATTGGCGGGAGGATGTGTGTAAGGGCATGGGTTGGGAGGATGGGCGGATTGGCTGGAGGATGTGTGTAAGGGCATGAGGTGGGATGATGGGCGGATTGGCTGGAGGAGGTGTGTAAGGGAATGGGGTGGGAGGATTGGCGGATTGGCTGCAGGAGGTGTGTAAGGGCATGGGTTGGGAGGATGGGCGGATTGGCGGGAGGATGTGTGTAAGGGCATGGGGTGGGAGGATGGGCGGATTGGCGGGAGGAGGTGTGTAAGGGCATGAGGTGGGAGGATGGGCGGATTGGCTGGAGGAGGTGTGTGAGGGCATGAGGTGGGAGGATGGGCGGATTGGCTGGAGGAGGTGTGTAAGGGCATGGGGTGGGAGGATGGGCGGGTTGGCTGGAGGAGGTGTGTAAGGGCATGGGTTGGCAGGATGGGCGGATTGGCGGGAGGAGGTGTGTAAGGGCATGGGTTGGCAGGATGGGCGGATTGGCGGGAGGATGTGTGTAAGGGCATGGGGTGGGAGGATGGGCGGATTGGCTGGAGGAGGTGTGTAAGGGCATGAGGTGGGAGGATGGGCGGATTGGCTGGAGGAGGTGTGTAAGGGCATGGGGTGGGAGGATGGGCGGATTGGCTGGAGGAGGTGTGTAAGGGCATGGGTTGGCAGGATGGGCGGATTGGCGGGAGGAGGTGTGTAAGGGCATGGGGTAGGAGGATGGGCGGATTGGCTGGAGGATGTGTGTAAGGGCATGGGTTGGGAGGATGGGCGGATTGGCTGGCGGAGGTGTGTAAGGGCATGGGGTGGGAGGATGGGCGGATTGGTTGGAGGAGGTGTGTAAGGGCACGGGTTGGGAGGATGGGCGGATTGGCTGCAGGAGGTGTGTAAGGGCATGGGTTGGGAGGATGGGCGGATTGGCGGGAGGAGGTGTGTAAGGGCATGGGGTGGGAGGATGGGCGGATTGGCGGGAGGATGTGTGTAAGGGCATGGGTTGGGAGGGTGGGCGGATTGGCTGGAGGAGGTGTGTAAGGGCATGGGGTGGGAGGATGGGCGGATTGCCTGGAGGAGGTGTGTAAGGGCACGGGTTGGGAGGATGGGCGGATTGGCTGCAGGAGGTGTGTAAGGGCATGGGTTGGGAGGATGGGCGGATTGGCGGGAGGAGGTGTGTAAGGGCATGGGGTGGGAGGATGGGCGGATTGGCGGGAGGATGTGTGCAAGGGCATGGGTTGGCAGGGTGGGCGGACTGGCTGGAGGAGGTGTGTAAGGGCATGGGGTGGGAGGATGGGCGGATTGCCTGGAGGAGGTGTGTAAGGGCATGGGGTGAAAGGATGGGCGGATTGGCGGGAGGAGGTGTGTAAGGGCATGGGGTGGGAGGATGGGCGGATTGGCGGGAGGATGTGTGTAAGGGCATGGGGTGGGAGGATGGGCGGATTGGCTGGAGGATGTGTGTAAGGGCATGGGGTGGGAGGATGGGCGGATTGGCTGGAGAAGGTGTGTAAGGGCATGGGTTGGGAGGATGGGCGGATTGGCTGGGGGAGGTGTGTAAGGACATCGGGTGGGAGGATGGGCGGATTGGCGCGAGGATGTGTGTAAGGGCATGGGTTGGGAGGATGGGCGGATTGGCTGGCGGAGGTGTGTAAGGGCATGGGGTGAAAGGATGGGCGGATTGGCTGGAGGAGGTGTGTAAGGGCATGGGGTGGGAGGATGGGCGGATTGGCTGGAGGATGTGTGTAAGGGCATGGGTTGGCAGGATGGGCGGATTGGCAGGAGGATGTGTGTAAGGGCATGTGGTGGGAGGATGGGCGGATTGGCGGGAGGATGTGTGTAAGGGCATGGGGTGGGAGGATGGGCGGATTGGCGGGAGGAGGTGTGTAAGGGCATGGGGTGGGAGGATAGGCGGATTGGCTGGAGGAGGTGTGTAAGGGCATTCGGTGGGAGGATGGGCGGATTGGCTGGAGGAGGTGTGTAAGGGCATGGGGTGGCAGGATGGCCGGATTGGCTGGAGGATGTGTGTAAGGGCATGGGGTGGGAAGATGGGCGGATTGGCTGGAGGAGGTGTGTAAGGGCATGGGGTGGCAGGATGGCGGGATTGGCTGGAGGAGGTGTGTAAGGGCATGGGGTGGGAGGATGGGCGGATAGGCTGGAGGATGTGTGTAAGGGCATGGGGTGGGAGGATGGGCGGATTGGCTGCAGGAGGTGTGTAAGAGCATGGGTTGGGAGGATGGGCGGATTGGCGGGAGGATGTGTGTAAGGGCATGGGGTGGGAGGATGGGCGGATTGGCGGGAGGAGGTGTGTAAGGGCATGAGGTGGGAGGATGGGCGGATTGGCTGGAGGAGGTGTGTAAGGGCATAAAGTGGGAGGATGGGCGGATTGGCTGGAGGAGATGTGTAAGGGCATGGGGTGGGAGGATGGGCGGATTGGCTGGAGGAGGTGTGTAAGGGCATGGGTTGGCAGGATGGGCGGATTGGCGGGAGGAGGTGTGTAAGGGCATGGGTTGGCAGGATGGGCGGATTGGCGGGAGGATGTGTGTAAGGGCATGGGGTGGGAGGATGGGCGGATTGGCTGGAGGAGGTGTGTAAGGGCATGAGGTGGGAGGATGGGCGGATTGGCTGGAGGAGGTGTGTAAGGGCATGGGGTGGGAGGATGGGCGGATTGGCTGGAGGAGGTGTGTAAGGGCATGGGTTGGCAGGATGGGCGGATTGGCGGGAGGAGGTGTGTAAGGGCATGGGGTAGGAGGATGGGCGGATTGGCTGGAGGATGTGTGTAAGGGCATGGGTTGGGAGGATGGGCGGATTGGCTGGCGGAGGTGTGTAAGGGCATGGGGTGGGAGGATGGGCGGATTGGTTGGAGGAGGTGTGTAAGGGCACGGGTTGGGAGGATGGGCGGATTGGCTGCAGGAGGTGTGTAAGGGCATGGGTTGGGAGGATGGGCGGATTGGCGGGAGGAGTTGTGTAAGGGCATGGGGTGGGAGGATGGGCGGATTGGCGGGAGGATGTGTGTAAGGGCATGGGTTGGGAGGGTGGGCGGATTGGCTGGAGGAGGTGTGTAAGGGCATGGGGTGGGAGGATGGGCGGATTGGTTGGAGGAGGTGTGTAAGGGCACGGGTTGGGAGGATGGGCGGATTGGCTGCAGGAGGTGTGTAAGGGCATGGGTTGGGAGGATGGGCGGATTGGCGGGAGGAGTTGTGTAAGGGCATGGGGTGGGAGGATGGGCGGATTGGCGGGAGGATGTGTGTAAGGGCATGGGTTGGGAGGGTGGGCGGATTGGCAGGAGGAGGTGTGTAAGGGCATGGGGTGGGAGGATGGGCGGATTGCCTGGAGGAGGTGTGTAAGGGCACGGGTTGGGAGGATGGGCGGATTGGCTGCAGGAGGTGTGTAAGGGCATGGGTTGGGAGGATGGGCGGATTGGCGGGAGGAGGTGTGTAAGGGCATGGGGTGGGAGGATGGGCGGATTGGCGGGAGGATGTGTGTAAGGGCATGGGTTTGGAGGGTGGACGGATTGGCTGGAGGAGGTGTGTAAGGGCATGGGGTGGGAGGATGGGCGGATTGCCTGGAGGAGGTGTGTAAGGGCATGGGGTGAAAGGATGGGCGGATTGGCTGGAGGAGGTGTGTAAGGGCATGGGGTGGGAGTATGGGCGGATTGGCGGGAGGATGTGTGTAAGGGCATTGGGTAGGAGGATGGGCGGATTGGCTGGAGGATGTGTGTAAGGGCATGCGGTGGGAGGATCGGCGGATTGGCTGGAGGATTTGTGTAAGGGCATCGGGTGGGAGGATGGGCGGATTGGCTGGAGGAGGTGTGTAAAGGCATGGGTTGGAAGGATGGGCGGATTGGCTGGAGGAGGTGTGTAAGGACATCGGGTGGGAGGATGGGCGGATTGGCGGGAGGATGTTTGTAAGGGCATGGGTTGGGAGGATGGGCGGATTGGCTGGCGGAGGTGTGTAAGGGCATGGGGTGAAAGGATGGGCGGATTGGCTGGAAGAGGTGTGTAAGGGCATGGGTTGGGAGGATGGGCCGATTGGCTGGAGGATGTGTGTAAGGGCATGGGTTGGGAGGATGGGCGGATTGGCAGGAGGATGTGTGTAAGGGCATGTGGTGGGAGGATGGGCGGATTGGCGGGAGGATGTGTGTAAGGGCATGGGGTGGGAGGATGGGCGGATTGGCGGGAGGAGGTGTGTAAGGGCATGGGGTGGGAGGATAGGCGGATTGGCTGGAGGAGGTGTGTAAGGGCATTCGGTGGGAGGATAGGCGGATTGGCTGGAGGAGGTGTGTAAGGGCATTCGGTGGGAGGATAGGCGGATTGGCTGGAGGAGGTGTGTAAGGGCATTCGGTGGCAGGATGGCCGGATTGGCTGGAGGATGTGTGTAAGGGCATGGGGTGGGAGGATGGGCGGATTGGCTGGAGGAGGTGTGTAAGGGCATGGGGTGGCAGGATGGCCGGATTGGCTGGAGGAGGTGTGTAAGGGCATGGGGTGGGAGGATGGGCGGATAGGCTGGAGGATGTGTGTAAGGGCATGGGGTGGGAGGATGGGCGGATTGGCTGGAGGAGGTGTGTAAGGGCATGGGGTGGCAGGATGGCCGGATTGGTTGGAGGAGGTGTGTAAGGGCATGGGTTGGGAGGATGGGCGGATTGGCTGGAGGAGGTGTGTAAGGGCATGGGGTGGGAGGATGGGCGGATTGGCTGGAGGAGGTGTGTAAGGGCATGGGGTGGCAGGATGGCCGGATTGGCTGGAGGAGGTGTGTAAGGGCATGGGGTGGGAGGATGGGCGGATAGGCTGGAGGAGGTGTGTAAGGGCATGGGGTGTTAGGATGGGCGGATTGGCTGGAGGAGGTGTGTAAGGGCATGGGTTGGGAGGGTGGGCGGTTTGGCTGGAGGAGGTGTGTAAGGGCATGGAGTGGGAGGATGGGCGGATTGCCTGGAGGAGGTGTGTAAGGGCATGGGGTGAAAGGATGGGCGGATTGGCGGGAGGAGGTGTGTAAGGGCATGGGGTGGGAGGATGGGCGGATTGGCGAGAGGATGTGTGTAAGGGCATGGGGTAGGAGGATGGGCGGATTTGCTGGAGGATGTGTGTAAGGGCATGGGGTGGGAGGATGGGCGGATTGGCTGGAGGATGTGTGTAAGGGCATGGGGTGGGAGGATGGGCGGATTGGCTGGAGAAGGTGTGTAAGGGCATGGGTTGGGAGGATGGGCGGATTGGCTGGAGGAGGTGTGTAAGGACATCGGGTGGGAGGATGGGCGGATTGGCGGGAGGATGTGTGTAAGGGCATGGGTTGGGAGGATGGGCGGATTGGCTGGCGGAGGTGTGTAAGGGCATGGGGTGAAAGGATGGGCGGATTGGCTGGAGGAGGTGTGTAAGGGCATGGGGTGGGAGGATGGGCGGATTGGCTGGAGGATGTGTATAAGGGCATGGGTTGGGAGGATGGGCGGATTGGCAGGAGGATGTGTGTAAGGGCATGTGGTGGGAGGATGGGCGGATTGGCGGGAGGATGTGTGTAAGGGCATGGGGTGGGAGGATGGGCGGATTGGCGGGAGGAGGTGTGTAAGGGCATGGGGTGGGAGGATAGGCGGATTGGCTGGAGGAGGTGTGTAAGGGCATTCGGTGGGAGGATGGGCGGATTGGCTGGAGGAGGTGTGTAAGGGCATGGGGTGGCAGGATGGCCGGATTGGCTGGAGGATGTGTGTAAGGGCATGGGGTGGGAGGATGGGCGGATTGGCTGGAGGAGGTGTGTAAGGGCATGGGGTGGCAGGATGGGCGGATTGGCTGGAGGAGGTGTGTAAGTGCATGGGGTGGAAGGATGGCCGGATTGGCTGGAGGAGGTGTGTAAGGGCATGGGGTGGGAGGATGGGCGGATAGGCTGGAGGATGTGTGTAAGGGCATGGGGTGGGAGGATGGGCGGATTGGCTGGAAGAGGTGTGTAAGGGCATGGGGTGGAAGGATGGCCGGATTGGCTGGAGGAGGTGTGTAAGGGCATGGGGTGGGAGGATGGGCGGATTGGCGAGAGGATGTGTGTAAGGGCATGGGGTAGGAGGATGGGCGGATTGGCTGGAGGATGTGTGTAAGGGCATGGGGTGGGAGGATGGGCGGATTGGCTGGAGGATGTGTGTAAGGGCATGGGGTGGGAGGATGGGCGGATTGGCTGGAGAAGGTGTGTAAGGGCATGGGTTGGGAGGATGGGCGGATTGGCTGGAGGAGGTGTGTAAGGACATCGGGTGGGAGGATGGGCGGATTGGCGGGAGGATGTGTGTAAGGGCATGGGTTGGGAGGATGGGCGGATTGGCTGGAGGATGTGTGTAAGGGCATGGGGTGGGAGGATGGGCGGATTGGCTGGAGAAGGTGTGTAAGGGCATGGGTTGGGAGGATGGGCGGATTGGCTGGAGGAGGTGTGTAAGGACATCGGGTGGGAGGATGGGCGGATTGGCGGGAGGATGTGTGTAAGGGCATGGGTTGGGAGGATGGGCGGATTGGCTGGCGGAGGTGTGTAAGGGCATGGGGTGAAAGGATGGGCGGATTGGCTGGAGGAGGTGTGTAAGGGCATGGGGTGGGAGGATGGGCGGATTGGCTGGAGGATGTGTATAAGGGCATGGGTTGGGAGGATGGGCGGATTGGCAGGAGGATGTGTGTAAGGGCATGTGGTGGGAGGATGGGCGGATTGGCGGGAGGATGTGTGTAAGGGCATGGGTTGGGAGGATGGGCGGATTGGCGGGAGGAGGTGTGTAAGGGCATGGGGTGGGAGGATAGGCGGATTGGCTGGAGGAGGTGTGTAAGGGCATTCGGTGGGAGGATGGGCGGATTGGCTGGAGGAGGTGTGTAAGGGCATGGGGTGGCAGGATGGCCGGATTGGCTGGAGGATGTGTGTAAGGGCATGGGGTGGGAGGATGGGCGGATTGGCTGGAGGAGGTGTGTAAGGGCATGGGGTGGGAGGATGGGCGGATTGGCGGGAGGAGGTGTGTAAGGGCATGGGGTGGGAGGATAGGCGGATTGGCTGGAGGAGGTGTGTAAGGGCATTCGGTGGGAGGATGGGCGGATTGGCTGGAGGAGGTGTGTAAGGGCATGGGGTGGCAGGATGGCCGGATTGGCTGGAGGATGTGTGTAAGGGCATGGGGTGGGAGGATGGGCGGATTGGCTGGAGGAGGTGTGTAAGGGCATGGGGTGGCAGGATGGGCGGATTGGCTGGAGGAGGTGTGTAAGTGCATGGGGTGGAAGGATGGCCGGATTGGCTGGAGGAGGTGTGTAAGGGCATGGGGTGGGAGGATGGGCGGATAGGCTGGAGGATGTGTGTAAGGGCATGGGGTGGGAGGATGGGCGGATTGGCTGGAAGAGGTGTGTAAGGGCATGGGGTGGAAGGATGGCCGGATTGGCTGGAGGAGGTGTGTAAGGGCATGGGGTGGGAGGATGGGCGGATTGGCGAGAGGATGTGTGTAAGGGCATGGGGTAGGAGGATGGGCGGATTGGCTGGAGGATGTGTGTAAGGGCATGGGGTGGGAGGATGGGCGGATTGGCTGGAGGATGTGTGTAAGGGCATGGGGTGGGAGGATGGGCGGATTGGCTGGAGAAGGTGTGTAAGGGCATGGGTTGGGAGGATGGGCGGATTGGCTGGAGGAGGTGTGTAAGGACATCGGGTGGGAGGATGGGCGGATTGGCGGGAGGATGTGTGTAAGGGCATGGGTTGGGAGGATGGGCGGATTGGCTGGAGGATGTGTGTAAGGGCATGGGGTGGGAGGATGGGCGGATTGGCTGGAGAAGGTGTGTAAGGGCATGGGTTGGGAGGATGGGCGGATTGGCTGGAGGAGGTGTGTAAGGACATCGGGTGGGAGGATGGGCGGATTGGCGGGAGGATGTGTGTAAGGGCATGGGTTGGGAGGATGGGCGGATTGGCTGGCGGAGGTGTGTAAGGGCATGGGGTGAAAGGATGGGCGGATTGGCTGGAGGAGGTGTGTAAGGGCATGGGGTGGGAGGATGGGCGGATTGGCTGGAGGATGTGTATAAGGGCATGGGTTGGGAGGATGGGCGGATTGGCAGGAGGATGTGTGTAAGGGCATGTGGTGGGAGGATGGGCGGATTGGCGGGAGGATGTGTGTAAGGGCATGGGGTGGGAGGATGGGCGGATTGGCGGGAGGAGGTGTGTAAGGGCATGGGGTGGGAGGATAGGCGGATTGGCTGGAGGAGGTGTGTAAGGGCATTCGGTGGGAGGATGGGCGGATTGGCTGGAGGAGGTGTGTAAGGGCATGGGGTGGCAGGATGGCCGGATTGGCTGGAGGATGTGTGTAAGGGCATGGGGTGGGAGGATGGGCGGATTGGCTGGAGGAGGTGTGTAAGGGCATGGGGTGGCAGGATGGGCGGATTGGCTGGAGGAGGTGTGTAAGGGCATGGGGTGGAAGGATGGCCGGATTGGCTGGAGGAGGTGTGTAAGGGCATGGGGTGGGAGGATGGGCGGATAGGCTGGAGGATGTGTGTAAGGGCATGGGGTGGGAGGATGGGCGGATTGGCTGGAAGAGGTGTGTAAGGGCATGGGGTGGAAGGATGGCCGGATTGGCTGGAGGAGGTGTGTAAGGGCATGGGGTGGGAGGATGGGCGGATGGGCTGGAGGATGTGTGTAAGGGCATGGGGTGGGAGGATGGGCGGATTGGCTGGAGGAGGTGTGTAAGGGCATGGGGTGGCAGGATGGCCGGATTGGTTGGAGGAGGTGTGTAAGGGCATGGGGTGGGAGGATGGGCGGATTGGCTGCAGGAGGTGTGTAAGGGCATGGGGTGGGAGGATGGGCGGATTGGCTGGAGGAGGTGTGTAAGGGCATGGGTTGGGAGGGTGGGCGGTTTGGCTGGAGGAGGTGTGTAAGAGCACGGGTTGGGAGGTTGGGCGGATTGGCTGGAGGAGGTGTGTAAGGGCATGGGGTGGGAGGATGGGCGGATTGGCTGGAGGAGGTGTGTAAGGGCATGAGGTGGGAGGATGGGCGGATTGGCTGGAGGAGGTGTGTAAGGGCATGGGGTGGGAGGATGGGCGGATTGGCTGGAGGAGGTGTGTAAGGGCATGGGGTGGGGGGATGGGCGGATTGGCTGGAGGAGGTGTGTAAGGGCATGGGGTGGGAGGATGGGCGGATTGGCTGGAGGAGGTGTGTAAGGGCATGGGGTGGGAGGATGGGCGGATTGGCTGGAGGAGGTGTGTAAGGGCATGGGGTGGGAGGATAGGCGGATAGGCTGGAGGAGGTGTGTAAGGGCATGGGTTGGGAGGATGTGCGGATTGGCTGGAGGATGTGTGTAAGGGCATGATGTGGGATGATGGGCGGATTGGCTGGAGGAGGTGTGTAAGGGCATGGGGTGGGAGGATTGGCGGATTGGCTGCAGGAGGTGTGTAAGGGCATGGGTTGGGAGGATGGGCGGATTGGCGGGAGGATGTGTGTAAGGGCATGGGGTGGGAGGATGGGCGGATTGGCGGGAGGAGGTGTGTAAGGGCATGAGGTGGGAGGATGGGCGGATTGGCTGGAGGAGGTGTGTAAGGGCATGAGGTGGGAGGATGGGCGGATTGGCTGGAGGAGGTGTGTAAGGGCATGGGGTGGGAGGATGGGCGGATTGGCTGGAGGAGGTGTGTAAGGGCATGGGTTGGCAGGATGGGCGGATTGGCGGGAGGAGGTGTGTAAGGGCATGGGTTGGCAGGATGGGCGGATTGGCGGGAGGATGTGTGTAAGGGCATGGGGTGGGAGGATGGGCGGATTGGCTGGAGGAGGTGTGTAAGGGCATGAGGTGGGAGGATGGGCGGATTGGCGGGAGGAGGTGTGTAAGGGCATGGGGTAGGAGGATGGGCGGATTGGCTGGAGGATGTGTGTAAGGGCATGGGTTGGGAGGATGGGCGGATTGGCTGGCGGAGGTGTGTAAGGGCATGGGGTGGGAGGATGGGCGGATTGGTTGGAGGAGGTGTGTAAGGGCACGGGTTGGGAGGATGGGCGGATTGGCTGCAGGAGGTGTGTAAGGGCATGGGTTGGGAGGATGGGCGGATTGGCGGGAGGAGGTGTGTAAGGGCATGGGGTGGGAGGATGGGCGGATTGGCGGGAGGATGTGTGTAAGGGCATGGGTTGGGAGGGTGGGCGGATTGGCTGGAGGAGGTGTGTAAGGGCATGGGGTGGGAGGATGGGCGGATTGCCTGGAGGAGGTGTGTAAGGGCACGGGTTGGGAGGATGGGCGGATTGGCTGCAGGAGGTGTGTAAGGGCATGGGTTGGGAGGATGGGCGGATTGGCGGGTGGAGGTGTGTAAGAGCATGGGGTGGGAGGATGGGCGGATTGGCGGGAGGATGTGTGCAAGGGCATGGGTTGGCAGGGTGGGCGGACTGGCTGGAGGAGGTGTGTAAGGGCATGGGGTGGGAGGATGGGCGGATTGCCTGGAGGAGGTGTGTAAGGGCATGGGGTGAAAGGATGGGCGGATTGGCGGGAGGAGGTGTGTAAGGGCATGGGGTGGGAGGATGGGCGGATTGGAGGGAGGATGTGTGTAAGGGCATGGGGTGGGAGGATGGGCGGATTGGCTGGAGGATGTGTGTAAGGGCATGGGGTGGGAGGATGGGCGGATTGGCTGGAGAAGGTGTGTAAGGGCATGGGTTGGGAGGATGGGCGGATTGGCTGGAGGAGGTGTGTAAGGACATCGGGTGGGAGGATGGGCGGATTGGCGGGAGGATGTGTGTAAGGGCATGGGTTGGGAGGATGGGCGGATTGGCTGGCGGAGGTGTGTAAGGGCATGGGGTGAAAGGATGGGCGGATTGGCTGGAGGAGGTGTGTAAGGGCATGGGGTGGGAGGATGGGCGGATTGGCTGGAGGATGTGTGTAAGGGCATGGGTTGGGAGGATGGGCGGATTGGCAGGAGGATGTGTGTAAGGGCATGTGGTGGGAGGATGGGCGGATTGGCGGGAGGATGTGTGTAAGGGCATGGGGTGGGAGGATGGGCGGATTGGCGGGAGGAGGTGTGTAAGGGCATGGGGTGGGAGGATAGGCGGATTGGCTGGAGGAGGTGTGTAAGGGCATTCGGTGGGAGGATGGGCGGATTGGCTGGAGGAGGTGTGTAAGGGCATGGGGTGGCAGGATGGCCGGATTGGCTGGAGGATGTGTGTAAGGGCATGGGGTGGGAGGATGGGCGGATTGGCTGGAGGAGGTGTGTAAGGGCATGGGGTGGCAGGATGGCGGGATTGCCTGGAGGAGGTGTGTAAGGGCATGGGGTGGGAGGATGGGCGGATAGGCTGGAGGATGTGTGTAAGGGCATGGGGTGGGAGGATGGGCGGATTGGCTGCAGGAGGTGTGTAAGGGCATGGGTTGGGAGGATGGGCGGATTGGCGGGAGGATGTGTGTAAGGGCATGGGGTGGGAGGATGGGCGGATTGGCGGGAGGAGGTGTGTAAGGGCATGAGGTGGGAGGATGGGCGGATTGGCTGGAGGAGGTGTGTAAGGGCATAAAGTGGGAGGATGGGCGGATTGGCTGGAGGAGATGTGTAAGGGCATGGGGTGGGAGGATGGGCGGATTGGCTGGAGGAGGTGTGTAAGGGCATGGGTTGGCAGGATGGGCGGATTGGCGGGAGGAGGTGTGTAAGGGCATGGGTTGGCAGGATGGGCGGATTGGCGGGAGGATGTGTGTAAGGGCATGGGGTGGGAGGATGGGCGGATTGGCTGGAGGAGGTGTGTAAGGGCATGAGGTGGGAGGATGGGCGGATTGGCTGGAGGAGGTGTGTAAGGGCATAAAGTGGGAGGATGGGCGGATTGGCTGGAGGAGATGTGTAAGGGCATGGGGTGGGAGGATGGGCGGATTGGCTGGAGGAGGTGTGTAAGGGCATGGGTTGGCAGGATGGGCGGATTGGCGGGAGGAGGTGTGTAAGGGCATGGGTTGGCAGGATGGGCGGATTGGCGGGAGGATGTGTGTAAGGGCATGGGGTAGGAGGATGGGCGGATTGGCTGGAGGATGTGTGTAAGGGCATGGGTTGGGAGGATGGGCGGATTGGCTGGCGGAGGTGTGTAAGGGCATGGGGTGGGAGGATGGGCGGATTGGTTGGAGGAGGTGTGTAAGGGCACGGGTTGGGAGGATGGGCGGATTGGCTGCAGGAGGTGTGTAAGGGCATGGGTTGGGAGGATGGGCGGATTGGCGGGAGGAGTTGTGTAAGGGCATGGGGTGGGAGGATGGGCGGATTGGCGGGAGGATGTGTGTAAGGGCATGGGTTGGGAGGGTGGGCGGATTGGCTGGAGGAGGTGTGTAAAGGCATGGGGTGGGAGGATGGGCGGATTGGTTGGAGGAGGTGTGTAAGGGCACGGGTTGGGAGGATGGGCGGATTGGCTGCAGGAGGTGTGTAAGGGCATGGGTTGGGAGGATGGGCGGATTGGCGGGAGGAGTTGTGTAAGGGCATAAGGTGGGAGGATGGGCGGATTGGCGGGAGGATGTGTGTAAGGGCATGGGTTGGGAGGGTGGGCGGATTGGCTGGAGGAGGTGTGTAAGGGCATGGGGTGGGAGGATGGGCGGATTGCCTGGAGGAGGTGTGTAAGGGCATGGGTTGGGAGGATGGGCGGATTGGCTGCAGGAGGTGTGTAAGGGCATGGGTTCGGAGGATGGGCGGATTGGCGGGAGGAGGTGTGTAAGGGCATGGGGTGGGAGGATGGGCGGATTGGCGGGAGGATGTGTGTAAGGGCATGGGTTGGGAGGGTGGACGGAGTGGCTGGAGGAGGTGTGTAAGGGCATGGGGTGGGAGGATGGGCGGATTGCCTGGAGGAGGTGTGTAAGGGCATGGGGTGAAAGGATGGGCGGATTGGCTGGAGGAGGTGTGTAAGGGCATGGGGTGGGAGTATGGGCGGATTGGCGGGAGGATGTGTGTAAGGGCATTGGGTAGGAGGATGGGCGGATTGGCTGGAGGATGTGTGTAAGGGCATGCGGTGGGAGGATCGGCGGATTGGCTGGAGGATGTGTGTAAGGGCATCGGGTGGGAGGATGGGCGGATTGGCTGGAGGAGGTGTGTAAAGGCCTGGGTTGGGAGGATGGGCGGATTGGCTGGAGGAGGTATGTAAGGACATCGGGTGGGAGGATGGGCGGATTGGCGGGAGGATGTTTGTAAGGGCATGGGTTGGGAGGATGGGCGGATTGGCTGGCGGAGGTGTGTAAGGGCATGGGGTGAAAGGATGGGCGGATTGGCTGGAAGAGGTGTGTAAGGGCATGGGGTGGGAGGATGGGCCGATTGGCTGGAGGATGTGTGTAAGGGCATGGGTTGGGAGGATGGGCGGATTGGCAGGAGGATGTGTGTAAGGGCATGTGGTGGGAGGATGGGCGGATTGGCGGGAGGATGTGTGTAAGGGCATGGGGTGGGAGGATGGGCGGATTGGCGGGAGGAGGTGTGTAAGGGCATGGGGTGGGAGGATAGGCGGATTGGCTGGAGGAGGTGTGTAAGGGCATTCGGTGGGAGGATAGGCGGATTGGCTGGAGGAGGTGTGTAAGGGCATTCGGTGGCAGGATGGCCGGATTGGCTGGAGGATGTGTGTAAGGGCATGGGGTGGGAGGATGGGCGGATTGGCTGGAGGAGGTGTGTAAGGGCATGGGGTGGCAGGATGGCCGGATTGGCTGGAGGAGGTGTGTAAGGGCATGGGGTGGGAGGATGGGCGGATAGGCTGGAGGATGTGTGTAAGGGCATGGGGTGGGAGGATGGGCGGATTGGCTGGAGGAGGTGTGTAAGGGCATGGGGTGGCAGGATGGCCGGATTGGTTGGAGGAGGTGTGTAAGGGCATGGGGTGGGAGGATGGGCGGATTGGCAGGAGGATGTGTGTAAGGGCATGGGGTGGGAGGATGGGCGGTTTGGTTGGAGGAGGTGTGTAAGGGCATGGGGTGGGAGGCTAGGCGGATTGGCTGGAGGAGGTGTGTACGGGCATGGGTTGGGAGGATAGGCGGATTGGCTGGAGGAGGTGTGTAAGGGCATGGGTTGGCAGGATGGGCGGATTGGCGGGAGGAGGTGTGTAAGGGCATGGGTTGGCAGGATGGGCGGATTGGCGGGAGGATGTGTGTAAGGGCATGGGGTAGGAGGATGGGCGGATTGGCTGGAGGATGTGTGTAAGGGCATGGGTTGGGAGGATGGGCGGATTGGCTGGCGGAGGTGTGTAAGGGCATGGGGTGGGAGGATGGGCGGATTGGTTGGAGGAGGTGTGTAAGGGCACGGGTTGGGAGGATGGGCGGATTGGCTGCAGGAGGTGTGTAAGGGCATGGGTTGGGAGGATGGGCGGATTGGCGGGAGGAGTTGTGTAGGGGCATGGGGTGGGAGGATGGGCGGATTGGCGGGAGGATGTGTGTAAGGGCATGGGTTGGGAGGGTGGGCGGATTGGCTGGAGGAGGTGTGTAAGGGCATGGGGTGGGAGGATGGGCGGATTGGTTGGAGGAGGTGTGTAAGGGCACGGGTTGGGAGGATGGGCGGATTGGCTGCAGGAGGTGTGTAAGGGCATGGGTTGGGAGGATGGGCGGATTGGCGGGAGGAGTTGTGTAAGGGCATAAGGTGGGAGGATGGGCGGATTGGCGGGAGGATGTGTGTAAGGGCATGGGTTGGGAGGGTGGGCGGATTGGTTGGAGGAGGTGTGTAAGGGCATGGGGTGGGAGGATGGGCGGATTGCCTGGAGGAGGTGTGTAAGGGCATGGGTTGGGAGGATGGGCGGATTGGCTGCAGGAGGTGTGTAAGGGCATGGGTTGGGAGGATGGGCGGATTGGCGGGAGGAGGTGTGTAAGGGCATGGGGTGGGAGGATGGGCGGATTGGCGGGAGGATGTGTGTAAGGGCATGGGTTGGGAGGGTGGACGGATTGGCTGGAGGAGGTGTGTAAGGGCATGGGGTGGGAGGATGGGCGGATTGCCTGGAGGAGGTGTGTAAGGGCATGGGGTGAAAGGATGGGCGGATTGGCTGGAGGAGGTGTGTAAGGGCATGGGGTGGGAGTATGGGCGGATTGGCGGGAGGATGTGTGTAAGGGCATTGGGTAGGAGGATGGGCGGATTGGCTGGAGGATGTGTGTAAGGGCATGCGGTGGGAGGATCGGCGGATTGGCTGGAGGATGTGTGTAAGGGCATCGGGTGGGAGGATGGGCGGATTGGCTGGAGGAGGTGTGTAAAGGCCTGGGTTGGGAGGATGGGCGGATTGGCTGGAGGAGGTATGTAAGGACATCGGGTGGGAGGATGGGCGGATTGGCGGGAGGATGTTTGTAAGGGCATGGGTTGGGAGGATGGGCGGATTGGCTGGCGGAGGTGTGTAAGGGCATGGGGTGAAAGGATGGGCGGATTGGCTGGAAGAGGTGTGTAAGGGCATGGGGTGGGAGGATGGGCCGATTGGCTGGAGGATGTGTGTAAGGGCATGGGTTGGGAGGATGGGCGGATTGGCAGGAGGATGTGTGTAAGGGCATGTGGTGGGAGGATGGGCGGATTGGCGGGAGGATGTGTGTAAGGGCATGGGGTGGGAGGATGGGCGGATTGGCGGGAGGAGGTGTGTAAGGGCATGGGGTGGGAGGATAGGCGGATTGGCTGGAGGAGGTGTGTAAGGGCATTCGGTGGGAGGATAGGCGGATTGGCTGGAGGAGGTGTGTAAGGGCATTCGGTGGCAGGATGGCCGGATTGGCTGGAGGATGTGTGTAAGGGCATGGGGTGGGAGGATGGGCGGATTGGCTGGAGGAGGTGTGTAAGGGCATGGGGTGGCAGGATGGCCGGATTGGCTGGAGGAGGTGTGTAAGGGCATGGGGTGGGAGGATGGGCGGATAGGCTGGAGGATGTGTGTAAGGGCATGGGGTGGGAGGATGGGCGGATTGGCTGGAGGAGGTGTGTAAGGGCATGGGGTGGCAGGATGGCCGGATTGGTTGGAGGAGGTGTGTAAGGGCATGGGGTGGGAGGATGGGCGGATTGGCAGGAGGATGTGTGTAAGGGCATGGGGTGGGAGGATGGGCGGTTTGGTTGGAGGAGGTGTGTAAGGGCATGGGGTGGGAGGATAGGCGGATTGGCTGGAGGAGGTGTGTACGGGCATGGGTTGGGAGGATAGGCGGATTGGCTGGAGGAGGTGTGTACGGGCATGGGTTGGGAGGATGGGCGGATTGGCTGGAGGAGGTGTGTAAGGGCATGGGGTGGGAGGATGGGCGGATTGGCTGGAGGAGGTGTGTAAGGGCATGGGGTGGCAGGATGGCGGGATTGGCTGGAGGAGGTGTGTAAGGGCATGGGGTGGGAGGATGGGCGGATAGGCTGGAGGAGGTGTGTAAGGGCATGGGGTGGGAGGATGGGCGGATTGGCTGGAGGAGGTGTGTAAGGGCATGGGTTGGGAGGGAGGGCGGTTTGGCTGGAGGAGGTGTGTAAGAGCACGGGTTGGGAGGTTGGGCGGATTGGCTGGAGGAGGTGTGAACGGGCATGGGGTGGGAGGATGGGCGGATTGGCTGGAGGAGGTGTGTAAGGGCATGAGGTGGGAGGATGGGCGGATTGGCTGGAGGAGGTGTGTAAGGGCATGGGGTGGGAGGATGGGCGGATTGGCTGGAGGATGTGTGTAAGGGCATGTGGTGGGAGGATGGGCGGATTGGCGGGAGGATGTGTGTAAGGGCATGGGGTGGGAGGATGGGCGGATTGGCGGGAGGAGGTGTGTAAGGGCATGGGGTGGGAGGATAGGCGGATTGGCTGGAGGAGGTGTGTAAGGGCATTCGGTGGGAGGATGGGCGGATTGGCTGGAGGAGGTGTGTAAGGGCATGGGGTGGCAGGATGGCCGGATTGGCTGGAGGATGTGTGTAAGGGCATGGGGTGGGAGGATGGGCGGATTGGCTGGAGGAGGTGTGTAAGGGCATGGGGTGGCAGGATGGCCGGATTGGCTGGAGGAGGTGTGTAAGGGCATGGGGTGGGAGGATGGGCGGATAGGCTGGAGGATGTGTGTAAGGGCATGGGGTGGGAGGATGGGCGGATTGGCTGGAGGAGGTGTGTAAGGGCATGGGTTGGGAGGATGGGCGGATTGGCTGGAGGAGGTGTGTAAGGGCATGGGGTGGCAGGATGGCCGGATTGGCTGCAGGAGGTGTGTAAGGGCATGGGGTGGGAGGATGGGCGGATTGGCTGGAGGAGGTGTGTAAGGGCATGGGGTGGCAGGATGGCCGGATTGGTTGGAGGAGGTGTGTAAGGGCATAGGTTGGGAGGATGGGCGGATTGGCTGGAGGAGGTGTGTAAGGGCATGGGGTGGGATGATGGGCGGATTGGCTGGAGGAGGTGTGTAAGGGCATGGGGTGGGAGGATGGGCGAATTGGCTGGAGGAGGTGTGTAAGGGCATGGGGTGGGAGGATGGGCGGATTGGCTGGAGGAGGTGTGTAAGGGCATGGGGTGGCAGGATGGCCGGATTGGCTGGAGGATGTGTGTAAGGGCATGGGGTGGGAGGATGGGCGGATTGGCTGGAGGAAGTGTGTAAGGGCATGAGGTGGGAAGATGGGCGGATTGGCTGGAGGAGGTGTGTAAGGGCATGGGGTGGGAGGATGGGCGGATTGGCTGGAGGAGGTGTGTAAGGGCATGGGGTGGGAGGATGGGCGGATTGGCTGGAGGAGGTGTGTAAGGGCATGGGGTGGCAGGATGGCCGGATTGGCTGGAGGAGGTGTGTAAGGGCATGGGGTGGGAGGATGGGCGGATTGGCTGGAGGAGGTGTGTAAGGGCATGGGGTGGGAGGATGGGCGGATTGGCTGGAGGAGGTGTGTAAGGGCATGGGGTGGGAGGATGGGCGGATTAACTGGAGGAGGTGTGTAAGGGCATGGGGTGGGAGGATGGGCGGATTGGCTGGAGGAGGTGTGTAAGGGCATGGGGTGGCAGGATGGCCGGATTGGCTGGAGGAGGTGTGTAAGGGCATGGGGTGGGAGGATGGGCGGATTGGCTGGAGGAGGTGTGTAAGGGCATGGGGTGGGAGGATGGGCGGATTGGCTGGAGGAGGTGTGTAAGGGCATGGGGTGGGAGGATGGGCGGATTGGCTGGAGGAGGTGTGTAAGGGCATGGGGTGGGAGGATGGCCGGATTGGCTGGAGGAGGTGTGTAAGGGCACGGGGTGGCAGGATGGCCGGATTGGCTGGAGGAGGTATGTAAGGGCATGAGGTGGGAGGATGGCCGGATTGGTTGGAGGAGGTGTGTAAGGGCATGGGTTGGCAGGATGGGCGGATTGGCTGCAGGAGGTGTGTAAGGGCATGGGGTGGGAGGATGGGCGGATTGGCTGGAGGAGGTGTGTAAGGGCATGGGTTGGGAGGGTGGGCGGTTTGGCTGGAGGAGGTGTGTAAGGGCATGGGTTGGGAGGTTGGGCGGATTGGCTGGAGGATGTGTGTAAGGGCATGGGGTGGGAGGATGGGCGGATTGGCTGGAGGATGTGTGTAAGGGCATGGGGTGGGAGGATGGCCGGATTGGCTGGAGGAGGTGTGTAAGGGCATGGGGTGGCAGGATGGCCGGATTGGCTGGAGGAGGTATGTAAGGGCATGGGGTGGGAGGATGGCCGGATTGGTTGGAGGAGGTGTGTAAGGGCATGGGTTGGCAGGATGGGCGGATTGGCTGGAGGAGGTGTGTAAGGGCATGGGTTGGTAGGGTGGGCGGTTTGGCTGGAGGAGGTGTGTAAGGGCACGGGTTGGGAGGTTGGGCGGATTGGCTGGAGGATGTGTGTAAGGGCATGGGGTGGGAGGATGGGCGGATTGGCTGGAGGAAGTGTGTAAGGGCATGAGGTGGGAGGATGGGCGGATTGGCTGGAGGAGGTGTGTAAGGGCATGGGGTGGGAGGATGGGCGGATTGGCTGGAGGAGGTGTGTAAGGGCATGGGGTGGCAGGATGGCCGGATTGGCTGGAGGAGGTGTGTAAGGGCATGGGGTGGGAGGATGGGCGGATAGGCTGGAGGAGGTGTGTAAGGGCATGGGGTGGGAGGATGGGCGGATTGGCTGGAGGAGGTGTGTAAGGGCATGGGTTGGGAGGGTGGGCGGTTTGGCTGGAGGAGGTGTGTAAGGGCACGGGTTGGGAGGTTGGGCGGATTGGCTGGAGGATGTGTGTAAGGGCATGGGGTGGGAGGATGGGCGGATTGGCTGGAGGAAGTGTGTAAGGGCATGAGGTGGGAGGATGGGCGGATTGGCTGGAGGAGGTGTGTAAGGGCATGGCGTGGGAGGATGGGCGGATTGGCTGGAGGAGGTGTGTAAGGGCATGGGGTGGGAGGATGGGCGGATTGGCTGGAGGAGGTGTGTAAGGGCATGGCGTGGGAGGATGGGCGGATTGGCTGGAGGAGGTGTGTAAGGGCATGGGGTGGGAGGATGGGCGGATTGGCTGGAGGAGGTGTTTAAGGGCATGGGGTGGGAGGATGGGCGGATTGGCTGGAGGATGTGTGTAAGGGCATGGGGTGGGAGGATGGGCGGTTTGGCTGGAGGATGTGTGTAAGGGCATGGGTTGGGAGGGTGGGCGGTTTGGCTGGAGGAGGTGTGTAAGGGCATGGGTTGGGAGGATGGGCGGTTTGGCTGGAGGGGGTGTGTAAAGGCACGGGTTGGGAGGATGGGCGGGTTGGCTGGAGGAGGTGTGTAAGGGAATGGGTTGGGAGGATGGGCGGATTGGCTGGAGGAGGTGTGTAAGGGCATGGGGTGGGAGGATGGGCGGATTGGCTGGAGGAGGTGTGTAAGGGCATGGGGTGGGAGGATGGGCGGATTGGCTGGAGGAGGTGTGTAAGGGCATGGGGTGGGAGGATGGGCGGATTGCCTGGAGGATGTGTGTAAGGGCATGGGTTGGGAGGATGGGCGGATTGGCTGGCGGAGGTGTGTAAGGGCATGGGGTAGGAGGATGGGCGGATTGGCTGGAGGAGGTGTGTAAGGGAATGGTTTGGGAGGATGGGCGGATTGGCTGGAGGAGGTGTGTAAGGGCATGGGTTGGGAGGATGGGCGGATTGGCTGGAGGAGGTGTGTAAGGGCATGGGGTGGGAGGATGGGCGGATTGGCTGGAGGAGGTGTGTAAGGGCATGGGGTGGGAGGATGGGCGGATTGGCTGGAGGAGGTGTGTAAGGGCATGGGGTGGGAGGATGGGCGGATTGGCTGGAGGAGGTGTGTAAGGGCATGGGGTGGGAGGATGGGCGGATTGGCTGGAGGATGTGTGTAAGGGCATGGGTTGGGAGGATGGGCAGATTGGCTGCAGGAGGTGTGTAAGGGCATGGGGTGGGAGGATGGGCGGATTGGCTGGAGGAGGTGTGTAAGGGCATGGGTTGGGAGGATGGGCAGATTGGCTGCAGGAGGTGTGTAAGGGCATGGGGTAGGAGGATGGGCGGATTGGCTGGAGGAGGTGTGTAAGGGCATGGGTTGGGAGGATGGGCAGATTGGCTGCAGGAGGTGTGTAAGGGCATGGGGTGGGAGGATGGGCAGATTGGCTGGAGGAGGTGTGTAAGGGCATGGGGTGGGAGGATGGGCGGATTGGCTGGAGGAGGTGTGTAAGGGCATGGGGTGGGAGGATGGGCGGATTGGCTGGAGGAGGTGTGTAAGGGCATGGGTGGGTGGATGGGCGGATTGGCTGGAGGAGGTGTGTAAGGGCATGGGGTGGGAGGATGGGCGGATTGGCTGGAGGAGGTGTGTAAGGGCATGGGGTGGGAGGATGGGCGGATTGGCGGGAGGAGGTGTGCAAGGGCATGGGGTGGGAGGATGGGCGGATTGGCTGGAGGAGGTGTGTAAGGGCATGGGGTGGGAGGATGGGCGGATTGGCTGGAGTAGGTGTGTAAGGGCATGGGGTGGGAGGATGGGCGGATTGGCTGGAGGAGGTGTGTAAGGGCATGGGGTGGGAGGATGGGCGGATTGGCTGGAGGAGGTGTGTAAGGGCATGGGGTGGGAGGATGGGCGGATTGGCGGGAGGAGGTGTGTAAGGGCATGGGGTGGGAGGATGGGCGGATTGGCGGGAGGAGGTGTGTAAGGGCATGGGGTGGGAGGAATTTGCGGATTGGCTGGAGGAGGTGTGTAAGGGCATGGGGTAGGAGGATGGGCGGATTGGCGGGAGGATGTGTGTAAGGGCATGGGTTGGGAAGATGGGCGGATTGGCGGGAGGAGGTGTGTAAGGGCATGGGGTGGGAGGATGGGCGGATTGGCGGGAGGAGGTGTGTAAGGGCATGGGGTGGGAGGATGGGCGGATTGGCTGCAGGAGGTGTGTAAGGGCATGGGTTGGGAGGATGGGCGGATTGGCGGGAGGATGTGTGTAAGGGCATGAGGTGGGAGGATGGGCGGATTGGCTGGAGGAGGTGTGTAAGGGCATTGGGTGGGAGGATGGGCGGATTGGCTGCAGGAGGTGTGTAAGGGCATGGGTTGGGAGGATGGGCGGATTGGCGGGAGGATGTGTGTAAGGGCATGGGGTGGGAGGATGGGCGGATTGGCGGGAGGAGGTGTGTAAGGGCATGAGGTGGGAGGATGGGCGGATTGGCTGGAGAAGGTGTGTAAGGGCATGAGGTGGGTGGATGGGCGGATTGGCTGGAGGAGGTGAGTAAGGGCATGGGGTGGGAGGATGGGCGGATTGGCTGGAGGAGGTGTGTAAGGGCATGGGTTGGCAGGATGGGCGGATTGGCTCGAGGAGGTGTGTAAGGGCATGGGTTGGCACAATGGGCGGATTGACGGGAGGATGTGTGTAAGGGCATGGGGTGGGAGGATGGGCGGATTGGCTGGAGGAGGTGTGTAAGGGCATGAGGTGGGAGGATGGGCGTATTGGCTAGAGGAGGTGTGTAAGGGCATGGGGTGGGAGGATGGGCGGATTGGCTGGAGGAGGTGTGTAAAGGCATGGGTTGGCAGGATGGGCGGATTGGCGGGAGGAGGTGTGTAAGGGCATGGGGTAGGAGGATGGGCGGATTGGCTGGAGGATGTGTGTAAGGGCATGGGTTGGGAGGATGGGCGGATTGGCTGCAGCAGGTGTGTAAGGGCATGGGGTGGGAGGATGGGCGGATTGGTTGGAGGAGGTGTGTAAGGGCACGGGTTGGGAGGATGGGCGGATTGGCTGCAGGAGGTGTGTAAGGGCATGGGTTGGGAGGATGGGCGGATTGGCGGGAGGAGGTGTGTAAGGGCATGGGGTGGGAGGATGGGCGGATAGGCGGGAGGATGTGTGTAAGGGCATGGGTTGGGAGGGTGGGCGGATTGGCTGGAGGAGGTGTGTAAGGGCATGGGGTGGGAGGATGGCCGGATTGCCTGGAGGAGGTGTGTAAGGGCATGGGGTGAAAGAATGGGCGGATTGGCTGGAGGAGGTGTGTAAGGGCATGGGGTGGGAGGATGGGCGGATTGGCGGGAGGATGTGTGTAAGGGTATGGGGTAGGAGGATGGGCGGATTGGCTGGAGGATGTGTGTAAGGGCATGGGGTGGGAGGATGGGCGGATTGGCTGGAGGATGTGTGTAAAGGCATGGGGTCTGAGGATGGGCGGATTGGCGGGAGGAGGTGTGTAAGGGCATGGGTTGGGAGGATGGGCGGATTGGCTGACGGAGGTGTGTAAGGGCATGGGGTGGGAGGATGGGCGGATTGGTTGGAGGAGGTGTGTAAGGGCATGGGTTGGGAGGATGGGCGGATTGGCGGGAGGATGTGTGTAAGGGCATGGGGTGGGAGGATGGGCGGATTGGCGGGAGGAGGTGTGTAAGGGCATGAGGTGGGAGGATGGGCGGATTGGCTGGAGGAGGTGTGTAAGGGCATGAGGTGGGAGGATGGGCGGATTGGCTGGAGGAGGTGTGTAAGGGCATGGGGTGGGAGGATGGGCGGATTGGCTGGAGGAGGTGTGTAAGGGCATGGGTTGGCAGGATGGGCGGATTGGCTCGAGGAGGTGTGTAAGGGCATGGGTTGGCAGGATGGGCGGATTGGCGGGAGGATGTGTGTAAGGGCATGGGGTGGGAGGATGGGCGGATTGGCTGGAGGAGGTGTGTAAGGGCATGAGGTGGGAGGATGGGCGGATTGGCTGGAGGAGGTGTGTAAGGGCATGGGGTGGGAGGATGGGCGGATTGGCTGGAGGAGGTGTGTAAGGGCATGGGTTGGCAGGATGGGCGGATTGGCGGGAGGAGGTGTGTAAGGGCATGGGGTAGGAGGATGGGCGGATTGGCTGGAGGATGTGTGTAAGGGCATGGGTTGGGAGGATGGGCGGATTGGCTGGCGGAGGTGTGTAAGGGCACGGGTTGGGAGGATGGGCGGATTGGCTGCAGGAGGTGTGTAAGGGCATGGGTTGGGAGGATGGGCGGATTGGCGGGAGGAGGTGTGTAAGGGCATGGGGTGGGAGGATGGGCGGATAGGCGGGAGGATGTGTGTAAGGGCATGGGTTGGGAGGGTGGGCGGATTGGCTGGAAGAGGTGTGTAAGGGCATGGGGTGGGAGGATGGGCGGATTGCCTGGAGGAGGTGTGTAAGGGCATGGGGTGAAAGGATGGGCGGATTGGCTGGAGGAGGTGTGTAAGGGCATGGGGTGGGAGGATGGGCGGATTGGCGGGAGGATGTGTGTAAGGGCATGGGGTAGGAGGATGGGCGGATTGGCTGGAGGATGTGTGTAAGGGCATGGGGTGGGAGGATGGGCGGATTGGCTGGAGGATGTGTGTAAGGGCATGGGGTGGGAGGATGGGCGGATTGGCTGGCGGAGGTGTGTAAGGGCATGGGGTGGGAGGATGGGCGGATTGGTTGGAGGAGGTGTGTAAGGGCACGGGTTGGGAGGATGGGCGGATTGGCTGCAGGAGGTGTGTAAGGGCATGGGTTGGGAGGATGGGCGGATTGGCTGGTGGAGGTGTGTAAGGGCACGGGTTGGGAGGATGGGCGGATTGGCTGCAGGAGGTGTCTAAGGGCACGGGTTGGGAGGATGGGCGGATTGGCTGCAGGAGGTGTGCAAGGGCATGGGTTGGGTGGATGGGCGGATTGTCTGCAGGAGGTGTGTAAGGGCATGGGGTGGGAGGATGGGCGGATTGGCTGGAGGAGGTGTGTAAGGGCATAGGTTGGGAGGATGGGCGGATTGGCTGGAGGAGGTGTGTGAGGGCATGGGGTGGGAGGATGGGCGGATTGGCTGGAGGAGGTGTGTAAGGGCATGGGGTGAAAGGATGGGCGGATTGGCTGGAGGAGGTGTGTAAGGGCATGGGGTGGGAGGATGGGCGGATTGGCTGCAGGAGGTGTGTAAGGGCATGGGTTGGGAGGATGGGCGGATTGGCTGGAGGAGGTGTGTTAGGGCATGGGGTGGGAGGATGGGCGGATTGGCTGGAGGAGGTGTGTAAGTGCATCGGGTGGGAGGATGGGCGGATTGGCTGGAGGAGGTGTGTAAGGGCATGGGGTGACAAGATGGCCGGATTGGCTGGAGGATGTGTGTAAGGGCATGGGGTGGGAGGATGGGCGGATTGGCTGGAGGAGGTGTGTAAGGGCATGGGGTGGCAGGATGGCCGGATTGGCTGGAGGAGGTGTGTAAGGGCATGGGGTGGGAGGATGGGCGGATTGGCTGGAGGAGGTGTGTAAGGGCATGGGGTGGCAGGATGGGCGGATTGGCTGGAGGAGTTGTGTAAGGGCATGGGGTGGCAGGATGGCCGGATTGGCTGGAGGAGGTGTGTAAGGGCATGGGGTGGGAGGATGGGCGGATTGGCTGGAGGAGGTGTGTAAGGGCATGGGGTGGCAGGATGGGCGGATTGGCTGGAGGAGTTGTGTAAGGGCATGGGGTGGCAGGATGGCCGGATTGGCTGGAGGAGGTTTGTGAGGGCATCGGGTGGGAGGATGGGCGGATTGGCTGGAGGAGGTGTGTAAGGGCATGGGGTGGGAGGATGGGCGGATTGGCGGGAGCAGGTGTGTAAGGGCATGGGGTGGGAGGATGGGTGGATTGGCTGGAGGAGGTGTGTGAGAGCATGGGGTGGGAGGATGGGCGGATTGGCTGCAGGAGGTGTTTAAGGGCATGGGGTAGGAGGATGGGCGGATTGGCTGGAGGAGGTGTGTAAGGGCATGGGGTGGGAGGATGGGCGGAATGGCTGCAGGAGGTGTGCAAGGGCATGGGGTGGGAGGATGGGCGGATTGGCGGGAGCAGGTGTGTAAGGGCATGGGGTGGGAGGATGGGCGGATTGGCTGCAGGAGGTGTGCAAGGGCATGGGGTGGGAGGATGGGCGGATTGGCGGGAGCAGGTGTGCAAGGGCATGGGGTGGGAGGATGGGCGGATTGGCGGGAGCAGGTGTGTAAGGGCATGGGGTGGGAGGATTGGCGGATTGGCTGGAGGAGGTGTGTAAGGGCATGGGGTGGGAGGATGGGCGGATTGGCTGCAGGAGGTGTGCAAGGGCATGGGGTGGGAGGATGGGCGGATTGGCGGGAGGAGGTGTGTAAGGGCATGGGGTAGGAGGATGGGCGGATTGGCTGCAGGAGGTGTGTAAGGGCATGGGGTGGGAGGATGGGCGGATTGGCTGCAGGAGGTGTGCAAGGGCATGGGGTGGGAGGATGGGCGGATTGGCGGGAGCAGGTGTGTAAGGGCATGGGGTGGGAGGATGGGTGGATTGGCTGGAGGAGGTGTGTGAGGGCATGGGGTGGGAGGATGGGCGGATTGGCAGGAGGATGTGTGTAAGGGCATGGGGTAGGAGGATGGGCGGATTGGCTGCAGGAGGTGTGTAAGGGCATGGGGTGGGAGGATGGGCGGATTGGCTGGAGGAGGTGTGTACGGGCATGGGGTGGGAGGATGGGCGGATTGGCGGGAGGATGTGTGTAAAGGCATTGGGTGGGAGGATGGGCGGATTGGCTGCAGGAGGTGTGTAAGAGCACGGGGTGGGAGGATGGGCAGATTGGCTGGAGGAGGTGTGTACGGGCATGGGGTAGGAGGATGGGCGGATTTTCTGGAGGAGGTGTGTAAGGGCATGGGGTGAAAGGATGGGCGGATTGGCTGGAGGAGGTGTGTAAGGGCATGGGGTGGCAGGATGGGCGGATTGGCGGGAGGATGTGTGTAAAGGCATTGGGTGGGAGGATGGGCGGATTGGCTGCAGGAGGTGTGTAAGAGCACGGGGTGGGAGGATGGGCAGATTGGCTGGAGGAGGTGTGTACGGGCATGGGGTAGGAGGATGGGCGGATTTTCTGGAGGAGGTGTGTAAGGGCATGGGGTGAAAGGATGGGCGGATTGGCTGCAGGAGGTGTGTAAGGGCATGAGGTGGGAGGATGGGCGGATTGGCTGGAGGAGGTGTGTAAGGGCATGGGGTGGGAGGACGGGTGGATTGGCTGGAGGAGGTGTGTAAGGGCATGGGGTGGGAGGACGGGTGGATTGGCTGGAGGAGGTGTGTAAGGGCATGGGGTGGGAGGACGGGTGGATTGGCTGGAGGAGGTGTGTAAGGGCATGGGGTGGGAGGATGGGCGGATTGGCTGGAGGAGGTGTGTAAGGGCATGGGGTGGGAGGACGGGTGGATTGGCTGGAGGAGGTGTGTAAGGGCATGGGGTGGGAGGATGGGCGGATTGGCTGGAGGAGGTGTGTAAGGGCATGGGGTAGGAGGATGGGCGGATTGGCTGGAGGAGGTGTGTAAGGGCATGAGGTAGGAGGATGGGCGGATTGGCTGGAGGAGGTGTGTAAGGGCATGGGGTGGGAGGATGGGCGGATTGGCTGGAGGAGGTGTGTAAGGGCATGGGGTGGCAGGATGGGCGGATTGCCTGGAGGAGGTGTGTAAGGGCATGGGGTGGGAGGATGGGCGGATTGGCTGGCGGAGGTGTGTAAGGGCATGGGGTAGGAGGATGGGCGGATTGGCTGGAGGAGGTGTGTAAGGGCATGGGGTAGGAGGATGGGCGGATTGGCGGGAGGAGGTGTGTAAAGGCATTGGGTGGGAGGATGGGCGGATTGGCTGCAGGAGGTGTGTAAGAGCACGGGGTGGGAGGATGGGCAGATTGGCTGGAGGAGGTGTGTACGGGCATGGGGTAGGAGAATGGGCGGATTTTCTGGAGGAAGTGTGTAAGGGCATGGGGTGGGAGGATGGGCGGATTGGCTGCTGGAGGTGTGTAAGGGCATGGGGTGGGAGGATGGGCGGATTGGCTGCAGGAGGTGTGTAAGGGCATGGGGTGGGAGGATGGGCGGATTGGCTGCAGGAGGTGTGTAAGGTCATGGGGTAGGAGGATGGGCGGATTGGCTGGAGGAGGTGTGTACGGGCATGGGGTGGGAGGATGGGCGGATTGGCTAGAGGAGGTGTGTACGGGCATGGGGTGGGAGGATGGGCGGATTGGCGGGAGGAGGTGTGTAAGGGCATGGGGTGGGAGGATGGGCGGATTGGCTGGAGGAGGTGTGTAAGGGCATGGGGTGGGAGGATGGGCGGATTGGCTGCAGGAGGTGTGTAAGGGCATGGGGTGGGAGGATGGGCGGATTGGCTGCAGGAGGTGTGTAAGGGCATGGGGTGGGAGGATGGGCGGATTGGCTGCAGGAGGTGTGTAAGGGCATGGGGTGGGAGGATGGGCGGATTGGCTGGAGGAGGTGTGTACGGGCATGGGGTGGGAGGATGGGCGGATTGGCTGGAGGAGGTGTGTACGGGCATGGGGTGGGAGGATGGGCGGATTGGCGGGAGGAGGTGTGTAAGGGCATGGGGTGGGAGGATGGGCGGATTGGCTGGAGGAGGTGTGTAAGGGCATGGGGTGGGAGGATGGGCGGATTGGCTGGAGGAGGTGTGTAAGGGCATGGGGTGGGAGGATGGGCGGATTGGCTGGAGGAGGTGTGTAAGGGCATGGGTTGGCAGGATGGGCGGATTAGCTGGAGGAGGTGTGTAAGGGCATGAGGTGGGAGGATGGGCGGATTGGCTGGAGGAGGTGTGTAAGGGCATGGGGTGGGAGGATGGGCGGATAGGCTGGAGGAGGTGTGTAAGGGCATGGGGTGGGAGGATGGGCGGATTGGCTGGAGGAGGTGTGTAAGGGCATACGTTGGGAGGATGGGCGGATTGGCTGGAGGATGTGTGTAAGGGCATGGGGTAGGAGGATGGGCGGATTGGCGGGAGGAGGTGTGTAAGGGCATGGGGTGGGAGGATGGGCGGATTGGCTGGAGGAGGTGTGTAAGGGCATGGGGTGGGAGGATGGGCGGATAGGCTGGAGGAGGTGTGTAAGGGCATGGGGTGGGAGGATGGGCGGATTGGCTGGAGGAGGTGTGTAAGGGCATGGGTTGCGAGGATGGGCGGATTGGCTGGAGGATGTGTGTAAGGGCATGGGGTAGGAGGATGGGCGGATTGGCGGGAGGAGGTGTGTAAGGGCATGGGGTGGGAGGATGGGCGGATTGGCTGGAGGAGGTGTGTAAGGGCATCGGGTAGGAGGATGGGCGGATTGGCTGGAGGAGGTGTGTAAGGGCATGGGGTGGGAGGATGGGCGGATTGGCGGGAGGAGGTGTGTAAGGGCATGGGGTGGGAGGATGGGCGGATTGGCGGGAGGATGTGTGTAAGAGCACGAGTTGGGAGGATGGGCGGATTGGCTGGAGGAGGTGTGTAAGGGCATGGAGTGGGAGGATGGGCGGATTGGCGGGAGGAGGTGTGTAAGGGCATGGGGTAGGAGGATGGGCGGATTGGCTGCAGGAGGTGTGTAAGGGCATGGGGTGGGAGGATGGGCGGATTGGCTGGAGGAGGTGTGTAAGGGCATGGGTTGGGAGGATGGGCGGATTGGCTGGAGGATGTGTGTAAGGGCATGGGGTGGGAGGATGGGCGGATTGGCTGGAGGAGGTGTGTAAGGGCATGGGGTAGGAGGATGGGCGGATTGGCTGGAGGAGGTGTGTACGGGCATGGGGTAGGAGGATGGGCGGATTGGCTGGAGGAGGTGTGTAAGGGCATGGGGTGGGAGGATGGGCGAATTGGCTGGAGGAGGTGTGTAAGGGCATGGGGTGGGAGGACGGGCGGATTGGCTGGAGGAGGTGTGTAAGGGCATGGGGTGGGAGGATGGGCGGATTGGCGGGAGGAGGTGTGTAAGGGCATGGGGTGGGAGGATGGGCGGATTGGCTGGAGGAGGTGTGTAAGGGCATGGGTTGGGAGGATGGGCGGATTGGCGGGAGGAGGTGTGTAAGGGCATGGGGTGGGAGGATGGGCGGATTGGCTGGAGGAGGTGTGTAAGGGCATGGGGTAGGAGGATGGGCGGATTGGCTGGAGGAGGTGTGTAAGGGCATGGGGTAGGAGGATGGGCGGATTGGCGGGAGGAGGTGTGTAAGGGCATGGGGTGGGAGGATGGGCGGATTCGCTGGAGGAGGTGTGTAAGGGCATGGGGTAGGAGGATGGGTGGATTGGCTGGAGGAGGTGTGTAAGGGCATGGGGTAGGAGGATGGGCGGATTGGCTGGAGGAGGTGTGTAAGGGCATGGGGTAGGAGGATGGGCGGATTGGCGGGAGGAGGTGTGTAAGGGCATGGGGTGGGAGGATGGGCGGATTGGCTGGAGGAGGTGTGTAAGGGCATGGGGTAGGAGGATGGGTGGATTGGCTGGAGGAGGTGTGTAAGGGCATGGGGTGGGAGGATGGGCGGATTGGCTGGAGGAGGTGTGTAAGGGCATGGGGTAGGAGAATGGGTGGATTGGCTGGAGGAGGTGTGTAAGGGCATGGGGTGGGAGGATGGGCGGATTGGCTGAAGGAGGTGTGTAAGGGCATGAGGTAGGAGGATGGGCGGATTGGCTGGAGGAGGTGTGTAAGGGCATGGGGTAGGAGGATGGGCGGATTGGCTGGAGGATGTGTGTAAGGGCATGGGTTGGGAGGATGGGCGGATTGGCTGGAGGAGGTGTGTAAGGGCATGAGGTAGGAGGATGGGCGGATTGGCTGGAGGAGGTGTGTAAGGGCATGGGGTAGGAGGATGGGCGGATTGGCTGGAGGATGTGTGTAAGGGCATGGGTTGGGAGGATGGGCGGATTGGCTGGAGGAGGTGTGTAAGGGCATGAGGTAGGAGGATGGGCGGATTGGCTGGAGGAGGTGTGTAAGGGCATGGGGTAGGAGGATGGGCGGATTGGCTGGAGGAGGTGTGTAAGGGCATGGGGTAGGAGGATGGGCGGATTGGCGGGAGGAGGTGTGTAAGGGCATGGGGTGGGAGGATGGGCGGATTGGCTGGAGGAGGTGTGTAAGGGCATGGGGTAGGAGGATGGGTGGATTGGCTGGAGGAGGTGTGTAAGGGCATGGGGTGGGAGGATGGGCGGATTGGCTGGAGGAGGTGTGTAAGGGCATGGGGTAGGAGGATGGGTGGATTGGCTGGAGGAGGTGTGTAAGGGCATGGGTTGGGAGGATAGGCGGATTGGCTGAAGGAGGTGTGTAAGGGCATGAGGTAGGAGGATGGGCGGATTGGCTGGAGGAGGTGTGTAAGGGCATGGGGTAGGAGGATGGGCGGATTGGCTGGAGGATGTGTGTAAGGGCATGGGTTGGGAGGATGGGCGGATTGGCTGGAGGAGGTGTGTAAGGGCATGAGGTAGGGGGATGGGCGGATTGGCTGGAGGAAGTGTGTAAGGGCATGGGGTAGGAGGATGGGCGGATTGGCTGGAGGATGTGTGTAAGGGCATGGGTTGGGAGGATGGGCGGATTGGCTGGAGGAGGTGTGTAAGGGCATGAGGTAGGAGGATGGGCGGATTGGCTGGAGGAGGTGTGTAAGGGCATGAGGTAGGAGGATGGGCGGATTGGCTGGAGGAGGTGTGTAAGGGCATGGGGTGGGAGGATGGGCGGATTGGCTGAAGGAGGTGTGTAAGGGCATGAGGTAGGAGGATGGGCGGATTCGCTGGAGGAGGCGTGTAAGGGCATGGGGTGGGAGGATGGGCGGATTGGCTGGAGGAGGTGTGTAAGGGCATGGGTTGGGAGGATGGGCGGATTGGCTGGAGGAGGTGTGTAAGGGCATGAGGTAGGAGGATGGGCGGATTGGCTGGAGGAGGTGTGTAAGGGCATGGGGTAGGAGGATGGGCGGATTGGCTGGAGGATGTGTGTAAGGGCATGGGTTGGGAGGATAGGCGGATTGGCTGGAGGAGGTGTGTAAGGGCATGAGGTAGGAGGATGGGCGGATTGGCTGGAGGAGGTGTGTAAGGGCATGGGGTAGGAGGATGGGCGGATTGGCTGGAGGAGGTGTGTAAGGGCATGGGGTGGGAGGATGGGCGGATTGGCTGGAGGAGGTGTGTAAGGGCATGGGGTAGGAGGATGGGCGGATTGGCTGGAGGAGCTGTGTACGGGCATGGGGTAGGAGGATGGGCGGATTTGCTGGAGGAGGTGTGTAAGGGCATGGGGTGGGAGGATGGGCGGATTGGCTGGAGGAGGTGTGTAAGGGCATGGGGTGGGAGGACGGGCGGATTGGCTGGAGGAGGTGTGTAAGGGCATGGGGTAGGAGGATGGGCGGATTGGCTGGAGGATGTGTGTAAGGGCATGGGGTGGGAGGATGGGCGGATTGGCTGGAGGAGGTGTGTAAGGGCATGGGGTGGGAGGATGGGTGGATTGGCTGGAGGAGGTGTGTAAGGGCATGGGGTGGGAGGATGGGCGGATTGGCTGGAGGAGGTGTGTAAGGGCATGGGGTAGGAGGATGGGCGGATTGGCTGGAGGAGGTGTGTAAGGGCATGGGGTGGGAGGATGGGCGGATTGGCTGGAGGAGGTGTGTAAGGGCATGGGGTGGGAGGATGGGCGGATTGGCTGCAGGAGGTGTGTAAGGGCATGGGGTGGGAGGATGGGCGGATTGGCTGCAGGAGGTGTGTAAGGGCATGGGGTGGGAGGATGGGCGGATTGGCTGCAGGAGGTGTGTAAGGGCATGGGGTGGGAGGATGGGCGGATTGGCTGGAGGAGGTGTGTAAGGGCATGGGGTGGGAGGATGGGCGGATTGGCTGGAGGAGGTGTGTAAGGGCATGGGGTAGGAGGATAGGCGGATTGGCGGGAGGAGGTGTGTAAGGGCATGGGTTGGGAGAATGGGCGGATTGGCTGGAGGAGGTGTGTAAGGGCATGGGGTAGGAGGATGGGCGGATTGGCTGGAGGAGGTGTGTAAGGGCATAGGGTGGGAGGATGGGCGGATAGGCTGGAGGAGGTGTGTAAGGGCATGGGGTAGGAGGATGGGCGGATTGGCTGGAGGAGGTGTGTAAGGGCATGGGGTGGGAGGATGGGCGGATTGGCTGGAGGAGGTGTGTAAGGGCATGGGGTGGGAGGATGGGCGGATTGGCTGCAGGAGGTGTGTAAGGGCACGGGGTGGGAGGATGGGCAGATTGGCTGGAGGAGGTGTGTACGGGCATGGGGTAGGAGGATGGGCGGATTGGCTCTAGGAGGTGTGTAAGGGCATGGGGTGGGAGGATGGGCGGATTGGCTGCAGGAGGTGTGTAAGGGCACCGGGTGGGAGGATGGGTAGATTGGCTGGAGGAGGTGTGTAAGGGCATGGGTTGGGAGGATGGGCGGATTGGCGGGAGGAAGTGTGTAAGGGCATGGGTTGGGAGGATGGGCGGATTGGCTGGAGGAGGTGTGTAAGGGCATGGGTTGGGAGGATGGGCGGATTGGCTCTAGGAGGTGTGTAAGGGCATGGGTTGGGAGGATGGGCGGATTGGCTGGAGGAGGTGTGTAAGGGCATGGGTTGGGAGGATGGGCGGATTGGCTGGAGGAGGTGTGTAAGGGCATGGGGTAGGAGGATGGGCGGATTGGCTCTAGGAGGTGTGTAAGGGCATGGGTTGGGAGGATGGGCGGATTGGCTGCAGGAGGTGTGTAAGGGCACGGGGTGGGAGGATGGGCAGATTGGCTGGAGGAGGTGTGTACGGGCATGGGGTGGGAGGATGGGCGGATTGGCTCTAGGAGGTGTGTAAGGGCATGGGTTGGGAGGATGGGCGGATTGGCTGCAGGAGGTGTGTGAGGGCACGGGGTGGGAGGATGGGCGGATTGGCTGGAGGAGGTGTGTAAGGGCATGGGGTGGGAGGATGGGCGGATTGGCGGGAGGAGGTGTGTAAGGGCATGGGGTGGGAGGATGGGCGGATAGGCTGGAGGAGGTGTGTAAGGGCATGGGGTGGGAGGATGGGCGGATTGGCTGGAGGAGGTGTGTAAGGGCATGGGTTGGGAGGGTGGGCGGTTTGGCTGGAGGAGGTGTGTAAGGGCACGGGTTGGGAGGTTGGGCGGATTGGCTGGAGGATGTGTGTAAGGGCATGGGGTGGGAGGATGGGCGGATTGGCTGGAGGAAGTGTGTAAGGGCATGAGGTGGGAGGATGGGCGGATTGGCTGGAGGAGGTGTGTAAGGGCATGGCGTGGGAGGATGGGCGGATTGGCTGGAGGAGGTGTGTAAGGGCATGGGGTGGGAGGATGGGCGGATTGGCTGGAGGAGGTGTGTAAGGGCATGGCGTGGGAGGATGGGCGGATTGGCTGGAGGAGGTGTGTAAGGGCATGGGGTGGGAGGATGGGCGGATTGGCTGGAGGAGGTGTTTAAGGGCATGGGGTGGGAGGATGGGCGGATTGGCTGGAGGATGTGTGTAAGGGCATGGGGTGGGAGGATGGGCGGTTTGGCTGGAGGATGTGTGTAAGGGCATGGGTTGGGAGGGTGGGCGGTTTGGCTGGAGGAGGTGTGTAAGGGCATGGGTTGGGAGGATGGGCGGTTTGGCTGGAGGGGGTGTGTAAAGGCACGGGTTGGGAGGATGGGCGGGTTGGCTGGAGGAGGTGTGTAAGGGAATGGGTTGGGAGGATGGGCGGATTGGCTGGAGGAGGTGTGTAAGGGCATGGGGTGGGAGGATGGGCGGATTGGCTGGAGGAGGTGTGTAAGGGCATGGGGTGGGAGGATGGGCGGATTGGCTGGAGGAGGTGTGTAAGGGCATGGGGTGGGAGGATGGGCGGATTGCCTGGAGGATGTGTGTAAGGGCATGGGTTGGGAGGATGGGCGGATTGGCTGGCGGAGGTGTGTAAGGGCATGGGGTAGGAGGATGGGCGGATTGGCTGGAGGAGGTGTGTAAGGGAATGGTTTGGGAGGATGGGCGGATTGGCTGGAGGAGGTGTGTAAGGGCATGGGTTGGGAGGATGGGCGGATTGGCTGGAGGAGGTGTGTAAGGGCATGGGGTGGGAGGATGGGCGGATTGGCTGGAGGAGGTGTGTAAGGGCATGGGGTGGGAGGATGGGCGGATTGGCTGGAGGAGGTGTGTAAGGGCATGGGGTGGGAGGATGGGCGGATTGGCTGGAGGAGGTGTGTAAGGGCATGGGGTGGGAGGATGGGCGGATTGGCTGGAGGATGTGTGTAAGGGCATGGGTTGGGAGGATGGGCAGATTGGCTGCAGGAGGTGTGTAAGGGCATGGGGTGGGAGGATGGGCGGATTGGCTGGAGGAGGTGTGTAAGGGCATGGGTTGGGAGGATGGGCAGATTGGCTGCAGGAGGTGTGTAAGGGCATGGGGTAGGAGGATGGGCGGATTGGCTGGAGGAGGTGTGTAAGGGCATGGGTTGGGAGGATGGGCAGATTGGCTGCAGGAGGTGTGTAAGGGCATGGGGTGGGAGGATGGGCAGATTGGCTGGAGGAGGTGTGTAAGGGCATGGGGTGGGAGGATGGGCGGATTGGCTGGAGGAGGTGTGTAAGGGCAAGGGGTGGGAGGATGGGCGGATTGGCTGGAGGAGGTGTGTAAGGGCATGGGTGGGTGGATGGGCGGATTGGCTGGAGGAGGTGTGTAAGGGCATGGGGTGGGAGGATGGGCGGATTGGCTGGAGGAGGTGTGTAAGGGCATGGGGTGGGAGGATGGGCGGATTGGCGGGAGGAGGTGTGCAAGGGCATGGGGTGGGAGGATGGGCGGATTGGCTGGAGGAGGTGTGTAAGGGCATGGGGTGGGAGGATGGGCGGATTGGCTGGAGTAGGTGTGTAAGGGCATGGGGTGGGAGGATGGGCGGATTGGCTGGAGGAGGTGTGTAAGGGCATGGGGTGGGAGGATGGGCGGATTGGCTGGAGGAGGTGTGTAAGGGCATGGGGTGGGAGGATGGGCGGATTGGCGGGAGGAGGTGTGTAAGGGCATGGGGTGGGAGGATGGGCGGATTGGCGGGAGGAGGTGTGTAAGGGCATGGGGTGGGAGGAATTTGCGGATTGGCTGGAGGAGGTGTGTAAGGGCATGGGGTAGGAGGATGGGCGGATTGGCGGGAGGATGTGTGTAAGGGCATGGGTTGGGAAGATGGGCGGATTGGCGGGAGGAGGTGTGTAAGGGCATGGGGTGGGAGGATGGGCGGATTGGCGGGAGGAGGTGTGTAAGGGCATGGGGTGGGAGGATGGGCGGATTGGCTGCAGGAGGTGTGTAAGGGCATGGGTTGGGAGGATGGGCGGATTGGCGGGAGGATGTGTGTAAGGGCATGAGGTGGGAGGATGGGCGGATTGGCTGGAGGAGGTGTGTAAGGGCATTGGGTGGGAGGATGGGCGGATTGGCTGCAGGAGGTGTGTAAGGGCATGGGTTGGGAGGATGGGCGGATTGGCGGGAGGATGTGTGTAAGGGCATGGGGTGGGAGGATGGGCGGATTGGCGGGAGGAGGTGTGTAAGGGCATGAGGTGGGAGGATGGGCGGATTGGCTGGAGAAGGTGTGTAAGGGCATGAGGTGGGTGGATGGGCGGATTGGCTGGAGGAGGTGAGTAAGGGCATGGGGTGGGAGGATGGGCGGATTGGCTGGAGGAGGTGTGTAAGGGCATGGGTTGGCAGGATGGGCGGATTGGCTCGAGGAGGTGTGTAAGGGCATGGGTTGGCACAATGGGCGGATTGACGGGAGGATGTGTGTAAGGGCATGGGGTGGGAGGATGGGCGGATTGGCTGGAGGAGGTGTGTAAGGGCATGAGGTGGGAGGATGGGCGTATTGGCTAGAGGAGGTGTGTAAGGGCATGGGGTGGGAGGATGGGCGGATTGGCTGGAGGAGGTGTGTAAAGGCATGGGTTGGCAGGATGGGCGGATTGGCGGGAGGAGGTGTGTAAGGGCATGGGGTAGGAGGATGGGCGGATTGGCTGGAGGATGTGTGTAAGGGCATGGGTTGGGAGGATGGGCGGATTGGCTGCAGCAGGTGTGTAAGGGCATGGGGTGGGAGGATGGGCGGATTGGTTGGAGGAGGTGTGTAAGGGCACGGGTTGGGAGGATGGGCGGATTGGCTGCAGGAGGTGTGTAAGGGCATGGGTTGGGAGGATGGGCGGATTGGCGGGAGGAGGTGTGTAAGGGCATGGGGTGGGAGGATGGGCGGATAGGCGGGAGGATGTGTGTAAGGGCATGGGTTGGGAGGGTGGGCGGATTGGCTGGAGGAGGTGTGTAAGGGCATGGGGTGGGAGGATGGCCGGATTGCCTGGAGGAGGTGTGTAAGGGCATGGGGTGAAAGAATGGGCGGATTGGCTGGAGGAGGTGTGTAAGGGCATGGGGTGGGAGGATGGGCGGATTGGCGGGAGGATGTGTGTAAGGGTATGGGGTAGGAGGATGGGCGGATTGGCTGGAGGATGTGTGTAAGGGCATGGGGTGGGAGGATGGGCGGATTGGCTGGAGGATGTGTGTAAAGGCATGGGGTCTGAGGATGGGCGGATTGGCGGGAGGAGGTGTGTAAGGGCATGGGTTGGGAGGATGGGCGGATTGGCTGACGGAGGTGTGTAAGGGCATGGGGTGGGAGGATGGGCGGATTGGTTGGAGGAGGTGTGTAAGGGCATGGGTTGGGAGGATGGGCGGATTGGCGGGAGGATGTGTGTAAGGGCATGGGGTGGGAGGATGGGCGGATTGGCGGGAGGAGGTGTGTAAGGGCATGAGGTGGGAGGATGGGCGGATTGGCTGGAGGAGGTGTGTAAGGGCATGAGGTGGGAGGATGGGCGGATTGGCTGGAGGAGGTGTGTAAGGGCATGGGGTGGGAGGATGGGCGGATTGGCTGGAGGAGGTGTGTAAGGGCATGGGTTGGCAGGATGGGCGGATTGGCTCGAGGAGGTGTGTAAGGGCATGGGTTGGCAGGATGGGCGGATTGGCGGGAGGATGTGTGTAAGGGCATGGGGTGGGAGGATGGGCGGATTGGCTGGAGGAGGTGTGTAAGGGCATGAGGTGGGAGGATGGGCGGATTGGCTGGAGGAGGTGTGTAAGGGCATGGGGTGGGAGGATGGGCGGATTGGCTGGAGGAGGTGTGTAAGGGCATGGGTTGGCAGGATGGGCGGATTGGCGGGAGGAGGTGTGTAAGGGCATGGGGTAGGAGGATGGGCGGATTGGCTGGAGGATGTGTGTAAGGGCATGGGTTGGGAGGATGGGCGGATTGGCTGGCGGAGGTGTGTAAGGGCACGGGTTGGGAGGATGGGCGGATTGGCTGCAGGAGGTGTGTAAGGGCATGGGTTGGGAGGATGGGCGGATTGGCGGGAGGAGGTGTGTAAGGGCATGGGGTGGGAGGATGGGCGGATAGGCGGGAGGATGTGTGTAAGGGCATGGGTTGGGAGGGTGGGCGGATTGGCTGGAAGAGGTGTGTAAGGGCATGGGGTGGGAGGATGGGCGGATTGCCTGGAGGAGGTGTGTAAGGGCATGGGGTGAAAGGATGGGCGGATTGGCTGGAGGAGGTGTGTAAGGGCATGGGGTGGGAGGATGGGCGGATTGGCGGGAGGATGTGTGTAAGGGCATGGGGTAGGAGGATGGGCGGATTGGCTGGAGGATGTGTGTAAGGGCATGGGGTGGGAGGATGGGCGGATTGGCTGGAGGATGTGTGTAAGGGCATGGGGTGGGAGGATGGGCGGATTGGCTGGCGGAGGTGTGTAAGGGCATGGGGTGGGAGGATGGGCGGATTGGTTGGAGGAGGTGTGTAAGGGCACGGGTTGGGAGGATGGGCGGATTGGCTGCAGGAGGTGTGTAAGGGCATGGGTTGGGAGGATGGGCGGATTGGCTGGTGGAGGTGTGTAAGGGCACGGGTTGGGAGGATGGGCGGATTGGCTGCAGGAGGTGTCTAAGGGCACGGGTTGGGAGGATGGGCGGATTGGCTGCAGGAGGTGTGCAAGGGCATGGGTTGGGTGGATGGGCGGATTGTCTGCAGGAGGTGTGTAAGGGCATGGGGTGGGAGGATGGGCGGATTGGCTGGAGGAGGTGTGTAAGGGCATAGGTTGGGAGGATGGGCGGATTGGCTGGAGGAGGTGTGTGAGGGCATGGGGTGGGAGGATGGGCGGATTGGCTGGAGGAGGTGTGTAAGGGCATGGGGTGAAAGGATGGGCGGATTGGCTGGAGGAGGTGTGTAAGGGCATGGGGTGGGAGGATGGGCGGATTGGCTGCAGGAGGTGTGTAAGGGCATGGGTTGGGAGGATGGGCGGATTGGCTGGAGGAGGTGTGTTAGGGCATGGGGTGGGAGGATGGGCGGATTGGCTGGAGGAGGTGTGTAAGTGCATCGGGTGGGAGGATGGGCGGATTGGCTGGAGGAGGTGTGTAAGGGCATGGGGTGACAAGATGGCCGGATTGGCTGGAGGATGTGTGTAAGGGCATGGGGTGGGAGGATGGGCGGATTGGCTGGAGGAGGTGTGTAAGGGCATGGGGTGGCAGGATGGCCGGATTGGCTGGAGGAGGTGTGTAAGGGCATGGGGTGGGAGGATGGGCGGATTGGCTGGAGGAGGTGTGTAAGGGCATGGGGTGGCAGGATGGGCGGATTGGCTGGAGGAGTTGTGTAAGGGCATGGGGTGGCAGGATGGCCGGATTGGCTGGAGGAGGTGTGTAAGGGCATGGGGTGGGAGGATGGGCGGATTGGCTGGAGGAGGTGTGTAAGGGCATGGGGTGGCAGGATGGGCGGATTGGCTGGAGGAGTTGTGTAAGGGCATGGGGTGGCAGGATGGCCGGATTGGCTGGAGGAGGTTTGTGAGGGCATCGGGTGGGAGGATGGGCGGATTGGCTGGAGGAGGTGTGTAAGGGCATGGGGTGGGAGGATGGGCGGATTGGCGGGAGCAGGTGTGTAAGGGCATGGGGTGGGAGGATGGGTGGATTGGCTGGAGGAGGTGTGTGAGAGCATGGGGTGGGAGGATGGGCGGATTGGCTGCAGGAGGTGTTTAAGGGCATGGGGTAGGAGGATGGGCGGATTGGCTGGAGGAGGTGTGTAAGGGCATGGGGTGGGAGGATGGGCGGAATGGCTGCAGGAGGTGTGCAAGGGCATGGGGTGGGAGGATGGGCGGATTGGCGGGAGCAGGTGTGTAAGGGCATGGGGTGGGAGGATGGGCGGATTGGCTGCAGGAGGTGTGCAAGGGCATGGGGTGGGAGGATGGGCGGATTGGCGGGAGCAGGTGTGCAAGGGCATGGGGTGGGAGGATGGGCGGATTGGCGGGAGCAGGTGTGTAAGGGCATGGGGTGGGAGGATTGGCGGATTGGCTGGAGGAGGTGTGTAAGGGCATGGGGTGGGAGGATGGGCGGATTGGCTGCAGGAGGTGTGCAAGGGCATGGGGTGGGAGGATGGGCGGATTGGCGGGAGGAGGTGTGTAAGGGCATGGGGTAGGAGGATGGGCGGATTGGCTGCAGGAGGTGTGTAAGGGCATGGGGTGGGAGGATGGGCGGATTGGCTGCAGGAGGTGTGCAAGGGCATGGGGTGGGAGGATGGGCGGATTGGCGGGAGCAGGTGTGTAAGGGCATGGGGTGGGAGGATGGGTGGATTGGCTGGAGGAGGTGTGTGAGGGCATGGGGTGGGAGGATGGGCGGATTGGCAGGAGGATGTGTGTAAGGGCATGGGGTAGGAGGATGGGCGGATTGGCTGCAGGAGGTGTGTAAGGGCATGGGGTGGGAGGATGGGCGGATTGGCTGGAGGAGGTGTGTACGGGCATGGGGTGGGAGGATGGGCGGATTGGCGGGAGGATGTGTGTAAAGGCATTGGGTGGGAGGATGGGCGGATTGGCTGCAGGAGGTGTGTAAGAGCACGGGGTGGGAGGATGGGCAGATTGGCTGGAGGAGGTGTGTACGGGCATGGGGTAGGAGGATGGGCGGATTTTCTGGAGGAGGTGTGTAAGGGCATGGGGTGAAAGGATGGGCGTATTGGCTGGAGGAGGTGTGTAAGGGCATGGGGTGGCAGGATGGGCGGATTGGCGGGAGGATGTGTGTAAAGGCATTGGGTGGGAGGATGGGCGGATTGGCTGCAGGAGGTGTGTAAGAGCACGGGGTGGGAGGATGGGCAGATTGGCTGGAGGAGGTGTGTACGGGCATGGGGTAGGAGGATGGGCGGATTTTCTGGAGGAGGTGTGTAAGGGCATGGGGTGAAAGGATGGGCGGATTGGCTGCAGGAGGTGTGTAAGGGCATGAGGTGGGAGGATGGGCGGATTGGCTGGAGGAGGTGTGTAAGGGCATGGGGTGGGAGGACGGGTGGATTGGCTGGAGGAGGTGTGTAAGGGCATGGGGTGGGAGGACGGGTGGATTGGCTGGAGGAGGTGTGTAAGGGCATGGGGTGGGAGGACGGGTGGATTGGCTGGAGGAGGTGTGTAAGGGCATGGGGTGGGAGGATGGGCGGATTGGCTGGAGGAGGTGTGTAAGGGCATGGGGTGGGAGGACGGGTGGATTGGCTGGAGGAGGTGTGTAAGGGCATGGGGTGGGAGGATGGGCGGATTGGCTGGAGGAGGTGTGTAAGGGCATGGGGTAGGAGGATGGGCGGATTGGCTGGAGGAGGTGTGTAAGGGCATGAGGTAGGAGGATGGGCGGATTGGCTGGAGGAGGTGTGTAAGGGCATGGGGTGGGAGGATGGGCGGATTGGCTGGAGGAGGTGTGTAAGGGCATGGGGTGGCAGGATGGGCGGATTGCCTGGAGGAGGTGTGTAAGGGCATGGGGTGGGAGGATGGGCGGATTGGCTGGCGGAGGTGTGTAAGGGCATGGGGTAGGAGGATGGGCGGATTGGCTGGAGGAGGTGTGTAAGGGCATGGGGTAGGAGGATGGGCGGATTGGCGGGAGGAGGTGTGTAAAGGCATTGGGTGGGAGGATGGGCGGATTGGCTGCAGGAGGTGTGTAAGAGCACGGGGTGGGAGGATGGGCAGATTGGCTGGAGGAGGTGTGTACGGGCATGGGGTAGGAGAATGGGCGGATTTTCTGGAGGAAGTGTGTAAGGGCATGGGGTGGGAGGATGGGCGGATTGGCTGCTGGAGGTGTGTAAGGGCATGGGGTGGGAGGATGGGCGGATTGGCTGCAGGAGGTGTGTAAGGGCATGGGGTGGGAGGATGGGCGGATTGGCTGCAGGAGGTGTGTAAGGTCATGGGGTAGGAGGATGGGCGGATTGGCTGGAGGAGGTGTGTACGGGCATGGGGTGGGAGGATGGGCGGATTGGCTAGAGGAGGTGTGTACGGGCATGGGGTGGGAGGATGGGCGGATTGGCGGGAGGAGGTGTGTAAGGGCATGGGGTGGGAGGATGGGCGGATTGGCTGGAGGAGGTGTGTAAGGGCATGGGGTGGGAGGATGGGCGGATTGGCTGCAGGAGGTGTGTAAGGGCATGGGGTGGGAGGATGGGCGGATTGGCTGCAGGAGGTGTGTAAGGGCATGGGGTGGGAGGATGGGCGGATTGGCTGCAGGAGGTGTGTAAGGGCATGGGGTGGGAGGATGGGCGGATTGGCTGGAGGAGGTGTGTACGGGCATGGGGTGGGAGGATGGGCGGATTGGCTGGAGGAGGTGTGTACGGGCATGGGGTGGGAGGATGGGCGGATTGGCGGGAGGAGGTGTGTAAGGGCATGGGGTGGGAGGATGGGCGGATTGGCTGGAGGAGGTGTGTAAGGGCATGGGGTGGGAGGATGGGCGGATTGGCTGGAGGAGGTGTGTAAGGGCATGGGGTGGGAGGATGGGCGGATTGGCTGGAGGAGGTGTGTAAGGGCATGGGTTGGCAGGATGGGCGGATTAGCTGGAGGAGGTGTGTAAGGGCATGAGGTGGGAGGATGGGCGGATTGGCTGGAGGAGGTGTGTAAGGGCATGGGGTGGGAGGATGGGCGGATAGGCTGGAGGAGGTGTGTAAGGGCATGGGGTGGGAGGATGGGCGGATTGGCTGGAGGAGGTGTGTAAGGGCATACGTTGGGAGGATGGGCGGATTGGCTGGAGGATGTGTGTAAGGGCATGGGGTAGGAGGATGGGCGGATTGGCGGGAGGAGGTGTGTAAGGGCATGGGGTGGGAGGATGGGCGGATTGGCTGGAGGAGGTGTGTAAGGGCATGGGGTGGGAGGATGGGCGGATAGGCTGGAGGAGGTGTGTAAGGGCATGGGGTGGGAGGATGGGCGGATTGGCTGGAGGAGGTGTGTAAGGGCATGGGTTGCGAGGATGGGCGGATTGGCTGGAGGATGTGTGTAAGGGCATGGGGTAGGAGGATGGGCGGATTGGCGGGAGGAGGTGTGTAAGGGCATGGGGTGGGAGGATGGGCGGATTGGCTGGAGGAGGTGTGTAAGGGCATCGGGTAGGAGGATGGGCGGATTGGCTGGAGGAGGTGTGTAAGGGCATGGGGTGGGAGGATGGGCGGATTGGCGGGAGGAGGTGTGTAAGGGCATGGGGTGGGAGGATGGGCGGATTGGCGGGAGGATGTGTGTAAGAGCACGAGTTGGGAGGATGGGCGGATTGGCTGGAGGAGGTGTGTAAGGGCATGGAGTGGGAGGATGGGCGGATTGGCGGGAGGAGGTGTGTAAGGGCATGGGGTAGGAGGATGGGCGGATTGGCTGCAGGAGGTGTGTAAGGGCATGGGGTGGGAGGATGGGCGGATTGGCTGGAGGAGGTGTGTAAGGGCATGGGTTGGGAGGATGGGCGGATTGGCTGGAGGATGTGTGTAAGGGCATGGGGTGGGAGGATGGGCGGATTGGCTGGAGGAGGTGTGTAAGGGCATGGGGTAGGAGGATGGGCGGATTGGCTGGAGGAGGTGTGTACGGGCATGGGGTAGGAGGATGGGCGGATTGGCTGGAGGAGGTGTGTAAGGGCATGGGGTGGGAGGATGGGCGAATTGGCTGGAGGAGGTGTGTAAGGGCATGGGGTGGGAGGACGGGCGGATTGGCTGGAGGAGGTGTGTAAGGGCATGGGGTGGGAGGATGGGCGGATTGGCGGGAGGAGGTGTGTAAGGGCATGGGGTGGGAGGATGGGCGGATTGGCTGGAGGAGGTGTGTAAGGGCATGGGTTGGGAGGATGGGCGGATTGGCGGGAGGAGGTGTGTAAGGGCATGGGGTGGGAGGATGGGCGGATTGGCTGGAGGAGGTGTGTAAGGGCATGGGGTAGGAGGATGGGCGGATTGGCTGGAGGAGGTGTGTAAGGGCATGGGGTAGGAGGATGGGCGGATTGGCGGGAGGAGGTGTGTAAGGGCATGGGGTGGGAGGATGGGCGGATTCGCTGGAGGAGGTGTGTAAGGGCATGGGGTAGGAGGATGGGTGGATTGGCTGGAGGAGGTGTGTAAGGGCATGGGGTAGGAGGATGGGCGGATTGGCTGGAGGAGGTGTGTAAGGGCATGGGGTAGGAGGATGGGCGGATTGGCGGGAGGAGGTGTGTAAGGGCATGGGGTGGGAGGATGGGCGGATTGGCTGGAGGAGGTGTGTAAGGGCATGGGGTAGGAGGATGGGTGGATTGGCTGGAGGAGGTGTGTAAGGGCATGGGGTGGGAGGATGGGCGGATTGGCTGGAGGAGGTGTGTAAGGGCATGGGGTAGGAGAATGGGTGGATTGGCTGGAGGAGGTGTGTAAGGGCATGGGGTGGGAGGATGGGCGGATTGGCTGAAGGAGGTGTGTAAGGGCATGAGGTAGGAGGATGGGCGGATTGGCTGGAGGAGGTGTGTAAGGGCATGGGGTAGGAGGATGGGCGGATTGGCTGGAGGATGTGTGTAAGGGCATGGGTTGGGAGGATGGGCGGATTGGCTGGAGGAGGTGTGTAAGGGCATGAGGTAGGAGGATGGGCGGATTGGCTGGAGGAGGTGTGTAAGGGCATGGGGTAGGAGGATGGGCGGATTGGCTGGAGGATGTGTGTAAGGGCATGGGTTGGGAGGATGGGCGGATTGGCTGGAGGAGGTGTGTAAGGGCATGAGGTAGGAGGATGGGCGGATTGGCTGGAGGAGGTGTGTAAGGGCATGGGGTAGGAGGATGGGCGGATTGGCTGGAGGAGGTGTGTAAGGGCATGGGGTAGGAGGATGGGCGGATTGGCGGGAGGAGGTGTGTAAGGGCATGGGGTGGGAGGATGGGCGGATTGGCTGGAGGAGGTGTGTAAGGGCATGGGGTAGGAGGATGGGTGGATTGGCTGGAGGAGGTGTGTAAGGGCATGGGGTGGGAGGATGGGCGGATTGGCTGGAGGAGGTGTGTAAGGGCATGGGGTAGGAGGATGGGTGGATTGGCTGGAGGAGGTGTGTAAGGGCATGGGTTGGGAGGATAGGCGGATTGGCTGAAGGAGGTGTGTAAGGGCATGAGGTAGGAGGATGGGCGGATTGGCTGGAGGAGGTGTGTAAGGGCATGGGGTAGGAGGATGGGCGGATTGGCTGGAGGATGTGTGTAAGGGCATGGGTTGGGAGGATGGGCGGATTGGCTGGAGGAGGTGTGTAAGGGCATGAGGTAGGGGGATGGGCGGATTGGCTGGAGGAAGTGTGTAAGGGCATGGGGTAGGAGGATGGGCGGATTGGCTGGAGGATGTGTGTAAGGGCATGGGTTGGGAGGATGGGCGGATTGGCTGGAGGAGGTGTGTAAGGGCATGAGGTAGGAGGATGGGCGGATTGGCTGGAGGAGGTGTGTAAGGGCATGAGGTAGGAGGATGGGCGGATTGGCTGGAGGAGGTGTGTAAGGGCATGGGGTGGGAGGATGGGCGGATTGGCTGAAGGAGGTGTGTAAGGGCATGAGGTAGGAGGATGGGCGGATTCGCTGGAGGAGGCGTGTAAGGGCATGGGGTGGGAGGATGGGCGGATTGGCTGGAGGAGGTGTGTAAGGGCATGGGTTGGGAGGATGGGCGGATTGGCTGGAGGAGGTGTGTAAGGGCATGAGGTAGGAGGATGGGCGGATTGGCTGGAGGAGGTGTGTAAGGGCATGGGGTAGGAGGATGGGCGGATTGGCTGGAGGATGTGTGTAAGGGCATGGGTTGGGAGGATAGGCGGATTGGCTGGAGGAGGTGTGTAAGGGCATGAGGTAGGAGGATGGGCGGATTGGCTGGAGGAGGTGTGTAAGGGCATGGGGTAGGAGGATGGGCGGATTGGCTGGAGGAGGTGTGTAAGGGCATGGGGTGGGAGGATGGGCGGATTGGCTGGAGGAGGTGTGTAAGGGCATGGGGTAGGAGGATGGGCGGATTGGCTGGAGGAGCTGTGTACGGGCATGGGGTAGGAGGATGGGCGGATTTGCTGGAGGAGGTGTGTAAGGGCATGGGGTGGGAGGATGGGCGGATTGGCTGGAGGAGGTGTGTAAGGGCATGGGGTGGGAGGACGGGCGGATTGGCTGGAGGAGGTGTGTAAGGGCATGGGGTAGGAGGATGGGCGGATTGGCTGGAGGATGTGTGTAAGGGCATGGGGTGGGAGGATGGGCGGATTGGCTGGAGGAGGTGTGTAAGGGCATGGGGTGGGAGGATGGGTGGATTGGCTGGAGGAGGTGTGTAAGGGCATGGGGTGGGAGGATGGGCGGATTGGCTGGAGGAGGTGTGTAAGGGCATGGGGTAGGAGGATGGGCGGATTGGCTGGAGGAGGTGTGTAAGGGCATGGGGTGGGAGGATGGGCGGATTGGCTGGAGGAGGTGTGTAAGGGCATGGGGTGGGAGGATGGGCGGATTGGCTGCAGGAGGTGTGTAAGGGCATGGGGTGGGAGGATGGGCGGATTGGCTGCAGGAGGTGTGTAAGGGCATGGGGTGGGAGGATGGGCGGATTGGCTGCAGGAGGTGTGTAAGGGCATGGGGTGGGAGGATGGGCGGATTGGCTGGAGGAGGTGTGTAAGGGCATGGGGTGGGAGGATGGGCGGATTGGCTGGAGGAGGTGTGTAAGGGCATGGGGTAGGAGGATAGGCGGATTGGCGGGAGGAGGTGTGTAAGGGCATGGGTTGGGAGAATGGGCGGATTGGCTGGAGGAGGTGTGTAAGGGCATGGGGTAGGAGGATGGGCGGATTGGCTGGAGGAGGTGTGTAAGGGCATAGGGTGGGAGGATGGGCGGATAGGCTGGAGGAGGTGTGTAAGGGCATGGGGTAGGAGGATGGGCGGATTGGCTGGAGGAGGTGTGTAAGGGCATGGGGTGGGAGGATGGGCGGATTGGCTGGAGGAGGTGTGTAAGGGCATGGGGTGGGAGGATGGGCGGATTGGCTGCAGGAGGTGTGTAAGGGCACGGGGTGGGAGGATGGGCAGATTGGCTGGAGGAGGTGTGTACGGGCATGGGGTAGGAGGATGGGCGGATTGGCTCTAGGAGGTGTGTAAGGGCATGGGGTGGGAGGATGGGCGGATTGGCTGCAGGAGGTGTGTAAGGGCACCGGGTGGGAGGATGGGTAGATTGGCTGGAGGAGGTGTGTAAGGGCATGGGTTGGGAGGATGGGCGGATTGGCGGGAGGAAGTGTGTAAGGGCATGGGTTGGGAGGATGGGCGGATTGGCTGGAGGAGGTGTGTAAGGGCATGGGTTGGGAGGATGGGCGGATTGGCTCTAGGAGGTGTGTAAGGGCATGGGTTGGGAGGATGGGCGGATTGGCTGGAGGAGGTGTGTAAGGGCATGGGTTGGGAGGATGGGCGGATTGGCTGGAGGAGGTGTGTAAGGGCATGGGGTAGGAGGATGGGCGGATTGGCTCTAGGAGGTGTGTAAGGGCATGGGTTGGGAGGATGGGCGGATTGGCTGCAGGAGGTGTGTAAGGGCACGGGGTGGGAGGATGGGCAGATTGGCTGGAGGAGGTGTGTACGGGCATGGGGTGGGAGGATGGGCGGATTGGCTCTAGGAGGTGTGTAAGGGCATGGGTTGGGAGGATGGGCGGATTGGCTGCAGGAGGTGTGTGAGGGCACGGGGTGGGAGGATGGGCAGATTGGCTGGAGGAGGTGTGTAAGGGCATGGGGTGGGAGGATGGGCGGATTGGCTGCAGGAGGTGTGTAAGGGCACGGGGTGGGAGGATGGGCGGATTGGCTGGAGGAGGTGTGTAAGGGCATGGGGTAGGAGGATGGGCGGATTGGCTCTAGGAGGTGTGTAAGGGCATGGGGTGGGAGGATGGGCGGATTGGCTGGAGGAGGTGTGTAAGGGCACGGGGTGGGAGGATGGGCGGATTGGCTGGAGGAGGTGTGTAAGGGCATGGGGTGGGAGGATGGGCGGATTGGCTGGAGGATGTGTGTAAGGGCATGGGGTGGGAGGATGGGCGGATTGGCTGGAGGAGGTGTGTAAGGGCATGGGGTGGGAGGATGGGTGGATTGGCTGGAGGAGGTGTGTAAGGGCATGGGATGGGAGGATGGGCGGATTGGCTGGAGGAGGTGTGTAAGGGCATGGGGTAGGAGGATGGGCGGATTGGCTGGAGGAGGTGTGTAAGGGCATGGGGTGGGAGGATGGGCGGATTGGCTGGAGGAGGTGTGTAAGGGCATGGGGTGGGAGGATGGGCGGATTGGCTGCAGGAGGTGTGTAAGGGCATGGGGTGGGAGTATGGGCGGATTGGCTGGAGGAGGTGTGTAAGGGCATGGGGTGGGAGGATGGGCGGATTGGCTGCAGGAGGTGTGTAAGGGCATGGGGTGGGAGGATGGGCGGATTGGCTGGAGGAGGTGTGTAAGGGCATGGGGTGGGAGGATGGGCGGATTGGCTGGAGGAGGTGTGTAAGGGCATGGGGTAGGAGGATAGGCGGATTGGCGGGAGGAGGTGTGTAAGGGCATGGGTTGGGAGAATGGGCGGATTGGCTGGAGGAGGTGTGTAAGGGCATGGGGTAGGAGGATGGGCGGATTGGCTGGAGGAGGTGTGTAAGGGCATGGGGTGGGAGGATGGGCGGATAGGCTGGAGGAGGTGTGTAAGGGCATGGGGTAGGAGGATGGGCGGATTGGCTGGAGGAGGTGTGTAAGGGCATGGGGTGGGAGGATGGGCGGATTGGCTGGAGGAGGTGTGTAAGGGCATGGGGTGGGAGGATGGGCGGATTGGCTGCAGGAGGTGTGTAAGGGCACGGGGTGGGAGGATGGGCAGATTGGCTGGAGGAGGTGTGTACGGGCATGGGGTAGGAGGATGGGCGGATTGGCTCTAGGAGGTGTGTAAGGGCATGGGGTGGGAGGATGGGCGGATTGGCTGCAGGAGGTGTGTAAGGGCACGGGGTGGGAGGATGGGTAGATTGGCTGGAGGAGGTGTGTAAGGGCATGGGTTGGGAGGATGGGCGGATTGGCGGGAGGAAGTGTGTAAGGGCATGGGTTGGGAGGATGGGCGGATTGGCTGGAGGAGGTGTGTAAGGGCATGGGTTGGGAGGATGGGCGGATTGGCTCTAGGAGGTGTGTAAGGGCATGGGTTGGGAGGATGGGCGGATTGGCTGGAGGAGGTGTGTAAGGGCATGGGTTGGGAGGATGGGCGGATTGGCTGGAGGAGGTGTGTAAGGGCATGGGGTAGGAGGATGGGCGGATTGGCTCTAGGAGGTGTGTAAGGGCATGGGTTGGGAGGATGGGCGGATTGGCTGCAGGAGGTGTGTAAGGGCACGGGGTGGGAGGATGGGCAGATTGGCTGGAGGAGGTGTGTACGGGCATGGGGTGGGAGGATGGGCGGATTGGCTCTAGGAGGTGTGTAAGGGCATGGGTTGGGAGGATGGGCGGATTGGCTGCAGGAGGTGTGTGAGGGCACGGGGTGGGAGGATGGGCAGATTGGCTGGAGGAGGTGTGTAAGGGCATGGGGTGGGAGGATGGGCGGATTGGCTGCAGGAGGTGTGTAAGGGCACGGGGTGGGAGGATGGGCGGATTGGCTGGAGGAGGTGTGTAAGGGCATGGGGTAGGAGGATGGGCGGATTGGCTCTAGGAGGTGTGTAAGGGCATGGGGTGGGAGGATGGGCGGATTGGCTGGAGGAGGTGTGTAAGGGCACGGGGTGGGAGGATGGGCGGATTGGCTGGAGGAGGTGTGTAAGGGCATGGGGTGGGAGGATAGGCGGATTGGCTGGAGGAGGTGTGTAAGGGCATGGGGTAGGAGGATGGGCGGATTGGCTCTAGGAGGTGTGTAAGGGCATGGGTTGGGAGGATGGGCGGATTGGCGGGAGGAGGTGTGTAAGGGCATGGGGTGGGAGGATGGGCGGATTGGCTGGAGGAGGTGTGTAAGGGCATGGGGTAGGAGGATGGGCGGATTGGCTGGAGGAGGTGTGTAAGGGCATGGGGTGGGAGGATGGGCGGATTGGCTGCAGGAGGTGTGTAAGGGCACGGGGTGGGAGGATGGGCAGATTGGCTGGAGGAGGTGTGTACGGGCACGGGGTAGGAGGATGGGCGGATTGGCTGGAGGAGGTGTGTAAGGGCATGGGGTGGGAGGATGGGCGGATTGGCTGCAGGAGGTGTGTAAGGGCATGGGGTGGGAGGATGGGCGGATTGGCTGAAGGAGGTGTGTAAGGGCATGGGGTGGGAGGATGGGCGGATTGGCTGCAGGAGGTGTGTAAGGGCATGGGGTGGGAGGATGGGCGGATTGGCTGGAGGAGGTGTGTAAGGGCATGGGGTAGGAGGATGGGCGGATTGGCTGGAGGAGGTGTGTAAGGGCATGGGGTGGGAGGATGGGCGGATTGGCTGCAGGAGGTGTGTAAGGGCACGGGGTGGGAGGATGGGCAGATTGGCTGGAGGAGGTGTGTACGGGCATGGGGTAGGAGGATGGGCGGATTGGCTGGAGGAGGTGTGTAAGGGCATGGGGTGGGAGGATGGGCGGATTGGCTGCAGGAGGTGTGTAAGGGCATGGGGTGGGAGGATGGGCGGATTGGCTGGAGGAGGTGTGTAAGGGCATGGGGTGGGAGGATGGGCGGATTGGCTGCAGGAGGTGTGTAAGGGCATGGGTTGGGAGGATGGGCGGATTGGCTGGAGGAGGTGTGTAAGGGCATGGGGTGGGAGGATGGGCGGATTGGCGGGAGGATGTGTGTAAGGGCATGGGTTGGGAGGATGGGCGGATTGGCTGGAGGAGGTGTGTAAGGGCATGGGTTGGGAGGGTGGGCGGATTGGCGGGAGGAGGTGTGTAAGGGCATGGGGTGGGAGGATGGGCGGATTGGCGGGAGGATGTGTGTAAGGGCATGGGGTGGGAGGATGGGCGGATTGGTTGGAGGAGGCGTGTAAGGGCACGGGTTGGGAGGATGGGCGGATTGGCTGCAGGAGGTGTGTAAGGGCATGGGTTGGGAGGATGGGCGGATTGGCGGGAGGAGGTGTGTAAGGGCATGGGGTGGGAGGATGGGCGGATTGGCAGGAGGATGTGTGTAAGGGCATGGGTTGGGAGGATGGGCGGATTGGCTGGAGGAGGTGTGTAAGGGCATGGGTTGGGAGGATGGGCGGATTGGCGGGAGGATGTGTGTAAGGGCATGGGTTGGGAGGATGGGCGGATTGGCTGGAGGAGGTGTGTAAGGGCATGGGTTGGGAGGGTGGGCGGATTGGCGGGAGGAGGTGTGTAAAGGCATGGGGTGGGAGGATGGGCGGATTGGCGGGAGGAAGTGTTTAAGGGCATGGGGTGGGAGGATGGGCGGATTGGTTGGAGGAGGCGTGTAAGGGCACGGGTTGGGAGGATGGGCGGATTGGCTGCAGGAGGTGTGTAAGGGCATGGGTTGGGAGGATGGGCGGATTGGCGGGAGGAGGTGTGTAAGGGCATGGGGTGGGAGGATGGGCGGATTGGCGGGAGGATGTGTGTAAGGGCATGGGTTGGGAGGATGGGCGGATTGGCTGGAGGAGGTGTGTAAGGGCATGGGGTGGGAGGATGGGCGGATTGACTGGAGGAGGTGTGTAAGGGCATGGGGTGGGAGGATAGGCGGATTGGCTGGAGGAGGTGTGTAAGGGCACGGGTTGGGAGGATGGGCGGATTGGCTGGAGGAGGTGTGTAAGGGCATGGGGTGGGAGGATGGGCGGATTGGCGGGAGGATGTGTGTAAGGGCATGGGTTGGGAGGATGGGCGGATTGGCTGGAGGAGGTGTGTAAGGGCATGGGGTGGGAGGATGGGCGGATTGACTGGAGGAGGTGTGTAAGGGCATGGGGTGGGAGGATAGGCGGATTGGCTGGAGGAGGTGTGTAAGGGCATGGGTTGGGAGGATGGGCGGATTGGCTGGAGGAGGTGTGTAAGGGCATGGGGTGGGAGGATGGGCGGATTGGCTGGAGGAGGTGTGTAAGGGCATGGGGTGGGAGGATAGGCGGATTGGCTGGAGGAGGTGTGTAAGGGCACGGGTTGGGAGGATGGGCGGATTGGCTGGAGGAGGTGTGTAAGGGCATGGGGTGGGAGGATGGGCGGATTGGCGGGAGGAGGTGTGTAAGGGCATGGGGTAGGAGGATGGGCGGATTGGCGGGAGGATGTGTGTAAGGGAATGGGGTGGGAGGATGGGCGGATTGGCGGGAGGATGTGTGTAAGGGCATGGGGTGGGAGGATGGGCGGATTGGCTGGAGGAGGTGTGTAAGGGCATGGGTTGGGAGGATGGGCGGATTGGCTGGAGGAGGTGTGTAAGGGCATGGGGTAGGAAGATGGGCAGATTGACTGGAGGAGGTGTGTAAGGGCATTGGATGACAGGATGGCCGGATTGGCTGCAGTAGGTGTGTAAGGGCATGGGGTGGGAGGATGGGCGGATTGGCGGGAGGATGTGTGTAAGGGCATGGGGTGGGAGGATGGGCGGATTGGCGGGAGGAGGTGTGTAAGGGCATGGGGTGGGAGGATGGGCGGATTGGCTGGAGGAGGTGTGTAAGGGCATGGGGTGGGAGGATGGGCGGATTGGCTGGAGGAGGTGTGTAAGGGCATGGGGTGGGAGGATGGGTGGATTGGCTGGAGGAGGTGTGTAAGGGCATGGGGTGGGAGGATGGGCGGATTGGCTGGAGGAGGTGTGTAAGGGCATGGGGTGGGAGGATGGGTGGATTGGCTGGAGGAGGTGTGTAAGTGCATGGGGTGGGAGGATGGGCGGATTGGCTGGAGGAGGTGTGTAAGGGCATGGGGTGGGAGGATGGGCGGATTGGCTGGAGGAGGTGTGTAAGGGCACGGGTTGGGAGGATGGGCGGATTGGCTGCAGGAGGTGTGCAAGGGCATGGGTTGGGAGGATGGGCGGATTGGCTGCAGGAGGTGTGTAAGGGCATGGGTTGGGAGGATGGGCGGATTGGCTGGAGGAGGTGTGTAAGGGCATAGGTTGGGAGGATGGGCGGATTGGCTGGAGGAGGTGTGTGAGGGCATGGGGTGGGAGGATGGGCGGATAGGCTGGAGGAGGTGTGTAAGGGCATGGGGTGGGAGGATAGGCGGATTGGCTGGAGGAGGTGTGTAAGGGCATGGGTTGGGAGGATGGGCGGATTGGCTGGAGGAGGTGTGTAAGGGCATGGGGTAGGAAGATGGGCAGATTGACTGGAGGAGGTGTGTAAGGGCATTGGATGACAGGATGGCCGGATTGGCTGCAGAAGGTGTGTAAGGGCATGGGGTGGGAGGATGGGCGGATTGGCGGGAGGATGTGTGTAAGGGCATGGGGTGGGAGGATGGGCGGATTGGCGGGAGGAGGTGTGTAAGGGCATGGGGTGGGAGGATGGGCGGATTGGCTGGAGGAGGTGTGTAAGGGCATGGGGTGGGAGGATGGGCGGATTGGCTGGAGGAGGTGTGTAAGGGCATGGGTTGGGAGGATGGGTGGATTGGCTGGAGGAGGTGTGTAAGGGCATGGGGTGGGAGGATGGGCGGATTGGCTGGAGGAGGTGTGTAAGGGCATGGGGTGGGAGGATGGGTGGATTGGCTGGAGGAGGTGTGTAAGTGCATGGGGTGGGAGGATGGGCGGATTGGCTGGAGGAGGTGTGTAAGGGCATGGGGTGGGAGGATGGGCGGATTGGCTGGAGGAGGTGTGTAAGGGCACGGGTTGGGAGGATGGGCGGATTGGCTGCAGGAGGTGTGCAAGGGCATGGGTTGGGAGGATGGGCGGATTGGCTGCAGGAGGTGTGTAAGGGCATGGGTTGGGAGGATGGGCGGATTGGCTGGAGGAGGTGTGTAAGGGCATAGGTTGGGAGGATGGGCGGATTGGCTGGAGGAGGTGTGTGAGGGCATGGGGTGGGAGGATGGGCGGATAGGCTGGAGGAGGTGTGTAAGGGCATGGGGTGGGAGGATAGGCGGATTGGCTGGAGGAGGTGTGTAAGGGCATGGGGTGGGAGGATGGCCGGATTGGCTGGAGGAGGTGTGTAAGGGCATGGGGTGGGAGGATGGGCGGATTGGCTGGAGGAGGTGTGTAAGGGCATGGGGTGGGAGGATGGGCGGATTGGCGGGAGCAGGTGTGTAAGGGAATGGGTTGGGAGGATGGGCGGATTGGCTGGAGGAGGTGTGTAAGGGCATGGGGTGGGAGGATGGGCGGATTGGCTAGAGGAGGTGTGTAAGGGCACGGGTTGGGCGGATGGGCGGATTGGCTGGAGGAGGTGTGTAAGGGCATGGGGTGGGAGGATGGGCGGATTGGCGGGAGGATGTGTGTAAGGGCATGGGGTGGGAGGATGGGCGGATTGGCGGGAGGAGGTGTGTAACGGCATGGGGTGGGAGGATGGGCGGATTGGCTGGAGGAGGTGTGTAAGGGCATGGGGTGGGAGGATGGGCGGATTGGCTGGAGGAGGTGTGTAAGGGCATGGGGTGGGAGGATGGGTGGATTGGCTGGAGGAGGTGTGTAAGGGCATGGGGTGGGAGGATGGGCGGATTGGCTGGAGGAGGTGTGTAAGGGCATGGGGTGGGAGGATGGGTGGATTGGCTGGAGGAGGTGTGTAAGGGCATGGGGTGGGAGGATGGGCGGATTGGCTGGAGGAGGTGTGTAAGGGCATGGGGTGGGAGGATGGGCGGATTGGCTGGAGGAGGTGTGTAAGGGCACGGGTTGGGAGGATGGGCGGATTGGCTGCAGGAGGTGTGCAAGGGCATGGGTTGGGAGGATGGGCGGATTGGCTGCAGGAGGTGTGTAAGGGCATGGGTTGGGAGGATGGGCGGATTGGCTGGAGGAGGTGTGTAAGGGCATAGGTTGGGAGGATGGGCGGATTGGCTGGAGGAGGTGTGTGAGGGCATGGGGTGGGAGGATGGGCGGATAGGCTGGAGGAGGTGTGTAAGGGCATGGGGTGGGAGGATAGGCGGATTGGCTGGAGGAGGTGTGTAAGGGCATGGGGTGGCAGGATGGCCGGATTGGCTGGAGGAGGTGTGTAAGGGCATGGGGTGGGAGGATGGGCGGATTGGCTGGAGGAGGTGTGTAAGGGCATGGGGTGGGAGGATGGGCGGATTGGCGGGAGCAGGTGTGTAAGGGAATGGGGTGGGAGGATGGGCGGATTGGCTGGAGGAGGTGTGTAAGGGCATGGGGTGGGAGGATGGGCGGATTGGCTAGAGGAGGTGTGTAAGGGCATGGGGTGGGAAGATGGGCGGATTGGCTGGAGGAGGTGTGTAAGGGCATGGGTTGGGAGGATTGGCGGATTGGCTGGAGGAGGTGTGTAAGGGCATGGGGTGGGAGGATGGGCGGATTGGCTGGAGGATGTGTGTAAGGGCATGGGTTGGGAGGATGGGCGGATTGGCTGGAGGAGGTGTGTAAGGGCACGGGTTGGAAGGATGGGCGGATTGGCTGGAGGAGGTGTGTAAAGGCCTAGGGTGGGAGGATGGGCGGATTGGTTGGAGGAGGTGTGTAAGGGCATGGGGTGGGAGAATGGGCGGATTGGCTGGAGGAGGCGTGTAAGGGCATGGGGTGGGAGGATGGGCGGATTGGCTGGAGGAGGTGTGTAAGGGCATGGGGTGGGAGGATGGGCGGATTGGCTGGAGGAGGTATGTAGGGGCATGGGTTGGGAGGATGGGCGGATTGGCGGGAGCAGGTGTGTAAGGGCATGGGTTGGGAGGATGGGCGGATTGGCTGGAGGAGGTGTGTAAAGGCCTGGGGTGGGAGGATGGGCGGATTGGTTGGAGGAGGTGTGTAAGGGCATGGGTTGGGAGGATGGGCGGATTGGCTGGAGGAGGTGTGTAAGGGCATGGGGTGGGAGAATGGGCGGATTGGCTGGAGGAGGTGTGTAAGGGCATGGGGTGGGAGGATGGGCGGATAGGCTGGAGGAGGTGTGTAAGGGCATGGGGTAGGAGGATGGGCGGATTGGCTGCAGGAGGTGTGTAAGGGCATGGGGTGGGAGGATGGGCAGATTGGCTGGAGGAGGTATGTAGGGGCATGGGTTGGGAGGATGGGCGGATTGGCGGGAGCAGGTGTTTAAGGGAATGGGTTGGGAGGATGGGCGGATTGGCTGGAGGAGGTGTGTAAGGGCATGGGGTGGGAGGATGGGCGGATTGGCTGGAGGAGGTGTGTAAGGGCATGGGGTGGGAGGATGGGCGGATTGGCTGGAGGAGGTGTGTAAGGGCATGGGTTGGGAGGATGGGCGGATTGGCTGGAGGAGGTGTGTAAGGGCATGGGGTGGGAGGATGGGCGGATTGGCTGGAGGATGTGTGTAAGGGCATGGGTTGGGAGGATGGGCGGATTGGCTGGAGGAGGTGTGTAAGGGCACGGGTTGGGAGGATGGGCGGATTGGCTGGAGGAGGTGTGTAAGAGCATGGGGTTGGAGGATGGGCGGATTGGCTGGAGGAGGTGTGTAAGGGCATGGGGTGGGAGGATGGGCGGATTGGCGGGAGGATGTGTGTAAGGGCATGGGGTGGGAGGATGGGCGGATTGGCTGGAGGATGTGTGTAAGGGCATGGGGTGGGAGGATGGGCGGATTGGCTGGAGGAGGTGTGTAAGGGCATGGGGTGGGAGGATGGGCGGATAGGCTGGAGAAGGTGTGTAAGGGCATGGGGTGGAAGGATGGGCGGATTGGCTGGAGGAGGTGTGTAAGGGCATGGGGTGGGAGGATGGGCGGATTGGCTGGAGGATGTGTGTAAGGGCATGGGGTGGGAGGATGGGCGGATTGGCTGGAGGAGGTGTGTAAGGGCATAGGGGGGGAGGAGGGGCGGATTGGCTGGAGGAGGTGTGTAAGGGCATGGGGTGGGAGGATGGGCGGATTGGCTGGAGGAGGTGTGTAAGGGCATGAGGTGGGAGGATGGGCGGATTGGCCGGAGGAGGTGTGTAAGGGCATGGGGTGGGAGGATTGGCGGATTGGCTGGAGGAGGTGTGTAAGGGCATGGGGTGGCAGGATGGGCGGATTGGCTGGAGGATGTGTGTAAAGGCATGGGGTGGGAGGATGGGCGGATTGGCTGCAGGAGGTGTGCAAGCGCATGGATTGGGAGGATGGGTGGATTGGCTGGAGGAGGTGTGTAAGGGCATGGGGTGGGAGGATGGGCGGATTGGCTGGAGGAGGTGTGTAAGGGCATGGGGTGGGAGGATAGGCGGATTGGCTGGAGGATGTGTGTAAAGGCATGGGGTGGGAGGATGGGCGGATTGGCTGCAGGAGGTGTGCAAGCGCATGGATTGGGAGGATGGGTGGATTGGCTGGAGGAGGTGTGTAAGGGCATAGGTTGGGAGGATGGGCGGATTGGCGGGAGGAGGTGTGTAAGGACATGGGTTGGGAGGATGGGTGGATTGGCTGGAGGAGGTGTGTAAGGGCATAGGTTGGGAGGATGGGCGGATTGGCTGGAGGAGGTGTGTGAGGGCATGGGGTGGGAGGATGGGCGGACTGGCTGGAGGAGGTGTGTAAGGGCATGAGGTGGGAGGATGGGCGGATTGGCTGGAGGAGGTGTGTAAGGGCATGGGGTGGGAGGATGGGCGGATTGGCGGGAGGAGGTGTGTAAGGGCATGGGGTGGGAGGATGGGCGGATTGGCGGGAGGATGTGTGTAAGGGCATGGGTTGGGAGGATGGGCGGATTGGCTGGCGGAGGTGTGTAAGGGCATGGGGTGGGAGGATGGGCGGATAGGCTGGAGGAGGTGTGTAAGGGCATGGGGTGGGAGGATGGGCGGATTGGCGGGAGGAGGTGTGTAAGGGCATGGGTTGGGAGGATGGGCGGATAGGCTGGAGGAGGTGTGTAAGGGCATGGGGTGGGAGGATGGGCGGATTGGCGGGAGGCGGTGTGTAAGGACATGGGGTGAGAGGATGGGCGGATTGGCGGGAGGAGGTGTGTAAGGGCATGGGGTGGGAGGATGGGCGGATTGGCGGGAGGATGTGTGTAAGGGCATGGGTTGGGAGGATGGGCGGATTGGCTGGCGGAGGTGTGTAAGGGCATGGGGTGGGAGGATGGGCGGATTGGTTGGAGGAGGTGTGTAAGGGCATGGGTTGGGAGGATGGGCGGATTGGCTGGCGGAGGTGTGTAAGGGCATGGGGTGGGAGGATGGGCGGATTGGCTGCAGGAGGTGTGTAAAGGCATGGGGTGAAAGGATGGGCGGATTGGCTGGAGGAGGTGTGTAAGGGCATGGGGTGGGAGGATGGCCGGATTGGTTGGAGGAGGTGTGTAAGGGCATAGGTTGGGAGGATGGGCGGATTGGCTGGAGGAGGTGTGTAAGGGCATGGGGTGGGAGGATGGGCGGATTGGCTGGAGGAGGTGTGTAAGGGCATGGGGTGACAGGATGGCCGGATTGGCTGGAGGATGTGTGTAAGGGCATGGGGTGGGAGGATGGGCGGATTGGCTGGGGGAGGTGTGTAAGGGCATGGGGTGGGAGGATGGGCGGATTGGCTGGGGGAGGTGTGTAAGGGCATGGGGTGGGAGGATGGGCGGATTGGCTGGAGGAGGTGTGTAAGGGCATTGGGTGGGAGGATGGGCGGATTGGCTGGAGGAGGTGTGTAAGGGCATGGGGTGGGAGGATGGGCGGATTGGCTGGAGGAGGTGTGTAAGGGCATGGGGTGGGAGGATGGGCGGATTGGCTGGAGGAGGTGTGTAAGGGCATGGGGTGGGAAGATGGGCGGATTGGCTGGAGGATGTGTGTAAGGGCATGGGTTGGGAGGATGGGCGGATTGGCGGGAGGATGTGTGTAAGGGCATGGGGTGGGAAGATGGGCGGATTGGCTGGAGGTTGTGTGTAAGGGCATGGGTTGGGAGGATGGGTGGATTGGCTGGAGGATGTGTGTAAGGGCATGGGGTGGGAGGATGGGCGGATTGGCTGGAGGAGGTGTGTAAGGGCATGGGGTGGGAGGATGGGCGGATTGGCTGGAGGAGGTGTGTAAGGGCATGGGGTGGGAGGATGGGCGGATTGGCTGGAGGAGGTGTGTAAGGGCATGGGGTGGGAGGATGAGCGGATTGGCTGGAGGAGGTGTGTGAGGGCATGGGTTGGGAGGATGGGTGGATTGGCTGGAGGATGTGTGTAAGGGCATGGGGTGGGAGGATGGGCGGATTGGCTGGAGGAGGTGTGTAAGGGCATGGGGTGGGAGGATGGGCGGATTGGCTGGAGGAGGTGTGTAAGGGCATGGGGTGGGAGGATGGGCGGATTGGCTGGAGGAGGTGTGTAAGGGTATGGGGTGGGAGGATGAGCGGATTGGCTGGAGGTGGTGTGTGAGGGCATGGGTTGGGAGGATGGGTGGATTGGCTGGAGGATGTGTGTAAGGGCATGAGGTGGGAGGATGGGCGGATTGGCCCTAGGAGGTGTGTAAGGGCATGGGGTGGGAGGATATGCGGATTGGCTGGAGGAGGTGTGTAAGGGCATGGGGTGGGAGGATGGGCGGATTGGCTGGAGGAGGTGTGTAAGGGCATGGGTTGGGAGGATGGGCGGATTGGCTATAGGAGGTGTGTAAGGGCATAGGTTGGGAGGATGGGCGGATTGGCTGGAGGCGGTGTGTAAGGGCATGGGTTGGGAGGATGGGCGGATTGGCTGGAGGAGGTGTGTAAGGGCATGGGGTGGCAGGATGGGCGGATTGGCGGGAGGATGTGTGTAAGGGCATGGGTTGGGAGGATGGGCGGATTGGCTGGCGGAGGTGTGTAAGGGCATGGGGTGGGAGGATGGGCGGATTGGCTGGAGGAGGTGTGTAAGGGCATGGGGTGGGAGGATGGGCGGATTGGCTGGAGGAGGTGTGTAAGGGCATGGGTTGGGAGGATGGGCGGATTGGCTGGAGGAGGTGTGTAAGGGCATGGGGTGGGAGGATGGGCGGATTGGCTGGAGGAGGTGTGTAAGGGCATGGGTTGGGAGGATGGGCGGATTGGCTGGAGGATGTGTATAAGGGCATGGGTTGGGAGGATGGGTGGATTGGCTGGAGGAGGTGTGTAAGGGCATGGGGTGGGAGGATGGGCGGATTGGCTGGAGGAGGTGTGTAAGGGCATGGGGTGGGAGGATGGGCGGATTGGCTGGAGGATGTGTGTAAGGGCATGGGGTGGGAGGATGGGCGGATTGGCTGGAGGAGGTGTGTAATGACAAAACACTGCAACGTTGCGCAAATTATTTACACCAGTTCAGCGGAACATCTGGCTAAACAACATGCATTGAGGGAATATATTGCAGCATGATTGACTGTAATTCGACGACACATTTGGTTTACGTGCTGATTGAACTCATTGCATGGGGAACATGTCAGCCTATTTGTTTTTGTGGCTCACACCTTATCCAGCACCATACTTGATAACACGTGAAGAAGCCCTTGCTATTCCTATTCCTCCCATTTTGCAAACAAATCGAGAGGCCCAGTGCGATCCGGCTTTCATTTCACTCGAGAACGAGAGTGCTGATGGAATTACGAGGAGAGTTCTGTCCAGTAAAAATGGATCAGGTGTGAGACGCTATCGATCTCAATGAGTGATTTAATGACACCTAGCACTCGGCTAACACTGCTGACGTCCCGTGAGGCCCGGCAGTGACAGGCCATGAAGGCCGTGACGGCTATACGGGCCATGGAGGCCGTGACGGCTCTACAGGCCATGGAGGCCGTGACGGCTATACGGGCCATGGAGGCCGTGACGGCTATACAGGCCATGGAGGCCGTGACGGCTATACAGGCCATGGAGGCCATGACGGCTCTACAGGCCATGGAGGCCGTCACGGCTCTACAGGTCATGGAGGCCGTGACGGCTATACGGGCCATGGAGGCCGTGACGGCTCTACAGGCCATGGAGGCCGTGACGGCTATACAGGCCATGGAGGCCGTGACGTCTATACAGGCCATGGAGGCCGTGACGGCTATACAGGCCATGGAGGCCGTGACGGCTCTACAGGCCATATTCGAATAATGCTAGTCCTAATAATAGTGACAATTTAAGTCCTACTAATTGCCATAATGAGAAAAATTATCATATTCATAATGTAATCAATAATAGTACAAGTTACTCCAATTGAGGCCACACAGAGTCGCTATCATCAGAGCCACCTGACAGGTTAACTTACATCGTACACGCAATAACCAAACCGAGTGAAAAGACACATTGAAAATACGCACCTATTAAGTTTTTTTTTAATAACACAAAAAGAGAGAATAAGTTATAATAACGCAAACGAAATTAAGTCAATTAAACGAAAACTCAAAGTACATGTTTACTACATTCAATCAGATTGCCATAAACCTATCTTGGCGCAAAGCCAGGGATTACAGAGCACATCAATTGCAGATTAAATTTACAATGTATAAAATTAAGTCGCTTGACATGCATAACAGTTTTGGGACAATGGCAATTAAGTGAGTATTTGCTTGTGATATGATTTTTGACATATTTTGCGAAGTCTTGTAAAATATGAGTGTGAACTTTATCAAGAACACAACTGGATTCTGAGTTTATAATGCTAATTAACTATACTTTATACATTTGGTTGTAAAAACACGATGAGCCCGTGTGGTGTGTACCAGTCTCTTAGTCCTCGGAATGTTGATCAGAGTTACGTATGATTGGTATTTGGGTAAAGTAATGTGGCAGGTTTGTATTTATCAACTTATGGTAAAATTGAAGCTGTTGTAGCCGATTTGTCTTTCAATATCACTTCTTCACATTCTGATTGTGAATCTGGTATTGCTTAAGTTTGCTTAGTCAATGTCGGTACGTGTATTTTAGAATAGGGGTGTTGTGTATGTAATTAACGAAGTGGACAGTTTGGAGTTGCCTACGTCCGTTCTGTTATGTCACGCGAAAGAGAAGCAAACATGGGAAAGCGAGGGTGCTGTTGTCATATTTTGTGTTTACGTAAAGTAGGTCCGTATTATAGTGAATACGACTAGATTTAGTTCTTCCCCATTCTAACCCTTAGCAAAACATTTTGTAGAATTCTACAGCAGTTCCGTAGAAAAATATATAGAAGTATGATTACCACTCTAGAACGTAAAGAGATATTTCCACAGACAAATTAATTTACATATTATATGTAGGGATACTTCTATACAACGTCCATATAGATAACATTTCGACATGGCCACTCTCGTAGCCGGTTATGATCAGGTACATTTGCAGGTGTGTTCTCATTATGTGAAAGGATACATGAAGATTTATAACGCGAATCATGGCATTAATTTAAGAAGACATCATTACACCTCGTAGGAAAAGATCTTACATAATTTCAATAAAAACAACTCTAAAAGTCAATTTTTCTATGGAAATTCTAAACGTTTTGCGACAGAGTTTCCATAGAATTTCTAAACGTATTCCCATAGAATTTCTACATAATTTCCAGTGGCGGATCTAGGGGGGGGGGGGGGTAGGGGGAACCAGAACATACAACTTACATGTTAACATACATGTTAAACTCCCAAGTCTTCAGAGAGCAACCCCCCCCCCCACTTGGGAAACTGAACATACACTGTTAAAGTCGGGTTCTCCAAGCCCAAGCCCAAGCCCGCCCCCCCCCACCCCCCCGGTCGCAAGTTTTCAGAGAGCAACAGCCCCCTTGGGAACCTGAACATACACACTCTTAAAGTGGGCTTTTCCGAGCACGCCCGCCCCCCCCCCGCCCCCCCGGGTCGCAAGTTTTTCAGAGTGTACATCGCTCGTTCGGAAGTTTCAGAGAGCAAGCCCCCCCCCCCCCCCCCCTCCCCGCCGCCTTGGCAAATTCCTAGATCCGCCCCTGATTTCTATGGACTTTCCATAGTTTCCATACCAGCCTTACAACTGACCGCACGCATAACAACGAGCCCTCGATATACCCCGCGTTCATTGTCTGTGTCAAACGAACGCGTAGATTGAGGAATTCTGGCACATATTCTGTATTAAAATACTGCTATGACGTCATTCTATTGTCTAAACTGTACATTATTTTTCACGAATGTACTGTTTTAGCGAGCTGATAAATTGCAATTGACTCAAGGAGACCAAACAATTTTTCAGTTGAACAATCGTCCTTCTGTTACGAAATCGACCATCGCAGTCAATGCCAATCATGAGCAATAAGTGAGCTTGTCTGAAATAGGTCACAACCACAATGGATGATGAACTGGAAACTTGACGCCCGACGGGAAGCCCCAGCAAAAACAGATACAAATTTCTCATCAAAACAAGCATAGATCAGAAAATCCACTTTAAAAACTGAATTTGAGATCATATGTAATTCATATGTAAAATACATACCGACATTTCCTTATATCCTATAATCACACTAGAAATCATTTTTCTTTCTCGTGAATCCCACGAAACTCGTTTGCAAAGCATATCCTATCCATCAACAACGCACTGGGTGTGACTTGTGTCAAACACCGTGGCAATATCGCTGCGTATCATATCCTCTCAGTATCCAATAATGTGAACCATTGTAACCTATTCCACATTTAAATGACCATTATCGTCTGTATAATGACACATAATCCATGCGAAGTAGCCTACGCGCCTTGATGCGAAACACGACTTCATTCTTGCAATCTGAAGATGAACTAAACTGACTTGTGGCGGCAGCGTCCGACGTTCTTCCATGTCAGGGCGAACCACTGTTTCAGCTTAGCTCACGTATGACTCAAGTTGACCATTGCTACAACAATACATGGGTTCTCAGATAGAATATGAACAGACTTCAGTCAGCTATTTTATTGGTTTTGGAAGCGAGAGATGCAATGTACATCTTAAAAGAACTCTTATTCACGCTACATGGACCACGTGAGGCTCAGCGACCGTACTTTAAGTCAGAGAATACCCGTGTAACAGTTCATTCTTGAAAAGATATGTACTCGGCTTGCGCCTCGTACATTCTTTTTCAAGAATGTACTGTTACATGGGCATTCTCCTTACCAGAATACTTATGGAAGCGATATATGAAGTGATACTGACGGCACGACAATATTTAAGGAGATATTCGAAGATTTACAATTCATATTTAAGGAACATTGTAAGCCTTGCCGGCATATTGACTTTCGCGCCTGTTGCCTGCAGCGATGTGAGAATACCGAATCCCTTGGACAATAACATAAGCAGCATGAAGTGTGAAGGTCTACCCAACGGGCCGTGACCGTTCAGCCGAGACAGAGCTGATGTTGAACTCACAGAAGGCGACCTTGAACTGCATCCTCTGCAGCGACGTGCGCTTTCTTTGGAAGCTCTATGGTCGGTTGTATATTCAGGATACTTTAACCACTTTTGGTCAGATCGCGTTAATGGGAGAACGAAGGGAGAGTGGAGCCATGTCTCCGGGGGTAATCCCCTACTCTTCGCGTAGAAGAACATGGGGTCTTCATCCTGCGACCACACAGACCTGGCCACAGCGGGGCTCGAACCATATATTTTCTGGTAAGGAGAATGCCCATGTATCAGTACTTTTTTTTCAACAGTACATTCTTGAAAAAGAAAAAGAATTTGAATGTGGAATATGCTACAATCGTTCAAATTATTGGATACTAAAAGGATATGATATGCAGCGATGTTGCGAAACAAGTTGTTTGACACAAGTAACACCCAGTGCGTTGTTGATGGATAGGATACGCTTTGCAAATTGAGTTTCGTGGGATTCACCAGAAAGAAAACGATTTCTAGTTATTATAGGATATAAGGACATGTCGGTATGTATTTTGCATATGAATTACATATGATCTCAAATTCAGTTTCTAAAAGTGGATTTTGTGATCTACGTTTGTTTTGATGAGAAATTTGTATCTGTTTTTGCTGCGGCTTTCCATCGAGCGTCAAGCTTCCAGCTCATCATCCATTGTAGTTGTGATCTGTTTCCGACAAGCTCACTTATTGCTCATGATTGGCACTGACTGCGATTGTCAATTTCGTAACAAAAGGATTATTGTTCAATAGAAATTTTTTTTAAACGAGAAGTAAAGAGTATTCACTGGTCACCAAACCCCCGGGTTAGTGGGAATGCGACACGGGAACGAGCAGAACGGGGTGCTCCAAGCCATAGTCGCTCTCCCGGTTACGTCAATGGTTGTGTCCGCGGGCGAGGGTGGAGGCATTATTTTACAAATATGGTGGGGGTGGGGTCTTTTGTTGCCCATTAATGCGTGAAATTGAGATTGGTGGTGGTGGGGGGAGGTCGGGGGGGGGGGGGTGGGGCTGGATGCCCATTTGTTAAAAAGACCCAGAACTAACATATTTATAGTTACCCCTACATAACGGATATTTCACATGCGCACCAACACTAAATGCGTATAGGACGACTGGGGACGTTCTGATAACAGCGTGAAGGTACAGAACAGTGACTATAGAGCAGGTTTGGCGGGATTAAATCATGAACCAAGCGTGCCTGAATGAAAATGCGACATAGAGCGGGTCAATGATAACAAATGCCAGTGCCGAGCGGACTTTCAAGATGAAAAATGGTAGGCTATAGCGCGGGACCTTCCCCAACTCCCAATGCATTAACCCCCCCCCCCCCCACCACGCTCCCTCCATCCTCGGTGTGTCTCATTAATCTTGAGGGCGCCTGCGAGAGCCGTGTCACCCCCCCCCCCTTCCCCACACCCCGCGCTCTGTGTTGCCGATACCTTGGTTACATCTATCGTTGTCTCCATGTCACGTGACCCCGACACCCCATGGTCACGTGTTATATAATCTCTTGTCGGATAATATTAACTGGCGCCACAATGCCAGAAGTCCTCGTGTCTGCCCGCCCCCCTCCCCCCCCCCCCCACCCATCCCCCTCCATCCTCTCACCATCGTTTGATCACGGTCGTCAGCGGTACGCTCCACACCATAGACCGGCGGTCCCGCTTCAGAGCGTTTAAATGACTCCGTAATGAGTTCTGAGGATCCATTTATTCCTATTAACTGAAGTACCACGAGTACAATGGGACATTGGCGCCATAACCCCCCCCCCCCTCCCCCCTCCCCGAGGCCGCCAACCTTAATCCGTTAATATATTAATGCAGTGTCACAATGACCGGAGACATATATCGACGACACGGCCTAGTTACTCGTTGGTTCACCAGGGGGCGGGGTTCGGCTAGTGTCGTGTGTGCCCCTCCAGCGGCCATTGCGTGGTGCAAGCAGGATCAAGATGTCTTTTTTCGTCAGACTTGGCTCTTCCCACTGGCGCGACATTATGCGTCGGTGTTGTTCTATATGCGTGTTCCATTGTCTGCCGGTCCCTCCTAACAGTGCTGTGCCAGGCCAGCACCAAGGTTACACACCAATAGGTCGTGCGTAAACAAGTATATGCCGTCAAGGAGTTCCTAACATATGGTCGTATTCAAGGTTATATGGTTACTAATTACTTCTCTCTTGGCATATATTGTTCTTATTTTACCAACGTTTGGCCGGGATAATGCCTGTTCAATTAGTCTGTGACGTATTAAATCATGCATGCAAATGTTACGGGTGCGTGGTTCGGTCGACCTCATCACATGCTGATTCGCAGAGTCTAATTTGCGGCGGGTCGCGCTAGGGATGGTGGGGGGGGCGGGCGTCATACTATGGGCTGCAGCAAAAAATATCGCACGTCAACCTATGTTCTGTTTGTTTTAAAAATAAAGTTAGATAATTTAATTTAATATATAATTTCCTTTGGCCCACATAGTCAAACATGGGTACCGACTTTTCTCTGGCATGAGGTTGCAAATTTGGGTTTTTCCATTGCGTCTCATGGGAATGGTTTCCATTGGTGTGTAACCTATGCCGAAACCCATCGCCAACATATTACGTCATCACTTCTAGTGTTCATCATTTATAAAGTAGGAGCACACTCTGCCCCACACATAAGATAAATTTAAATAATATATATTAATTTAGAACAGAACCCCTGTCTTTCCCCCCAGCACCCCACCCTGGCATATCGCGCGCTCCCTCCCTGGTGGTGGCGTATGCGGGTTAAGGGGGCCCAGCAGAGTGGGTGCTGCTTCCATAACATCATGGGCCATCACATCATTAGTGGAAACTCTACACATTGATAGACGCGGCATCGCAGTTTGTACCGAAAGGGTAGCACCCCCGGGTTCCCCCTTTATGTTGCTATGTCAGCTGTTTTTGCTCGCCTTATTTGTTTATTTATGTTCACGTTATACGTTGTTATATGGGCGCCGGGGTGACGATCTCCTGGGGCCCGCCAGCGGGACGCGGAGTCATACGGCTTTCATGTCTCCGGGGTAATCACGCTGCTCAGGGTGACTTCTTCTTTACTGCTTACAGAGATAGTTGTTATCATCGACACTTCGCTACCTTACAAAACATGGCATTACCTTCTACTGGCTACGGAAATATACTGTGAGGCCGCTACACAAACCTTTCTTTCCTGTCTCATAGCCGCACTGCCTCAGTGTCTCAGTGCCTCAGTGTCTCAGTGCCTCAGTGTCTCGGTGTCTCAGTGTCTCAGTGTCTCAGTCCCTCAGTGTCTTAGTGCCTCAGTGTCTCAGTCCCTCAGTGCCTCAGTGCCTCAGTGCCTCAGTGTCCCAGCGTCTCAGTGCCTCAGTGTTTCAGTGCCTCTTTGCCTCAGTGCCTCAGTGCCTCAGTGCCTCAGTGTCTCAGTGCCTCAGTGTCTCAGTGCCTCAGTCTCAGTGCCTCAGTGTCTCAGTGCCTCAGTGTCTCCATGACTCAGTACCTCAGTCCCTCAGTGTCTCAGTGCCTCAGTCCCTCAGTGTCTCAGTGCCTCATTCCCTCAGTGCCTCAGTGTATCAGTGTCTCAGTGTCTCAGTGCCTCAGTGTCTCAGTCCCTCAGGGTCTCAGTGTCTCAGTCCCTCAGTGTCTTAGTGCCTCAGTGTCTCAGTCCCTCAGTGCCTCAGTGCCTCAGTGTCTCAGTGTCCCAGCGTCTCAGTGCCTCAGTGTCTCAGTGCCTCTTTGCCTCAGTGCCTCAGTGCCTCAGTGTCTCAGTGTCTCAGCGTCTCAGTGCCTCAGTGTCTCAGTGTCTTAGTGCCTCAGTGTCTCAGTCCCTCAGTGCCTTAGTGCCTCAGTGTCTCAGTGCCTCAGTCCCTCAGTGTCTCAGTGTCTCAATGCCTCAGTGTCTCAGTGTGCCAGTGTCTCGGTGTCTCAGTGTCTCAGTGCCTCAGTCCCTCAGTGCCTCAGTGTCTCAGTGTATCAGTGTCTCAGTGTCTCAGTGCCTCAGTGTCTCAGTCCCTCAGGGTCTCAGTGTCTCAGTCCCTCAGTGTCTTAGTGCCTCAGTGTCTCAGTCCCTCAGTGCCTCAGTGCCTCAGTGTCTCAGTGTCCCAGCGTCTCAGTGCCTCAGTGTCTCAGTGCCTCTTTGCCTCAGTGCCTCAGTGCCTCAGTGTCTCAGTGTCTCAGCGTCTCAGTGCCTCAGTGTCTCAGTGTCTTAGTGCCTCAGTGTCTCAGTCCCTCAGTGCCTTAGTGCCTCAGTGTCTCAGTGCCTCAGTCCCTCAGTGTCTCAGTGTCTCAATGCCTCAGTGTCTCAGTGTGCCAGTGTCTCGGTGTCTCAGTGTCTCAGTGCCTCAGTCCCTCAGTGCCTCAGTGTCTCAGTGCATCAGTGCCTCAGTGTCTCAGTGTCTCAGTGCCTCAGTGTCTCAGTGTCTTAGTGCCTCAGTGTCTCAGTCCCTCAGTGCCTTAGTGCCTCAGTGTCTCAGTGCCTCAGTCCCTCAGTGTCTCAGTGTCTCAATGCCTCAGTGTCTCAGTGTGCCAGTGTCTCGGTGTCTCAGTGTCTCAGTGCCTCAGTCCCTCAGTGCCTCAGTGTCTCAGTGCATCAGTGCCTCAGTGTCTCAGTGTCTCAGTGCTTCAGTGTCCGAGTGTCTCGGTGCATCAGTGTCCTGGTGTCTCGGTGTCTCAGTGTCTCAGTGCCTCAGTGTCTCAGTGTCTCAGTGTCTCAGTGCCTCAGTGTCTCAGTGTCTCAGTGTCCCAGTGTCTCGGTGTCTCAGTGCCTCAGTGTCTCAGTGCCTCAGTGTCTTAGTGCCTCAGTGCCTCAGTGTCTCAGTGCATCAGTGCCTCAGTGTCTCAGTGCCTCAGTGTCTCAGTGTCCGAGTGTATCGGTGCATCAGTGTCCTAGTGTCTCGGTGTCTCAGTGTCTCAGTGCATCAGTGTCCCAGTGTCTGGGTGTCTCAGTGCCTCAGTGCCTCAGTGTCCCAGTGTCTCAGTGTCTCAATGCATCAGTGTCTCAGTGTCTCAGTCCCTCGGTGTCTCAGTGCCTCAGTGTCTCAGTGTCTCAGTGTCCTAGTGTCTCAGCGTCTCAGTGCCTCAGTGTCTCAGTGTATCAGTGCCTTAGTGCTTCCCTGCCTCAGTCTCTCGGTGTCTCAGTGCCTCAGTGCCTCAGTACTTCAGTGCCTCAGTGCCTCAGTGCCTCAGTACTTCAGTGCCTCAGTGTCTCAGTGCCTCAGTGTCTCAGTGCCTCAGTCCCTCAGTGTCTCAGTGTCTCAATGCCTCAGTGTCTCAGTGTGCCAGTGTCTCGGTGTCTCAGTGTCTCAGTGCCTCAGTCCCTCAGTGCCTCAGTGTCTCAGTGCATCAGTGCCTCAGTGTCTCAGTGCCTCAGTGTCTCAGTGTATCAGTGCCTTAGTGCTTCCCTGCCTCAGTCTCTCGGTGTCTCAGTGCCTCAGTGCCTCAGTACTTCAGTGCCTCAGTGCCTCAGTGCCTCAGTACTTCAGTGCCTCAGTGTCTCAGTGCCTCAGTGTCTCAGTGCCTCAGTCCCTCAGTGTCTCAGTGTCTCAATGCCTCAGTGTCTCAGTGTGCCAGTGTCTCGGTGTCTCAGTGTCTCAGTGCCTCAGTCCCTCAGTGCCTCAGTGTCTCAGTGCATCAGTGCCTCAGTGTCTCAGTGTCTCAGTGCTTCAGTGTCCGAGTGTCTCGGTGCCTCAGTGTCCTGGTGTCTCGGTGTCTCAGTGTCTCAGTGCCTCAGTGTCTCAGTGTCTCAGTGTCTCAGTGCCTCAGTGTCTCAGTGTCCCAGTGTCTCGGTGTCTCAGTGCCTCAGTGTCTCAGTGCCTCAGTGTCTTAGTGCCTCAGTGCCTCAGTGTCTCAGTGCATCAGTGCCTCAGTGTCTCAGTGCCTCAGTGCCTCAGTGTCCGAGTGTATCGGTGCATCAGTGTCCTAGTGTCTCGGTGTCTCAGTGTCTCAGTGCATCAGTGTCCCAGTGTCTGGGTGTCTCAGTGCCTCAGTGCCTCAGTGTCCCAGTGTCTCAGTGTCTCAATGCATCAGTGTCTCAGTGTCTCAGTCCCTCGGTGTCTCAGTGCCTCAGTGTCTCAGTGTCTCAGTGTCCTAGTGTCTCAGCGTCTCAGTGTCTCAGTGCCTCAGTGTCTCAGTGTATCAGTGCCTTAGTGCTTCCCTGCCTCAGTCTCTCGGTGTCTCAGTGCCTCAGTGCCTCAGTACTTCAGTGCCTCAGTGCCTCAGTGCCTCAGTACTTCAGTGCCTCAGTGCCTCAGTGTCTCAGTGCCTCAGTGTCTCAGTGCCTCAGTGCCTCAGTGCCTCAGTGTCCCAGCGTCTCAGTGTCTCAGTGTCTCAGTGTCTCAGTGTCTCAGTGTCCTAGTGTCTCAGTGTGCCAGTGTCTCAGTGTCTCAGTGCCTCAGTGTCTCAGTGTCTCAGTGTCTCAGTGTCCGAGTGTCTCAGTGCCTCAGTGTCTCAGTGTATCATTGTCTTAGTGCTTCCCTGCCTCAGTCTCTCGGTGTCTCAGTGCCTCAGTGCCTCAGTACTTCAGTGCCTCAGTGCCTCAGTACTTCAGTGCCTCAGTGTCTCAGTGCCTCACTGCCTCAGCCTCTGATGGGTGCGTGTCAGAATGTATAACTGGGCTGAGGAAACGAGCGGAATGGAGACAACAAAAAGTGCATTAAGTGAAGGAACAATGTAGAGGCCCGAAGACGATACGGATGGAGTAGAAGCGAGAGTGAGAGAAGAACCAGTAGATACGGGATATGGGAGAAGAAGATCGTGTGCATGTAGCAATTAAAGGGGATGTAGGGATCAATCAACATATGTCCATGAAGGAGCCCGGATGCGCAGGAAGACAAGAAGGGGCAAAGACATGAAGTTCATTACCAGGCCGAAGTTAATAGAGAAACAGAAACAAAAGAGAGGGGGGTGTATTGTATTTCAAAATTTTAAACTGGCCAACAAAAAGCCAACCCCCCCCCCCCCCCCCCTCGATGGTTAAATGGTTGGATGGATTACGGAAGAGACATAGTCGAAGGCCATAAATATATGAGGCAGAAGGAAACTGCAGATGCTGGGAGTAGTGGGGGTGGCGAACGGCGGAAGTAGTCCCGAGGGATAAGTAATGAGTGCAAATGGTGGACCAGCAAGAGATATACGGACGATGAGATAGAGGCGGGACTCAAGATGGAGTGAGGGATGGGTTGGCCAGGCGGCTAAAGCGCGAGGAAGTTTTAGAATGAGACACGCCGCCTGATGGAGCCGTGTAGGGAAGGGGAGAGGAGGGGGGGGGGGCGGGGCGGAGGGATGGCGAGGGAGAGGGAAAGAACGCGGGATTGTAGCTTGGGAGGGGCAGGCTGAAAGTGAAGGCACGCGATGGGCAGGGGTACGGGAGGGGGGGGGCGAGCCTGGAGTGGTGGGGTATCCCTCCCGCCAGCCCTGACGCCGCGCAGGGAGCGGGGCTGGGTGGCTGCCTCAGGCCGGCGTGAGGCGCACTGATTCCCGCCAGGCAGTACACAGTTCCATTCCCGCCGTGTCACGACCAACGCCCGCCGCCTCCGCCGTGAGACGATGACGTAACAGCGGGGTGACGAACGTATCTTAACACGCTCCCGTGACGGTGGATAGCCCCACCCCCCCACCCACACACACACACACTCCCGTGACAGTGCGGACACCCCCACACCCGACACCACCACCTCGGCCCCGGCCATGGCGTGACTTCCTCCCCCGGTGATATGTGACGTACATCCCCCGGTCGCTGGTAGGCAGGCAGGTCGCAGTCCACGTGAGGGATGCCTCGTCACGCAGGAGGCCAGCAGCCCGGCGCCATCGAGCGGCAGAGCCATGGTGGTAACCGGCGCGGAGTTGGAGCCACAGTATACCATCCAGCCTCTCTGGAAGCTCAAATACAGAATACCTCAATCGAGTGATATTAACATGTAGCGTGTGATCGACAAACGAGATACGGTGTCTTCAAATGCAAATATTGTGGATGTTGAAACGACAACTATCAACAGCTTGTGATGAAACAGAAGGGAAGCAATATATCGTGTACCAGATCAGCCTGAGGAAGGTTTACGTCTGTTTTGTCTATGAGCTTCACAGGAATCATATCGTGAGTTACCGCCGTCTGAAGAAAATGTGACATGGCTACTTTGACATAAAGACATATGTGGTTTACTACAGAGGTGCCAAGGGGATGTTTATCGTACGTTCTCCCGTACATAACTGTCGGCTGGCGTCCAGGGACTGAGTGATTACGTCACGGCCCAGGCGGCCAGATCAAAGGCATAGCGCTACATTAGGTCGCGCCACCAGCGCTGACAGAGGGTGGCCGCCACCAGGCCCACAGAAAGATGTGATCATTCAGTAAGCTGCTAACATATACTTACGAAGATCAACGGATTTCACTCCGCTGAGCGCTCCAATCACGTAGTGTGATGAACATATTTGGGTTACGACGACTAAACGCTTGAGGAATAACAATGCCGCGCAGCCAGGTCGGGCAGTGACAGACTTCAAAAAGGATACCACAATTTAATTGATCACTGTATCGCAAAAAAAAGGCTTCAGAAAGGATATCACAATAAAGCCGATCCCAGTCGCGGCATCTGAGGATTGATCCAGGTGTGCGCGCCTAGCGACGGCAGCGGTCCCCAACCCCTCCCCGCCGGTGACGTCATGAACGCCACAGGAGTGACCGTGGAGCGCAACAGGTGGCGCGAGCCGCAGGACGAGGTGGTCCAGGTCGGCACCGCCCGCAGCAAGCACGGCGACGAGGTACGTACAGCGTGCTCACCTCGCCTGCCGTGGTGGCACGGGGAAGAGGTACGTACAGCGTGCTCACCTCGCCCGCCGTGGTAGCACGGGGAAGAGGTACGTACAGCGTGCTCACCTCGCCCGCCGTGGTAGCACGGGAAAGTGGTACGTACAGCGTGCTCACCTCGCCCGCCGTAGTAGCACGGGGAAGAGGTACGTACAGCGTGCTCACCTCGCCCGCCGTAGTAGCACGGGGAAGAGGTACGTACAGCGTGCTCACCTCGCCCGCCATGGTAGCACGGGGAAGAGGTACGTACAGCGTGCTCACCTCGCCCGCCGTGGTAGCACGGGGAAGAGGTACGTACAGCGTGCTCACCTCGCCTGCCGTGGTGGCACGGGGAAGAGGTACGTACAGCGTGCTCACCTCGCCCGCCGTAGTAGCACGGGGAAGAGGTACGTACAGCGTGCTCACCTCGCCTGCCGTGGTAGCACGGGGAAGAGGTACGTACAGCGTGCTCACTTTGCCCGCCGTGGTAGCACGAAGAAGAGGTACGTACAGCGTGCTCACCTTGCCCGCCCTGGTGGCACGGGGAAGAGGTACGTACATCGTGCTCACCTCGCCTGCCGTGGTAGCACGGGGAAGAGGTACGTACAGCGTGCTCACCTCGCCTGCCGTGGTAGCACGGGGAAGAGGTACGTACAGCGTGCTCACCTCGCCTGCCGTGGTAGCACGGGGAAGAGGTACGTACAGCGTGCTCACCTCGCCTGCCGTGGTAGCACGGGGAAGAGGTACGTACAGCGTGCTCACCTCGCCTGCCGTGGTAGCACGGGGAAGAGGTACGTACAGCGTGCTCACCTCGCCCGCCGTGGTAGCACGGGGAAGAAGTACGTACAGCGTGCTCACCTCGCCTGCCGTGGTAGCACGGGGAAGAGGTACGTACAGCGTGCTCACCTCGCCCGCCGTGGTAGCACGGGGAAGAGGTACGTACAGCGTGCTCACTTCGCCCGCCGTGGTAGCACGGGGAAGAGGTACGTACAGTGTGCTCACTTTGCCCGCCGTGGTAGCACGAAGAAGAGGTACGTACAGCGTGCTCACCTTGCCCGCCCTGGTGGCACGGGGAAGAGGTACGTACAGCGTGCTCACTTCGCCCGCCGTGGTAGCACGGGGAAGAGGTACGTACAGTGTGCTCACTTTGCCCGCCGTGGTAGCACGAAGAAGAGGTACGTACAGCGTGCTCACCTTGCCCGCCCTGGTGGCACGGGGAAGAGGTACGTACAGCGTGCTCACCTCGCCCGCCGTGGTAGCACGGGGAAGAGGTACGTACAGCGTGGTCACCTCGCCCGCCGTGGTAGCACGGGGAAGAGGCACCTTCAGCGTGCTCACCTCGCCCGCCGTAGTAGCACGGGGAAGAGGTACGTACAGCGTGCTCACCTCGCCCGCCGTGGTAGCACGGGGAAGAGGCACCTTCAGCGTCCTCACCTCGCCCGCCGTGGTAGCACGGGGAAGAGGTACGTACAGCGTGCTCACCTCGCCCGCCGTGGTAGCACGGGGAAGAGGCACCTTCAGCCTGCTCACCTCGCCCGCCGTGGTAGCACGGGGAAGAGGTACGTACAGCGTGCTCACCTCGCCCGCCGTGGTAGCACGGGGAAGAGGTACGTACAGCGTGCTCACCTCGCCCGCCGTGGTAGCACGGGGAAGAGGTACGTACAGCGTGCTCACCTCGCCCGCCGTGGTAGCACGGGGAAGAGGTACGTACAGCGTGCTCACCTCGCCCGCCGTAGTAGCACGGGGAAGAGGTACGTACAGCGTGCTCACCTCGCCCGCCGTGGTAGCACGGGGAAGAGGTACGCACAGCGTGCTCACCTCGCCCGCCGTGGTAGCACGGGGAAGAGGTACGTACAGCGTGCTCACCTCGCCCGCCCTGGTGGCACGGGGAAGAGGTACGTACAGCGTGCTCACCTCGCCCGCCGTGGTAGCACGGGGAAGAGGTACGTACAGCGTGCTCACCTCGCCCGCCGTGGTAGCACGGGGAAGAGGTACGTACAGAGTGCTCACCTCGCCCGCCGTGGTAGCACGGGGAAGAGGTACGTACAACGTGCTCACCTCGCCCGCCGTGGTGGCACGGGGAAGAGGTATGTACATCGTGCTCACCTCGCCCGCCGTGGTAGCACGGGGAAGAGGTACGTACAGCGTGCTCACCTCGCCCGCAGTGGTAGCACGGGGAAGAGGTACGTACAGCGTGCTCACCTCGCCCGCCGTGGTAGCACGGGGAAGAGGTACGTACAGCGTGCTCACCTCGCCCGCCGTGGTAGCACGGGGAAGAGGTACGTACAGCGTGCTCACCTCGCCCGCCGTGGTAGCACGGGGAAGAGGTACGTACAGTGTGCTCACTTCGTCCGCCGTGGTAGCACGAAGAAGAGGTACGTAGAGCGTGCTCACCTCGCCCGCCTTGGTGGCACGGGGAAGAGGTACGTACAGCGTGCTCACCTCGCCCGCCGTGGTAGCACGGGGAAGAGGTACGTACAGCGTGCTCACCTCGCCCGCCGTAGTAGCACGGGGAAGAGTTACGTACAGCGTGCTCACCTCGCCCGCCGTGGTAGCACGGGGAAGAGGCACCTTCAGCGTCCTCACCTCGCCCGCCGTGGTAGCACGGGGAAGAGGTACGTACAGCGTGCTCACCTCGCCCGCCGTGGTAGCACGGGGAAGAGGCACCTTCAGCGTCCTCACCTCGCCCGCCGTGGTAGCACGGGGAAGAGGTACGTACAGCGTGCTCACCTCGCCCGCCGTGGTAGCACGGGGAAGAGGCACCTTCAGCGTGCTCACCTCGCCCGCCGTGGTAGCACGGGGAAGAGGTACGTACAGCGTGCTCACCTCGCCCGCCGTGGTAGCACGGGGAAGAGGTACGTACAGCGTGCTCACCTCGCCCGCCGTGGTAGCACGGGGAAGAGGTACGTACAGCGTGCTCACCTCGCCCGCCGTGGTAGCACGAGGAAGAGGTACGTACAGCGTGCTCACCTCGCCCGCCGTAGTAGCACGGGGAAGAGGTACGTACAGCGTGCTCACCTCGCCCGCCGTGGTAGCACGGGGAAGAGGTACGTACAGCGTGCTCACCTCGCCCGCCGTAGTAGCACGGGGAAGAGGTACGTACAGCGTGCTCACCTCGCCCGCCGTGGTAGCACGGGGAAGAGGTACGTACAGCGTGCTCACCTCGCCAACCGTGGTAGCACGAGGAAGAGGTACGTACAGCGTGCTCACCTCGCCCGCCGTGGTAGCACGGGAAAGAGGTACGTACAGCGTGCTCACCTCGCCCGCCGTGGTAGCACGGGGAAGAGGTACGTACAGCGTGCTCACCTCGCCCGCCGTGGTAGCACGGGGAAGAGGTACGTACAGCGTGCTCACCTCGCCCGCCGTGGTAGCACGGGGAAGAGGTACGTACAGCGTGCTCACCTCGCCCGCCGTGGTAGCACGGGGAAGAGGTACGTACAGCGTGCTCACCTCGCCCGCCGTGGTAGCACGGGGAAGAGGTACGTACAGCGTGCTCACCTCGCCCGCCGTGGTAGCACGGGGAAGAGGTACGTACAGCGTGCTCACCTCGCCCGCCGTGGTAGCACGGGGAAGAGGTACGTACAGCGTACCCTAAACAGATCAATGAGTGAGGTGGCGTCATGACTCACGCGGGGGAAAGCCATCGAAGTAGATTTCTAAGGACACTCGGTCAAGTGGCGCGCGTATATATATATAAACATGCTGCTGAACAATGCGTCTCATGGCTGATCGCCATTCCACCCATCCGTTTACTGCTCTGTTGCATATTTAGTTTGTGGTTTGTTGATTTTCTGTTAATATCTGCGTATAGTCGCATTGAATTAATGGGTGACGCTAGCAGGGCTGACCCATCGGTTTCCCTCATCACAGGCACCACCATCAGCCCTGGTGCAGCCACTAAGCAAACAGAAGGCAGACAAATTGTTTTCTTTACTGAGTAACGGTCGTTTACACAACCGTCTGACGCCCATGGGGGCGTGTCAACAGAGGCATCATCGCTGTGTCAGGTCGAGCTCCCCGCCCTGTGTCCGGGTTATATTGCTGTGTCAGGTCGACCTCCTCGCCCCGTGTTCCGGGTTATGTTGCTGTGTCAGGTCGAACTCCCCGCCCTGTGTCCGGGTTATATTGCTGTGTCAGGTCGAGCTCCCCGCCCTGTGTCCGGGTTATATTGCTGTGTCAGGTCGAGCTCCCCGCCCTGTGTCCGGGTTATATTGCTGTGTCAGGTCGAGCACCCCGCCCTGTGTTCCTGGTTATATTGCTGTGTCAGGTCGAGCTCCCCGCCCTGTGTCCGGGTTATATTGCTGTGTCAGGTCGAGCACCCCGCCCTGTGTTCCGGGTTATATTGCTGTGTCAGGTCGAGCTCCCCGCCCGGTGTCCGGGTTATATTGCTGTGTCAGGTCGAGCTCCCCGCCCTGTGTCCGGGTTATATTGCTGTGTCAGGTCGAGCTCCCCGCCCTGTGTCCGGGTTATATTGCTGTGTCAGGTCGCGCTCCCCGCCCTGTGTACGGGTTATATTGCTGTGTCAGGTCGAGCTCCCCGCCCGGTGTCCGGGTTATATTGCTGTGTGAGGTCGAGCCCCCCGCCCTGTGTCAGGGTTATATTGCTGTGTCAGGTCGAGCTCCCCGCCCTGTGTTCCGGGTTATATTGCTGTGTCAGGTCGAGCTCCCCGCCCTGTGTTCCGGGTTATATTGCTGTGTCAGGTCGAGCTCCCCGCCCTGTGTTCCGGGTTATATTGCTGTGTCAGGTCGAGCACCCCGCCCTGTGTCCGGGTTATATTGCTGTGTCAGGTCGAGCTCCCCGCCCTGTGTCCGGGTTATATTACTGTGTCAGGTCGAGCTCCCCGCCCGGTGTCCGGGTTATATTGCTGTGTCAGGTCGAGCTCCCCGCCCTGTGTCCGGGTTATATTGCTGTGTCAGGTCGAGCTCCCCGCCCCGTGTTCCGGGTTATATTGCTGTGTCAGGTCGAGCTCCCCACCCTGTGTTCCGGGTTATATTGCTGTGTCAGGTCGAGCACCCCGCCCTGTGTCCGGGTTATATTGCTGTGTCAGGTCGAGCTCCCCGCCCTGTGTCCGGGTTATATTGCTGTGTCAGGTCGAGTACCCCGCCCTGTGTCCGGGTTATATTGCTGTGTCAGGTCGAGCTCCCCGCCCTGTGTCCGGGTTATATTGCTGTGTCAGGTCGAGCTCCCCGCCCTGTGTTCCGGGTTATATTGCTGTGTCAGGTCGAGCTCCCCGCCCTGTGTTCCGGGTTATATTGCTGTGTCAGGTCGAGCTCCCCGCCCTGTGTTCCGGGTATATTGCTGTGTCAGGTCGAGCTCCCCGCCCTGTGTCCGGGTTATATTGCTGTGTCAGGTCGAGCTCCCCGCCCTGTGTCCGGGTTATATTGCTGTGTCAGGTCGAGCTCCCCTCCCTGTGCTCCAGGTTATATTGCTGTGTCAGGTCGAGCTCCCCGCCCTGTGTTCCGGGTTATATTGCTGTGTCAGGTTGAGCACCCCGCTTTGTGTCCGGGCTATATTGCTGTGTCAGGTCGAGCTCCCCGCCCGGTGTCCGGGTTATATTGCTGTGTCAGGTCGAGCTCCCCGCCCTGTGTCCGGGTTATATTGCTGTGTCAGGTCGCGCTCCCCGCCCTGTGTCCGGGTTATATTGCTGTGTCAGGTCGAGCTCCCCGCCCGGTGTCCGGGTTATATTGCTGTGTCAGGTCGAGCTCCCCGCCCTGTGTTCCGGGTTATATTGCTGTGTCAGGTTGAGCTTCCCGCTCTGTGTTCCGGGTTATATTGCTGTATCAGGTCGAGCTCCCCGCCCTGTGTTCCGGGTTATATGGCTGTGTCAGGTCGAGCTCCCCGCCCCGTGTTCCGGGTTATATTGCAGTGTGAGGTCGAGCTCCCCGCCCGGTGCCCGGGTTATATTGCTGTGTCAGGTCGAGCACCCCGCCCTGTGTCCAGGTTATATTGCTGTGTCAGGTCGAGCTCCCCGCCTTGTGTCCGGGTTATATTGCTGTGTCAGGTCGAGCTCCCCGCCCTGTGTCCGGGTTATATTGCTGTGTCAGGTCGAGCTCCCCGCCCTGTGTCCGGGTTATATTGCTGTGTCAGGTCGAGCTTCCCGCCCTGTGTCCGGGTTATATTGCTGTGTCAGGTCGAGCTCCCCGCCCTGTGTTCCGGGTTATATTGTCGTGTCAGGTCGAGCTCCCCTCCCTGTGTTCCGGGTATATTGCTGTGTCAGGTCGAGCTCCCCACCCTGTGTTCCGGGTTATCTTGCCGTGTCAGATCGAGCTCCACGCCCTGTGTTCCGGGTTATATTGCTGTGTCAGGTCGAGCTCCCCGCCCTGTGTCCGGGTTATATTGCTGGGTCAGGTCGAGCTCCCCGCCCTGTGTCCGGGTTATATTGCTGTGTCAGGTCGAGCTCCCCACCCTGTGTCCGGGTTATATTGCTGTGTCAGGTCGAGCTCCCCGCCCTGTGTCCGGGTTATATTGCTGTGTCAGGTCGAGCTCCCCGCCCGGTGTCCGGGTTATATTGCTGTGTCAGGTCGAGCTCCCCGCCCTGTGTCCGGGTTATATTGCTGTGTCAGGTCGAGCTCCCCGCCTTGTGTCCGGGTTATATTGCTGTGTCAGGTCGCGCTCCCCGCCCTGTGTCCGGGTTATATTGCTGTGTCAGGTCGAGCTCCCCGCCCGGTGTCCGGGTTATATTGCTGTGTCAGGTCGAGCTCCCCGCCCTGTGTCCGGGTTATATTGCTGTGTCAGGTCGAGCTCCCCGCCCTGTGTTCCGGGTTATATTGCTGTGTCAGGTCGAGCTCCCCGCCCTGAGTTCCGGGTTATATTGCTGTGTCAGGTCGAGCTCCCCGCCCTGTGTTCCGGGTTATATTGCTATGTCAGGTCGAGCACCCCGCCCTGTGTCCGGGTTATATTGCTGTGTCAGGTCGGGCTCGCCGCCCTGTGTCCGGTTTATAATGTTGTGTCAGGTCGAGCTCCCCGCCCGGTGTCCGGGTTATATTGCTGTGTCAGGTCGAGCTCCCCGCCCTGTGTCCGGGTTATATTGCTGTGTCAGGTCGAGCTCCCCGCCCCGTGTTCCGGGTTATATTGCTGTGTCAGGTCGAGCTCCCCGCCCTGTGTTCCGGGTTATATTGCTGTGTCAGGTCGAGCACCCCGCCCTGTCTCCGGGTTATATTGCTGTGTCAGGTCGAGCTCCCCGCCCTGTGTCCGGGTTATATTGCTGTGTCAGGTCGAGAACCCCGCCCTATGTGCAGCTTATATTGCTGTGTCAGGTCGAGCTCCCCGCCCTGTGTCCGGATTATATTGCTGTGTCAGGTCGAGCTCCCCGCCCTGTGTTCCGGGTTATATTGCTGTGTCAGGTCGAGCTCCCCGCCCTGTGTTCCGGGTAGATTGCTGTGTCAGGTCGAGCTCCCCGCCCTGTGTCCGGGTTATATTGCTGTGTCAGGTCGAGCTCCCCGCCCTGTGTTCCGGGTTATATTGTTGTGTCAGGTCGAGCACCCCGCTCTGTGTCCGGGCTATATTGCTGTGTCAGGTCGAGCTCCCCCCCTGTGTCCGGGTTATATTGCTGTGTCGGGTCGAGCTCCCCGCCCGGTGTCCGGGTTATATTGCTGTGTCAGGTCGAGCTCCCCGCCCTGTGTCCGGGTTATATTGCTGTGTCAGGTCGCGCTCCCCGCCTTGCGTCCGGGTTATATTGCTGTGTCAGGTCGAGCTCCCCGCCCTGTGTCCGGGTTATATTGCTGTGTCAGGTCGAGCTCCCCGCCCTGTGTCCGGGTTATATTGCTGTGTCAGGTCGAGCTTCCCGCCCTGTGTCCGGGTTATATTGCTGTGTCAGGTCGAGCTCCCCGCCCTGTGTTCCGGGTTATATTGTCGTGTCAGGTCGAGCTCCCCTCCCTGTGTTCCGGGTATATTGCTGTGTCAGGTCGAGCTCCCCACCCCGTGTTCCGGGTTATCTTGCCGTGTCAGGTCGAGCTCCACGCCCTGTGTTCCGGGTTATATTGCTGTGTCAGGTCGAGCTCCCCGCCCTGTGTCCGGGTTATATTGCTGTGTCAGGTCGAGCTCCCCGCCCTGTGTCCGGGTTATATTGCTGTGTCAGGTCGAGCTCCCCGCCCTGTGTCCGGGTTATATTGCTGTGTCAGGTCGAGCTCCCCGCCCTGTGTCCGGGTTATATTGCTGTGTCAGGTCGAGCTCCCCGCCCGGTGTCCGGGTTATATTGCTGTGTCAGGTCGAGCTCCCCGCCCTGTGTCCGGGTTATATTGCTGTGTCAGGTCGAGCTCCCCGCCCTGTGTCCGGGTTATATTGCTGTGTCAGGTCGCGCTCCCCGCCCTGTGTCCGGGTTATATTGCTGTGTCAGGTCGAGCTCCCCGCCCTGTGTCCGGGTTATATTGCTGTGTCAGGTCGAGCTCCCCGCCCTGTGTCCGGGTTATATTGCTGTGTCAGGTCGCGCTCTCCGCCCTGTGTCCGGGTTATATTGCTGTGTCAGGTCGAGCTCCCCGCCCGGTGTCCGGGTTATATTGCTGTGTCAGGTCGAGCTCCCCGCCCTGTGTCCGGGTTATATTGCTGTGTCAGGTCGAGCTCCCCGCCCTTTGTCCGGGTTATATTGCTGTGTCAGGTCGAGCTCCCCGCCCGGTGTCCGGGTTATATTGCTGTGTCAGGTCGAGCTCCCCGCCCTGTGTCCGGGTTATATTGCTGTGTCAGGTCGCGCTCCCCGCCTTGTGTCCGGGTTATATTGCTGTGTCAGGTCGAGCTCCCCGCCCTGTGTCCGGGTTATATTGCTGTGTCAGGTCGAGCTCCCCGCCTTGTGTCCGGGTTATATTGCTGTGTCAGGTCGAGCTTCCCGCCCTGTGTCCGGGTTATATTGCTGTGTCAGGTCGAGCTCCCCGCCCTGTGTTCCGGGTTATATTGTCGTGTCAGGTCGAGCTCCCCTCCCTGTGTTCCGGGTATATTGCTGTGTCAGGTCGAGCTCCCCACCCTGTGTTCCGGGTTATCTTGCCGTGTCAGGTCGAGCTCCACGCCCTGTGTTCCGGGTTATATTGCTGTGTCAGGTCGAGCTCCCCGCCCTGTGTCCGGGTTATATTGCTGTGTCAGGTCGAGCTCCCCGCCCTGTGTCCGGGTTATATTGCTGTGTCAGGTCGAGCTCCCCGCCCTGTGTCCGGGTTATATTGCTGTGTCAGGTCGAGCTCCCCGCCCTGTGTCCGGGTTATATTGCTGTGTCAGGTCGAGCTCCCCGCCCGGTGTCCGGGTTATATTGCTGTGTCAGTTCGAGCTCCCCGCCCTGTGTCCGGGTTATATTGCTGTGTCAGGTCGCGCTCCCCGCCCGGTGTCCGGGTTATATTGCTGTGTCAGGTCGAGCTCCCCGCCCTGTGTTCCGGGTTATATTGCTGTGTCAGGTCGAGCTCCCCGCCCTGTGTCCGGGTTATATTGCTGTGTCAGGTCGAGCTCCCCGCCCTGTGTTCCGGGTTATATTGCTGTGTCAGGTCGAGCTCCCCGCCCTGAGTTCCGGGTTATGGTGCTGTGTCAGGTCGAGCTCCCCGCCCTGTGTTCCGGGTTATATTGCTGTGTCAGGTCGAGCACCCCGCCCTGTGTCCGGGTTATATTGCTGTGTCAGGTCGGGCTCCCCGCCCTGTGTCCGGTTTATAATGTTGTGTCAGGTCGAGCTCCCCGCCCGGTGTCCGGGTTATATTGCTGTGTCAGGTCGAGCTCCCCGCCCTGTGTCCGGGTTATATTGCTGTGTCAGGTCGAGCTCCCCGCCCCGTGTTCCGGGTTATATTGCTGTGTCAGGTCGAGCTCCCCGCCCTGTGTTCCGGGTTATATTGCTGTGTCAGGTCGAGCACCCCGCCCTGTGTCCGGGTTATATTGCTGTGTCAGGTCGAGCTCCCCGCCCTGTGTTCGGGTTATATTGCTGTGTCAGGTCGAGCTCCCCGCCCTGTGTCCGGATTATATTGCTGTGTCAGGTCGAGCTCCCCGCCCTGTGTTCCGGGTTATATTGCTGTGTCAGGTCGAGCTCCCCGCCCTGTGTTCCGGGTAGATTGCTGTGTCAGGTCGAGCACCCCGCCCTGTGTCCGGGTTATATTGCTGTGTCAGGTCGAGCTCCCCGCCCTGTGTTCGGGTTATATTGCTGTGTCAGGTCGAGCTCCCCGCCCTGTGTCCGGATTATATTGCTGTGTCAGGTCGAGCTCCCCGCCCTGTGTTCCGGGTTATATTGCTGTGTCAGGTCGAGCTCCCCGCCCTGTGTTCCGGGTAGATTGCTGTGTCAGGTCGAGCTCCCCGCCCTGTGTTCCGGGTTATATTGCTGTGTCAGGTCGAGCTCCCCGCCCGGTGTCCGGGTTATATTGCTGTGTCAGGTCGCGCTCCCCGCCCTGTGTCCGGGTTATATTGCTGTGTCAGGTCGAGCTCCCCGCCCGGTGTCCGGGTTATATTGCTGTGTCAGGTCGAGCTCCCCGCCCTGTGTTCCGGGTTATATTGCTGTGTCAGGTCGAGCTCCCCGCCCTGTGTCCGGGTTATATTGCTGTGTCAGGTCGAGCTCCCCGCCCTGTGTCCGGTTTATATTGCTGTGTCAGGTCGAGCTCCCCGCCCGGTGTCCGGGTTATATTGCTATGTCAGGTCGGGCTTCCCGCTCTGTGTTCCGGGTTATATTGCTGTGTCAGGTCGAGCTCCCCGCCCTGTGTTCCGGGTTATATTGCCGTGTCAGGTCGAGCTCCCCGCCCTGTGTTCCGGGTTATATTGTTGTGTCAGGTCGAGCACCCCGCCCTGTGTCCGGGTTATATTGCTCTGTCAGGTCGGGCTCCCCGTCCTGTGTCCGGGTTATATTGCTGTGTCAGGTCGAGCTCCCCGCCCGGTGTCCGTGTTATATGGCTGTGTCAGGTCGAGCTCCCCGCCCTGTGTTCCGGGTTATATTGCTGTGTCTGGTCGAGCTCCCGGCCCTGTGTTCCGGGTTATATTGCTCTGTCAGGTCGAGCTCCCCGCCCTGTGTTCCGGGTTATATTGCTGTGTCAGGTCGAGCACCCCGCCCTGTGTCCGGGTGATATTGCTGTGTCAGGTCGAGCTCCCCGCCTTGTGTCCGGGTTATATTGCTGTGTCAAGTCGAGCACCCCGCCCTGTGTCCGGGTTATATTGCTGTGTCCGGTCGAGCTCCCCGCCCGGTGTCCGGGTTATATTGCTGTGTCAGGTCGAGCTCCCCGCCCGGTGTCCGTGTTATATTGCTGTGTCAGGTCGAGCTCCCCGCCCCGTGTCCGAGTTATATTGCTGTGTCAGGTCGAGCTCCCCGCCCCGTGTCCGGGTTATATTGCTGTGTCAGGTCGCGCTCCCAGCCCTGTGTCCGGGTTATATTGCTGTGTCAGGTCGAGCTCCCCGCCCGGTGTCCGGGTTATATTGCTGTGTCAGCTCGAGCTCCCCGCCCTGTGTCCGGGTTATATTGCTGTGTCAGGTCGAGCTCCCCGCCCGGTGTCCGGGTTATATTGCTGTGTCAGGTCGAGCTCCCCGCCCTGTGTCCGGGTTATATTGCTGTGTCAGGTCGAGCTCCCCGCCCTGTGTCCGGATTATATTGCTGTGTCAGGTCGAGCTCCCCGCCCTGTGTTCCGGGTTATATTGCTGTGTCAGGTCGAGCTCCCCGCTCTGTGTCCGGGCTATATTGCTGTGTCAGGTCGAGCTCCCCCCCTGTGTCCGGGTTATATTGCTGTGTCGGGTCGAGCGCCCCGACCTGTGTCCGGGTTATATTGCTGTGTCAGGTCGAGCTCCCCGCTCTGTGTCCGGGTTATATTGCTGTGTCAGGTCGCGCTCCCCGCCCTGTGTCCGGGTTATATTGCTGTGTCAGGTCGAGCTCCCCGCCCGGTGTCCGGGTTATATTGCTGTGTCAGGTCGAGCTCCCCGCCCTGTGTTCGGGTTATATTGCTGTGTCAGGTCGAGCTCCCCGCCCTGTGTCCGGATTATATTGCTGTGTCAGGTCGAGCTCCCCGCCCTGTGTTCCGGGTTATATTGCTGTGTCAGGTCGAGCTCCCCGCCCTGTGTTCCGGGTAGATTGCTGTGTCAGGTCGAGCACCCCGCCCTGTGTCCGGGTTATATTGCTGTGTCAGGTCGAGCTCCCCGCCCTGTGTTCGGGTTATATTGCTGTGTCAGGTCGAGCTCCCCGCCCTGTGTCCGGATTATATTGCTGTGTCAGGTCGAGCTCCCCGCCCTGTGTTCCGGGTTATATTGCTGTGTCAGGTCGAGCTCCCCGCCCTGTGTTCCGGGTAGATTGCTGTGTCAGGTCGAGCTCCCCGCCCTGTGTTCCGGGTTATATTGCTGTGTCAGGTCGAGCTCCCCGCCCGGTGTCCGGGTTATATTGCTGTGTCAGGTCGCGCTCCCCGCCCTGTGTCCGGGTTATATTGCTGTGTCAGGTCGAGCTCCCCGCCCGGTGTCCGGGTTATATTGCTGTGTCAGGTCGAGCTCCCCGCCCTGTGTTCCGGGTTATATTGCTGTGTCAGGTCGAGCTCCCCGCCCTGTGTCCGGGTTATATTGCTGTGTCAGGTCGAGCTCCCCGCCCTGTGTCCGGTTTATATTGCTGTGTCAGGTCGAGCTCCCCGCCCTGTGTTCCGGGTTATATTGCTGTGTCTGGTCGAGCTCCCGGCCCTGTGTTCCGGGTTATATTGCTGTGTCTGGTCGAGCTCCCGGCCCTGTGTTCCGGGTTATATTGCTCTGTCAGGTCGAGCTCCCCGCCCTGTGTTCCGGGTTATATTGCTGTGTCAGGTCGAGCACCCCGCCCTGTGTCCGGGTGATATTGCTGTGTCAGGTCGAGCTCCCCGCCTTGTGTCCGGGTTATATTGCTGTGTCAAGTCGAGCACCCCGCCCTGTGTCCGGGTTATATTGCTGTGTCCGGTCGAGCTCCCCGCCCGGTGTCCGGGTTATATTGCTGTGTCAGGTCGAGCTCCCCGCCCGGTGTCCGTGTTATATTGCTGTGTCAGGTCGAGCTCCCCGCCCCGTGTCCGAGTTATATTGCTGTGTCAGGTCGAGCTCCCCGCCCCGTGTCCGGGTTATATTGCTGTGTCAGGTCGCGCTCCCAGCCCTGTGTCCGGGTTATATTGCTGTGTCAGGTCGAGCTCCCCGCCCGGTGTCCGGGTTATATTGCTGTGTCAGCTCGAGCTCCCCGCCCTGTGTCCGGGTTATATTGCTGTGTCAGGTCGAGCTCCCCGCCCGGTGTCCGGGTTATATTGCTGTGTCAGGTCGAGCTCCCCGCCCTGTGTCCGGGTTATATTGCTGTGTCAGGTCGAGCTCCCCGCCCTGTGTCCGGATTATATTGCTGTGTCAGGTCGAGCTCCCCGCCCTGTGTTCCGGGTTATATTGCTGTGTCAGGTCGAGCTCCCCGCTCTGTGTCCGGGCTATATTGCTGTGTCAGGTCGAGCTCCCCCCCTGTGTCCGGGTTATATTGCTGTGTCGGGTCGAGCGCCCCGACCTGTGTCCGGGTTATATTGCTGTGTCAGGTCGAGCTCCCCGCTCTGTGTCCGGGTTATATTGCTGTGTCAGGTCGCGCTCCCCGCCCTGTGTCCGGGTTATATTGCTGTGTCAGGTCGAGCTCCCCGCCCGGTGTCCGGGTTATATTGCTGTGTCAGGTCGAGCTCCCCGCCCTGTGTCCGGGTTATATTGCTGTGTCAGGTCGAGCTCCCCGCCCTGTGTTCCGGGTTATATTGTTGTGTCAGGTCGAACACCCCGCTCTGTGTCCGGGCTATATTGCTGTGTCAGGTCGAGCTCCCCCCCTGTGTCCGGGTTATATTGCTGTGTCGGGTCGAGCGCCCCGACCTGTGTCCGGGTTATATTGCTGTGTCAGGTCGAGCTCCCCGCCCTGTGTCCGGGTTATATTGCTGTGTCAGGTCGCGCTCCCCGCCCTGTGTCCGGGTTATATTGCTGTGTCAGGTCGAGCTCCCCGCCCGGTGTCCGGGTTATATTGCTGTGTCAGGTCGAGCTCCCCGCCCTGTGTTCCGGGTTATATTGCTGTGTCAGGTCGAGCTCCCCGCCCGGTGTCCGGGTTATATTGCTGTGTCAGGTCGCGCTCCCCGCCCTGTGTCCGGGTTATATTGCTGTGTCAGGTCGAGCTCCCCGCCCGGTGTCCGGGTTATATTGCTGTGTCAGGTCGAGCTCCCCGCCTTGTGTCCGGGTTATATTGCTGTGTCAGGTCGAGCTCCCCGCCCTGTGTCCGGGTTATATTGCTGTGTCAGGTCGAGCTCCCCGCCCTGTGTCCGGGTTATATTGCTGTGTCAGGTCGAGCTCCCCGCCCTGTGTCCGGGTTATATTGCTGTGTCAGGTCGAGCTTCCCGCCCTGTGTCCGGGTTATATTGCTGTGTCAGGTCGAGCTCCCCGCCCTGTGTTCCGGGTTATATTGTCGTGTCAGGTCGAGCTCCCCTCCCTGTGTTCCGGGTATATTGCTGTGTCAGGTCGAGCTCCCCACCCTGTGTTCCGGGTTATCTTGCCGTGTCAGATCGAGCTCCACGCCCTGTGTTCCGGGTTATATTGCTGTGTCAGGTCGAGCTCCCCGCCCTGTGTCCGGGTTATATTGCTGGGTCAGGTCGAGCTCCCCGCCCTGTGTCCGGGTTATATTGCTGTGTCAGGTCGAGCTCCCCGCCCTGTGTCCGGGTTATATTGCTGTGTCAGGTCGAGCTCCCCGCCCTGTGTCCGGGTTATATTGCTGTGTCAGGTCGAGCTCCCCGCCCGGTGTCCGGGTTATATTGCTGTGTCAGGTCGAGCTCCCCGCCCTGTGTCCGGGTTATATTGCTGTGTCAGGTCGAGCTCCCCGCCTTGTGTCCGGGTTATATTGCTGTGTCAGGTCGCGCTCCCCGCCCTGTGTCCGGGTTATATTGCTGTGTCAGGTCGAGCTCCCCGCCCGGTGTCCGGGTTATATTGCTGTGTCAGGTCGAGCTCCCCGCCCTGTGTCCGGGTTATATTGCTGTGTCAGGTCGCGCTCTCCGCCCTGTGTCCGGGTTATATTGCTGTGTCAGGTCGAGCTCCCCGCCCGGTGTCCGGGTTATATTGCTGTGTCAGGTCGAGCTCCCCGCCCTGTGTCCGGGTTATATTGCTGTGTCAGGTCGAGCTCCCCGCCCTTTGTCCGGGTTATATTGCTGTGTCAGGTCGAGCTCCCCGCCCGGTGTCCGGGTTATATTGCTGTGTCAGGTCGAGCTCCCCGCCCTGTGTCCGGGTTATATTGCTGTGTCAGGTCGCGCTCCCCGCCTTGTGTCCGGGTTATATTGCTGTGTCAGGTCGAGCTCCCCGCCCTGTGTCCGGGTTATATTGCTGTGTCAGGTCGAGCTCCCCGCCTTGTGTCCGGGTTATATTGCTGTGTCAGGTCGAGCTTCCCGCCCTGTGTCCGGGTTATATTGCTGTGTCAGGTCGAGCTCCCCGCCCTGTGTTCCGGGTTATATTGTCGTGTCAGGTCGAGCTCCCCTCCCTGTGTTCCGGGTATATTGCTGTGTCAGGTCGAGCTCCCCACCCTGTGTTCCGGGTTATCTTGCCGTGTCAGGTCGAGCTCCACGCCCTGTGTTCCGGGTTATATTGCTGTGTCAGGTCGAGCTCCCCGCCCTGTGTCCGGGTTATATTGCTGTGTCAGGTCGAGCTCCCCGCCCTGTGTCCGGGTTATATTGCTGTGTCAGGTCGAGCTCCCCGCCCTGTGTCCGGGTTATATTGCTGTGTCAGGTCGAGCTCCCCGCCCTGTGTCCGGGTTATATTGCTGTGTCAGGTCGAGCTCCCCGCCCGGTGTCCGGGTTATATTGCTGTGTCAGTTCGAGCTCCCCGCCCTGTGTCCGGGTTATATTGCTGTGTCAGGTCGCGCTCCCCGCCCGGTGTCCGGGTTATATTGCTGTGTCAGGTCGAGCTCCCCGCCCGGTGTCCGGGTTATATTGCTGTGTCAGGTCGAGCTCCCCGCCCTGTGTCCGGGTTATATTGCTGTGTCAGGTCGAGCTCCCCGCCCTGTGTTCCGGGTTATATTGCTGTGTCAGGTCGAGCTCCCCGCCCTGAGTTCCGGGTTATATTGCTGTGTCAGGTCGAGCTCCCCGCCCTGTGTTCCGGGTTATATTGCTGTGTCAGGTCGAGCACCCCGCCCTGTGTCCGGGTTATATTGCTGTGTCAGGTCGGGCTCCCCGCCCTGTGTCCGGTTTATAATGTTGTGTCAGGTCGAGCTCCCCGCCCGGTGTCCGGGTTATATTGCTGTGTCAGGTCGAGCTCCCCGCCCTGTGTCCGGGTTATATTGCTGTGTCAGGTCGAGCTCCCCGCCCCGTGTTCCGGGTTATATTGCTGTGTCAGGTCGAGCTCCCCGCCCTGTGTTCCGGGTTATATTGCTGTGTCAGGTCGAGCACCCCGCCCTGTGTCCGGGTTATATTGCTGTGTCAGGTCGAGCTCCCCGCCCTGTGTTCGGGTTATATTGCTGTGTCAGGTCGAGCTCCCCGCCCTGTGTCCGGATTATATTGCTGTGTCAGGTCGAGCTCCCCGCCCTGTGTTCCGGGTTATATTGCTGTGTCAGGTCGAGCTCCCCGCCCTGTGTTCCGGGTAGATTGCTGTGTCAGGTCGAGCTCCCCGCCCTGTGTCCGGGTTATATTGCTGTGTCAGGTCGAGCTCCCCGCCCTGTGTTCCGGGTTATATTGTTGTGTCAGGTCGAACACCCCGCTCTGTGTCCGGGCTATATTGCTGTGTCAGGTCGAGCTCCCCCCCTGTGTCCGGGTTATATTGCTGTGTCGGGTCGAGCGCCCCGACCTGTGTCCGGGTTATATTGCTGTGTCAGGTCGAGCTCCCCGCTCTGTGTCCGGGTTATATTGCTGTGTCAGGTCGCGCTCCCCGCCCTGTGTCCGGGTTATATTGGTGTGTCAGGTCGAGCTCCCCGCCCGGTGTCCGGGTTATATTGCTGTGTCAGGTCGAGCTCCCCGCCCTGTGTTCCGGGTTATATTGCTGTGTCAGGTCGAGCTCCCCGCCCGGTGTCCGGGTTATATTGCTGTGTCAGGTCGCGCTCCCCGCCCTGTGTCCGGGTTATATTGCTGTGTCAGGTCGAGCTCCCCGCCCGGTGTCCGGGTTATATTGCTGTGTCAGGTCGAGCTCCCCGCCCTGTGTTCCGGGTTATATTGCTGTGTCAGGTCGAGCTCCCCACCCTGTGTCCGGGTTATATTGCTGTGTCAGGTCGAGCTCCCCGCCCTGTGTCCGGTTTATATTGCTGTGTCAGGTCGAGCTCCCCGCCCGGTGTCCGGGTTATATTGCTATGTCAGGTCGGGCTTCCCGCTCTGTGTTCCGGGTTATATTGCTGTGTCAGGTCGAGCTCCCCGCCCTGTGTTCCGGGTTATATTGCCGTGTCAGGTCGAGCTCCCCGCCCTGTGTTCCGGGTTATATTGTTGTGTCAGGTCGAGCACCCCGCCCTGTGTCCGGGTTATATTGCTCTGTCAGGTCGGGCTCCCCGTCCTGTGTCCGGGTTATATTGCTGTGTCAGGTCGAGCTCCCCGCCCGGTGTCCGGGTTATATGGCTGTGTCAGGTCGAGCTCCCCGCCCTGTGTTCCGGGTTATATTGCTGTGTCTGGTCGAGCTCCCGGCCCTGTGTTCCGGGTTATATTGCTCTGTCAGGTCGAGCTCCCCGCCCTGTGTTCCGGGTTATATTGCTGTGTCAGGTCGAGCACCCCGCCCTGTGTCCGGGTGATATTGCTGTGTCAGGTCGAGCTCCCCGCCTTGTGTCCGGGTTATATTGCTGTGTCAAGTCGAGCACCCCGCCCTGTGTCCGGGTTATATTGCTGTGTCCGGTCGAGCTCCCCGCCCGGTGTCCGGGTTATATTGCTGTGTCAGGTCGAGCTCCCCGCCCGGTGTCCGTGTTATATTGCTGTGTCAGGTCGAGCTCCCCGCCCCGTGTCCGAGTTATATTGCTGTGTCAGGTCGAGCTCCCCGCCCCGTGTCCGGGTTATATTGCTGTGTCAGGTCGCGCTCCCAGCCCTGTGTCCGGGTTATATTGCTGTGTCAGGTCGAGCTCCCCGCCCGGTGTCCGGGTTATATTGCTGTGTCAGCTCGAGCTCCCCGCCCTGTGTCCGGGTTATATTGCTGTGTCAGGTCGAGCTCCCCGCCCGGTGTCCGGGTTATATTGCTGTGTCAGGTCGAGCTCCCCGCCCTGTGTCCGGGTTATATTGCTGTGTCAGGTCGGGCTCCCCGCCCTGTGTCCGGGTTATATTGCTGTGTCAGGTCGAGCTCCCCGCCCGGTGTCCGGGTTATATTGCTGTGTCAGGTCGAGCTCCCCGCCCTGTGTTCCGGGTAGATTGCTGTGTCAGGTCGAGCTCCCCGCCCTGTGTCCGGGTTATATTGCTGTGTCAGGTCGAGCTCCCCGCCCTGTGTTCCGGGTTATATTGTTGTGTCAGGTCGAACACCCCGCTCTGTGTCCGGGCTATATTGCTGTGTCAGGTCGAGCTCCCCCCCTGTGTCCGGGTTATATTGCTGTGTCGGGTCGAGCGCCCCGACCTGTGTCCGGGTTATATTGCTGTGTCAGGTCGAGCTCCCCGCCCTGTGTCCGGGTTATATTGCTGTGTCAGGTCGCGCTCCCCGCCCTGTGTCCGGGTTATATTGCTGTGTCAGGTCGAGCTCCCCGCCCGGTGTCCGGGTTATATTGCTGTGTCAGGTCGAGCTCCCCGCCCTGTGTTCCGGGTTATATTGCTGTGTCAGGTCGAGCTCCCCGCCCGGTGTCCGGGTTATATTGCTGTGTCAGGTCGCGCTCCCCGCCCTGTGTCCGGGTTATATTGCTGTGTCAGGTCGAGCTCCCCGCCCGGTGTCCGGGTTATATTGCTGTGTCAGGTCGAGCTCCCCGCCCTGTGTTCCGGGTTATATTGCTGTGTCAGGTCGAGCTCCCCGCCCTGTGTCCGGGTTATATTGCTGTGTCAGGTCGAGCTCCCCGCCCTGTGTCCGGTTTATATTGCTGTGTCAGGTCGAGCTCCCCGCCCGGTGTCCGGGTTATATTGCTATGTCAGGTCGGGCTTCCCGCTCTGTGTTCCGGGTTATATTGCTGTGTCAGGTCGAGCTCCCCGCCCTGTGTTCCGGGTTATATTGCCGTGTCAGGTCGAGCTCCCCGCCCTGTGTTCCGGATTATATTGTTGTGTCAGGTCGAGCACCCCGCCCTGTGTCCGGGTTATATTGCTCTGTCAGGTCGGGCTCCCCGTCCTGTGTCCGGGTTATATTGCTGTGTCAGGTCGAGCTCCCCGCCCGGTGTCCGGGTTATATGGCTGTGTCAGGTCGAGCTCCCCGCCCTGTGTTCCGGGTTATATTGCTGTGTCTGGTCGAGCTCCCGGCCCTGTGTTCCGGGTTATATTGCTCTGTCAGGTCGAGCTCCCCGCCCTGTGTTCCGGGTTATATTGCTGTGTCAGGTCGAGCACCCCGCCCTGTGTCCGGGTGATATTGCTGTGTCAGGTCGAGCTCCCCGCCTTGTGTCCGGGTTATATTGCTGTGTCAAGTCGAGCACCCCGCCCTGTGTCCGGGTTATATTGCTGTGTCCGGTCGAGCTCCCCGCCCGGTGTCCGGGTTATATTGCTGTGTCAGGTCGAGCTCCCCGCCCGGTGTCCGGGTTATATTGCTGTGTCAGGTCGAGCTCCCCGCCCCGTGTCCGAGTTATATTGCTGTGTCAGGTCGAGCTCCCCGCCCCGTGTCCGGGTTATATTGCTGTGTCAGGTCGCGCTCCCAGCCCTGTGTCCGGGTTATATTGCTGTGTCAGGTCGAGCTCCCCGCCCGGTGTCCGGGTTATATTGCTGTGTCAGCTCGAGCTCCCCGCCCTGTGTCCGGGTTATATTGCTGTGTCAGGTCGAGCTCCCCGCCCTGTGTTCCGGGTTATATTGCTGTGTCAGGTCGAGCTCCCCGCCCTGAGTTCCGGGTTATATTGCTGTGTCAGGTCGAGCTCCCCGCCCTGTGTTCCGGGTTATATTGCTGTGTCAGGTCGAGCTCCCCGCCCTGTGTCCGGGTTATATTGCTGTGTCAGGTCGGGCTCCCCGCCCTGTGTCCGGGTTATATTGCTGTGTCAGGTCGAGCTCCCCGCCCGGTGTCCGGGTTATATTGCTGTGTCAGGTCGAGCTCCCCGCCCTGTGTCCGGGTTATATTGCTGTGTCAGGTCGAGCTCCCCGCCCCGTGTTCCGGGTTTTATTGCTGTGTCAGGTCGAGCTCCCCGCCCTGTGTTCCGGGTTATATTGCTGTGTCAGGTCGAGCACCCCGCCCTGTGTCCGGGTTATATTGCTGTGTCAGGTCGAGTACCCCGCCCTGTGTCCGGGTTATATTGCTGTGTCAGGTCGAGCTCCCCGCCCTGTGTCCGGATTATATTGCTGTGTCAGGTCGAGCTCTCCGCCCTGTGTTCCGGGTTATATTGCTGTGTCAGGTCGAGCTCCCCGCCCTGTGTTCCGGGTTATATTGCTGTGTCAGGTCGAGCTCCCCGCCCTGTGTTCCGGGTATATTGCTGTGTCAGGTCGCGCTCCCCGCCCTGTGTCCGGGTTATATTGCTGTGTCAGGTCGAGCTCCCCGCCCTGTGTCCGGGTTATATTGCTGTGTCGGGTCGAGCTCCCCGCCCGGTGTCCGGGTTATATTGCTGTGTCAGGTCGAGCTCCCCGCCCTGTGTCCGGGTTATATTGCTGTGTCAGGTCGCGCTCCCCGCCCTGTGTCCGGGTTATATTGCTGTGTCAGGTCGAGCTCCCCGCCCGGTGTCCGGGTTATATTGCTGTGTCAGGTCGAGCTCCCCGCCCTGTGTCCGGGTTATATTGCTGTGTCAGGTCGAGCTCCCCGCCCTGTGTTCCGGGTTATATTGCTGTGTCAGGTCGAGCTCCCCGCCCTGTGTCCGGGTTATATTGCTGTGTCAGGTCGAACACCCCGCCCTGTGTCCGGGTTATATTGCTGTGTCAGGTCGAGCTCCCCGCCTTGTGTCCGGGTTATATTGCTGTGTCAGGTCGAGCTCCCCGCCCTGTGTCCGGGTTATATTGCTGTTTCAGGTCGAGCTCCCCGCCCTGTGTCCGGGTTATATTGCTGTGTCAGGTCGAGCTCCCCGCCCTGTGTCCGGGTTATATTGCTGTGTCAGGTCGAGCTCCCCGCCCTGTATTCCGGGTTATATTGTTGTGTCAGGTCGAGCTCCCCGCCCTGTGTTCCGGGTTATATTGCTGTGTCAGGTCGAGCTCCCCGCCCTGTGTTCCGGGTATATTGCTGTGTCAGGTCGAGCTCCCCACCCTGTGTTCCGGGATATCTTGCTGTGTCAGATCGAGCTCCCCGCCCTGTGTTCCGGGTTATATTGCTGTGTCAGGTCGAGCTCCCCGCCCTGTGTCCGGGTTATATTGCTGTGTCAGGTCGAGCTCCCCGCCCTGTGTCCGGGTTATATTGCTGTGTCAGGTCGAGCTCCCCGCCCTGTGTCCGGGTTATATTGCTGTGTCAGGTCGAGCACCCCGCCCTGTGTCCGGGTTATATTGCTGTGTCAGGTCGAGCTCCCCGCCCGGTGTCCGGGTTATATTGCTGTGTCAGGTCGAGCTCCCCGCCCTGTGTTCCGGGTTATATTGTTGTGTCAGGTCGAGCACCCCGCTCTGTGTCCGGGCTATATTGCTGTGTCAGGTCGAGCTCCCCCCCTGTGTCCGGGTTATATTGCTGTGTCGGGTCGAGCTCCCCGCCCGGTGTCCGGGTTATATTGCTGTGTCAGGTCGAGCTCCCCGCCCTGTGTCCGGGTTATATTGCTGTGTCAGGTCGCGCTCCCCGCCTTGCGTCCGGGTTATATTGCTGTGTCAGGTCGAGCTCCCCGCCCTGTGTCCGGGTTATATTGCTGTGTCAGGTCGAGCTCCCCGCCCTGTGTCCGGGTTATATTGCTGTGTCAGGTCGAGCTTCCCGCCCTGTGTCCGGGTTATATTGCTGTGTCAGGTCGAGCTCCCCGCCCTGTGTTCCGGGTTATATTGTCGTGTCAGGTCGAGCTCCCCTCCCTGTGTTCCGGGTATATTGCTGTGTCAGGTCGAGCTCCCCACCCCGTGTTCCGGGTTATCTTGCCGTGTCAGGTCGAGCTCCACGCCCTGTGTTCCGGGTTATATTGCTGTGTCAGGTCGAGCTCCCCGCCCTGTGTCCGGGTTATATTGCTGTGTCAGGTCGAGCTCCCCGCCCTGTGTCCGGGTTATATTGCTGTGTCAGGTCGAGCTCCCCGCCCTGTGTCCGGGTTATATTGCTGTGTCAGGTCGAGCTCCCCGCCCTGTGTCCGGGTTATATTGCTGTGTCAGGTCGAGCTCCCCGCCCGGTGTCCGGGTTATATTGCTGTGTCAGGTCGAGCTCCCCGCCCTGTGTCCGGGTTATATTGCTGTGTCAGGTCGAGCTCCCCGCCCTGTGTCCGGGTTATATTGCTGTGTCAGGTCGCGCTCCCCGCCCTGTGTCCGGGTTATATTGCTGTGTCAGGTCGAGCTCCCCGCCCTGTGTCCGGGTTATATTGCTGTGTCAGGTCGAGCTCCCCGCCCTGTGTCCGGGTTATATTGCTGTGTCAGGTCGCGCTCTCCGCCCTGTGTCCGGGTTATATTGCTGTGTCAGGTCGAGCTCCCCGCCCGGTGTCCGGGTTATATTGCTGTGTCAGGTCGAGCTCCCCGCCCTGTGTCCGGGTTATATTGCTGTGTCAGGTCGAGCTCCCCGCCCTTTGTCCGGGTTATATTGCTGTGTCAGGTCGAGCTCCCCGCCCGGTGTCCGGGTTATATTGCTGTGTCAGGTCGAGCTCCCCGCCCTGTGTCCGGGTTATATTGCTGTGTCAGGTCGCGCTCCCCGCCTTGTGTCCGGGTTATATTGCTGTGTCAGGTCGAGCTCCCCGCCCTGTGTCCGGGTTATATTGCTGTGTCAGGTCGAGCTCCCCGCCTTGTGTCCGGGTTATATTGCTGTGTCAGGTCGAGCTTCCCGCCCTGTGTCCGGGTTATATTGCTGTGTCAGGTCGAGCTCCCCGCCCTGTGTTCCGGGTTATATTGTCGTGTCAGGTCGAGCTCCCCTCCCTGTGTTCCGGGTATATTGCTGTGTCAGGTCGAGCTCCCCACCCTGTGTTCCGGGTTATCTTGCCGTGTCAGGTCGAGCTCCACGCCCTGTGTTCCGGGTTATATTGCTGTGTCAGGTCGAGCTCCCCGCCCTGTGTCCGGGTTATATTGCTGTGTCAGGTCGAGCTCCCCGCCCTGTGTCCGGGTTATATTGCTGTGTCAGGTCGAGCTCCCCGCCCTGTGTCCGGGTTATATTGCTGTGTCAGGTCGAGCTCCCCGCCCTGTGTCCGGGTTATATTGCTGTGTCAGGTCGAGCTCCCCGCCCGGTGTCCGGGTTATATTGCTGTGTCAGTTCGAGCTCCCCGCCCTGTGTCCGGGTTATATTGCTGTGTCAGGTCGCGCTCCCCGCCCGGTGTCCGGGTTATATTGCTGTGTCAGGTCGAGCTCCCCGCCCGGTGTCCGGGTTATATTGCTGTGTCAGGTCGAGCTCCCCGCCCTGTGTCCGGGTTATATTGCTGTGTCAGGTCGAGCTCCCCGCCCTGTGTTCCGGGTTATATTGCTGTGTCAGGTCGAGCTCCCCGCCCTGAGTTCCGGGTTATATTGCTGTGTCAGGTCGAGCTCCCCGCCCTGTGTTCCGGGTTATATTGCTGTGTCAGGTCGAGCACCCCGCCCTGTGTCCGGGTTATATTGCTGTGTCAGGTCGGGCTCCCCGCCCTGTGTCCGGTTTATAATGTTGTGTCAGGTCGAGCTCCCCGCCCGGTGTCCGGGTTATATTGCTGTGTCAGGTCGAGCTCCCCGCCCTGTGTCCGGGTTATATTGCTGTGTCAGGTCGAGCTCCCCGCCCCGTGTTCCGGGTTATATTGCTGTGTCAGGTCGAGCTCCCCGCCCTGTGTTCCGGGTTATATTGCTGTGTCAGGTCGAGCACCCCGCCCTGTGTCCGGGTTATATTGCTGTGTCAGGTCGAGCTCCCCGCCCTGTGTTCGGGTTATATTGCTGTGTCAGGTCGAGCTCCCCGCCCTGTGTCCGGATTATATTGCTGTGTCAGGTCGAGCTCCCCGCCCTGTGTTCCGGGTTATATTGCTGTGTCAGGTCGAGCTCCCCGCCCTGTGTTCCGGGTAGATTGCTGTGTCAGGTCGAGCTCCCCGCCCTGTGTCCGGGTTATATTGCTGTGTCGGGTCGAGCTCCCCGCCCGGTGTCCGGGTTATATTGCTGTGTCAGGTCGAGCTCCCCGCCCTGTGTCCGGGTTATATTGCTGTGTCAGGTCGCGCTCCCCGCCTTGCGTCCGGGTTATATTGCTGTGTCAGGTCGAGCTCCCCGCCCTGTGTCCGGGTTATATTGCTGTGTCAGGTCGAGCTCCCCGCCCTGTGTCCGGGTTATATTGCTGTGTCAGGTCGAGCTTCCCGCCCTGTGTCCGGGTTATATTGCTGTGTCAGGTCGAGCTCCCCGCCCTGTGTTCCGGGTTATATTGTCGTGTCAGGTCGAGCTCCCCTCCCTGTGTTCCGGGTATATTGCTGTGTCAGGTCGAGCTCCCCACCCCGTGTTCCGGGTTATCTTGCCGTGTCAGGTCGAGCTCCACGCCCTGTGTTCCGGGTTATATTGCTGTGTCAGGTCGAGCTCCCCGCCCTGTGTCCGGGTTATATTGCTGTGTCAGGTCGAGCTCCCCGCCCTGTGTCCGGGTTATATTGCTGTGTCAGGTCGAGCTCCCCGCCCTGTGTCCGGGTTATATTGCTGTGTCAGGTCGAGCTCCCCGCCCTGTGTCCGGGTTATATTGCTGTGTCAGGTCGAGCTCCCCGCCCTGTGTCCGGGTTATATTGCTGTGTCAGGTCGAGCTCCCCGCCCTGTGTCCGGGTTATATTGCTGTGTCAGGTCGAGCTCCCCGCCCTGTGTCCGGGTTATATTGCTGTGTCAGGTCGCGCTCCCCGCCCTGTGTCCGGGTTATATTGCTGTGTCAGGTCGAGCTCCCCGCCCTGTGTCCGGGTTATATTGCTGTGTCAGGTCGAGCTCCCCGCCCTGTGTCCGGGTTATATTGCTGTGTCAGGTCGCGCTCTCCGCCCTGTGTCCGGGTTATATTGCTGTGTCAGGTCGAGCTCCCCGCCCGGTGTCCGGGTTATATTGCTGTGTCAGGTCGAGCTCCCCGCCCTGTGTCCGGGTTATATTGCTGTGTCAGGTCGAGCTCCCCGCCCTTTGTCCGGGTTATATTGCTGTGTCAGGTCGAGCTCCCCGCCCGGTGTCCGGGTTATATTGCTGTGTCAGGTCGAGCTCCCCGCCCTGTGTCCGGGTTATATTGCTGTGTCAGGTCGCGCTCCCCGCCTTGTGTCCGGGTTATATTGCTGTGTCAGGTCGAGCTCCCCGCCCTGTGTCCGGGTTATATTGCTGTGTCAGGTCGAGCTCCCCGCCTTGTGTCCGGGTTATATTGCTGTGTCAGGTCGAGCTTCCCGCCCTGTGTCCGGGTTATATTGCTGTGTCAGGTCGAGCTCCCCGCCCTGTGTTCCGGGTTATATTGTCGTGTCAGGTCGAGCTCCCCTCCCTGTGTTCCGGGTATATTGCTGTGTCAGGTCGAGCTCCCCACCCTGTGTTCCGGGTTATCTTGCCGTGTCAGGTCGAGCTCCACGCCCTGTGTTCCGGGTTATATTGCTGTGTCAGGTCGAGCTCCCCGCCCTGTGTCCGGGTTATATTGCTGTGTCAGGTCGAGCTCCCCGCCCTGTGTCCGGGTTATATTGCTGTGTCAGGTCGAGCTCCCCGCCCTGTGTCCGGGTTATATTGCTGTGTCAGGTCGAGCTCCCCGCCCTGTGTCCGGGTTATATTGCTGTGTCAGGTCGAGCTCCCCGCCCGGTGTCCGGGTTATATTGCTGTGTCAGTTCGAGCTCCCCGCCCTGTGTCCGGGTTATATTGCTGTGTCAGGTCGCGCTCCCCGCCCGGTGTCCGGGTTATATTGCTGTGTCAGGTCGAGCTCCCCGCCCGGTGTCCGGGTTATATTGCTGTGTCAGGTCGAGCTCCCCGCCCTGTGTCCGGGTTATATTGCTGTGTCAGGTCGAGCTCCCCGCCCTGTGTTCCGGGTTATATTGCTGTGTCAGGTCGAGCTCCCCGCCCTGAGTTCCGGGTTATATTGCTGTGTCAGGTCGAGCTCCCCGCCCTGTGTTCCGGGTTATATTGCTGTGTCAGGTCGAGCACCCCGCCCTGTGTCCGGGTTATATTGCTGTGTCAGGTCGGGCTCCCCGCCCTGTGTCCGGTTTATAATGTTGTGTCAGGTCGAGCTCCCCGCCCGGTGTCCGGGTTATATTGCTGTGTCAGGTCGAGCTCCCCGCCCTGTGTCCGGGTTATATTGCTGTGTCAGGTCGAGCTCCCCGCCCCGTGTTCCGGGTTATATTGCTGTGTCAGGTCGAGCTCCCCGCCCTGTGTTCCGGGTTATATTGCTGTGTCAGGTCGAGCACCCCGCCCTGTGTCCGGGTTATATTGCTGTGTCAGGTCGAGCTCCCCGCCCTGTGTTCGGGTTATATTGCTGTGTCAGGTCGAGCTCCCCGCCCTGTGTCCGGATTATATTGCTGTGTCAGGTCGAGCTCCCCGCCCTGTGTTCCGGGTTATATTGCTGTGTCAGGTCGAGCTCCCCGCCCTGTGTTCCGGGTAGATTGCTGTGTCAGGTCGAGCTCCCCGCCCTGTGTCCGGGTTATATTGCTGTGTCAGGTCGAGCTCCCCGCCCTGTGTTCCGGGTTATATTGTTGTGTCAGGTCGAACACCCCGCTCTGTGTCCGGGCTATATTGCTGTGTCAGGTCGAGCTCCCCCCCTGTGTCCGGGTTATATTGCTGTGTCGGGTCGAGCGCCCCGACCTGTGTCCGGGTTATATTGCTGTGTCAGGTCGAGCTCCCCGCTCTGTGTCCGGGTTATATTGCTGTGTCAGGTCGCGCTCCCCGCCCTGTGTCCGGGTTATATTGCTGTGTCAGGTCGAGCTCCCCGCCCGGTGTCCGGGTTATATTGCTGTGTCAGGTCGAGCTCCCCGCCCTGTGTTCCGGGTTATATTGCTGTGTCAGGTCGAGCTCCCCGCCCGGTGTCCGGGTTATATTGCTGTGTCAGGTCGCGCTCCCCGCCCTGTGTCCGGGTTATATTGCTGTGTCAGGTCGAGCTCCCCGCCCGGTGTCCGGGTTATATTGCTGTGTCAGGTCGAGCTCCCCGCCCTGTGTTCCGGGTTATATTGCTGTGTCAGGTCGAGCTCCCCGCCCTGTGTCCGGGTTATATTGCTGTGTCAGGTCGAGCTCCCCGCCCTGTGTCCGGTTTATATTGCTGTGTCAGGTCGAGCTCCCCGCCCGGTGTCCGGGTTATATTGCTATGTCAGGTCGGGCTTCCCGCTCTGTGTTCCGGGTTATATTGCTGTGTCAGGTCGAGCTCCCCGCCCTGTGTTCCGGGTTATATTGCCGTGTCAGGTCGAGCTCCCCGCCCTGTGTTCCGGGTTATATTGTTGTGTCAGGTCGAGCACCCCGCCCTGTGTCCGGGTTATATTGCTCTGTCAGGTCGGGCTCCCCGTCCTGTGTCCGGGTTATATTGCTGTGTCAGGTCGAGCTCCCCGCCCGGTGTCCGGGTTATATGGCTGTGTCAGGTCGAGCTCCCCGCCCTGTGTTCCGGGTTATATTGCTGTGTCTGGTCGAGCTCCCGGCCCTGTGTTCCGGGTTATATTGCTCTGTCAGGTCGAGCTCCCCGCCCTGTGTTCCGGGTTATATTGCTGTGTCAGGTCGAGCACCCCGCCCTGTGTCCGGGTGATATTGCTGTGTCAGGTCGAGCTCCCCGCCTTGTGTCCGGGTTATATTGCTGTGTCAAGTCGAGCACCCCGCCCTGTGTCCGGGTTATATTGCTGTGTCCGGTCGAGCTCCCCGCCCGGTGTCCGGGTTATATTGCTGTGTCAGGTCGAGCTCCCCGCCCGGTGTCCGTGTTATATTGCTGTGTCAGGTCGAGCTCCCCGCCCCGTGTCCGAGTTATATTGCTGTGTCAGGTCGAGCTCCCCGCCCCGTGTCCGGGTTATATTGCTGTGTCAGGTCGCGCTCCCAGCCCTGTGTCCGGGTTATATTGCTGTGTCAGGTCGAGCTCCCCGCCCGGTGTCCGGGTTATATTGCTGTGTCAGCTCGAGCTCCCCGCCCTGTGTCCGGGTTATATTGCTGTGTCAGGTCGAGCTCCCCGCCCGGTGTCCGGGTTATATTGCTGTGTCAGGTCGAGCTCCCCGCCCTGTGTCCGGGTTATATTGCTGTGTCAGGTCGGGCTCCCCGCCCTGTGTCCGGGTTATATTGCTGTGTCAGGTCGAGCTCCCCGCCCGGTGTCCGGGTTATATTGCTGTGTCAGGTCGAGCTCCCCGCCCTGTGTTCCGGGTAGATTGCTGTGTCAGGTCGAGCTCCCCGCCCTGTGTCCGGGTTATATTGCTGTGTCAGGTCGAGCTCCCCGCCCTGTGTTCCGGGTTATATTGTTGTGTCAGGTCGAACACCCCGCTCTGTGTCCGGGCTATATTGCTGTGTCAGGTCGAGCTCCCCCCCTGTGTCCGGGTTATATTGCTGTGTCGGGTCGAGCGCCCCGACCTGTGTCCGGGTTATATTGCTGTGTCAGGTCGAGCTCCCCGCCCTGTGTCCGGGTTATATTGCTGTGTCAGGTCGCGCTCCCCGCCCTGTGTCCGGGTTATATTGCTGTGTCAGGTCGAGCTCCCCGCCCGGTGTCCGGGTTATATTGCTGTGTCAGGTCGAGCTCCCCGCCCTGTGTTCCGGGTTATATTGCTGTGTCAGGTCGAGCTCCCCGCCCGGTGTCCGGGTTATATTGCTGTGTCAGGTCGCGCTCCCCGCCCTGTGTCCGGGTTATATTGCTGTGTCAGGTCGAGCTCCCCGCCCGGTGTCCGGGTTATATTGCTGTGTCAGGTCGAGCTCCCCGCCCTGTGTTCCGGGTTATATTGCTGTGTCAGGTCGAGCTCCCCGCCCTGTGTCCGGGTTATATTGCTGTGTCAGGTCGAGCTCCCCGCCCTGTGTCCGGTTTATATTGCTGTGTCAGGTCGAGCTCCCCGCCCGGTGTCCGGGTTATATTGCTATGTCAGGTCGGGCTTCCCGCTCTGTGTTCCGGGTTATATTGCTGTGTCAGGTCGAGCTCCCCGCCCTGTGTTCCGGGTTATATTGCCGTGTCAGGTCGAGCTCCCCGCCCTGTGTTCCGGATTATATTGTTGTGTCAGGTCGAGCACCCCGCCCTGTGTCCGGGTTATATTGCTCTGTCAGGTCGGGCTCCCCGTCCTGTGTCCGGGTTATATTGCTGTGTCAGGTCGAGCTCCCCGCCCGGTGTCCGGGTTATATGGCTGTGTCAGGTCGAGCTCCCCGCCCTGTGTTCCGGGTTATATTGCTGTGTCTGGTCGAGCTCCCGGCCCTGTGTTCCGGGTTATATTGCTCTGTCAGGTCGAGCTCCCCGCCCTGTGTTCCGGGTTATATTGCTGTGTCAGGTCGAGCACCCCGCCCTGTGTCCGGGTGATATTGCTGTGTCAGGTCGAGCTCCCCGCCTTGTGTCCGGGTTATATTGCTGTGTCAAGTCGAGCACCCCGCCCTGTGTCCGGGTTATATTGCTGTGTCCGGTCGAGCTCCCCGCCCGGTGTCCGGGTTATATTGCTGTGTCAGGTCGAGCTCCCCGCCCGGTGTCCGGGTTATATTGCTGTGTCAGGTCGAGCTCCCCGCCCCGTGTCCGAGTTATATTGCTGTGTCAGGTCGAGCTCCCCGCCCCGTGTCCGGGTTATATTGCTGTGTCAGGTCGCGCTCCCAGCCCTGTGTCCGGGTTATATTGCTGTGTCAGGTCGAGCTCCCCGCCCGGTGTCCGGGTTATATTGCTGTGTCAGCTCGAGCTCCCCGCCCTGTGTCCGGGTTATATTGCTGTGTCAGGTCGAGCTCCCCGCCCTGTGTTCCGGGTTATATTGCTGTGTCAGGTCGAGCTCCCCGCCCTGAGTTCCGGGTTATATTGCTGTGTCAGGTCGAGCTCCCCGCCCTGTGTTCCGGGTTATATTGCTGTGTCAGGTCGAGCTCCCCGCCCTGTGTCCGGGTTATATTGCTGTGTCAGGTCGGGCTCCCCGCCCTGTGTCCGGGTTATATTGCTGTGTCAGGTCGAGCTCCCCGCCCGGTGTCCGGGTTATATTGCTGTGTCAGGTCGAGCTCCCCGCCCTGTGTCCGGGTTATATTGCTGTGTCAGGTCGAGCTCCCCGCCCCGTGTTCCGGGTTTTATTGCTGTGTCAGGTCGAGCTCCCCGCCCTGTGTTCCGGGTTATATTGCTGTGTCAGGTCGAGCACCCCGCCCTGTGTCCGGGTTATATTGCTGTGTCAGGTCGAGTACCCCGCCCTGTGTCCGGGTTATATTGCTGTGTCAGGTCGAGCTCCCCGCCCTGTGTCCGGATTATATTGCTGTGTCAGGTCGAGCTCTCCGCCCTGTGTTCCGGGTTATATTGCTGTGTCAGGTCGAGCTCCCCGCCCTGTGTTCCGGGTTATATTGCTGTGTCAGGTCGAGCTCCCCGCCCTGTGTTCCGGGTATATTGCTGTGTCAGGTCGCGCTCCCCGCCCTGTGTCCGGGTTATATTGCTGTGTCAGGTCGAGCTCCCCGCCCTGTGTCCGGGTTATATTGCTGTGTCGGGTCGAGCTCCCCGCCCGGTGTCCGGGTTATATTGCTGTGTCAGGTCGAGCTCCCCGCCCTGTGTCCGGGTTATATTGCTGTGTCAGGTCGCGCTCCCCGCCCTGTGTCCGGGTTATATTGCTGTGTCAGGTCGAGCTCCCCGCCCGGTGTCCGGGTTATATTGCTGTGTCAGGTCGAGCTCCCCGCCCTGTGTCCGGGTTATATTGCTGTGTCAGGTCGAGCTCCCCGCCCTGTGTTCCGGGTTATATTGCTGTGTCAGGTCGAGCTCCCCGCCCTGTGTCCGGGTTATATTGCTGTGTCAGGTCGAACACCCCGCCCTGTGTCCGGGTTATATTGCTGTGTCAGGTCGAGCTCCCCGCCTTGTGTCCGGGTTATATTGCTGTGTCAGGTCGAGCTCCCCGCCCTGTGTCCGGGTTATATTGCTGTTTCAGGTCGAGCTCCCCGCCCTGTGTCCGGGTTATATTGCTGTGTCAGGTCGAGCTCCCCGCCCTGTGTCCGGGTTATATTGCTGTGTCAGGTCGAGCTCCCCGCCCTGTATTCCGGGTTATATTGTTGTGTCAGGTCGAGCTCCCCGCCCTGTGTTCCGGGTTATATTGCTGTGTCAGGTCGAGCTCCCCGCCCTGTGTTCCGGGTATATTGCTGTGTCAGGTCGAGCTCCCCACCCTGTGTTCCGGGATATCTTGCTGTGTCAGATCGAGCTCCCCGCCCTGTGTTCCGGGTTATATTGCTGTGTCAGGTCGAGCTCCCCGCCCTGTGTCCGGGTTATATTGCTGTGTCAGGTCGAGCTCCCCGCCCTGTGTCCGGGTTATATTGCTGTGTCAGGTCGAGCTCCCCGCCCTGTGTCCGGGTTATATTGCTGTGTCAGGTCGAGCACCCCGCCCTGTGTCCGGGTTATATTGCTGTGTCAGGTCGAGCTCCCCGCCCGGTGTCCGGGTTATATTGCTGTGTCAGGTCGAGCTCCCCGCCCTGTGTCCGGGTTATATTGCTGTGTCAGGTCGAGTACCCCGCCCTGTGTCCGGGTTATATTGCTGTGTCAGGTCGAGCTCCCCGCCCTGTGTCCGGATTATATTGCTGTGTCAGGTCGAGCTCTCCGCCCTGTGTTCCGGGTTATATTGCTGTGTCAGGTCGAGCTCCCCGCCCTGTGTTCCGGGTTATATTGCTGTGTCAGGTCGAGCTCCCCGCCCTGTGTTCCGGGTATATTGCTGTGTCAGGTCGCGCTCCCCGCCCTGTGTCCGGGTTATATTGCTGTGTCAGGTCGAGCTCCCCGCCCTGTGTCCGGGTTATATTGCTGTGTCGGGTCGAGCTCCCCGCCCGGTGTCCGGGTTATATTGCTGTGTCAGGTCGAGCTCCCCGCCCTGTGTCCGGGTTATATTGCTGTGTCAGGTCGCGCTCCCCGCCCTGTGTCCGGGTTATATTGCTGTGTCAGGTCGAGCTCCCCGCCCGGTGTCCGGGTTATATTGCTGTGTCAGGTCGAGCTCCCCGCCCTGTGTCCGGGTTATATTGCTGTGTCAGGTCGAGCTCCCCGCCCTGTGTTCCGGGTTATATTGCTGTGTCAGGTCGAGCTCCCCGCCCTGTGTCCGGGTTATATTGCTGTGTCAGGTCGAACACCCCGCCCTGTGTCCGGGTTATATTGCTGTGTCAGGTCGAGCTCCCCGCCTTGTGTCCGGGTTATATTGCTGTGTCAGGTCGAGCTCCCCGCCCTGTGTCCGGGTTATATTGCTGTTTCAGGTCGAGCTCCCCGCCCTGTGTCCGGGTTATATTGCTGTGTCAGGTCGAGCTCCCCGCCCTGTGTCCGGGTTATATTGCTGTGTCAGGTCGAGCTCCCCGCCCTGTATTCCGGGTTATATTGTTGTGTCAGGTCGAGCTCCCCGCCCTGTGTTCCGGGTTATATTGCTGTGTCAGGTCGAGCTCCCCGCCCTGTGTTCCGGGTATATTGCTGTGTCAGGTCGAGCTCCCCACCCTGTGTTCCGGGATATCTTGCTGTGTCAGATCGAGCTCCCCGCCCTGTGTTCCGGGTTATATTGCTGTGTCAGGTCGAGCTCCCCGCCCTGTGTCCGGGTTATATTGCTGTGTCAGGTCGAGCTCCCCGCCCTGTGTCCGGGTTATATTGCTGTGTCAGGTCGAGCTCCCCGCCCTGTGTCCGGGTTATATTGCTGTGTCAGGTCGAGCACCCCGCCCTGTGTCCGGGTTATATTGCTGTGTCAGGTCGAGCTCCCCGCCCGGTGTCCGGGTTATATTGCTGTGTCAGGTCGAGCTCCCCGCCCTGTGTCCGGGTTATATTGCTGTGTCAGGTCGAGCTCCCCGCCTTGTGTCCGGGTTATATTGCTGTGTCAGGTCGCGCTCCCCGCCCTGTGTCCGGGTTATATTGCTGTGTCAGGTCGAGCTCCCCGCCCGGTGTCCGGGTTATATTGCTGTGTCAGGTCGAGCTCCCCGCCCTGTGTCCGGGTTATATTGCTGTGCCAGGTCGAGCTCCCCGCCCTGTGTTCCGGGTTATATTGCTGTGTCAGGTCGAGCTCCCCGCCCTGAGTTCCGGGTTATATTGCTGTGTCAGGTCGAGCTCCCCGCCCTGTGTTCCGGGTTATATTGCTATGTCAGGTCGAGCACCCCGCCCTGTGTCCGGGTTATATTGCTGTGTCAGGTCGGGCTCGCCGCCCTGTGTCCGGTTTATAATGTTGTGTCAGGTCGAGCTCCCCGCCCGGTGTCCGGGTTATATTGCTGTGTCCGGTCGAGCTCCCCGCCCTGTGTCCGGGTTATATTGCTGTGTCAGGTCGAGCTCCCCGCCCCGTGTTCCGGGTTATATTGCTGTGTCAGGTCGAGCTCCCCGCCCTGTGTTCCGGGTTATATTGCTGTGTCAGGTCGAGCACCCCGCCTTGTCTCCGGGTTATATTGCTGTGTCAGGTCGAGCTCCCCGCCCTGTGTTCCGGGTTATATTGCTATGTCAGGTCGAGCACCCCGCCCTGTGTCCGGGTTATATTGCTGTGTCAGGTCGGGCTCGCCGCCCTGTGTCCGGTTTATAATGTTGTGTCAGGTCGAGCTCCCCGCCCGGTGTCCGGGTTATATTGCTGTGTCAGGTCGAGCTCCCCGCCCTGTGTCCGGGTTATATTGCTGTGTCAGGTCGAGCTCCCCGCCCCGTGTTCCGGGTTATATTGCTGTGTCAGGTCGAGCTCCCCGCCCTGTGTTCCGGGTTATATTGCTGTGTCAGGTCGAGCTCCCCGCCCGGTGTCCGGGTTATATTGCTGTGTCAGGTCGAGCTCCCCGCCCTGTGTCCGGGTTATATTGCTGTGTCAGGTCGAGCTCCCCGCCCCGTGTTCCGGGTTATATTGCTGTGTCAGGTCGAGCTCCCCGCCCTGTGTTCCGGGTTATATTGCTGTGTCAGGTCGAGCACCCCGCCTTGTCTCCGGGTTATATTGCTGTGTCAGGTCGAGCTCCCCGCTCTGTGTCCGGGTTATATTGCTGTGTCAGGTCGAGCTCCCCGCTCTGTGTCCGGGTTATATTGCTGTGTCAGGTCGAGCTCCCCGCCCTGTGTCCGGGTTATATTGCTGTGTCAGGTCTAGCTCCCCGCCCTGTGTTCCGGGTTATATTACTGTGTCAGGTCGAGCTCCCCGCCCGGTGTCCGGGTTATATTGCTGTGTCAGGTCGAGCTCCCCGCCCTGTGTCCGGGTTATATTGCTGTGTCAGGTCGAGCTCCCCGCCCTGTGTTCCAGGTTATATTGCTGTGTCCGGTCGAGCTCCCCGCCCTGTGTCCGGGTTATATTGCTGTGTCAGGTCGAACACCCCGCCCTGTGTCCGGGTTATATTGCTGTGTCAGGTCGAGCTCCCCGCCTTGTGTCCGGGTTATATTGCTGTGTCAGGTCGAGCTCCCCGCCCTGTGTCCGGGTTATATTGCTGTTTCAGGTCGAGCTCCCCGCCCTGTGTCCGGGTTATATTGCTGTGTCAGGTCGAGCTCCCCGCCCTGTGTCCGGGTTATATTGCTGTGTCAGGTCGAGCTCCCCGCCCTGTATTCCGGGTTATATTGTTGTGTCAGGTCGAGCTCCCCGCCCTGTGTTCCGGGTTATATTGCTGTGTCAGGTCGAGCTCCCCGCCCTGTGTTCCGGGTATATTGCTGTGTCAGGTCGAGCTCCCCGCCCTGTGTCCGGGTTATATTGCTGTGTCAGGTCGAGCTCCCCGCCCTGTGTCCGGGTTATATTGCTGTGTCAGGTCGAGCACCCCGCCCTGTGTCCGGGTTGTATTGCTGTGTCAGGTCGAGCTCCCCGCCCGGTGTCCGGGTTATATTGCTGTGTCAGGTCGAGCTCCCCGCCCTGTGTCCGGGTTATATTGCTGTGTCAGGTCGAGCTCCCCGCCTTGTGTCCGGGTTATATTGCTGTGTCAGGTCGCGCTCCCCGCCCTGTGTCCGGGTTATATTGCTGTGTCAGGTCGAGCTCCCCGCCCGGTGTCCGGGTTATATTGCTGTGTCAGGTCGAGCTCCCCGCCCTGTGTCCGGGTTATATTGCTGTGCCAGGTCGAGCTCCCCGCCCTGTGTTCCGGGTTATATTGCTGTGTCAGGTCGAGCTCCCCGCCCTGAGTTCCGGGTTATATTGCTGTGTCAGGTCGAGCTCCCCGCCCTGTGTTCCGGGTTATATTGCTATGTCAGGTCGAGCACCCCGCCCTGTGTCCGGGTTATATTGCTGTGTCAGGTCGGGCTCGCCGCCCTGTGTCCGGTTTATAATGTTGTGTCAGGTCGAGCTCCCCGCCCGGTGTCCGGGTTATATTGCTGTGTCAGGTCGAGCTCCCCGCCCTGTGTCCGGGTTATATTGCTGTGTCAGGTCGAGCTCCCCGCCCCGTGTTCCGGGTTATATTGCTGTGTCAGGTCGAGCTCCCCGCCCTGTGTTCCGGGTTATATTGCTGTGTCAGGTCGAGCACCCCGCCTTGTCTCCGGGTTATATTGCTGTGTCAGGTCGAGCTCCCCGCCCTGTGTTCCGGGTTATATTGCTATGTCAGGTCGAGCACCCCGCCCTGTGTCCGGGTTATATTGCTGTGTCAGGTCGGGCTCGCCGCCCTGTGTCCGCTTTATAATGTTGTGTCAGGTCGAGCTCCCCGCCCGGTGTCCGGGTTATATTGCTGTGTCAGGTCGAGCTCCCCGCCCTGTGTCCGGGTTATATTGCTGTGTCAGGTCGAGCTCCCCGCCCCGTGTTCCGGGTTATATTGCTGTGTCAGGTCGAGCTCCCCGCCCTGTGTTCCGGGTTATATTGCTGTGTCAGGTCGAGCTCCCCGCCCGGTGTCCGGGTTATATTGCTGTGTCAGGTCGAGCTCCCCGCCCTGTGTCCGGGTTATATTGCTGTGTCAGGTCGAGCTCCCCGCCCCGTGTTCCGGGTTATATTGCTGTGTCAGGTCGAGCTCCCCGCCCTGTGTTCCGGGTTATATTGCTGTGTCAGGTCGAGCACCCCGCCTTGTCTCCGGGTTATATTGCTGTGTCAGGTCGAGCTCCCCGCTCTGTGTCCGGGTTATATTGCTGTGTCAGGTCGAGCTCCCCGCTCTGTGTCCGGGTTATATTGCTGTGTCAGGTCGAGCTCCCCGCCCTGTGTCCGGGTTATATTGCTGTGTCAGGTCTAGCTCCCCGCCCTGTGTTCCGGGTTATATTACTGTGTCAGGTCGAGCACCCCGCCCTGTGTCCGGGTTATATTGCTGTGTCAGGTCGGGCTCCCCGCCTTGTGTCCGGGTTATATTGCTGTGTCAGGTCGAGCTCCCCGCCCTGTGTCCGGGTTATATTGCTGTGTCAGGTCGAGCTCCCCGCCCTGTGTCCGGGTTATATTGCTGTGTCAGGTCGAGCTCCCCGCCCTGTGTCCGGGTTATATTGCTGTGTCAGGTCGAGCTCCCCGCCCTGTGTCCGGGTTATATTGCTGTGTCAGGTCGAGCACCCCGCCCTGTGTCCGGGTTATATTGCTGTGTCAGGTCGAGCTCCCCGCCCGGTGTCCGGGTTATATTGCTGTGTCAGGTCGAGCTCCCCGCCCTGTGTCCGGGTTATATTGCTGTGTCAGGTCGAGCTCCCCGCCTTGTGTCCGGGTTATATTGCTGTGTCAGGTCGCGCTCCCCGCCTTGTGTCCGGGTTATATTGCTGTGTCAGGTCGAGCTCCCCGCCCGGTGTCCGGGTTATATTGCTGTGTCAGGTCGAGCTCCCCGCCCTGTGTCCGGGTTATATTGCTGTGCCAGGTCGAGCTCCCCGCCCTGTGTTCCGGGTTATATTGCTGTGTCAGGTCGAGCTCCCCGCCCTGAGTTCCGGGTTATATTGCTGTGTCAGGTCGAGCTCCCCGCCCTGTGTTCCGGGTTATATTGCTATGTCAGGTCGAGCACCCCGCCCTGTGTCCGGGTTATATTGCTGTGTCAGGTCGGGCTCGCCGCCCTGTGTCCGGTTTATAATGTTGTGTCAGGTCGAGCTCCCCGCCCGGTGTCCGGGTTATATTGCTGTGTCAGGTCGAGCTCCCCGCCCTGTGTCCGGGTTATATTGCTGTGTCAGGTCGAGCTCCCCGCCCCGTGTTCCGGGTTATATTGCTGTGTCAGGTCGAGCTCCCCGCCCTGTGTCCGGGTTATATTGCTGTGTCAGGTCGAGCTCCCCGCCCTGTGTTCCGGGTTATATTGCTGTGTCAGGTCGAGCACCCCGCCTTGTCTCCGGGTTATATTGCTGTGTCAGGTCGAGCTCCCCGCCCTGTGTTCCGGGTTATATTGCTATGTCAGGTCGAGCACCCCGCCCTGTGTCCGGGTTATATTGCTGTGTCAGGTCTGGCTCGCCGCCCTGTGTCCGGTTTATAATGTTGTGTCAGGTCGAGCTCCCCGCCCGGTGTCCGGGTTATATTGCTGTGTCAGGTCGAGCTCCCCGCCCTGTGTCCGGGTTATATTGCTGTGTCAGGTCGAGCTCCCCGCCCCGTGTTCCGGGTTATATTGCTGTGTCAGGTCGAGCTCCCCGCCCTGTGTTCCGGGTTATATTGCTGTGTCAGGTCGAGCTCCCCGCCCGGTGTCCGGGTTATATTGCTGTGTCAGGTCGAGCTCCCCGCCCTGTGTCCGGGTTATATTGCTGTGTCAGGTCGAGCTCCCCGCCCCGTGTTCCGGGTTATATTGCTGTGTCAGGTCGAGCTCCCCGCCCTGTGTTCCGGGTTATATTGCTGTGTCAGGTCGAGCACCCCGCCTTGTCTCCGGGTTATATTGCTGTGTCAGGTCGAGCTCCCCGCTCTGTGTCCGGGTTATATTGCTGTGTCAGGTCGAGCTCCCCGCTCTGTGTCCGGGTTATATTGCTGTGTCAGGTCGAGCTCCCCGCCCTGTGTCCGGGTTATATTGCTGTGTCAGGTCTAGCTCCCCGCCCTGTGTTCCGGGTTATATTACTGTGTCAGGTCGAGCACCCCGCCCTGTGTCCGGGTTATATTGCTGTGTCAGGTCGGGCTCCCCGCCTTGTGTCCGGGTTATATTGCTGTGTCAGGTCGAGCTCCCCGCCCTGTGTCCGGGTTATATTGCTGTGTCAGGTCGAGCTCCCCGCCCTGTGTTCCGGGTTATATTGCTGTGTCAGGTCGAGCTCCCCGCCCTGTGTTCCGGGTAGATTGCTGTGTCAGGTCGAGCTCCCCGCCCTGTGTCCGGGTTATATTGCTGTGTCAGGTCGAGCTCCCCGCCCTGTGTTCCGGGTTATATTGTTGTGTCAGGTCGAGCACCCCGCTCTGTGTCCGGGCTATATTGCTGTGTCAGGTCGAGCTCCCCCCCTGTGTCCGGGTTATATTGCTGTGTCGGGTCGAGCTCCCCGCCCGGTGTCCGGGTTATATTGCTGTGTCAGGTCGAGCTCCCCGCCCTGTGTCCGGGTTATATTGCTGTGTCAGGTCGCGCTGCCCGCCTTGTGTCCGGGTTATATTGCTGTGTCAGGTCGAGCTCCCCGCCCTGTGTCCGGGTTATATTGCTGTGTCAGGTCGAGCTCCCCGCCCTGTGTCCGGGTTATATTGCTGTGTCAGGTCGAGCTTCCCGCCCTGTGTCCGGGTTATATTGCTGTGTCAGGTCGAGCTCCCCGCCCTGTGTTCCGGGTTATATTGTCGTGTCAGGTCGAGCTCCCCTCCCTGTGTTCCGGGTATATTGCTGTGTCAGGTCGAGCTCCCCACCCTGTGTTCCGGGTTATCTTGCCGTGTCAGGTCGAGCTCCACGCCCTGTGTTCCGGGTTATATTGCTGTGTCAGGTCGAGCTCCCCGCCCTGTGTTCCGGGTTATATTGCTGTGTCAGGTCGAGCTCCCCGCCCTGTGTCCGGGTTATATTGCTGTGTCAGGTCGAGCTCCCCGCCCTGTGTCCGGGTTATATTGCTGTGTCAGGTCGAGCTCCCCGCCCGGTGTCCGGGTTATATTGCTGTGTCAGGTCGAGCTCCCCGCCCTGTGTCCGGGTTATATTGCTGTGTCAGGTCGAGCTCCCCGCCCTGTGTCCGGGTTATCTTGCTGTGTCAGGTCGCGCTCCCCGCCCTGTGTCCGGGTTATATTGCTGTGTCAGGTCGAGCTCCCCGCCCTGTGTCCGGGTTATATTGCTGTGTCAGGTCGAGCTCCCCGCCCTGTGTCCGGGTTATATTGCTGTGTCAGGTCGCGCTCTCCGCCCTGTGTCCGGGTTATATTGCTGTGTCAGGTCGAGCTCCCCGCCCGGTGTCCGGGTTATATTGCTGTGTCAGGTCGAGCTCCCCGCCCTGTGTCCGGGTTATATTGCTGTGTCAGGTCGAGCTCCCCGCCCTTTGTTCCAGGTTATATTGCTGTGTCAGGTCGAGCTCCCCGCCCTGAGTTCCGGGTTATATTGCTGTGTCAGGTCGAGCTCCCCGCCCTGTGTTCCGGGTTATATTGCTGTGTCAGGTCGAGCACCCCGCCCTGTGTCCGGGTTATATTGCTGTGTCAGGTCGGGCTCGCCGCCCTGTGTCCGGTTTATAATGTTGTGTCAGGTCGAGCTCCCCGCCCGGTGTCCGGGTTATATTGCTGTGTCAGGTCGAGCTCCCCGCCCTGTGTCCGGGTTATATTGCTGTGTCACGTCGAGCTCCCCGCCCCGTGTTCCGGGTTATATTGCTGTGTCAGGTCGAGCTCCCCGCCCTGTGTTCCGGGTTATATTGCTGTGTCAGGTCGAGCACCCCGCCCTGTCTCCGGGTTATATTGCTGTGTCAGGTCGAGCTCCCCGCCCTGTGTCCGGGTTATATTGCTGTGTCAGGTCGAGCTCCCCGCCCTGTGTTCCGGGTTATATTGCTGTGTCAGGTCGAGCTCCCCGCCCTGAGTTCCGGGTTATATTGCTGTGTCAGGTCGCGCTCCCCGCCCTGTGTCCGGGTTATATTGCTGTGTCAGGTCGAGAACCCCGCCCTGTGTCCAGCTTATATTGCTGTGTCAGGTCGAGCTCCCCGCCCTGTGTCCGGGTTATATTGCTGTGTCAGGTCGAGCTCCCCGCCCTGTGTCCGGGTTATATTGCTGTGTCAGGTCGAGCTCCCCGCCCTGTGTCCGGGTTATATTGCTGTGTCAGGTCGAGCTCCCCGCCCTGTGTCCGGGTTATATTGCTGTGTCAGGTCGAGCTCCCCGCCCTGTGTCCGGGTTATATTGCTGTGTCAGGTCGAGCTCCCCGCCCTGTGTCCGGGTTATATTGCTGTGTCAGGTCGAGCTCCCCGCCCTGTGTCCGGATTATATTGCTGTGTCAGGTCGAGCTCCCCGCCCTGTGTTCCGGGTTATATTGCTGTGTCAGGTCGAGCTCCCCGCCCTGTGTTCCGGGTAGATTGCTGTGTCAGGTCGAGCTCCCCGCCCTGTGTCCGGGTTATATTGCTGTGTCAGGTCGAGCTCCCCGCCCTGTGTCCGGGTTATATTGCTGTGTCAGGTCGAGCTCCCCGCCCTGTGTCCGGATTATATTGCTGTGTCAGGTCGAGCTCCCCGCCCTGTGTCCGGGTTATATTGCTGTGTCAGGTCGAGCTCCCCGCCCTGTGTCCGGGTTATATTGCTGTGTCAGGTCGAGCTCCCCGCCCTGTGTCCGGGTTATATTGCTGTGTCAGGTCGAGCTCCCCGCCCTGTGTCCGGATTATATTGCTGTGTCAGGTCGAGCTCCCCGCCCTGTGTCCGGGTTATATTGCTGTGTCAGGTCGAGCTCCCCGCCCTGTGTCCGGGTTATATTGCTGTGTCAGGTCGAGCTCCCCGCCCTGTGTCCGGGTTATATTGCTGTGTAAGGTCGAGCTCCCCGCCCTGTGTCCGGATTATATTGCTGTGTCAGGTCGAGCTCCCCGCCCTGTGTTCCGGGTTATATGGCTGTGTCAGGTCGAGCTCCCCGCCCTGTGTTCCGGGTAGATTGCTGTGTCAGGTCGAGCTCCCCGCCCTGTGTCCGGGTTATATTGCTGTGTCAGGTCGAGCTCCCCGCCCTGTGTTCCGGGTTATATTGTTGTGTCAGGTCGAGCACCCCGCTCTGTGTCCGGGCTGTATTGCTGTGTCAGGTCGAGCTCCCCCCCTGTGTCCGGGTTATATTGCTGTGTCGGGTCGAGCTCCCCGCCCGGTGTCCGGGTTATATTGCTGTGTCAGGTCGAGCTCCCCGCCCTGTGTCCGGGTTATATTGCTGTGTCAGGTCGCGCTCCCCGCCTTGTGTCCGGGTTATATTGCTGTGTCAGGTCGAGCTCCCCGCCCTGTGTCCGGGTTATATTGCTGTGTCAGGTCGAGCTCCCCGCCCTGTGTCCGGGTTATATTGCTGTGTCAGGTCGAGCTTCCCGCCCTGTGTCCGGGTTATATTGCTGTGTCAGGTCGAGCTCCCCGCCCTGTGTCCGGGTTATATTGCTGTGTCAGGTCGAGCTCCCCGCCCTGTGTCCGGGTTATATTGCTGTGTCAGGTCGAGCTCCCCGCCCTGTGTTCCGGGTTATATTGTTGTGTCAGGTCGAGCACCCCGCTCTGTGTCCGGGCTATATTGCTGTGTCAGGTCGAGCTCCCCCCCTGTGTCCGGGTTATATTGCTGTGTCGGGTCGAGCTCCCCGCCCGGTGTCCGGGTTATATTGCTGTGTCAGGTCGAGCTCCCCGCCCTGTGTCCGGGTTATATTGCTGTGTCAGGTCGCGCTCCCCGCCTTGTGTCCGGGTTATATTGCTGTGTCAGGTCGAGCTCCCCGCCCTGTGTCCGGGTTATATTGCTGTGTCAGGTCGAGCTCCCCGCCCTGTGTCCGGGTTATATTGCTGTGTCAGGTCGAGCTTCCCGCCCTGTGTCCGGGTTATATTGCTGTGTCAGGTCGAGCTCCCCGCCCTGTGTTCCGGGTTATATTGTCGTGTCAGGTCGAGCTCCCTCCCTGTGTTCCGGGTATATTGCTCTGTCAGGTCGAGCTCCCCACCCTGTGTTCCGGGTTATCTTGCCGTGTCAGGTCGAGCTCCACGCCCTGTGTTCCGGGTTATATTGCTGTGTCAGGTCGAGCTCCCCGCCCTGTGTCCGGGTTATATTGCTGTGTCAGGTCGAGCTCCCCGCCCTGTGTCCGGGTTATATTGCTGTGTCAGGTCGCGCTCCCCGCCCTGTGTCCGGGTTATATTGCTGTGTCAGGTCGAGCTCCCCGCCCTGTGTCCGGGTTATATTGCTGTGTCAGGTCGAGCTCCCCGCCCTGTGTCCGGGTTATATTGCTGTGTCAGGTCGCGCTCTCCGCCCTGTGTGCGGGTTATATTGCTGTGTCAGGTCGAGCTCCCCGCCCGGTGTCCGGGTTATATTGCTGTGTCAGGTCGAGCTCCCCGCCCTGTGTCCGGGTTATATTGCTGTGTCAGGTCGAGCTCCCCGCCCTTTGTTCCGGGTTATATTGCTGTGTCAGGTCGAGCTCCCCGCCCTGAGTTCCGGGTTATATTGCTGTGTCAGGTCGAGCTCCCCGCCCTGTGTTCCGGGTTATATTGCTGTGTCAGGTCGAGCACCCCGCCCTGTGTCCGGGTTATATTGCTGTGTCAGGTCGGGCTCGCCGCCCTGTGTCCGGTTTATAATGTTGTGTCAGGTCGAGCTCCCCGCCCGGTGTCCGGGTTATATTGCTGTGTCAGGTCGAGCTCCCCGCCCTGTGTCCGGGTTATATTGCTGTGTCAGGTCGAGCTCCCCGCCCTTTGTTCCGGGTTATATTGCTGTGTCAGGTCGAGCTCCCCGCCCTTTGTTCCGGGTTATATTGCTGTGTCAGGTCGAGCTCCCCGCCCTGTGTTCCGGGTTATATTGCTGTGTCAGGTCGAGCACCCCGCCCTGTGTCCGGGTTATATTGCTGTGTCAGGTCGGGCTCGCCGCCCTGTGTCCGGTTTATAATGTTGTGTCAGGTCGAGCTCCCCGCCCGGTGTCCGGGTTATATTGCTGTGTCAGGTCGAGCTCCCCGCCCTGTGTCCGGGTTATATTGCTGTATCACGTCGAGCTCCCCGCCCCGTGTTCCGGGTTATATTGCTGTGTCAGGTCGAGCACCCCGCCCTGTGTCCGGGTTATATTGCTGTGTCAGGTCGGGCTCGCCGCCCTGTGTCCGGTTTATAATGTTGTGTCAGGTCGAGCTCCCCGCCCGGTGTCCGGGTTATATTGCTGTGTCAGGTCGAGCTCCCCGCCCTGTGTCCGGGTTATATTGCTGTGTCACGTCGAGCTCCCCGCCCCGTGTTCCGGGTTATATTGCTGTGTCAGGTCGAGCTCCCCGCCCTGTGTTCCGGGTTATATTGCTGTGTCAGGTCGAGCACCCCGCCCTGTCTCCGGGTTATATTGCTGTGTCAGGTCGAGCTCCCCGCCCTGTGTCCGGGTTATATTGCTGTGTCAGGTCGAGCTCCCCGCCCTGTGTTCCGGGTTATATTGCTGTGTCAGGTCGAGCTCCCCGCCCTGAGTTCCGGGTTATATTGCTGTGTCAGGTCGCGCTCCCCGCCCTGTGTCCGGGTTATATTGCTGTGTCAGGTCGAGAACCCCGCCCTGTGTCCAGCTTATATTGCTGTGTCAGGTCGAGCTCCCCGCCCTGTGTCCGGGTTATATTGCTGTGTCAGGTCGAGCTCCCCGCCCTGTGTCCGGGTTATATTGCTGTGTCAGGTCGAGCTCCCCGCCCTGTGTCCGGGTTATATTGCTGTGTCAGGTCGAGCTCCCCGCCCTGTGTCCGGGTTATATTGCTGTGTCAGGTCGAGCTCCCCGCCCTGTGTCCGGGTTATATTGCTGTGTCAGGTCGAGCTCCCCGCCCTGTGTCCGGGTTATATTGCTGTGTCAGGTCGAGCTCCCCGCCCTGTGTCCGGATTATATTGCTGTGTCAGGTCGAGCTCCCCGCCCTGTGTTCCGGGTTATATTGCTGTGTCAGGTCGAGCTCCCCGCCCTGTGTTCCGGGTAGATTGCTGTGTCAGGTCGAGCTCCCCGCCCTGTGTCCGGGTTATATTGCTGTGTCAGGTCGAGCTCCCCGCCCTGTGTCCGGGTTATATTGCTGTGTCAGGTCGAGCTCCCCGCCCTGTGTCCGGATTATATTGCTGTGTCAGGTCGAGCTCCCCGCCCTGTGTCCGGGTTATATTGCTGTGTCAGGTCGAGCTCCCCGCCCTGTGTCCGGGTTATATTGCTGTGTCAGGTCGAGCTCCCCGCCCTGTGTCCGGGTTATATTGCTGTGTCAGGTCGAGCTCCCCGCCCTGTGTCCGGATTATATTGCTGTGTCAGGTCGAGCTCCCCGCCCTGTGTCCGGGTTATATTGCTGTGTCAGGTCGAGCTCCCCGCCCTGTGTCCGGGTTATATTGCTGTGTCAGGTCGAGCTCCCCGCCCTGTGTCCGGGTTATATTGCTGTGTAAGGTCGAGCTCCCCGCCCTGTGTCCGGATTATATTGCTGTGTCAGGTCGAGCTCCCCGCCCTGTGTTCCGGGTTATATGGCTGTGTCAGGTCGAGCTCCCCGCCCTGTGTTCCGGGTAGATTGCTGTGTCAGGTCGAGCTCCCCGCCCTGTGTCCGGGTTATATTGCTGTGTCAGGTCGAGCTCCCCGCCCTGTGTTCCGGGTTATATTGTTGTGTCAGGTCGAGCACCCCGCTCTGTGTCCGGGCTGTATTGCTGTGTCAGGTCGAGCTCCCCCCCTGTGTCCGGGTTATATTGCTGTGTCGGGTCGAGCTCCCCGCCCGGTGTCCGGGTTATATTGCTGTGTCAGGTCGAGCTCCCCGCCCTGTGTCCGGGTTATATTGCTGTGTCAGGTCGCGCTCCCCGCCTTGTGTCCGGGTTATATTGCTGTGTCAGGTCGAGCTCCCCGCCCTGTGTCCGGGTTATATTGCTGTGTCAGGTCGAGCTCCCCGCCCTGTGTCCGGGTTATATTGCTGTGTCAGGTCGAGCTTCCCGCCCTGTGTCCGGGTTATATTGCTGTGTCAGGTCGAGCTCCCCGCCCTGTGTCCGGGTTATATTGCTGTGTCAGGTCGAGCTCCCCGCCCTGTGTCCGGGTTATATTGCTGTGTCAGGTCGAGCTCCCCGCCCTGTGTTCCGGGTTATATTGTTGTGTCAGGTCGAGCACCCCGCTCTGTGTCCGGGCTATATTGCTGTGTCAGGTCGAGCTCCCCCCCTGTGTCCGGGTTATATTGCTGTGTCGGGTCGAGCTCCCCGCCCGGTGTCCGGGTTATATTGCTGTGTCAGGTCGAGCTCCCCGCCCTGTGTCCGGGTTATATTGCTGTGTCAGGTCGCGCTCCCCGCCTTGTGTCCGGGTTATATTGCTGTGTCAGGTCGAGCTCCCCGCCCTGTGTCCGGGTTATATTGCTGTGTCAGGTCGAGCTCCCCGCCCTGTGTCCGGGTTATATTGCTGTGTCAGGTCGAGCTTCCCGCCCTGTGTCCGGGTTATATTGCTGTGTCAGGTCGAGCTCCCCGCCCTGTGTTCCGGGTTATATTGTCGTGTCAGGTCGAGCTCCCTCCCTGTGTTCCGGGTATATTGCTCTGTCAGGTCGAGCTCCCCACCCTGTGTTCCGGGTTATCTTGCCGTGTCAGGTCGAGCTCCACGCCCTGTGTTCCGGGTTATATTGCTGTGTCAGGTCGAGCTCCCCGCCCTGTGTCCGGGTTATATTGCTGTGTCAGGTCGAGCTCCCCGCCCTGTGTCCGGGTTATATTGCTGTGTCAGGTCGCGCTCCCCGCCCTGTGTCCGGGTTATATTGCTGTGTCAGGTCGAGCTCCCCGCCCTGTGTCCGGGTTATATTGCTGTGTCAGGTCGAGCTCCCCGCCCTGTGTCCGGGTTATATTGCTGTGTCAGGTCGCGCTCTCCGCCCTGTGTGCGGGTTATATTGCTGTGTCAGGTCGAGCTCCCCGCCCGGTGTCCGGGTTATATTGCTGTGTCAGGTCGAGCTCCCCGCCCTGTGTCCGGGTTATATTGCTGTGTCAGGTCGAGCTCCCCGCCCTTTGTTCCGGGTTATATTGCTGTGTCAGGTCGAGCTCCCCGCCCTGAGTTCCGGGTTATATTGCTGTGTCAGGTCGAGCTCCCCGCCCTGTGTTCCGGGTTATATTGCTGTGTCAGGTCGAGCACCCCGCCCTGTGTCCGGGTTATATTGCTGTGTCAGGTCGGGCTCGCCGCCCTGTGTCCGGTTTATAATGTTGTGTCAGGTCGAGCTCCCCGCCCGGTGTCCGGGTTATATTGCTGTGTCAGGTCGAGCTCCCCGCCCTGTGTCCGGGTTATATTGCTGTGTCAGGTCGAGCTCCCCGCCCTTTGTTCCGGGTTATATTGCTGTGTCAGGTCGAGCTCCCCGCCCTTTGTTCCGGGTTATATTGCTGTGTCAGGTCGAGCTCCCCGCCCTGTGTTCCGGGTTATATTGCTGTGTCAGGTCGAGCACCCCGCCCTGTGTCCGGGTTATATTGCTGTGTCAGGTCGGGCTCGCCGCCCTGTGTCCGGTTTATAATGTTGTGTCAGGTCGAGCTCCCCGCCCGGTGTCCGGGTTATATTGCTGTGTCAGGTCGAGCTCCCCGCCCTGTGTCCGGGTTATATTGCTGTATCACGTCGAGCTCCCCGCCCCGTGTTCCGGGTTATATTGCTGTGTCAGGTCGAGCTCCCCGCCCTGTGTTCCGGGTTATATTGCTGTGTCATGTCGAGCACCCCGCCCTGTGTCCGGGTTATATTGCTGTGTCAGGTCGAGCACCCCGCCCTGTCTCCGGGTTATATTGCTGTGTCAGGTCGAGCTCCCCGCCCTGTGTCCGGGTTATATTGCTGTGTCAGGTCGAGCTCCCCGCCCTGTGTTCCGGGTTATATTGCTGTGTCAGGTCGAGCTCCCCGCCCTGAGTTCCGGGTTATATTGCTGTGTCAGGTCGAGCTCCCCGCCCGGTGTCCGGGTTATATTGCTGTGTCAGGTCGAGCTCCCCGCCCGGTGTCCAGCTTATATTGCTGTGTCAGGTCGAGCTCCCCGCCCTGTGTCCGGGTTTTATTGCGGTGTCAGGTCGAGCTCCCCGCCCTGTGTCCGGGTTATATTGCTGTGTCAGGTCGAGCTCCCCGCCCTGTGTCCGGATTATATTGCTGTGTCAGGTCGAGCTCCCCGCCCTGTGTTCCGGGTTATATTGCTGTGTCAGGTCGAGCTCCCCGCCCTGTGTTCCGGGTAGATTGCTGTGTCAGGTCGAGCTCCCCGCCCTGTGTCCGGGTTATATTGCTGTGTCAGGTCGAGCTCCCCGCCCTGTGCTCCGGGTTATATTGTTGTGTCAGGTCGAGCACCCCGCTCTGTGTCCGGGCTGTATTGCTGTGTCAGGTCGAGCTCCCCCCCTGTGTCCGGGTTATATTGCTGTGTCGGGTCGAGCTCCCCGCCCGGTGTCCGGGTTATATTGCTGTGTCAGGTCGAGCTCCCCGCCCTGTGTCCGGGTTATATTGCTGTGTCAGGTCGCGCTCCCCGCCTTGTGTCCGGGTTATATTGCTGTGTCAGGTCGAGCTCCCCGCCCTGTGTCCGGGTTATATTGCTGTGTCAGGTCGAGCTCCCCGCCCGGTGTCCGGGTTATATTGCTGTGTCAGGTCGAGCTTCCCGCCCTGTGTCCGGGTTATATTGCTGTGTCAGGTCGAGCTCCCCGCCCTGTGTTCCGGGTTATATTGTCGTGTCAGGTCGAGCTCCCCTCCCTGTGTTCCGGGTATATTGCTGTGTCAGGTCGAGCTCCCCACCCTGTGTTCCGGGTTATCTTGCCGTGTCAGGTCGAGCTCCACGCCCTGTGTTCCGGGTTATATTGCTGTGTCAGGTCGAGCTCCCCGCCCTGTGTCCGGGTTATATTGCTGTGTCAGGTCGAGCTCCCCGCCCTGTGTTCCGGGTTATATTGCTGTGTCAGGTCGAGCTCCCCGCCCTGTGTCCGGGTTATATTGCTGTGTCAGGTCGAGCTCCCCGCCCTGTGTCCGGGTTATATTGCTGTGTCAGGTCGACCTCCCCGCCCGGTGTCCGGGTTATATTGCTGTGTCAGGTCGAGCTCCCCGCCCTGTGTCCGGGTTATATTGCTGTGTCAGGTCGAGCTCCCCGCCCTGTGTCCGGGTTATATTGCTGTGTCAGGTCGCGCTCCCCGCCCTGTGTCCGGGTTATATTGCTGTGTCAGGTCGAGCTCCCCGCCCTGTGTCCGGGTTATATTGCTGTGTCAGGTCGAGCTCCCCGCCCTGTGTCCGGGTTATATTGCTGTGTCAGGTCGCGCTCTCCGCCCTGTGTCCGGGTTATATTGCTGTGTCAGATCGAGCTCCCCGCCCGGTGTCCGGGTTATATTGCTGTGTCAGGTCGAGCTCCCCGCCCTGTGTCCGGGTTATATTGCTGTGTCAGGTCGAGCTCCCCGCCCTTTGTTCCGGGTTATATTGCTGTGTCAGGTCGAGCTCCCCGCCCTGAGTTCCGGGTTATATTGCTGTGTCAGGTCGAGCTCCCCGCCCTGTGTTCCGGGTTATATTGCTGTGTCAGGTCGAGCACCCCGCCCTGTGTCCGGGTTATATTGCTGTGTCAGGTCGGGCTCGCCGCCCTGTGTCCGGTTTATAATGTTGTGTCAGGTCGAGCTCCCCGCCCGGTGTCCGGGTTATATTGCTGTGTCAGGTCGAGCTCCCCGCCCTGTGTCCGGGTTATATTGCTGTGTCACGTCGAGCTCCCCGCCCCGTGTTCCGGGTTATATTGCTGTGTCAGGTCGAGCTCCCCGCCCTGTGTTCCGGGTTATATTGCTGTGTCAGGTCGAGCATCCCGCCCTGTCTCCGGGTTATATTGCTGTGTCAGGTCGAGCTCCCCGCCCTGTGTCCGGGTTATATTGCTGTGTCAGGTCGAGCTCCCCGCCCTGTGTTCCGGGTTATATTGCTGTGTCAGGTCGAGCTCCCCGCCCTGAGTTCCGGGTTATATTGCTGTGTCAGGTCGCGCTCCCCGCCCTGTGTCCGGGTTATATTGCTGTGTCAGGTCGAGAACCCCGCCCTGTGTCCAGCTTATATTGCTGTGTCAGGTCGAGCTCCCCGCCCTGTGTCCGGGTTATATTGCTGTGTCAGGTCGAGCTCCCCGCCCTGTGTCCGGGTTATATTGCTGTGTCAGGTCGAGCTCCCCGCCCTGTGTCCGGATTATATTGCTGTGTCAGGTCGAGCTCTCCGCCCTGTGTTCCGGGTTATATTGCTGTGTCAGGTCGAGCTCCCCGCCCTGTGTTCCGGGTAGATTGCTGTGTCAGGTCGAGCTCCCCGCCCTGTGTCCGGGTTATATTGCTGTGTCAGGTCGAGCTCCCCGCCCTGTGTTCCGGGTTATATTGTTGTGTCAGGTCGAGCACCCCGCTCTGTGTCCGGGCTGTATTGCTGTGTCAGGTCGAGCTCCCCCCCTGTGTCCGGGTTATATTGCTGTGTCGGGTCGAGCTCCCCGCCCGGTGTCCGGGTTATATTGCTGTGTCAGGTCGAGCTCCCCGCCCTGTGTCCGGATTATATTGCTGTGTCAGGTCGCGCTCCCCGCCTTGTGTCCGGGTTATATTGCTGTGTCAGGTCGAGCTCCCCGCCCTGTGTCCGGGTTATATTGCTGTGTCAGGTCGAGCTCCCCGCCCTGTGTCCGGGTTATATTGCTGTGTCAGGTCGAGCTCCCCGCCCTGTGTCCGGGTTATATTGCTGTGTCAGGTCGAGCTCCCCGCCCTGTGTTCCGGGTTATATTGTCGTGTCAGGTCGAGCTCCCCTCCCTGTGTTCCGGGTATATTGCTGTGTCAGGTCGAGCTCCCGACCCTGTGTTCCGGGTTATCTTGCCGTGTCAGGTCGAGCTCCACGCCCTGTGTTCCGGGTTATATTGCTGTGGCAGGTCGAGCTCCCCGCCCTGTGTCCGGGTTATATTGCTGTGTCAGGTCGCGCTCCCCGCCCTGTGTCCGGGTTATATTGCTGTGTCAGGTCGAGCTCCCCGCCCGGTGTCCGGGTTATATTGCTGTGTCAGGTCGAGCTCCCCGCCCTGTGTCCGGGTTATATTGCTGTGTCAGTTCGAGCTCCCCGCCCTGTGTCCGGGTTATATTGCTGTGTCAGGTCGCGCTCCCCGCCCTGTGTCCGGGTTATATTGCTGTGTCAGGTCGAGCTCCCCGCCCGGTGTCCGGGTTATATTGCTGTGTCAGGTCGAGCTCCCCGCCCTGTGTCCGGGTTATATTGCTGTGTCAGGTCGAGCTCCCCGCCCTGTGTTCCGGGTTATAGTGCTGTGTCAGGTCGAGCTCCCCGCCCTGAGTTCCGGGTTATATTGCTGTGTCAGGTCGAGCTCCCCGCCCTGTGTTCCGGGTTATATTGCTGTGTCAGGTCGAGCACCCCGCCCTGTGTCCGGGTTATATTGCTGTGTCAGGTCGGGCTCCCCGCCCTGTGTCCGGTTTATAATGTTGTGTCAGGTCGAGCTCCCCGCCCGGTGTCCGGGTTATATTGCTGTGTCAGGTCGAGCTCCCCGCCCTGTGTCCGGGTTATATTGCTGTGTCAGGTCGAGCTCCCCGCCCCGTGTTCCGGGTTATATTGCTGTGTCAGGTCGAGCTCCCCGCCCTGTGTTCCGGGTTATATTGCTGTGTCAGGTCGAGCACCCCGCCCTGTGTCCGGGTTATATTGCTGTGTCAGGTCGCGCTCCCCGCCCTGTGTCCGGGTTATATTGCCGTGTCAGGTCGAGCTCCCCGCCCTGTGTCCGGATTATATTGCTGTGTCAGGTCGAGCTCCCCGCCCTGTGTTCCGGGTTATATTGCTGTGTCAGGTCGAGCTCCCCGCCCTGTGTTCCGGGTAGATTGCTGTGTCAGGTCGAGCTCCCCGCCCTGTGTCCGGGTTATATTGCTGTGTCAGGTCGAGCTCCCCGCCCTGTGTTCCGGGTTATATTGTTGTGTCAGGTCGAACACCCCGCTCTGTGTCCGGCTATATTGCTGTGTCAGGTCGAGCTCCCCCCCTGTGTCCGGGTTATATTGCTGTGTCGGGTCGAGCTCCCCGCCCTGTGTCCGGGTTATATTGCTGTGTCAGGTCGAGCTCCCCGCCCTGTGTCCGGCTTATATTGCTGTGTCAGGTCGAGCTCCCCGCCCGGTGTCCGGGTTATATTGCTGTGTCAGGTCGAGCTCCCCGCCCCGTGTTCCGGGTTAGATTGCTGTGTCAGGTCGAGCTCCCCGCCCGGTGTCCGGGTTATATTGCTGTGTCAGGTCGCGCTCCCCGCCCTGTGTCCGGGTTATATTGCTGTGTCAGGTCGAGCTCCCCGCCCGGTGTCCGGGTTATATTGCTGTGTCAGGTCGAGCTCCCCGCCCTGTGTTCCGGGTTATATTGCTGTGTCAGGTCGAGCTCCCCGCCCTGTGTCCGGGTTATATTGCTGTGTCAGGTCGAGCTCCCCGCCCTGTGTCCGGTTTATATTGCTGTGTCAGGTCGAGCTCCCCGCCCGGTGTCCGGGTTATATTGCTATGTCAGGTCGAGCTTCCCGCTCTGTGTTCCGGGTTATATTGCTGTGTCAGGTCGAGCTCCCCGCCCTGTGTTCCGGGTTATATTGCCGTGTCAGGTCGAGCTCCCCGCCCTGTGTTCCGGGTTATATTGTTGTGTCAGGTCGAGCACCCCGCCCTGTGTCCGGGTTATATTGCTCTGTCAGGTCGGGCTCCCCGTCCTGTGTCCGGGTTATATTGCTGTGTCAGGTCGAGCTCCCCGCCCGGTGTCCGGGTTATATGGCTGTGTCAGGTCGAGCTCCCCGCCCTGTGTTCCGGGTTATATTGCTGTGTCAGGTCGAGCTCCCCGCCTTGTGTCCGGGTTATATTGCTGTGTCAAGGCGAGCACCCCGCCCTGTGTCCGGGTTATATTGCTGTGTCCGGTCGAGCTCCCCGCCCGGTGTCCGGGTTATATTGCTGTGTCAGGTCGAACTCCCCGCCCGGTGTCCGGGTTATATTGCTGTGTCAGGTCGAGCTCCCCGCCCCGTGTCCGAGTTATATTGCTGTGTCAGGTCGAGCTCCCCGCCCCGTGTCCGGGTTATATTGCTGTGTCAGGTCGCGCTCCCCGCCCTGTGTCCGGGTTATATTGCTGTGTCAGGTCGAGCTCCCCGCCCGGTGTCCGGGTTATATTGCTGTGTCAGCTCGAGCTCCCCGCCCTGTGTCCGGGTTATATTGCTGTGTCAGGTCGAGCTCCCCGCCCTGTGTTCCGGGTTTTATTGCTGTGTCAGGTCGAGCTCCCCGCCCTGAGTTCCGGGTTATATTGCTGTGTCAGGTCGAGCTCCCCGCCCTGTGTTCCGGGTTATATTGCTGTGTCAGGTCGAGCTCCCCGCCCTGTGTCCGGGTTATATTGCTGTGTCAGGTCGGGCTCCCCGCCCTGTGTCCGGGTTATATTGCTGTGTCAGGTCGAGCTCCCCGCCCGGTGTCCGGGTTATATTGCTGTGTCAGGTCGAGCTCCCCGCCCTGTGTCCGGGTTATATTGCTGTGTCAGGTCGAGCTCCCCGCCCCGTGTTCCGGGTTTTATTGCTGTGTCAGGTCGAGCTCCCCGCCCTGTGTTCCGGGTTATATTGCTGTGTCAGGTCGAGCACCCCGCTCTGTGTCCGGGTTATATTGCTGTGTCAGGTCGAGTACCCCGCCCTGTGTCCGGGTTATATTGCTGTGTCAGGTCGAGCTCCCCGCCCTGTGTCCGGATTGTATTGCTGTGTCAGGTCGAGCTCTCCGCCCTGTGTTCCGGGTTATATTGCTGTGTCAGGTCGAGCTCCCCGCCCTGTGTTCCGGGTTATATTGCTGTGTCAGGTCGAGCTCCCCGCCCTGTGTTCCGGGTATATTGCTGTGTCAGGTCGCGCTCCCCGCCCTGTGTCCGGGTTATATTGCTGTGTCAGGTCGAGCTCCCCGCCTTGTGTCCGGGTTATATTGCTGTGTCAGGTCGAGCGCCCCGCCCTATGCTCCGGGTTATATTGCTGTGTCAGGTCGAGCTCCCCGCCCTGTGTTCCGGGTTATATTGCTGTGTCAGGTCGAGCACCCCGCTCTGTGTCCGGGCTATATTGCTGTGTCAGGTCGAGCTCCCCACCCTGTGTCCGGGTTATATTGCTGTGTCGAGTCGAGCTCCCCGCCCGGTGTCCGGGTTATATTGCTGTGTCAGGTCGAGCTCCCCGCCCTGTGTCCGGGTTATATTGCTGTGTCAGGTCGAGCACCACGCTCTGTGTCCGGGCTATATTGCTGTGTCAGGTCGAGCTCCCCGCCCTGTGTCCGGGTTATATTGCTGTGTCGGGTCGAGCTCCCCACCCGGTGTCCGGGTAATATTGCTGTGTCAGGTCGAGCTCCCCACCCTGTGTCCGGGTTATATTGCTGTGTCAGGTCGCGCTCCCCGCCCTGTGTCCGGGTTATATTGCTGTGTCAGGTCGAGCTCCCCGCCCGGTGTCCGGGTTATATTGCTGTGTCAGGTCGAGCTCCCCGCCCTGTGTCCGGGTTATATTGCTGTGTCAGGTCGAGCTCCCCGCCCTGTGTTCCGGGTTATATTGCTGTGTCAGGTCGAGCTCCCCGCCCTGTGTCCGGGTTATATTGCTGTGTCAGGTCGAACACCCCGCCCTGTGTCCGGGTTATATTGCTGTGTCAGGTCGAGCTCCCCGCCTTGTGTCCGGGTTATATTGCTGTGTCAGGTCGAGCTCCCCGCCCTGTGTCCGGGTTATATTGCTGTGTCAGGTCGAGCTCCCCGCCCTGTGTTCCGGGTATATTGCTGTGTCAGGTCGCGCTCCCCGCCCTGTGTCCGGGTTATATTGCTGTGTCAGGTCGAGCTCCCCGCCTTGTGTCCGGGTTATATTGCTGTGTCAGGTCGAGCGCCCCGCCCTATGCTCCGGGTTATATTGCTGTGTCAGGTCGAGCTCCCCGCCCTGTGTTCCGGGTTATATTGCTGTGTCAGGTCGAGCACCCCGCTCTGTGTCCGGGCTATATTGCTGTGTCAGGTCGAGCTCCCCACCCTGTGTCCGGGTTATATTGCTGTGTCGAGTCGAGCTCCCCGCCCGGTGTCCGGGTTATATTGCTGTGTCAGGTCGAGCTCCCCGCCCTGTGTCCGGGTTATATTGCTGTGTCAGGTCGAGCACCACGCTCTGTGTCCGGGCTATATTGCTGTGTCAGGTCGAGCTCCCCGCCCTGTGTCCGGGTTATATTGCTGTGTCGGGTCGAGCTCCCCACCCGGTGTCCGGGTAATATTGCTGTGTCAGGTCGAGCTCCCCACCCTGTGTCCGGGTTATATTGCTGTGTCAGGTCGCGCTCCCCGCCCTGTGTCCGGGTTATATTGCTGTGTCAGGTCGAGCTCCCCGCCCGGTGTCCGGGTTATATTGCTGTGTCAGGTCGAGCTCCCCGCCCTGTGTCCGGGTTATATTGCTGTGTCAGGTCGAGCTCCCCGCCCTGTGTTCCGGGTTATATTGCTGTGTCAGGTCGAGCTCCCCGCCCTGTGTCCGGGTTATATTGCTGTGTCAGGTCGAACACCCCGCCCTGTGTCCGGGTTATATTGCTGTGTCAGGTCGAGCTCCCCGCCTTGTGTCCGGGTTATATTGCTGTGTCAGGTCGAGCTCCCCGCCCTGTGTCCGGGTTATATTGCTGTTTCAGGTCGAGCTCCCCGCTTTGTGTCCGGGTTATATTGCTGTGTCAGTTCGAGCTCCCCGCCCTGTGTCCGGGTTATATTGCTGTGTCAGGTCGAGCTCCCCGCCCTGTATTCCGGGTTATATTGTTGTGTCAGGTCGAGCTCCCCGCCCTGTGTTCCGGGTTATATTGCTGTGTCAGGTCGAGCTCCCCGCCCTGTGTTCCGGGTATATTGCTGTGTCAGGTCGAGCTCCCCACCCTGTGTTCCGGGATATCTTGCTGTGTCAAATCGAGCTCCACGCCCTGTGTTCCGGGTTATATTGCTGTGTCAGGTCGAGCTCCCCGCCCTGTGTCCGGGTTATATTGCTGTGTCAGGTCGATCTCCACGCCCTGTGTCCGGGTTATATTGCTGTGTCAGGTCGAGCTCCCCGCCCTGTGTCCGGGTTATATTGCTGTGTCAGGTCGAGCTGCCCGCCCGGTGTCCGGGTTATATTGCTGTGTCAGGTCGAGCTCCCCGCCCCGTGTCCGGGTTATATTGCTGTGTCAGGTCGAGCTCCCCGCCCCGTGTTCCGGGTTATATTGCTGTGTCAGGTCGAGCTCCCCGCCCTGTGTTCCGGGTTATATTGCTGTGTCAGGTCGAGCACCCCGCCCTGTGTCCGGGTTATGTTGCTGTGTCAGGTCGAGCTCCCCGCCCTGTGTCCGGGTTATATTGCTGTGTCAGGTCGAGCACCCCGCCCTGTGTCCGGGTTATATTGCTGTGTCAGGTCGAGCTCCCCGCCTTGTGTCCGGGTTATATTGCTGTGTCAGGTCGAGCACCCCGCCCTGTGTCCGGGTTATATTGCTGTGTCAGGTCGAGCTCCCCGCCTTGTGTCCGGGTTATATTGCTGTGTCAGGTCGAGCTCCCCGCCCTGTGTCCGGGTTATATTGCTGTGTCAGGTCGAGCTCCCCGCCCTGTGTCCGGGTTATATTGCTGTGTCAGGTCGAGCTCCCCGCCCTGTGTCCGGGTTATATTGCTGTGTCAGGTCGAGCTCCCCGCCCTGTGTTCCGGGTTATATTGTTGTGTCAGGTCGAGCTCCCCGCCCTGTGTTCCGGGTTATATTGCTGTGTCAGGTCGAGCTCCCCGCCCTGTGTTCCGGGTATATTGCTGTGTCAGGTCGAGCTCCCCACCCTGTGTTCCGGGTTATATTGCTGTGTCAGGTCGAGCTCCCCGCCCTGTGTTCCGGGTTATATTGCTGTGTCAGGTCGAGCTCCCCGCCCTGTGTCCGGGTTATATTGCTGTGTCAGGTCGAGCTCCCCGCCCTGTGTCCGGGTTATATTGCTGTGTCAGGTCGAGCTCCCCGCCCTGTGTCCGGATTATATTGCTGTGTCAGGTCGAGATCCCCGCCCCGTGTCCGGGTTATATTGCTGTGTCAGGTCGAGCTCCCCGCCCTGTGTCCGGGTTATATTGCTGTGTCAGGTCGAGCTCCCCGCCCGGTGTCCAGGTTATATTGCTGTGTCAGGTCGAGCTCCCCGCCCTGTGTTCTGGGTTATATTGCTGTGTCAGGTCCAGCTCCCCGCCCTGTGTCCGGGTTATATTGCTGTGTCAGGTCGATCTCCCCGCCCTGTGTCCGGGTTATATTGCTGTGTCAGGTCGAGCTCCCCGCCCTGTGTCCGGGTTATATTGCTGTGTCAGGTCGAGATCCCCGCCCTGTGTCCGGGTTATATTGCTGTGTCAGGTCGAGCTCCCCGCCCTGTGTCCGGGTTATATTGCTGTGTCGTGTCGAGCTCCCCGCCCGGTGTCCGGGTGATATTGCTGTGTCAGGTCGAGCTCCCCGCCCTGTGTTCTGGGTTATATTGCTGTGTCAGGTCGAGCTCCCCGCCCTGTATTCCGGGTTATATTGCTGTGTCAGGTCGAGCTCCCCACCCTGTGTTCCGGGTATATTGCTTTGTCAGGTCGAGCTCCCCGCCCTGTGTCCGGGTTATATTGCTGTGTTAGGTCGAGCTCCCCGCCCGGTGTCCAGGTTATATTGCTGTGTCAGGTCGAGCTCCCCGCCCTGTATTCTGGGTTATATTGCTGTGTCAGGTCGAGCTCCCCGCCCTGTGTCCGGGTTATATTGCTGTGTCAGGTCGAGCACCCCGCCCTGTGTCCGGGTTATATTGCTGTGTCAGGTCGAGCTCCCCGCCCTGTGTCCGGGTTATATTGCTGTGTCAGGTCGAGCTGCCCGCCCTGTGTCCGGGTTATGTTGCTGTGTCAGGTCGAGCTCCCCGCCCTGTGTCCGGGTTATATTGCTGTGTCAGGTCGAGCTCCCCGCCCTGTGTTCCGGGTTATATTGCTGTGTCAGGTCGAGCACCCCGCCCTGTGTCCGGGTTATATTGCTGTGTCAGGTCGAGCTCCCCGCCCGGTGTCCGGGTTATATTGCTGTGTCAGGTCGAGCCCCTCGCCCTGTGTCCGGGTTATATTGCTGTGTCAGGTCAAGCTCCCCGCCCGGTGTCCGGGTTATATGGCTGTGTCAGGTCGAGCTCCCCGCCCTGTGTTCCGGGTTATATTGCTGTGTCAGGTCGAGCTCCCCGCCCCGTGTTCCGGGTTATATTGCTGTGTCAGGTCGAGCTCCCCGCCCTGTGTTCCGGGTTATATTGCTGTGTCAGGTCGAGCTCCCCGCCCTGTGTCCGGGTTATATTGCTGTGTCAGGTCGAGCTCCCCGCCTTGTGTCCGGGTTATATTGCTGTGTCAGGTCGAGCACCCCGCCCTGTGTCCGGGTTATATTGCTGTGTCAGGTCGAGCTCCCCGCCTTGTGTCCGGGTTATATTGCTGTGTCAGGTCGAGCTCCCCGCCCTGTGTCCGGGTTATATTGCTGTGTCAGGTCGAGCTCCCCGCCCTCTGTCCGGGTTATATTGCTGTGTCAGGTCGAGCTCCCCGCCCTGTGTCCGGGTTATATTGCTGTGTCAGGTCGAGCTCCCCGTCCTGTGTTCCGGGTTATATTGTTGTGTCAGGTCGAGCTGCCCGCCCTGTGTTCCGGGTTATATTGCTGTGTCAGGTCGAGCTCCCCGCCCTGTGTTCCGGGTATATTGCTGTGTCAGGTCGAGCTCCCCACCCTGTGTTCCGGGTTATAGTGCTGTGTCAGGTCGAGCTCCCCGTCCTGTGTTCCGGGTTATATTGCTGTGTCAGGTCGAGCTCCCCGCCCTGTGTCCGGGTTATATTGCTGTGTCAGGTCGAGCTCCCCGCCCTGTGTCCGGGTTATATTGCTGTGTCAGGTCGAGCTCCCCGCCCTGTGTCCGGGTTATATTGCTGTGTCAGGTCGAGCTCCCCGCCCTGTGTCCGGGTTATATTGCTGTGTCAGGTCGAGCTCCCCGCCCTGTGTCCGGGTTATATTGCTGTGTCAGGTCGAGCTCCCCGCCCTGTGTCCGGGTTATATTGCTGTGTTAGGTCGAGCTCCCCGCCCGGTGTCCAGGTTATATTGCTGTGTCAGGTCGAGCTCCCCGCCCTGTATTCTGGGTTATATTGCTGTGTCAGGTCGAGCTCCCCGCCCTGTATTCCGGGTTATATTGCTGTGTCAAGTCGAGCTCCCCACCCTGTGTTCCGGGTATATTGCTGTGTCAGGTCGAGCTCCCCGCCCTGTGTCCGGGTTATATTGCTGTGTCAGGTCGAGCTCCCCGCCTTGTGTCCGGGTTATATTGCTGTGTCAGGTCGAGCTCCCCGCCCTGTGTCCGGGTTATATTGCTGTGTCAGGTCGAGCTGCCCGCCCTGTGTCCGGGTTATGTTGCTGTGTCAGGTCGAGCTCCCCGCCCTGTGTCCGGGTTATATTGCTGTGTCAGGTCGAGCTCCCCGCCCTGTGTTCCGGGTTATATTGCTGTGTCAGGTCGAGCACCCCGCCCTGTGTCCGGGTTATATTGCTGTGTCAGGTCGAGCTCCCCGCCCGGTGTCCGGGTTATATTGCTGTGTCAGGTCGAGCTCCCCGCCCTGTGTCCGGATTATATTGCTGTGTCAGGTCGAGCTCCCCGCCCTGTGTTCCGGGTTATATTGCTGTGTCAGGTCGAGCTCCCCGCCCTGTGTTCCGGGTTATATTGCTGTGTAAGGTCGAGCTCCCCGCCCTGTGTTCCGGGTAGATTGCTGTGTCAGGTCGAGCTCCCCGCCCTGTGTCCGGGTTATATTGCTGTGTCAGGTCGAGCTCCCCGCCCTGTGTCCGAGTTATATTGCTGTGTCAGGTCGAGCTCCCCGCCCTGTGTTCCGGGTTATATTGCTGTGTCAGGTCGAGCTCCGCGCCCTGTGTTCCGGGTTATATTGCTGTGTCAGGTCGAGCTTCCCGCTCTGTGTTCCGGGTTATATTGCTGTGTCAGGTCGAGCTCCCCGCCCTGTGTTCCGGGTTATATTGCTGTGTCAGGTCGAGCTCCCCGCCCTGTGTTCCGGGTTATATTGCTGTGTCAGGTCGAGCTTCCCGCTCTGTGTTCCGGGTTATATTGCTGTGTCAGGTCGAGCTCCCCGCCCTGTGTTCCGGGTTATATTGCTGTGTCAGGTCGAGCTCCCCGCCCTGTGTTCCGGGTTATATTACTGTGTCAGGTCGAGCACCCCGCCCTGTGTCCGGGTTATATTGCTGTGTCAGGTCGGGCTCCCCGCTCTGTGTCCGGGTTATATTGCTGTGTCAGGTCGAGCTCCCCGCCCGGTGTCCGGGTTATATGGCTGTGTCAGGTCGAGCTCCCCGCCCTGTGTTCCGGGTTATATTGTTGTGTCAGGTCGAGCTCCCCGCCCCGTGTTCCGGGTTATATTGCTGTGTCAGGTCGAGCTCCCCGCCCTGTGTTCCGGGTTATATTGCTGTGTCAGGTCGAGCTCCCCGCCCTGTGTCCGGGTTATATTGCTGTGTCAGGTCGAGCTCCCCGCCTTGTGTCCGGGTTATATTGCTGTGTCAGGTCGAGCACCCCGCCCTGTGTCCGGGTTATATTGCTGTGTCAGGTCGAGCTCCCCGCCTTGTGTCCGGGTTATATTGCTGTGTCAGGTCGAGCTCCCCGCCCTGTGTCCGGGTTATATTGCTGTGTCAGGTCGAGCTCCCCGCCCTGTGTCCGGGTTATATTGCTGTGTCAGGTCGAGCTCCCCGCCCTGTGTCCGGGTTATATTGCTGTGTCAGGTCGAGCTCCCCGCCCTGTGTTCCGGGTTATATTGTTGTGTCAGGTCGAGCTCCCCGCCCTGTGTTCCGGGTTATATTGCTGTGTCAGGTCGAGCTCCCCGCCCTGTGTTCCGGGTATATTGCTGTGTCAGGTCGAGCTCCCCACCCTGTGTTCCGGGTTATATTGCTGTGTCAGGTCGAGCTCCCCGCCCTGTGTTCCGGGTTATATTGCTGTGTCAGGTCGAGCTCCCCGCCCTGTGTCCGGGTTATATTGCTGTGTCAGGTCGAGCTCCCCGCCCTGTGTCCGGGTTATATTGCTGTGTCAGGTCGAGCTCCCCGCCCTGTGTCCGGGTTATATTGCTGTGTCAGGTCGAGATCCCCGCCCTGTGTCCGGGTTATATTGTTGTGTCAGGTCGAGCTCCCCGCCCGGTGTCCGAGTTATATTGCTGTGTCAGGTCGAGCTCCCCGCCCTGTGTTCCGGGTTATATTGCTGTGTCAGGTCGAGCTCCCCGCCCTGTGTTCCGGGTTATATTGCTGTGTCAGGTCGAGCACCCCGCTCTGTGTCCAGGCTATATTGCTGTGTCAGGTCGAGCTCCCCGCCCTGTGTCCGGGTTATATTGCAGTGTCGGCTCGAGCTCCCCGCCCGGTGTCCGTGTTATATTGCTGTGTCAGGTCGAGCTCCCCGCCCTGTGTCCGGGTTATATTGCTGTGTCAGGTCGCGCTCCCCGCCCTGTATCCGGGTTATATTGCTGTGTCAGGTCGAGCTCCCCGCCCGGTGTCCGGGTTATATTGCTGTGTCAGGTCGAGCTCCCCGCCCTGTGTTCCGGGTTATATTGCTGTGTCAGGTCGAGCTTCCCGCTCTGTGTTCCGGGTTATATTGCTGTGTCAGGTCGAGCTCTCCGTCCTGTGTTCCGGGTTATATTGCTGTGTCAGGTCGAGCTCCCCGCCCTGTGTTCCGGGTTATATTGCTGTGTCAGGTCGAGCTCCCCGCCTTGTGTCCGGGTTATATTGCTGTGTCAGGTCGAGCACCCCGCCCTGTGTCCGGGTTATATTGCTGTGTCAGGTCGAGCTCCCCGCCCTGTGTCCGAGTTATATTGCTGTGTCAGGTCGAGCTGCCCGCCCTGTGTCCGGGTTATGTTGCTGTGTCAGGTCGAGCTCCCCGCCCTGTGTCCGGGTTATATTGCTGTGTCAGGTCGAGCTCCCCGCCCTGTGTTCCGGGTTATATTGCTGTGTCAGGTCGAGCACCCCGCCCTGTGTCCGGGTTATATTGCTGTGTCAGGTCGAGCTCCCCGCCCGGTGTCCGGGTTATATTGCTGTGTCAGGTCGAGCTCCCCGCCCTGTGTCCGGATTATATTGCTGTGTCAGGTCGAGCTTCCCGCTCTGTGTTCCGGGTTATATTGCTGTGTCAGGTCGAGCTCCCCGCCCTGTGTTCCGGGTTATATTGCTGTGTCAGGTCGAGCTCCCCGCCCTGTGTTCCGGGTTATATTGCTGTGTCAGGTCGAGCTTCCCGCTCTGTGTTCCGGGTTATATTGCTGTGTCAGGTCGAGCTCCCCGCCCTGTGTTCCGGGTTATATTGCTGTGTCAGGTCGAGCTCCCCGCCCTGTGTTCCGGGTTATATTACTGTGTCAGGTCGAGCACCCCGCCCTGTGTCCGGGTTATATTGCTGTGTCAGGTCGGGCTCCCCGCTCTGTGTCCGGGTTATATTGCTGTGTCAGGTCGAGCTCCCCGCCCGGTGTCCGGGTTATATGGCTGTGTCAGGTCGAGCTCCCCGCCCTGTGTTCCGGGTTATATTGTTGTGTCAGGTCGAGCTCCCCGCCCCGTGTTCCGGGTTATATTGCTGTGTCAGGTCGAGCTCCCCGCCCTGTGTTCCGGGTTATATTGCTGTGTCAGGTCGAGCTCCCCGCCCTGTGTCCGGGTTATATTGCTGTGTCAGGTCGAGCTCCCCGCCTTGTGTCCGGGTTATATTGCTGTGTCAGGTCGAGCACCCCGCCCTGTGTCCGGGTTATATTGCTGTGTCAGGTCGAGCTCCCCGCCTTGTGTCCGGGTTATATTGCTGTGTCAGGTCGAGCTCCAAGCCCTGTGTCCGGGTTATATTGCTGTGTCAGGTCGAGCTCCCCGCCCTGTGTCCGGGTTATATTGCTGTGTCAGGTCGAGCTCCCCGCCCTGTGTCCGGGTTATATTGCTGTGTCAGGTCGAGCTCCCCGCCCTGTGTTCCGGGTTATATTGTTGTGTCAGGTCGAGCTCCCCGCCCTGTGTTCCGGGTTATATTGCTGTGTCAGGTCGAGCTCCCCGCCCTGTGTTCCGGGTATATTGCTGTGTCAGGTCGAGCTCCCCACCCTGTGTTCCGGGTTATATTGCTGTGTCAGGTCGAGCTCCCCGCCCTGTGTTCCGGGTTATATTGCTGTGTCAGGTCGAGCTCCCCGCCCTGTGTCCGGGTTATATTGCTGTGTCAGGTCGAGCTCCCCGCCCTGTGTCCGGGTTATATTGCTGTGTCAGGTCGAGCTCCCCGCCCTGTGTCCGGGTTATATTGCTGTGTCAGGTCGAGATCCCCGCCCTGTGTCCGGGTTATATTGTTGTGTCAGGTCGAGCTCCCCGCCCGGTGTCCGAGTTATATTGCTGTGTCAGGTCGAGCTCCCCGCCCTGTGTTCCGGGTTATATTGCTGTGTCAGGTCGAGCTCCCCGCCCTGTGTTCCGGGTTATATTGCTGTGTCAGGTCGAGCACCCCGCTCTGTGTCCAGGCTATATTGCTGTGTCAGGTCGAGCTCCCCGCCCTGTGTCCGGGTTATATTGCAGTGTCGGCTCGAGCTCCCCGCCCGGTGTCCGTGTTATATTGCTGTGTCAGGTCGAGCTCCCCGCCCTGTGTCCGGGTTATATTGCTGTGTCAGGTCGCGCTCCCCGCCCTGTATCCGGGTTATATTGCTGTGTCAGGTCGAGCTCCCCGCCCGGTGTCCGGGTTATATTGCTGTGTCAGGTCGAGCTCCCCGCCCTGTGTTCCGGGTTATATTGCTGTGTCAGGTCGAGCTTCCCGCTCTGTGTTCCGGGTTATATTGCTGTGTCAGGTCGAGCTCTCCGTCCTGTGTTCCGGGTTATATTGCTGTGTCAGGTCGAGCTCCCCGCCCTGTGTTCCGGGTTATATTGCTGTGTCAGGTCGAGCTCCCCGCCTTGTGTCCGGGTTATATTGCTGTGTCAGGTCGAGCACCCCGCCCGGTGTCCGGGTTATATTGCTGTGTCAGGTCGAGCTCCCCGCCCTGTGTCCGAGTTATATTGCTGTGTCAGGTCGAGCTGCCCGCCCTGTGTCCGGGTTATGTTGCTGTGTCAGGTCGAGCTCCCCGCCCTGTGTCCGGGTTATATTGCTGTGTCAGGTCGAGCTCCCCGCCCTGTGTTCCGGGTTATATTGCTGTGTCAGGTCGAGCACCCCGCCCTGTGTCCGGGTTATATTGCTGTGTCAGGTCGAGCTCCCCGCCCGGTGTCCGGGTTATATTGCTGTGTCAGGTCGAGCTCCCCGCCCTGTGTCCGGATTATATTGCTGTGTCAGGTCGAGCTCCCCGCCCTGTGTTCCGGGTTATATTGCTGTGTCAGGTCGAGCTCCCCGCCCTGTGTTCCGGGTTATATTGCTGTGTAAGGTCGAGCTCCCCGCCCTGTGTTCCGGGTAGATTGCTGTGTCAGGTCGAGCTCCCCGCCCTGTGTCCGGGTTATATTGCTGTGTCAGGTCGAGCTCCCCGCCCTGTGTCCGAGTTATATTGCTGTGTCAGGTCGAGCTCCCCGCCCTGTGTTCCGGGTTATATTGCTGTGTCAGGTCGAGCTCCGCGCCCTGTGTTCTGGGTTATATTGCTGTGTCAGGTCGAGCTTCCCGCTCTGTGTTCCGGGTAATATTGCTGTGTCAGGTCGAGCTCCCCGCCCTGTGTTCCTCGTTATATTGCTGTGTCAGGTCGAGCTCCCCGCCCTGTGTTCCGGGTTATATTACTGTGTCAGGTCGAGCACCTCGCCCTGTGTCCGGGTTATATTGCTGTGTCAGGTCGGGCTCCCCGCTCTGTGTCCGGGTTATATTGCTGTGTCAGGTCGAGCTCCCCGCCCGGTGTCCGGGTTATATGGCTGTGTCAGGTCGAGCTCCCCGCCCTGTGTTCCGGGTTATATTGTTGTGTCAGGTCGAGCTCCCCGCCCCGTGTTCCGGGTTATATTGCTGTGTCAGGTCGAGCTCCCCGCCCTGTGTTCCGGGTTATATTGCTGTGTCAGGTCGAGCTCCCCGCCCTGTGTCCGGGTTATATTGCTGTGTCAGGTCGAGCTCCCCGCCTTGTGTCCGGGTTATATTGCTGTGTCAGGTCGAGCACCCCGCCCTGTGTCCGGGTTATATTGCTGTGTCAGGTCGAGCTCCCCGCCTTGTGTCCGGGTTATATTGCTGTGTCAGGTCGAGCTCCAAGCCCTGTGTCCGGGTTATATTGCTGTGTCAGGTCGAGCTCCCCGCCCTGTGTCCGGGTTATATTGCTGTGTCAGGTCGAGCTCCCCGCCCTGTGTCCGGGTTATATTGCTGTGTCAGGTCGAGCTCCCCGCCCTGTGTTCCGGGTTATATTGTTGTGTCAGGTCGAGCTCCCCGCCCTGTGTTCCGGGTTATATTGCTGTGTCAGGTCGAGCTCCCCGCCCTGTGTTCCGGGTATATTGCTGTGTCAGGTCGAGCTCCCCACCCTGTGTTCCGGGTTATATTGCTGTGTCAGGTCGAGCTCCCCGCCCTGTGTTCCGGGTTATATTGCTGTGTCAGGTCGAGCTCCCCGCCCTGTGTCCGGGTTATATTGCTGTGTCAGGTCGAGCTCCCCGCCCTGTGTCCGGGTTATATTGCTGTGTCAGGTCGAGCTCCCCGCCCTGTGTTCCGGGTTATATTGCTGTGTCAGGTCGAGCACCCCGCCCTGTGTCCGGGTTATATTGCTGTGGTAGGTCGAGCTCCCCGCCCGGTGTCCGGGTTATATTGCTGTGTCAGGTCGAGCTCCCCGCCCTGTGTCCGGGTTATATTGCTGTGTCAGGTCGAGCTCCCCGCCCTGTGTCCGGGTTATATTGCTGTGTCAGGTCGAGCTCCCCGCCCGGTGTCCGGGTTATATTGCTGTGTCAGGTCGAGCTCCCCGCCCGGTGTGCGGGTTATATTGCTGTGTCAGGTCGAGCTCCCCGCCCCGTGTCCGGGTTATATTGCTGTGTCAGGTCGAGATCCCCCCCCTGTGTCCGGGTTATATTGCTGTGTCAGGTCGAGCTCCCCGCCCGGTGTTCAGGGTTATATTGCTGTGTCAGGTAGAGCTCCCCGCCCTGTGTCCGGGTTATATTGCTGTGTCAGGTCGAGATCCCCGCCCTGTGTCCGGGTTATATTGCTGTGTCAGGTCGAGCACCCCGCCCTGTGTCCGGGTTATATTGCTGTGTCAGGTCGAGCTCCCCACCCGGTGTCCGGGTTATATTGCCCTGTCAGGTCGAGCTCCCCGCCCTGTGTCCGGGTTATATTGCTGTGTCAGGTCGAGCTGCCCGCCCTGTGTCCGGGTTATGTTGCTGTGTCAGGTCGAGCTCCCCGCCCTGTGTCCGGGTTATATTGCTGTGTCAGGTCCAGCTCCCCGCCCTGTGTTCCGGGTTATATTGGTGTGTCAGGTCGAGCACCCCGCCCTGTGTCCGGGTTATATTGCTGTGTCAGGTCGAGATCCCCGCCCTGTGTCCGGGTTATATTGCTGTGTCAGGTCGAGCACCCCGCCCTGTGTCCGGGTTATATTGCTGTGTCAGGTCGAGCTCCCCGCCCTGTGTCCGGGTTATATTGCTGTGTCAGGTCGAGCTCCCCGCCCTGTGTCCGGGTTATGTTGCTGTGTCAGGTCGAGCTCCGCGCCCTGTGTCCGGGTTATATTGCTGTGTCAGGTCGAGCTCCCCGCCCTGTGTCCGGGTTATATTGCTGTGTCAGGTCGAGCTCCCCGCCATGTGTCCGGGTTATATTGCTGTGTCAGGTCGAGCTCCCCGCCCTGTGTACGGGTTATATTGCTGGGTCAGGTCGAGCTCCCCGCCCTGTGTCTGGGTTATATTGCTGTGTCAGGTCGAGCTCCCCGCCCTGTGTCCGGGTTATATTGCTGTGTCAGGTCGAGCTCCCCGCCCTGTGTCCGGGTTATATTGCTGTGTCAGGTCGAGCTCCCCGCCCTGTGTTCCGGGTTATATTGTTGTGTCAGGTCGAGCTCCCCGCCCTGTGTTCCGGGTTATATTGCTGTGTCAGGTCGAGCTCCCCGCCCTGTGTTCCGGGTATATTGCTGTGTCAGGTCGAGCTCCCCACCCTGTGTTCCGGGTTATATTGCTGTGTCAGGTCGAGCTCCCCGCCCTGTGTTCCGGGTTATATTGCTGTGTCAGGTCGAGCTCCCCGCCCTGTGTCCGGGTTATATTGCTGTGTCAGGTCGAGCTCCCCGCCCTGTGTCCGGGTTATATTGCTGTGTCAGGTCGAGCTCCCCGCCCTGTGTTCCGGGTTATATTGCTGTGTCAGGTCGAGCACCCCGCCCTGTGTCCGGGTTATATTGCTGTGTTAGGTCGAGCTCCCCGCCCGGTGTCCGGGTTATATTGCTGTGTCAGGTCGAGCTCCCCGCCCTGTGTCCGGGTTATATTGCTGTGTCAGGTCGAGCTCCCCGCCCTGTGTCCGGGTTATATTGCTGTGTCAGGTCGAGCTCCCCGCCCGGTGTCCGGGTTATATTGCTGTGTCAGGTCGAGCTCCCCGCCCGGTGTGCGGGTTATATTGCTGTGTCAGGTCGAGCTCCCCGCCCCGTGTCCGGGTTATATTGCTGTGTCAGGTCGAGATCCCCCCCCTGTGTCCGGGTTATATTGCTGTGTCAGGTCGAGCTCCCCGCCCGGTGTTCAGGGTTATATTGCTGTGTCAGGTAGAGCTCCCCGCCCTGTGTCCGGGTTATATTGCTGTGTCAGGTCGAGATCCCCGCCCTGTGTCCGGGTTATATTGCTGTGTCAGGTCGAGCACCCCGCCCTGTGTCCGGGTTATATTGCTGTGTCAGGTCGAGCTCCCCACCCGGTGTCCGGGTTATATTGCCCTGTCAGGTCGAGCTCCCCGCCCTGTGTCCGGGTTATATTGCTGTGTCAGGTCGAGCTGCCCGCCCTGTGTCCGGGTTATGTTGCTGTGTCAGGTCGAGCTCCCCGCCCTGTGTCCGGGTTATATTGCTGTGTCAGGTCCAGCTCCCCGCCCTGTGTTCCGGGTTATATTGGTGTGTCAGGTCGAGCACCCCGCCCTGTGTCCGGGTTATATTGCTGTGTCAGGTCGAGATCCCCGCCCTGTGTCCGGGTTATATTGCTGTGTCAGGTCGAGCACCCCGCCCTGTGTCCGGGTTATATTGCTGTGTCAGGTCGAGCTCCCCGCCCTGTGTCCGGGTTATATTGCTGTGTCAGGTCGAGCTCCCCGCCCTGTGTCCGGGTTATGTTGCTGTGTCAGGTCGAGCTCCGCGCCCTGTGTCCGGGTTATATTGCTGTGTCAGGTCGAGCTCCCCGCCCTGTGTCCGGGTTATATTGCTGTGTCAGGTCGAGCTCCCCGCCATGTGTCCGGGTTATATTGCTGTGTCAGGTCGAGCTCCCCGCCCTGTGTACGGGTTATATTGCTGGGTCAGGTCGAGCTCCCCGCCCTGTGTCTGGGTTATATTGCTGTGTCAGGTCGAGCTCCCCGCCCTGTGTCCGGGTTATATTGCTGTGTCAGGTCGAGCTCCCCGCCCTGTGTCCGGGTTATATTGCTGTGTCAGGTCGAGCTCCACGTCCGGTGTCCGGGTTATATTGCTGTGTCAGGTCGAGCTCCCCGCCCGGTGTCCGGGTTATATTGCTGTGTCAGGTCGAGCTCCCCGCCCTGTGTCCGGGTTATATTGCTGTGTCAGGTCGAGCTCCCCGCCCTGTGTCCGGGTTATATTGCTGTGTCAGGTCGAGCTCCCCGCCCTGTGTCCGGGTTATATTGCTGTGTCAGGTCGAGCTCCCCGCCCTGTGTTCCGGGTTATATTGCTGTGTCAGGTCGAGCACCCCGCCCTGTGTCCGGGTTATATTGCTGTGTTAGGTCGAGCTCCCCGCCCGGTGTCCGGGTTATATTGCTGTGTCAGGTCGAGCTCCCCGCCCTGTGTCCGGGTTATATTGCTGTGTCAGGTCGAGCTCCCCGCCCTGTGTCCGGGTTATATTGCTGTGTCAGGTCGAGCTCCCCGCCCGGTGTCCGGGTTATATTGCTGTGTCAGGTCGAGCTCCCCGCCCGGTGTGCGGGTTATATTGCTGTGTCAGGTCGAGCTCCCCGCCCCGTGTCCGGGTTATATTGCTGTGTCAGGTCGAGATCCCCGCCCTGTGTCCGGGTTATATTGCTGTGTCAGGTCGAGCTCCCCGCCCGGTGTTCAGGGTTATATTGCTGTGTCAGGTAGAGCTCCCCGCCCTGTGTCCGGGTTATATTGCTGTGTCAGGTCGAGATCCCCGCCCTGTGTCCGGGTTATATTGCTGTGTCAGGTCGAGCACCCCGCCCTGTGTCCGGGTTATATTGCTGTGTCAGGTCGAGCTCCCCACCCGGTGTCCGGGTTATATTGCCCTGTCAGGTCGAGCTCCCCGCCCTGTGTCCGGGTTATATTGCTGTGTCAGGTCGAGCTGCCCGCCCTGTGTCCGGGTTATGTTGCTGTGTCAGGTCGAGCACCCCGCCCTGTGTCCGGGTTATATTGCTGTGTCAGGTCGAGCTCCCCGCCCTGTGTCCGGGTTATATTGCTGTGTCAGGTCGAGCTCCCCGCCCTGTGTCCGGGTTATATTGCTGTGTCAGGTCGAGCTCCTCGTCCTCCGTCCGGGTTATGTTGCTGTGTCAGGTCGAGCTCCCCGCCCTGTTTCCGGGTTATATTGCTGTGTCAGGTCGAGCTCCCCGCCCTGTGTCCGGGTTATATTGCTGGGTCAGGTCGAGCTCCCCGCCCTGTGTCCGGGTTATATTGCTGTGTCAGGTCGAGCTCCCCGCCCTGTGTCCGGGTTATATTGCTGTGTCAGGTCGAGCTCCCCGCCCGGTGTCCGGGTTATATTGCTGTGTCAGGTCGAGCTCCCCGCCCTGTGTCCGGGTTATATTGCTGTGTCAGGTCGAGCTCCCCGCCCTGTGTTTCGGGTTATATTGCTGTGTCAGGTCGAGCTCCCCGCCCTGTGTCCGGGTTATATTGCTGTGTCACTTCGAGCTCCCCGCCCTGTGTCCGAGTTATATTGCTGTGTCAGGTCGAGCTCCCCGCCCTGTGTCCGGGTTATATTGCTGTGTCAGGTCGAGCTCCCCGCCCTGTGTCCGGGTTATATTGCTGTGTCAGGTCGAGCTCCCCGCCCTGTGTCCGGGTTATATTGCTGTGTCAGGTCGAGCTCCCCGCCCTGTGTCCGGGGTATAGTGCTGTGTCAGGTCGAGCTCCCCGCCCGGTGTCCGGGTTATATTGCTGTGTCAGGTCGAGCTCCCCGCCCTGTGTCCGGGTTATATTGCTGTGTCAGGTCGAGCTCCCCGCCCTGTGTCCGGGGTATAGTGCTGTGTCAGGTCGAGCTCCCCGCCCGGTGTCCGGGTTATATTGCTGTGTCAGGTCGAGCTCCCCGCCCTGTGTCCGGGTTATATTGCTGTGTCAGGTCGAACTCCCCGCCCTGTGTCCGGGTTATATTGCTGTGTCAGGTCGAGCTCCCCGCCCGGTGTCCGGGTTATATTGCTGTGTGAGGTCGAGCTCCCCGCCCGGTGTCCGGGTTATATTGCTGTGTCAGGTCGAACTCCCAGCCCTGTGTCCGGGTTATATTGCTGTGTCAGGTCGAGCTCCCCGCCCTGTGTGCGGGTTATATTGCTGTGTCAGGTCGAGCTCCCCGCCCGGTGTCCGGGTTATATTGCTGTGTCAGGTCGAGCTCCCCGCCCTGTGTCCGGGTTATATTGCTGTGTCAGGTCGAGCTCCCCGCCCTGTGTCCGGGTTATATTGCTGTGTCAGGTCGAGCTCCCCGCCCTGTGTTCCGGGTTATATTGCTGTGTCAGGTCGAGCTCCCCGCCCTGTGTCCGGGTTATATTGCTCTGTCAGGTCGAGCTCCCCGCCCGGTGTCCGGGTTATATTGCTGTGTCAGGTCGAGCTCCCCGCCCTGTGTCCGGGTTATATTGCTGTGTCAGGTCGAGCTCCCCGCCCTGTGTCCGGGTTATATTGCTGTGTCAGGTCGAGCTCCCCGCCCGGTGTCCGGGTTATATTGCTGTGTCAGGTCGAGCTCCCCGCCCTGTGTCCGGGTTATATTGCTCTGTCAGGTCGAGCTCCCCGCCCTGTGTCCGGGTTATATTGCTGTGTCAGTTCGAGCTCCCCGCCCTGTGTTCCGGGTTATATTGCTCTGTCAGGTCGAGCTCCCCGCCCTGTGTCCGGGTTATATTGCTGTGTCAGGTCGAGCTCCCCGCCCGGTGTCCGGGTTATATTGCTGTGTCAGGTCAAGCTCGCCGCCCGGTGTCCGGGTTATATTGCTGTATCAGGTCGAGCTCCCCGCCCTGTGTTCCGGGTTATATGTTTGTATCCGGTTATATTCCGGTTATATGGTTATATGGAGCTTCTTCCGCGCTCTTCCGAACTACGTACTGTTTGATTAACGACGTCATAATCACCGTGTAAGACATATTCGCGAAAGGTAATAGTCCACACAAGCGGCACAAAATTATTTGGTTTCAGAACACATTCGATGAAATGGCGATGGGGGCGTGGAACCAGCCATTCCAATTCTAGGAGACCCCCTGTGGGGTTCTCGATGAGTGAAGTGCTGCCACCTAGTGAGGTCTGGAGACAGCCATACCCTTTAAATACCATTCCAACCCCAACTATAACCCCAAATACAAATCGTAAAGCCGTCAGCCCCTCCTCCACCCCCCCCCCCCACCCCACCATCAACCTGCCTTTAAGACCCCATAAACAAGTGCCCGGATGAGTCCACCGCCACCAACTCAGCTATAGTTAGCGACAGATGAACCAACATGTCCCAAAGTGGATCGTATACTGACCAGATACACCGCCACAGGCTGGCACCGGCAGTGACGTATACTGACCAGATACACCGCCACAGGCTGACACCGGCAGTGACGTATACTGACCAGATACACCGCCGCAGGCTGACACCGGCAGTGACGTATACTGACCAGATACACCGCCGCAGGCTGACACCGGCAGTGACGTATACTGACCAGATACACCGCCACAGGCTGACACCGGCAGTGACGTATACTGACCAGATACACCGCCACAGGCTGACACCGGCAGTGACGTATACTGACCAGATACACCGCCACAGGCTGACACCGGCAGTGACGTATACTGACCAGATACACCGCCACAGGCTGACACCGGCAGTGACGTATACTGCCCAGATACACCGCCGCAGGCTGACACCGGCAGTGACGTATACTGACCAGATACACCGCCACAGGCTGACACCGGCAGTGACGTATACTGACCAGATACACCGCCACAGGCTGACACCGGCAGTGACGTATACTGACCAGATACACCGCCACAGGCTGACACCGGCAGTGACGTATACTGACCAGATACACCGCCACAGGCTGACACCGGCAGTGACGTATACTGACCAGATACACCGCCACAGGCTGACACCGGCAGTGACGTATACTGACCAGATACACCGCCACAGGCTGACACCGGCAGTGACGTATACTGACCAGATACACCGCCGCAGGCTGACACCGGCAGTGACGTATACTGACCAGATACACCGCCACAGGCTGACACCGGCAGTGACGTATACTGACCAGATACACCGCCACAGGCTGACACCGGCAGTGACGTATACTGACCAGATACACCGCCGCAGGCTGACACCGGCAGTGACGTATACTGACCAGATACACCGCCACAGGCTGACACCGGCAGTGACGTATACTGACCAGATACACCGCCACAGGCTGACACCGGCAGTGACGTCATGATCCCATCATTCCGGCGAAATATCGCGAGAAAGCCGCGATAGCTTTTGGAAAGAGAAACTATTTTCACGACCGCCGTCGCCCGTCAGTTTGATGTTCGCCATCCCACCCATTTACCGTCCCGTACCGGGCATAAGACATCGCTGAGATGTCTCCCAACCTCCCACCCCACCCCCAGCCGGCTACATGGGTTCCGGCGGCGTATGTGTCACAAGGCTTGAAGGTACATGTGTAGGGCGATAGGGGTTTTACTGGGCGATAAAAGGGCGATGTGGCATGCCCCGGCGCGGGGTGGTGACGTGACATGGGCTGTTCTGATTATCGAGTGGTCACATAGACAATACGAAGGGCCATTAGCAGGCGCGGCAACAGAGCAATATGTGAGCCTTCCTAGTATGCGTTCAGGGAACATTTTCCTACAGAACAGATTACCGAATGTTGGCCAGAAGGTCTTTTGTGCAATCGATTTCCCATTGCATGAATTAGTCCTGATATGACATTCCCTCACGTACCGACTGGCTAATTCAGCCCCCTCCACTCCTTGTCTCCTCCATTTAAATGTGGACCGCCACCCACCCCCCCCCCCCCCTGCGTCAGTGTTTTATTCTGAAAATGTGATCCACTTTGGTTTACATTACCGATCTCGATGGCACAGACCATCTTTGGTCTATCCTACACTTTTTGTTGAACAATAGCGTACACGTCCTGGCCCGGTCATACCCTATGATACAGTAGCGTACACGTCCTGGCCCGGTCATACCCTATGATACAGTAGCACACACGTCCTGGCCCGGTCATACCCTATGATACAGTAGCATACACGTCCTGGGCCGGTCATGCCCTATGATACAGTAGCATACACGTCCTGGCCCGGTCATGCCCTATGATACAGTAGCACACACGTCCTGGCCCGGTCATGCACTATGATACAGTAGCATACGCGTCCTGGCCCGGTCATGCCCTATGATACAATAGCATACACGTCCTGGCCCGGTCATGCCCTATGATACAGTAGCATACACGTCCTGGCCCGGTCATGCACTATGATACAGTAGCATACACGTCCTCGCCCGGTCATGCACTATGATACAGTAGCATACACGTCCTGGCCCGGTCATGCCCTATGATACAGTAGCATACACGTCCTCGCCCAGTCATGCACTATGATACAGTAGCATACACGTCCTGGCCCGGTCATGCCCTATGATACAGTAGCATACACGTCCTCTCCCGGTTATGCCCTATGATACAGTAGCATACACGTCCTCGCCCAGTCATGCACTATGATACAGTAGCATACACGTCCTGGCCCGATCATGCACTATGATACAGTAGCATACACGTCCTGGCCCGGTCATGCCCTATGATACAGTAGCATACACGTCCTGGCCCGGTCATGCCCTATGATACAGTAGCATACACGTCCTGGCCCGGTCATGCACTATGATACAGTAGCATACACGTCCTCGCCCGGTCATGCACTATGATACAGTAGCATACACGTCCTGGCCCGGTCATGCCCTATGATACAGTAGCATACACGTCCTCGCCCAGTCATGCACTATGATACAGTAGCATACACGTCCTGGCCCGGTCATGCCCTATGATACAGTAGCATACACGTCCTCTCCCGGTTATGCCCTATGATACAGTAGCATACACGTCCTCGCCCAGTCATGCACTATGATACAGTAGCATACACGTCCTCGCCCGGTCATGCACTATGATACAGTAGCATACACGTCCTGGCCCGGTCATGCCCTATGATACAGTAGCATACACGTCCTCGCCCAGTCAGGCCCTATGATACAGTAGCATACACGTCCTCTCCCGGTTATGCCCTATGATACAGTAGCATACACGTCCTCGCCCAGTCATGCACTATGATACAGTAGCATACACGTCCTCTCCCGGTTATGCCCTATGTTACACATGTTAGTCCAGCATGCACTATAATACTAGTATTTATAGTGTTCTGTAAATCAACAAACAACTGTTATGCGTTCTGTGCATTATGTGAGTGTGTCACCTTGTTATACACACTATATAAGATATCCTATTCCAATGTGCGATGAATCAGTGTTAACACACACATATATTCCCTAATTGTCATGCAGTGTCTATCACTTTTATGCCGCGTTTACCACTTATATGCTATGCTCACCACTGCCATGAAGCTTTCACCACTGTCATGAAGCTTTTACCACTGTTATGCACTATCTACCACTGCCATGCAGTGCCAAGCACTGTATCTATAGCGTTATGTGATATCTACCACTGCCATGCAGTGCCAAGCACTGTATCTATAGCGTTATGTGATATCTACCACTGCCATGCAGTGCCAAGCACTGTATCTATAGCGTTATGTGATATCTACCACTGCCATGCAGTGCCAAGCACTGTATCTATAGCGTTATGCACTGTCTACCGCTGCCATGCAGTGCCAAGCACTGTATCTATAGCGTTATGCACTGTCTACCACTGCCATGCAGTGCCAAGCACTGTATCTATAGCGTTATGTGATATCTACCACTGCCATGCAGTGCCAAGCACTGTATCTATAGCGTTATGTGATATCTACCACTGCCATGCAGTGCCAAGCACTGTATCTATAGCGTTATGTGATATCTACCACTGCCATGCAGTGCCAAGCACTGTATCTATAGCGTTATGTGATATTTACCACTGCCATGCAGTGCCAAGCACTGTATCTATAGCGTTATGTGATATTTAACACTGCCATGCAGTGCCAAACGCTGTATCTATAGCGTTATGTGATATTTACCACTGCCATGCAGTGCCAAGCACTGTATCTATAGCGTTATGTGATATTTACCACTGCCATGCAGTGCAAGCACTGTATCTATAGCGTTATGTGATATCTACCACTGCCATGCAGTGCCAGCACTGTATCTATAGCGTTATGTGATATTTACCACTGCCATGCAGTGCCAAGCACTGTATCTATAGCGTTATGTGATATCTACCACTGCCATGCAGTGCCAAGCACTGTATCTATAGCGTTATGTGATATCTACCACTGCCATGCAGTGCCAAGCACTGTATCTATAGCGTTATGTGATATTTACCACTGCCATGCAGTGCAAGCACTGTATCTATAGCGTTATGTGATATCTACCACTGCCATGCAGTGCCAAGCACTGTATCTATAGCGTTATGTGATATCTACCACTGCCATGCAGTGCCAAGCACTGTATCTATAGCGTTATGTGATATCTACCACTGCCATGCAGTGCCAAGCACTGTATCTATAGCGTTATGTGATATCTACCACTGCCATGCAGTGCCAAGCACTGTATCTATAGCGTTATGTGATATCTACCACTGCCATGCAGTGCCAAGCGCTGTATCTATAGCGTTATGTGATATCTACCACTGCCATGCAGTGCCAAGCACTGTATCTATAGCGTTATGTGATATTTACCACTGCCATGCAGTGCAAGCACTGTATCTATAGCGTTATGTGATATCTACCACTGTCATGCAGTGCCAAGCACTGTATCTATAGCGTTATGTGATATCTACCACTGCCATGCAGTGCCAAGCACTGTATCTATAGCGTTATGTGATATCTACCACTGCCATGCAGTGCCAAGCACTGTATCTATAGCGTTATGTGATATCTACCACTGCCATGCAGTGCCAAGCACTGTATCTATAGCGTTATGTGATATCTACCAGTGCCATGCAGTGCCAAGCACTGTATCTATAGCGTTATGTGATATCTACCACTGCCATGCAGTGCCAAGCACTGTATCTATAGCGTTATGTGATATCTACCACTGCCATGCAGTGCCAAGCACTGTATCTATAGCCTTATGTGATATTTACCACTGCCATGCAGTGCAAGCACTGTATCTATAGCGTTATGTGATATCTACCACTGCCATGCAGTGCCAAGCACTGTATCTATAGCGTTATGTGATATCTACCACTGCCATGCAGTGCCAAGCACTGTATCTATAGCGTTATGTGATATCTACCACTGCCATGCAGTGCCAAGCACTGTATCTATAGCGTTATGTGATATCTACCACTGCCATGCAGTGCCAAGCACTGTATCTATAGCGTTATGTGATATCTACCACTGCCATGCAGTGCCAAGCGCTGTATCTATAGCGTTATGTGATATCTACCACTGCCATGCAGTGCCAAGCACTGTATCTATAGCGTTATGTGATATTTACCACTGCCATGCAGTGCAAGCACTGTATCTATAGCGTTATGTGATATCTACCACTGTCATGCAGTGCCAAACACTGTATCTATAGCGTTATGTGATATCTACCACTGCCATGCAGTGCCAAGCACTGTATCTATAGCGTTATGTGATATCTACCACTGCCATGCAGTGCCAAGCACTGTATCTATAGCGTTATGTGATATCTACCACTGCCATGCAGTGCCAAACGCTGTATCGAGAGCGTAATGCAGTGTCTGCAGTATTATGCGATACCTCACTCGGTGGCAGGATCTGCTGTACATATTGTGTGGCAATCAGTGTCTATTTTCCTATTGCTAGAAGAACTGTTTCATTGGCCAAACTACAGGGTGTTAGGGATCACCTCTGCTGCTGGAAAGAAGTATGGGGTGTCACGCCACAGCATGACGCGCCCTGCGGGTAGTCATGAGAGCAGCTGTAGTTATGTTGAACCTAATAGATCTCGTCACATCCACCAAGGAAACGCGATCGATCTTTGCACCGCAAGCGCCCCTCCAACCACCCCCTCTTCATGGCGAACCCCTATCCACACGGAAACATTGATGGAAACCACAGCCGTATGCCCCCTCCATCCGCAGCCCCCTCGCAACCGCCACCCCGCCCCCTACCTCCCCTGGCTCTCGCCCCTCTCTCGCCCCCTCTCGTAGGAAGCTGCCTCTCACAGGCAAGGGCGTTCCGGTACACGTGATATAACAAGTCTAGTTACCGGCACCCGGACTTTACTGACGTCTGGCATGATTCTGCTGACGTGGCTTTATTGTTTGCGGTCCGAACGTCCAATAATTTTAGTATTGAGGCAGAAAACTGTCAATATGCGTATGGAATAAATTTTACTCTTGTGATTTGTGAAATGACAGCTTTATTCCACCCCCCCCCCCCCCCCTCCCGGGAGCTGTCGATTTTTGCTCACACGTTGCGATATCAAGTCTTGTTGCCGAGAGAGTAGTGTGGGTTGTAATATCACAGAGGTCTATTGCCGTCAATTAGTATCGCTGAGCTTTATTGCCGTCAATTAATATTATAGAGGTCTATTGCCGTCAATTAATATCACTGAAGTTTATTGCCGTCAATTGTTATCAAATGTTATTATATTTTCACTTCATCGCATCACTTTCGCGTTGGTCTTATTAGGGCAATGAAAGTATATTGGTCGAACTGTTAAACCCAGTTCATAGTAATATCCGCGATGTAGACTCTGCTAACCAATATGTTCAGCATTCTCCTTATTAAGAGTTAGATCAACTGGATCCTGTTCTGCAAAACAGGACCGGTGATTTTTCCATCCTTAGTATGAATGTGGCCAGCATCAATGCTAAGATCGATAAACTTCAAATAATGATTAATATGTTATGTAAAAAAGGTATTACATTTTCCGCTTTATGTATACAAGAGTCATGGTTAAGCGACATGTCAGATACATCCCTATTATACTACGATATCTTACAGGATATCCTAGTAAAATCCAAAGAAACTTTTTTGTCGGATAAAGTTGTGAAGTTTAATAGAAAAAAGCATAAAAGTCAAACTGGATTTCGAATGGTATCATCAAATCTATTGCATTTAAGGATCGATTGTATAAGAAAGTTAAGATGACTCCGCCTACCAGTTCACAATATAATACGTCAAACATAAATTTTAAAACGTATAATAATATTTTAAAACAATGTATCCGTACTGCAAAAATGGGACAACTATTATAATTACTTCGATAAGTGTAAGGGGGATATAAAAAGAACGTGGCAAGCGATGAACACAGTGCTGAATAACAATATGGCGAAGAATAAATCATTGCCGGAGGAATTTAGCATAAATGGAGAACTAATTAGTGACAAAGTAGTCGTAACACATATTTTAAATGCATTCTTCTCCTCTGTTGGTTCGACAGCCTGTGATGGTTTTTCTCAATACCCCGGATCACCGGTTAATTCCAAAATGAACTTTAAGCTTATAACTAAAGCAACAGTAGAAAAAATCATCGACGGTCTCAAACCAAAAATAAGCACTGGGGATGATGGGCTATCCGTGAAACTACTTAAGGTATTAAAATTAGATCTAAGTGAGTCATTAGCCTTAATCATTAATCAATCGCTATCTACTGGAATATTCCCCGACAAATTGAAACTTGCAAAGATAACTCCGGTTTTTAGGAAAGGAGAAGCTTCCAATATCGACAATTATAGACCTATCTCGGTTCCTCCTGCAATTTCAAAGGTATTTAAAAAGATTTTTTTTTTTTTTTTTTTTTTTTTAATAAAATGCTTTATTTAAGAAAGCGGACAAATTACAGACAGTTTATACAATATAACATCGGCAATGTAATTAGACAGTACTAAAGTGCCTTATTTGGCAGTAAGGCATCAATTAGATCGCATATTCGATCTTTTTTTATTAACTTGTAAACAGTTCTTCTGGAACGTAATTCTGACATATAAAATGTTCTTCTAGTCGATGATGCATTTACATCTCTTAACAACAGAAATTCCTTATAGATCAGGTAAGATATCAGGTTGATAATAAAAGCTTCATCAGTCGGTAATCCTGTTAAGATTACATCTTCTAAAGTTATGACTCGCTTAAGGACTGGTTCAACCTTTGACCAGATATCTTTGGCATGCTTACATTCAAACAATAGATGTTTGACATCACACACATTTTTTCAGAAATCACATGTATTATTGTTGCGTAGCTTCCATCTGTACAGATTTGACGGACATGCAAGTATATCGTGAAGTACCTTAAAATTGAATTCTGCTATTTTTACATCGAAAACATTTTTTACTTTTCTGAGGTATATACTGTCAAAAGTTAACTTATTTTCATCAAATGCGTTCTTCCATTTCGATTCAGATTTTGATCTCGATATCTTCCTCTTACAAAAAACTTGTAATACAATTTGCTTTTCACACTGAAGCATTCCGGGTTGATATAAGTGTTTTTCTCTGTCACGAGGCTTGGATCACTGTTTCCTATTATGGTGCTCAATTTCTTAGTGGCTGTTTTCAGTTCATACACGTCTGCGAAGTATTTTCCAGGAAGTCCTTGTTCGAATATATAGGACTCACATAGCTTACCATTGCGTATTCGTAGATCGCAAAGTCTGTGAAACCCTAAGTTATACAACTCCTTAGAGAATATACACTGATGTTGTTTAGCTTTTTTGTTAAAAAAAGTGACATTTTGGTTGCCCCAGAGATGTTGGCCAAGGGCAATGTCCCTGTCCATAACCGGAGCCGCCGGTTGGGACTGATTAAATGCAACAATAACCTCTCTATAGAAGCTTGGGATCTGACATAATATTGGGAACGATTTTTCATTTGCAAACGGGTGACGGTTATACACGTATTCAAAACCAACTGATTGCATAAAGTGGTTTGCTATGAGTGCCCACGTTTCATCTTTAGAGGTAATAATTCTTGGCAGCCAGGCTGCTCTTAAAGACTTAATGTATGCTTCAATATCTGTCATATTTAAACCGCCTTGTTCAACTGGAGCAATCACGAGCGAACGTCTCAGTCTATCTCTTTTTCCCCATATGAAATCGTAAAAAAGTTTAGTCAGCTCTTTCATCGTTTCAGCTGAGATTGGCGTACAACTAGCGATAAACGTAAGTTTTGACAGGGCCAGTGTTTTTAAAATTGTTATTTTCCCGAAAAGCGTCAGGTTTCGTTTTTTCCAACTAGCTAGCATGCTTTCTATGGATTTAACTTTTTTTTCCCAATTCATGCAGTAACATTCGTCCTTGTTGTGTCCGATATACACACCAAGGGCTCGTATAGGCTCGTTTGTGAAGCATATATCGTGTAGTTTGCCTGAGAGTCCCCGAAGGCTCCCTATTGCCAAACCATAAGTCTGTAATAAGGGTCTCAACTAGGTGGGCGAGTCTTGTATGAAGTTTATTTCTTCTTTAACACCCTGTGAAAAGCAGGAAAAATAATAAGTGAATGAAAATATAATGTTTAACACTTAACGATATAATACAATGGTATCGTTGGTCATTAATTATAATATTAAAGTATATACACCAATACAGTTGAATTACCTTATCTGATCATTCGCTAGACATGCGTTTCAGTTTACGCTCATCACTATTAAGTCCGTTGATAATAACAATACATATGGATTTAGAGTACAATACATTATTATCAATCCGTATTACAACATAAATCACTGGTCACTACTAACCGCAGTGTCCTTTGCGGGTGTTAATTTCTATACGGCAGTTAGCTTGAACACCATGAAGGTTCCTATAAATAAGACAATTCAACTAATAAGACAATAGCAACAGTCACTAACAAAAGAAAGGGAGCTTTAACTAGTCGGCGCCTGACATTCCCTTAATATATTAGTGACGACTAAACATCCTACTAGACCACTGTTGTTTATAAAGAGGCATTGCATACCTACTAATACAAACAGAATTCCCAGTGCACTTATACACTGCAATGGAACCAGTCCACCTTCCATGTTACAACCCGCGAAATCGATTACTGTAGTAAATGGTAAGCCTGAGTAATACATGAGCTATGTTGAAACAATGGTTTGCTCATACATGGAAGAACGACCACGAGGCGACCTTTCAAACAGCTAGGCCTCTATAAAGGTACACAGTTTCAGGGTGCTACCGTAAATTATGAATACCGTCAATGAAACAAATTATTAAGAACATGAAGCATACAATCTGCTGACGGATATGATATGGGTTTTAAACTGTTTATGAAAGCTAAATGAAATAAACGAAAAAACTGCTATTAAACCAGGTGGGATTCGAACCCGCAACCTTACAGTTTGTAGTCGAGTACCCTACCACTAAGCCACAGCGACGGCGCTATCTCAAAACAAACTAAGTAGGCCTACGCCGAAATACATGAGCCGGTATAAGTTCATATCCCTTACTATAATAAGTAATCCATATCACCCATAATTCATCTACACAGCAATCAAACACTCTACAATCGATCAAAATAAGTATTATAAATAGACTAATAGAGCTAATAAACCTCAAAATACCAACCTTAAGAATGGTAAGCTCCCCGCACGACAGATACGTCTTGTCTCGCGTACAAGTAAAAGTTATCTGCACAGAGTGCAGGTTGCGCAGATGCAAAATAGAATTTGACGCTGTCTAATGCTGGGTTTTAATTGGTTGTTGTTAAGGATGACAAATTATTCACTAAATAGATGGCGCTCGCAACAGCAAAACTACACTATGGTTATGGCAAGCCAAAACGCATAAATGAGTAATTATTGGACACAAATATCCGACGACCGTAGCTTAACAAATATGGCAAGCCAAATTGCATGAAATAAAATAAATAAATAATAGACATTATTACAAGTCTTATCAATGTTTAATGTTTAAAAGATTATTTATGATCAAATCTATGACTATTTTCAAAAAAAAACTCTTTTACAATGGTCAATATGGTTTCAGAAAGAAATTCCACTCAGCTTGCCGCGCTTGAATTAGTTGATCGAAATTTGCAAAAACTGCATGAGGGCGAGGTTTCTTTCAGTGTATATCTGGATTTGTCGAAGGCGTTTGACACTTTGAATCATAATATTGTTATCCATAAGCTAAAACACTATGGTTTATCTGAACCAGCTATTTCTTTGCTAAAGTGTTATCTAACAAATCGTCATCATTATGTACACTTGGGAGATTTTAAATCAACGGTAACGAAAATATCTCGAGGGGTACCTCAAGGTTCTATTCTGGGTCCCTTGCTATTTAATATATATGTGAACGACATGTCACACGCTAGTCAACTATTTAGAGCCATTGTATATGCTGACGATACAACTCTGTGTAGCACGTTGACTGCGTCATCGTCTGATAATATGCTTGTTGATGATGTGTTAAATAATGAACTCTCTAAGATATACGGTTGGCTATGTGCAAATGAGTTATCACTTAACGTTTCAAAAACCAAATTTATGATATTTTGTATGCCGCCCAAAGTTGTTAGAATTCCGCACTTGTCTACAAATAACATATCTCTCGAGTGCGTAGATGAGTTTGACCTTTTGGGACTGAGAGTTCAGAAGGATCTCGAGTGGAATGGTCACATTAATAAGATATCTTCTCAAATATCTAAGGTTATTGGAGTAATGTGCAAGTTAAAACATACCGTACCATCCTATGTTCTGAAACTTATATACAACTCTTTAATCCTACCCCATTTACATTATAACGTTCTAGCATGGGGTTACCAAGCTGATCGTATAAGGCTATTGCAAAAAAAGGCGACTCGTATCATAGCCAAGAGCTCTTACCTTTCTCATTCGGAACCATTATTTAAACAATTTAGTATATTGAAGTTGGCTGACATAATGATTTACCACCAACTAAAATTTTATTACAAGTATCTCCACGGTGATCTGCCAGATTATTTTTTAACTGATTGTCTATCTCTAAATTGTCGGATCTGCATAATTACAACACAAGACACAAGGATGATCTGTTAGTTACACGTGTAAAGCATAAGTTTGCCCCAACAATGTTTCAGATATCGCGTTGCTAGATGTATAAACCAAATGCCAGATATTATATTGAATAAGATTGAGACACATGTACTGGATGGCTTTTCAAAATATATCAAAAATTTCTTAGTCGAGAGGTATTCGCTGGAATGTCATTTAGTTCATTGTCATATTTGTAAAAATGATTGGGTTACTAGAGGTCCTCCCCTGTTTTATATATCTCTAGATATAGGCTATGTGTAAATCTTTTATTTATTCCTCGCAAGATTCCTACATTTACATACATATAAGTGCAATATAACTCCTTTTATGTTGTCCCATACCTGTTCCATTACGATTATGCGATGATTTTTGTTTCACTGTTTTTTGGGGTTTTTTTGTGGCTCCTATGCTAGCGACCTTCGTGGTCTTTATAGGAGTGTCCAGAGTAAGAATTGGTTAAGTTATCACGTTGTTTTGTATTTTACGTTTGTATGCATTCAATCTTGCTCAAATAAATGATATCGAATTGAATTAGTATTATAGTGGTCTATGGCCGTCAGTTTGTATTATAGAGGTCTTTTGCCCCTCAATCAGTGTCACTGAGGTTTATTGCCGTCAATTAGTACTATGGAGGTATATTGCCGTCAATTAGTATTATAGAGGTCTATTGCCGTCAATTTATCTCACTGAAGTTTATTGCCGTCAATTAGTATTATTGAGGTTTATTGCCCATCAATTAGTATCACTGAGGGTTATTGCCGTCAATTAGTATTATAGAGGTCTATTGCCGTCAATTAATATCACTGAAGTTTATTGCCGTCAATTAGTATTATAGAGGTATGTTGCCATCAATTAATATCACTGAAGTTTATTGCCGTTTATTGGCTTGACCAATTTACGGAACAGCCTGATCGACGTCAGATAATATGTCGACCCCATATAGCTTTGGGACACTCAGTAAACCATCGACGCTAAATAAAAAAATTATCGACGTCAAGTAAACCATCGACGTTTAATGTGTCGCCGAGGTTAAAGAGACATGTATGGACGAATGAGCAGGTCGCACCGTGATAGGGTTGTCTGCGTGACCAGCTCAGGCTGTCCTCTCAGCAGCCGCCGCCTGGTGCCAGAACCACCGGTGTAGCCGGCTCAGGCTGTCCTCCCAGCAGCCGCTGCCTGGTGCCAGCCCACCGGTGTAACCGGCTCAGGCTGTCCTCCCAGCAGCCGCCGCCTGGTGCCAGCCCACCGGTGTGACCGGCTCAGGCTGTCCTCTCAGCAGCCGCTGCCTGGTGCCAGCCCACCGGTGTGACCGGCTCAGGCTGTCCTCCCAGCAGCCGCTGCCTGGTGCCAGCCCACCGGTGTAACCGGCTCAGGCTGTCCTCCCAGCAGCCGCCGCCTGGTGCCAGCCCACCGGTGTGACCGGCTCAGGCTGTCCTCCCAGCAGCCGCTGCCTGGTGCCAGAACCACCGGTGTGACCGGCTCAGGCTGTCCTCCCAGCAGCCGCCGCCTGGTGCCAGCCCACCGGTGTGACCGGCTCAGGCTGTCCTCCCAGCAGCCGCCGCCTGGTGCCAGCCCACCGGTGTGACCGGCTCAGGCTGTCCTCCCAGCAGCCGCCGCCTGGTGCCAGCCCACCGATGTGACCGGCTCAGGCTGTCCTCCCAGCAGCCGCTGCCTGGTGCCAGAACCACCGGTGTGACCGGCTCAGGCTGTCCTCCCAGCAGCCGCTGCCTGGTGCCAGCCCACCGGTGTGACCGGCTCAGGCTGTCCTCCCAGCAGCCGCTGCCTGGTGCCAGCCCACCGGTGTCACCGGCTCAGGCTGTCCTCCCAGCAGCCGCCGCCTGGTGCCAGCCCACCGGTGTGACCGGCTCAGGCTGTCCTCCCAGCAGCCGCTGCCTGGTGCCAGCCCACCGGTGTCACCGGCTCAGGCTGTCCTCCCAGCAGCCGCCGTCTGGTGCCAGCCCACCGGTGTGACCGGCTCAGGCTGTCCTCCCAGCAGCCGCCGTCTGGTGCCAGCCCACCGGTGTCACCGGCTCAGGCTGTCCTCCCAGCAGCCGCTGCCTGGTGCCAGCCCACCGGTGTGACCGGCTCAGGCTGTCCTCCCAGCAGCCGCTGCCTGGTGCCAGCCCACCGGTGTGACCAGCTCAGGCTGTCCTCCCAGCAGCCGCCGCCTGGTGCCAGCCCACCGGTGTGACCGGCTCAGGCTGTCCTCCCAGCAGCCGCTGCCTGGTGCCAGCCCACCGGTGTCACCGGCTCAGGCTGTCCTCCCAGCAGCCGCCGCCTGGTGCCAGCCCACCGGTGTGACCGGCTCAGGCTGTCCTCCCAGCAGCCGCCGCCTGGTGCCAGCCCACCGGTGTGACCGGCTCAGGCTGTCCTCCCAGCAGCCGCCGCCTGGTGCCAGAACCACCGGTGTGACCGGCTCAGGCTGTCCTCCCAGCAGCCGCTGCCTGGTGCCAGCCCACCGGTGTGACCGGCTCAGGCTGTCCTCCCAGCAGCCGGCTGGTGCCAGCCCACCGGTGTGACCAGCTCAGGCTGTCCTCCCAGCAGCCGCTGCCTGGTGCCAGCCCACCGGTGTCACCGGCTCAGGCTGTCCTCCCAGCAGCCGCCGCCTGGTGCCAGCCCACCGGTGTGACCGGCTCAGGCTGTCCTCCCAGCAGCCGCCGCCTGGTGCCAGAACCACCGGTGTGACCGGCTCAGGCTGACCTACCAGCGGCCGCCGTCTGGTGCCAGCCCACCGGTTTGACCAGTGAAATCCATGTACTAGGATAAAGTATCCATGTGCGAGTTAGACAGAAACGTGCTTTGTCAATGAGAGAATAGCTCCCTTCTATGCTAACCTATTCCATTTAAACATTCACCTACAATACATAATATATCAGATAAGGAACAGAAGGAACGGCAACAGAATGTTTACTTGAAATACTTGAAAGTTCTACCAACATCGTACAGTTTGTACATTTGTTTTACGCAACAGTAGCAGTGCCAACGCCGGTGCGCCACTCAAGAGTGCAAACAACTATTAATTTTATTTCTCCTGCGCTGAGCTAATTGAATCCCCAGGTGGTGGAGAGAATGTCGGGCTTGAGTGGAAGCATATGCTGCTATACCCAGCACGTACGCTCACCAACACACACCCTGCCGACAAAGAAACCCGAAACTTCTGCCAGAAACCAACCTTTAATAGCGAGTTCGGAGTGAGCTCGAAGATGGGTAGGCCAACTACCGAAAAAACTTCTGTCTACCGAATGGTTTATGAGTTCTTGTGTTCACGCTTCAACCAGGCAGATGTTATCTTCCATGATGGTCGGTTTTGTTCTCCCCAAGCAGGGAGTTTAAAACAGCATATGGGCTTTACTGCCTGACGGGCGTTTGGCAACTGTGTTGAAACCATTTATCTATATATTAATTAAGTAGAGAGTTGCGTTTTAGAAACATTCATTTCCAAATGGTTGGCGGCTGGCGAGATAGGTTCGACAGGCATCCTGCCACGGCATCCTGCCACGGCATCTACGAAGAAGCAGCCATATTGGCTGCACAGCCATATTGGAAAATAAATAGCGGCGTGTTCGATTCGCGGGAGAGGCCTCACATTGAGCCCAAAACACAGGAAGCGTAACAAAATAGACGTATAAATTATGTTGCTTTGAAAAAGCATATGCTAAAAGGTTTTGCAACAACAGTTGTCAGATCGTATAGTTGTGACAAAATGACATCAACGCTATAGTACATATCAAACGGGATTCCCGACGCTCTGATTTTTACCATCAAGTGACACCTGAGAGAAAATATCTCCCAAATATGTTATACACGATTTGACTTCGATCCTTTAACAGTATATAAGGAGTCTTGAATCTGCGTTTGCTTCAGCACATCGAGGCCAGCATTGATCTAGCACCCTCTTAGTACACTCTGTTACCAAGCACATCGAGGCCAGCGTTGATCCAGCTCTCTCTTAGTGCACTCTGTCACCAAGCACATCGAGGCCAGCGTTGATCTAGCTCCCTCTTAGTACACTCTGTTACCAAGCACATCGAGGCCAGCGTTGATTCAGCCTCCTCTTATTGCACTCTGTCACCAAGCACATCGAGGCCAGCGTTTATCTAGCTCCCTCTTAGTGCACTCTGTCACCAACCACATCGAGGCCAGCGTTGATCTAGCACCCTCTTAGTGCACTCTGTCACCAAGCACATCGAGGCCAGCGTTGATCCAGCTCCCTCCTAGTACACTCTGTTACCAACCACATCGAGGCCAGCGATGATCTAGCTCCCTCTTAGTGCACTCTGTCACCAACCACATCGAGGCCAGCGTTGATTCAGCTCCCTCTTATTGCACTCTGTCACCAACCACATCGAGGCCAGCGTTGATCCAGCTCCCTCTTACTGCACCCTGTCACCAACCACACCGAGGCCAGCGTTGATCCAGCTCCCTCTTAGTGCACTCTGTCACCAAGCACATCGAGGCCAGCGTTGATCCAGCTCCCTCTTATTGCACTCTGTCACCAACCACATCGAGGCCAGCGTTGATCCAGCTCCCTCTTAGTGCACTCTGTCAGCAAGCACATCGAGGCCAGCGTTGATCTAGCTCCCTCTTAGTGCACTCTGTCACCAACCACATCGAGGCCAGCGTTGATCTAGCTCCCTCTTATTGCACTCTGTCACCAACCACATCGAGGCCAGCGTTGATCTGGCTCCCTCTTAGTGCACTCTGTCACCAAGCACATCGAGGCCAGCGTTGATCTAGTCCCCTCTTATTGCACTCTGTCACCAACCACATCGAGGCCAGCGTTGATCTGGCTCCCTCTTAGTGCACTTTGTCACCAAGCACATCGAGGCCAGCGTTGATCCAGCTCCCTCTTAGTGCACTCTGTCACCAAGCACATCGAGGCCAGCGTTTATCTAGCTCCCTCTCAGTGCAATCTGTCACCAAGCACATCGAGGCCAGCGTTGATCCAGCTCCCTCTTAGTGCACACTGTCACCAAGCACATCGAGGCCAGCGTTGATCTAGCTCCCTCTTAGTGCACTCTGTCACCAAGCACATCGAGGCCAGCGTTGATCTAGCTCCCTCTTAGTGCACTCTGTCACCAAGCACATCGAGGCCAGCGTTGATCTAGCTCCCTCTTAGTGCACTCTGTCACCAACCACATCGAGGCCAGCGTTGATCTGGCTCCCTCTTAGTGCACTCTGTCACCAACCACATCGAGGCCAGCGTTTATCTAGCTCCCTCTTATTGCACTTTGTCACCAACCACATCGAGGCCAGCGTTGATCTAGCTCCCTCTTAGTGCACTCTGTCACCAAGCACATCGAGGCCAGCGTTGATTCAGCCCCCTCTTATTGCACTCTGTCACCAAGCACATCGAGGCCAGCGTTGATCTAGCTCCCTCTTAGTGCACTCTGTCACCAAGCACATCGAGGTCAGCGTTGATCCAGCTCCCTCCTAGTACACTCTGTTACCAAGCACATCGAGGCCAGCGTTGATCCAGCTCCCTCTTAGTGCACTCTGTCACCAAGCACATCGAGGCCAGCGTTGATCTAGCTCCCTCTTAGTGCACTCTGTCACCAAGCACATCGAGGCCAGCGTTGATCTAGCTCCCTCTTAGTGCACTCTGTCACCAACCACATCAAGGCCAGCGTTGATCTAGTCCCCTCTTATTGCACTCTGTCACCAACCACATCGAGGCCAGCGTTGATCTGGCTCCCTCTTAGTGCACTCTGTCACCAAGCACATCGAGGCCAGCGTTGATCTAGTCCCCTCTTATTGCACTCTGTCACCAACCACATCGAGGCCAGCGTTGATCTGGCTCCCTCTTAGTGCACTCTGTTACCAAGCACATCGAGGCCAGCGTTGATCTAGTCCCCTCTTATTGCACTCTGTCACCAACCACATCGAGGCCAGCGTTGATCTGGCTCCCTCTTAGTGCACTCTGTCACCAAGCACATCGAGGCCAGCGTTGATCTAGTCCCCTCTTATTGCACTCTGTCACCAACCACATCGAGGCCAGCGTTGATCTGGCTCCCTCTTAGTGCACTCTGTCACCAAGCACATCGAGGCCAGCGTTGATCTAGTCCCCTCTTATTGCACTCTGTCACCAACCACATCGAGGCCAGCGTTGATCTGGCTCCCTCTTATTGCACTCTGTCACCAAGCACATCGAGACCAGCGTTGATCTAGCTCCCTCTTAGTGCACTCTGTCACCAACCACATCGAGGCCAGCGTTGATCTGGCTCCCTCTTAGTGCACTCTGTCACCAAGCACATCGAGGCCAGCGTTGATCCAGCTCCCTCTTAGTGCACTCTGTCACCAAGCACATCGAGGCCAGCGTTGATCCAGCTCCCTCTTAGTGCACTCTGTCACCAAGCACATCGAGGCCAGCGTTGATCTGGCTCCCTCTTAGTGCACTCTGTCACCAACCACATCGAGGCCAGCGTTGATCTGGCTCCCTCTTAGTGCACTCTGTCACCAACCACATCGAGGCCAGCGTTGATCTGGCTCCCTCTTAGTGCACTCTGTCACCAAGCACATCGAGGCCAGCGTTGATCCAGCTCCCCCTTAGTGCACTCTGTCACCAAGCACATCGAGGCCAGCGTTGATCCAGCTCCCTCTTAGTGCAATCTGTCACCAAGCACATCGAGGCCAGCGTTGATCCAGCTCCCTCTTAGTGCACTCTGTCACCAAGCACATCGAGGCCAGCGTTGATCTAGCTCCCTCTTAGTGCACTCTGTCACCAAGCACATCGAGGCCAGCGTTGATCTAGCTCCCTCTTAGTGCACTTTGTCACCAAGCACATCGAGGCCAGCGTTGATCTAGCTCCCTCTTAGTGCACTCTGTCACCAAGCACATCGAGGCCAGCGTTGATCTAGCTCCCTCTTAGTGCACTCTGTCACCAAGCACATCGAGGCCAGCGTTGATCTAGCTCCCTTTTAGTGCACTCTGTCACCAAGCACATCGAGGCCAGCGTTGATCTAGCTCCCTCTTAGTGCACTCTGTCACCAAGCACATCGAGGCCAGCGTTTATCTAGCTCCCTCTTAGTGCAATCTGTCACCAAGCACATCGAGGCCAGCGTTGATCCAGCTCCCTCTTAGTGCACTCTGTCACCAAGCACATCGAGGCCAGCGTTGATCTAGCTCCCTCTTAGTGCACTCTGTCACCAAGCACATCGAGGCCAGCGTTGATCTAGCTCCCTCTTAGTGCACTCTGTCACCAAGCACATCGAGGCCAGCGTTGATCCAGCTCCCTCTTAGTGCACTCTGTCACCAAGCACATCGAGGCCAGCGTTTATCTAGCTCCCTCTTAGTGCAATCTGTCACCAAGCACATCGAGACCAGCGTTGATCCAGCTCCCTCTTAGTGCACTCTGTCACCAAGCACATCGAGGCCAGCGTTGATCCAGCTCCCTCTTAGTGCACTCTGTCACCAAGCACATCGAGGCCAGCGTTTATCTAGCTCCCTCTTAGTGCACTCTGTCACCAAGCACATCGAGGCCAGCGTTGATCTAGCTCCCTCTTAGTGCACTCTGTCACCAAGCACATCGAGGCCAGCGTTGATCTAGCTCCCTCTTAGTGCACTCTGTCACCAAGCACATCGAGGCCAGCGTTGATCTAGCTCCCTCTTAGTGCACTCTGTCACCAACCACATCGAGACCAGCGTTGATCCAGCTCCCTCTTAGTGCACTCTGTCACCAAGCACATCGAGGCCAGCGTTGATCTAGCTCCCTCTTAGTGCACTCTGTCACCAAGCACATCGAGGCCAGCGTTGATCTAGCTCCCTCTTAGTGCACTCTGTCACCAACCACATCGAGACCAGCGTTGATCCAGCTCCCTCTTAGTGCACTCTGTCACCAAGCACATCGAGGCCAGCGTTGATCTAGCTCCCTCTTAGTGCACTCTGTCACCAAGCACATCGAGGCCAGCGTTGATCTAGCTCCCTCTTAGTGCACTCTGTCACCAACCACATCGAGACCAGCGTTGATCCAGCTCCCTCTTAGTGCACTCTGTCACCAAGCACATCGAGGCCAGCGTTGATCTAGCTCCCTCTTAGTGCACTCTGTCACCAAGCACATCGAGGCCAGCGTTGATCTAGCTCCCTCTTAGTGCACTCTGTCACCAACCACATCGAGACCAGCGTTGATCCAGCTCCCTCTTAGTGCACTCTGTCACCAAGCACATCGAGGCCAGCGTTGATCTAGCTCCCTCTTAGTGCACTCTGTCACCAAGCACATCGAGGCCAGCGTTGATCTAGCTCCCTCTTAGTGCACTCTGTCACCAACCACATCGAGACCAGCGTTGATCCAGCTCCCTCTTAGTGCACTCTGTCACCAACCACATCGAGGCCAGCGTTGATCCAGCTCCCTCTTAGTGCACTCTGTCACCAAGCACATCGAGGCCAGCGTTTATCTAGCTCCCTCTTAGTGCACTCTGTCACCAACCACATCGAGGCCAGCGTTGATCTAGCTCCCTCTTAGTGCACTCTGTCACCAAGCACATCGAGACCAGTGTTGATCTAGCCCCCTCTTAGTGCACTCTGTCACCAACCACATCGAGGCCAGCGTTGATCCAGCTCCCTCTTAGTGCACTCTGTCACCAAGCACATCGAGGCCAGCGTTGATCCAGCTCCCTCTTAGTGCACTCTGTCACCAACCACATCGAGGCCAGCGTTGATCCAGCTCCCTCTTAGTGCACTCTGTCACCAAGCACATCGAGGCCAGCGTTTATCTAGCTCCCTCTTAGTGCAATCTGTCACCAAGCACATCGAGGCCAGCGTTGATCTGGCTCCCTCTTAGTGCACTCTGTCACCAAGCACATCGAGGCCAGCGTTGATCCAGCTCCCTCTTAGTGCACTCTGTCACCAAGCACATCGAGGCCAGCGTTGATCTAGCTCCCTCTTAGTGCACTCTGTCACCAACCACATCGAGGCCAGCGTTGATCTAGCTCCCTCTTAGTGCACTCTGTCACCAAGCACATCGAGGCCAGCGTTGATCTAGCTCCCTCTTAGTGCACTCTGTCACCAAGCACATCGAGGCCAGCGTTGATCTAGCTCCCTCTTAGTGCACTCTGTCACCAAGCACATCGAGGCCAGCGTTGATCCAGCTCCCTCTTAGTGCACTCTGTCACCAAGCACATCGAGGCCAGCGTTGATCTAGCTCCCTCTTAGTGCACTCTGTCACCAAGCACATCGAGGCCAGCGTTGATCTAGCTCCCTCTTAGTGCACTCTGTCACCAAGCCCATCGAGGCCAGCGTTGATCTAGCTCCCTCTTAGTGCACTCTGTCACCAAGCACATCGAGGCCAGCGTTGATCCAGCTCCCTCTTAGTGCAATCTGTCACCAAGCACATCGAGACCAGCGTTGATCCAGCTCCCTCTTAGTGCACTCTGTCACCAAGCACATCGAGGCCAGCGTTGATCTAGCTCCCTCTTAGTGCACTCTGTCACCAACCACATCGAGGCCAGCGTTGATCTAGCTCCCCCTTAGTGCACTCTGTCACCAAGCACATCGAGGCCAGCGTTGATCTAGCTCCCTCTTAGTGCACTTTGTCACCAAGCACATCGAGGCCAGCGTTGATCCAGCTCCCTCTTAGTGCACTCTGTCACCAAGCACATCGAGACCAGCGTTGATCCAGCTCCCTCTTAGTGCACTCTGTCACCAAGCACATCGAGGCCAGCGTTGATCCAGCTCCCTCTTAGTGCACTCTGTCACCAAGCACATCGAGGCCAGCGTTGATCCAGCTCCCTCTTAGTGCACTCTGTCACCAAGCACATCGAGGCCAGCGTTGATCTAGCTCCCTCTTAGTGCACTCTGTCACCAAGCACATCGAGGCCAGCGTTGATCTAGCTCCCTCTTAGTGCACTCTGTCACCAACCACATCGAGACCAGCGTTGATCCAGCTCCCTCTTAGTGCACTCTGTCACCAAGCACATCGAGGCCAGCGTTGATCTAGCTCCCTCTTAGTGCACTCTGTCACCAAGCACATCGAGGCCAGCGTTGATCTAGCTCCCTCTTAGTGCACTCTGTCACCAACCACATCGAGGCCAGCGTTGATCCAGCTCCCTCTTAGTGCACTCTGTCACCAAGCACATCGAGGCCAGCGTTGATCTAGCTCCCTCTTAGTGCACTCTGTCACCAACCACATCGAGACCAGCGTTGATCCAGCTCCCTCTTAGTGCACTCTGTCACCAACCACATCGAGACCAGCGTTGATCCAGCTCCCTCTTAGTGCACTCTGTCACCAAGCACATCGAGGCCAGCGTTGATCTAGCCCCCTCTTATTGCACTTTGTCACCAACCACATCGAGGCCAGCGTTGATCTAGCCCCCTCTTATTGCACTTTGTCACCAACCACATCGAGGCCAGCGTTGATCTAGCTCCCTCTTATTGCACTTTGTCACCAACCACATCGAGGCCAGCGTTGATCTAGCTCCCTCTTATTGCACTTTGTCACCAACCACATCGAGGCCAGTGTTGATCTAGCTCCCTCTTAGTGCACTCTGTCACCAACCACATCGAGGCCAGCGTTGATCCAGCTCCCTCTTAGTGCACTCTGTCACCAACCACATCGAGGCCGGCGTTGATCTAGCTCTCTCTTAGTACACTCTGTCACCAAGCACATCGAGGCCAGCGTTGATCTAGCTCCCTCTTAGTGCACTCTGTCACCAACCACATCGAGGCCAGCGTTGATCCAGCTCCCTCTTAGTACACTCTGTCACCAACCACATCGAGGCCGGCGTTGATCTAGCTCCCTCTTAGTGCACTCTGTCACCAACCACATCGAGGCCGGCGTTGATCTAGCTCCCTCTTAGTGCACTCTGTCACCAAGCACATCGAGGCCAGCGTTGATCTAGCTCCCTCTTAGTACACCCTGTCACCAAGCACATCGAGGCCAGCGTTGATCTAGCTCCCTCTTAGTGCACTCTGTCACCAAGCACATCGAGGCCAGCGTTGATCTAGCTCCCTCTTAGTGCACTCTGTCACCAACCACATCGAGGCCAGCGTTGATCCAGCTCCCTCTTAGTGCACTCTGTCACCAGTCACATCGAGGCCGGCGTTGATCTAGCTCTCTCTTAGTACACTCTGTCACCAAGCACATCGAGGCCAGCGTTGATCTAGCTCCCTCTTAGTGCACTCTGTCACCAAGCACATCGAGGCCAGCGTTGATCTAGCCCCCTCTTATTGCACTTTGTCACCAACCACATCGAGGCCAGCGTTGATCTAGCCCCCTCTTATTGCACTTTGTCACCAACCACATCGAGGCCAGCGTTGATCTAGCTCCCTCTTATTGCACTTTGTCACCAACCACATCGAGGCCAGCGTTGATCTAGCTCCCTCTTATTGCACTTTGTCACCAACCACATCGAGGCCAGTGTTGATCTAGCTCCCTCTTAGTGCACTCTGTCACCAACCACATCGAGGCCAGCGTTGATCTAGCTCCCTCTTATTGCACTTTGTCACCAACCACATCGAGGCCAGTGTTGATCTAGCTCCCTCTTAGTACACTCTGTCACCAAGCACATCGAGGCCAGCGTTGATCTAGCTCCCTCTTAGTGCACTCTGTCACCAACCACATCGAGGCCGGCGTTGATCTAGCTCCCTCTTAGTGCACTCTGTCACCAAGCACATCGAGGCCAGCGTTGATCTAGCTCCCTCTTAGTACACTCTGTCACCAAGCACATCGAGGCCAGCGTTGATCTAGCCCCCTCTTATTGCACTTTGTCACCAACCACATCGAGGCCAGCGTTGATCTAGCTCCCTCTTATTGCACTTTGTCACCAACCACATCGAGGCCAGCGTTGATCTAGCTCCCTCTTAGTGCACTCTGTCACCAAGAACATCGAGGCCAGCGTTGATCTAGCTCCCTCTTAGTGCACTCTGTCACCAAGCACATCGAGGCCAGCGTTGATCTAGCTCCCTCTTAGTGCACTCTGTCACCAACCACATCGAGGCCAGCATTGATCTAGCTCCCTCTTAGTGCACTCTGGCACCGACCACGTCGGGGCCAGCGTTGATCTAGCTCCCTCTTAGTACACTCTGTCACCAACCACATCGAGGCCAGCATTGATCTCGCTCCCTGTTAGAGCACTCTGTCACCAAGCACATTGAGGCCAGTGTTGATCTAGCTACCTCTTAGTGAACTCTGTCACCAAGCACATCGAGGCCAGCGTTGATCTAGCTCCCTCTTAGTGCACTCTGTCACCAACCACGTCGAGACCAGTGTTGATCTAGCTCCCTCTTAGTGCACTCTGTCACCAAGCACATCGAGGCCAGCGTTGATCTAGCTCCCTCTTAGTGCACTCTGTCACCAAGCATATCGAGGCCAGCGTTGATCTAGCTCCCTCTTAGTGCACTCTGTCACCAACCACGTGGAGGCCAGCGTTGATCTAGCTCCCTCCTAGTACACTCTGTCACCAATCACATCGAGGCCAGCGTTGATCTAGCTTCCTCCTAGTGCACTCTGTCACCAACCACATCGAGGCCAGCGTTGATCTAGCTCCCTCCTAGTGCACTCTGTCACTAAGCACATCGAGGCCAGCGTTGATCCAGCTCCCTCTTAGTGCACTCTGTCACCAAGCACATCGAGGCCAGCGTTGATCCAGCTCCTTCTCAGTGCACTCTGTCACCAACCACATCGAGGCCAGCGTTGATCCAGCTCCCTCTTATCGCACTCTGTCAGCAAGCACATCGAGGCCAGCGTTGATCTAGCTCCGTCCTAGTACACTCTGTCACCAAGCACATCGAGGCCAGCGTTGATCCAGCTCCCTCTTAGTGCACTCTGTCACCATCCACATCGAGGCCAGCGTTGATCTAGCTCCCTCTTAGTGCACTCTGTCACCAAGCACATCGAGGCCAGCGTTGATCTGGCTCCCTCTTAGTGCACTCTGTCACCAAGCACGTCGAGGCCAGCGTTGATCTGGTTCCCTCTTAGTACACTCTGTCACCAAGCACATCGAGGCCAGCGTTGATCCAGCTCCCTCTTAGTGCACTCTGTCACCAGCCACGTCATTCCCATGCATATCACGTTCACTTTTATGGTCGCTACAGCAATAAACGGCTGCCTGGTGACGCCACTATAGCTGCGACCCTGTGGCACGGGTCAACAGGTCCCCGGGGCCAATTACCACTGCTTACAGCCGGTCAGCGCCCAATAATTATGCCCATATCGCCGACAAACCTCTGCGCACAGATTGAATGGCACCCGATTACCAAGCAAACCATGTTTCGCGTTTCGCTGTTACCACGTGACCATGTGCGGCAATCAGCAGAACAATAGTTTAGGCTGGTTCCCTGGGCCACATGTTTGGGTACTCATTTAAGGACTCCCGACCGCTGGAATTCCGGTACCAGCTAAAACAAATCCGCCCCGCCCCACACCGCCTGCTACTCCCTCTGGGTCCTGCTCGCGCACCCCACACCGCGCACCTTCATTCAGCATACTGGAGGGTTGGCGCAAGTGCCCCCAGGCAAGCCCGCTTCTCTAGAGGCACAACGGTAACAATGTTAAAATCCTTCGACGTTAGTAGGGAATCGACTGTAGCTTTTATTATAATGTAGGATTTTAACATTGTTACCGTTGTGCCCCTGGGGAAGCGGGCTTGCCTGGGGGCACTTGCGCCAAACTGAAGGGTAGACTGTTGCCAAGGGCTGCCAGTTCTAGCTGATAAAGTAACCCCGGACACTGAAGGCTGAGTTGGCTTGGACTCGCCACTTGGCGTGTGTGTCTGATCGACAGTCCATGCTGCGGCCCTTTATCAGTGTATTAAAGTGGGGCATAACTAGATACACACTGAGGCAACTGGCTCTGGCATCGCATTATCGCTAGTGATGTTCATTGCAGATGAGATTTATTTGTCTGTATACCGCTGTATCTGTGCTTTAGTCCGATCGCTAGGCTTTAAAATTGATGCCCAAAAAATTCATCAAATTACCAAAATATGTACTGGGGCCAAAAAGTTGCTGTGATTGTCAGATTGTGACTCAGAATGTTGCTATGATCGAGTGTGTCTTTAGTGACTACGAATGTCGCTTTGTGTGTCGTATGTGACTGAATGTCGCTAGGAGTGTCTTCAATGACTAAGAATGTGGCTTTGAGTGTTTTCGCTGACTAAGAATTCCGCTTTGAGTGTCTTTAGTGACGGAATGTCGCTAGGAGTATCTTTCCTAGTTCACAATGTCGCCATGAGTGTCTCGCCTAGTTCACAATATCGCTCTGACTCTCTCGCTACTCGTGCTTTACCATGTACGGAGCTGAAGATTGAGGAATTGCCGACACACAAATAGTTCTGCCAACGAGCAATAAGCACGTGGCAACCGTCTCCCTCTCACCATGACAGACGTCGTCGACAGCAGGGTGTGCGATCTCCCTCCCATTAGACGTCGACAGCAGGGTGTGCGATCTCCCTCCCATTAGACGTCGACAGCAGGGTGTGCGATCTCCCTCCCATTAGACGTCGACAGCAGGGTGTGCGATCTCCCTCTCATTAGACGTCGACAGCAGGGTGTGCGATCTCCCTTCCATTAGACGTCGACAGCAGGGTGTGCGATCTCCCTCCCATTAGACGTCGACAGCAGGGTTTGCGATCTCCCTCCCATTAGACGTCGACAGCAGGGTGTGCGATCTCCCTCCCATTAGTCGTCGACAGCAGGGTGTGCGATCTCCCTCCCATTAGACGTCGACAGCAGGGTGTGCGATCTCCCTCCCATTAGACGTCGACAGCAGGGTGTGCGATCTCCCTCCCATTAGACGTCGACAGCAGGGTGTGCGATCTCCCTTCCATTAGACGTCGACAGCAGGGTGTGCGATCTCCCTCCCATTAGACGTCGACAGCAGGGTGTGCGATCTCCCTCCCATTAGACGTCGACAGCAGGGTGTGCGATCTCCCTCCCATTAGACGTCGACAGCAGGGTGTGCGATCTCCCTCCCATTAGACGTCGACAGCAGGGTGTGCGATCTCCCTCCCATTAGACGTCGACAGCAGGGTGTGCGATCTCCCTCCCATTAGACGTCGACAGCAGGGTGTGCGAACCCCCTCCCATTAGACGTCGACAGCAGAGTGTGCGATCTCCCTCCCATTAGACGTCGACAGCAGGGTGTGCGATCTCCCTCCCATTAGACGTCGACAGCAGGGTGTGCGATCTCCCTCCCATTAGACGTCGACAGCAGGGTGTGCGATCTCCCTCCCATTAGACGTCGACAGCAGGGTGTGCGATCTCCCTCCCATTAGACGTCGACAGCAGGGTGTGCGATCTCCCTCCCATTAGACGTCGACAGCAGGGTGTGCGATCTCCCTCCCATTAGACGTCGACAGCAGGGTGTGCGATCTCCCTCCCATTAGACGTCGACAGCAGGGTGTGCGATCTCCCTCCCATTAGACGTCGACAGCAGGGTGTGCGATCTCCCTCCCATTAGACGTCGACAGCAGGGTGTGCGATCTCCCTCCCATTAGACGTCGACAGCAGGGTGTGCGATCTCCCTCCCATTAGACGTCGACAGCAGGGTGTGCGATCTCCCTCCCATTAGACGTCGACAGCAGGGTGTGCGATCTCCCTCCCATTAGACGTCGACAGCAGGGTGTGCGATCTCCCTCCCATTAGACGTCGACAGCAGGGTGTGCGATCTCCCTCCCATTAGACGTCGACAGCAGGGTGTGCGATCTCCCTCCCATTAGACGTCGACAGCAGGGTGTGCGATCTCCCTCCCATTAGAGGTCGACAGCAGGGTGTGCGATCTCCCTCCCATTAGACGTCGACAGCAGGGTGTGCGATCTCCTTCCCATTAGACGTCGACAGCAGGGTGTGCGATCTCCCTCCCATTAGACGTCGACAGCAGGGTGTGCGATCTCCCTCCCATTAGACGTCGACAGCAGGGTGTGCGATCTCCCTCCCATTAGACGTCGACAGCAGGGTGTGCGATCTCCCTCCCATTAGACGTCGACAGCAGGGTGTGCGATCTCCCTCCCATTAGACGTCGACAGCAGGGTGTGCGATCTCCCTCCCATTAGACGTCGACAGCAGGGCGTGCGATCTCCCTCCCATTAGACGTCGACAGCAGGGTGTGCGATCTCCCTCCCATTAGACGTCGACAGCAGGGTGTGCGATCTCCCTCCCATTAGAGGTCGACAGCAGGGTGTGCGATCTCCCTCCCATTAGACGTCGACAGCAGGGTGTGCGATCTCCCTCCCATTAGACGTCGACAGCAGGGTGTGCGATCTCCCTCCCATTAGATGTCGACAGCCGAGTGTGCGATCTCCCTCCCATTAGACGTCGACAGCAGGGTGTGCGATCTCCCTCCCATTAGACGTCGACAGCAGGGTGTGCGATCTCCCTCCCATTAGACGTCGACAGCAGGGTGTGCGATCTCCCTCCCATTAGACGTCGACAGCAGGGTGTGCGATCTCCCTCCCATTAGACGTCGACAGCAGGGTGTGCGATCTCCCTCCCATTAGACGTCGACAGCAGGGTGTGCGATCTCCCTCCCATTAGACGTCGACAGCAGGGTGTGCGATCTCCCTCCCATTAGACGTCGACAGCAGGGTGTGCGATCTCCCTCCCATTAGACGTCGACAGCAGGGTGTGCGATCTCCCTCCCATTAGACGTCGACAGCAGGGTGTGCGATCTCCCTCCCATTAGACGTCGACAGCAGGGTGTGCGATCTCCCTCCCATTAGACGTCGACAGCAGGGTGTGCGATCTCCCTCCCATTAGACGTCGACAGCAGGGTGTGCGATCTCCCTCCCATTAGAGGTCGACAGCAGGGTGTGCGATCTCAATCCCATTAGACGTCGACAGCAGGGTGTGCGATCTCCCTCCCATTAGGCGTCGACAGCAGGGTGTGCGATCTCCCTCCCATTAGACGTCGACAGCAGGGTGTGCGATCTCCCTCCAATTAGACGTCGACAGCAGGGTGTGCGATCTCCCTCCCATTAGACGTCGACAGCAGGGTGTGCGATCTCCCTCCCATTAGACGTCGACAGCAGGGTGTGCGATCTCCCTCCCATTAGACGTCGACAGCAGGGTGTGCGATCTCCCTCCCATTAGACGTCGACAGCAGGGTGTGCGATCTTCCTCCCATTAGAGGTCGACAGCAGGGTGTGCGATCTCCCTCCCATTAGACGTCGACATCAGGGTGTGCGATCTCCCTCCCAGTAGACGTCGACAGCAGGGTGTGCGATCTCCCTCCCATTAGACGTCGACAGCAGGGTGTGCGATCTCCCTCCCATTAGACGTCGACAGCAGGGTGTGCGATCTCCCTCCCATTAGACGTCGACAGCAGGGTGTGCGATCTCCCTCCCATTAGGCGTCGACAGCAGGGTGTGCGATCTCCCTCCCATTAGACGTCGACAGCAGGGTGTGCGATCTCCCTCCCATTAGACGTCGACAGCAGGGTGTGCGATCTCCCTCCCATTAGACGTCGACAGCAGGGTGTGCGATCTCCCTCCCATTAGACGTCGACAGCATGGTGTGCGATCTCCCTCCCATTAGACGTCGACAGCAGGGTGTGCGATCTCCCTCCCATTAGACGTCGACAGCAGGGTGTGCGATCTCCCTCCCATTAGACCTCGATAGTAGGGTGTGCGATCTTCCTCCCATTAGAGGTCGACAGCAGGGTGTGCGATCTCCCTCCCATTAGACGTCGACAGCAGGGTGTGCGATCTCCCTCCCATTAGACGTCGACAGCAGGGTGTGCGATCTCCCTCCCATTAGACGTCGACAGCAGGGTGTACGATCTCCCTCCCATTAGACGTCGACAGCAGGGTGTGCGATCTCCCTTCCATTAGACGTCGACAGCAGGGTGTGCGATCTCCCTCCCATTAGACGTCGACAGCAGGGTGTGCGATCTCCCTCCCATTAGACGTCGACAGCAGGGCGTGCGATCTCCCTCCCATTAGACGTCGACAGCAGGGTGTGCGATCTCCCTCCCATTAGTCGTCGACAGCAGGGTGTGCGATCTCCCTCCCATTAGACGTCGACAGCAGGGTGTGCGATCTCCCTCCCATTAGACGTCGACAGCAGGGTGTGCGATCTCCCTCCCATTAGACATCGACAGCAGGGTGTGCGATCTCCCTCCCATTAGACGTCGACAGCAGGGTGTGCGATCTCCCTCCCATTAGAGGTCGACAGCAGGGTGTGCGATCTCCCTCCCATTAGACGTCGACAGCAGGGTGTGCGATCTCCCTCCCATTAGACGTCGACAGCAGGGTGTGCGATCTCCCTCCCATTAGATGTCGACAGCCGAGTGTGCGATCTCCCTCCCATTAGACGTCGACAGCAGGGTGTGCGATCTCCCTCCCATTAGACGTCGACAGCAGGGTGTGCGATCTCCCTCCCATTAGACGTCGACAGCAGGGTGTGCGATCTCCCTCCCATTAGACGTCGACAGCAGGGTGTGCGATCTCCCTCCCATTAGACGTCGACAGCAGGGTGTGCGATCTCCCTCCCATTAGACGTCGACAGCAGGGTGTGCGATCTCCCTCCCATTAGACGTCGACAGCAGGGTGTGCGATCTCCCTCCCATTAGACGTCGACAGCAGGGTGTGCGATCTCCCTCCCATTAGACGTCGACAGCAGGGTGTGCGATCTCCCTCCCATTAGACGTCGACAGCAGGGTGTGCGATCTCCCTCCCATTAGACGTCGACAGCAGGGTGTGCGATCTCCCTCCCATTAGACGTCGACAGCAGGGTGTGCGATCTCCCTCCCATTAGACGTCGACAGCAGGGTGTGCGATCTCCCTCCCATTAGAGGTCGACAGCAGGGTGTGCGATCTCAATCCCATTAGACGTCGACAGCAGGGTGTGCGATCTCCCTCCCATTAGGCGTCGACAGCAGGGTGTGCGATCTCCCTCCCATTAGACGTCGACAGCAGGGTGTGCGATCTCCCTCCCATTAGACGTCGACAGCAGGGTGTGCGATCTCCCTCCCATTAGACGTCGACAGCAGGGTGTGCGATCTCCCTCCCATTAGACGTCGACAGCAGGGTGTGCGATCTCCCTCCCATTAGACGTCGACAGCAGGGTGTGCGATCTCCCTCCCATTAGACGTCGACAGCAGGGTGTGCGATCTTCCTCCCATTAGAGGTCGACAGCAGGGTGTGCGATCTCCCTCCCATTAGACGTCGACAGCAGGGTGTGCGATCTCCCTCCCAGTAGACGTCGACAGCAGGGTGTGCGATCTCCCTCCCATTAGACGTCGACAGCAGGGTGTGCGATCTCCCTCCCATTAGACGTCGACAGCAGGGTGTGCGATCTCCCTCCCATTAGACGTCGACAGCAGGGTGTGCGATCTCCCTCCCATTAGGCGTCGACAGCAGGGTGTGCGATCTCCCTCCCATTAGACGTCGACAGCAGGGTGTGCGATCTCCCTCCCATTAGACGTCGACAGCAGGGTGTGCGATCTCCCTCCCATTAGACGTCGACAGCAGGGTGTGCGATCTCCCTCCCATTAGACGTCGACAGCATGGTGTGCGATCTCCCTCCCATTAGACGTCGACAGCAGGGTGTGCGATCTCCCTCCCATTAGACGTCGACAGCAGGGTGTGCGATCTCCCTCCCATTAGACCTCGATAGTAGGGTGTGCGATCTTCCTCCCATTAGAGGTCGACAGCAGGGTGTGCGATCTCCCTCCCATTAGACGTCGACAGCAGGGTGTGCGATCTCCCTCCCATTAGACGTCGACAGCAGGGTGTGCGATCTCCCTCCCATTAGACGTCGACAGCAGGGTGTACGATCTCCCTCCCATTAGACGTCGACAGCAGGGTGTGCGATCTCCCTTCCATTAGACGTCGACAGCAGGGTGTGCGATCTCCCTCCCATTAGACGTCGACAGCAGGGTGTGCGATCTCCCTCCCATTAGACGTCGACAGCAGGGCGTGCGATCTCCCTCCCATTAGACGTCGACAGCAGGGTGTGCGATCTCCCTCCCATTAGTCGTCGACAGCAGGGTGTGCGATCTCCCTCCCATTAGACGTCGACAGCAGGGTGTGCGATCTCCCTCCCATTAGACGTCGACAGCAGGGTGTGCGATCTCCCTCCCATTAGACATCGACAGCAGGGTGTGCGATCTCCCTCCCATTAGACGTCGATAGCAGGGTGTGCGATCCCCCTCCCATTGGACGTCGACAGCAGGGTGTGCGATCTCCCTCCCATTAGCGTCGACAGCAGGGTGTGCGATCTCCCTCCCATTAGCGTCGACAGCAGGGTGTGCGATCTCCCTCCCATTAGACGTCGACTCCTTGGCCACGTACTCTCCGCCGCTTAACATAGTCCGGGAATTACCCATTTAACGCTTCGCCAACACGGATAATGACGGCATAAATGTGTCACATCTACCATAAACCTAAGCTGAAACCGGCAAAAATGTCTATCGACTAGCGCTGACACATCGATACGGTCCCCTATGCCCCGGTGGTCTGCGAGGCGGGTTGAAGCAATACAACCATTGGCGGCAGGTTAGACTTCTACGTTTTTTACCTGATGTAGACATCAAATCAGTTCTGCTTCAGTTGTTACAGCGACAACATCTAACGGAGAAATGAGTTGGCAATCACAAGCCTGGTCCTGTCCCTCGGTCATCGCGTCCGCCCTGCCGTCATGATTCCTTTCAATATTTCGCACTTGATGCCGACTCAACGGCTAAAACTGTTGTAAGTTATGTGATGTTGACATGTTGTACGGCAATAATGTCTGTGCTGAAACGGAAATCAAACTTTCCAACTTGGAGTGTTGAGATGCCGCTTGGGATGATTGAGCATCGAGACTAGACGCCATCGACCGTCCTCATGTGCTGAGCAGGTCTTAGTGGGCGCCCAGCACCGTCCTCATGTGCTGAGCTGGTGTTAGTGGGCGCCCAGCACCGTCCTCATATGCTGAGCAGGTCTTAGTGGGCGCCCAGCACCGTCCTCATGTGCTGAGCAGGTCTTAGTGGGCGCCCAGCACCGTCCTCATATGCTGAGCAGGTCTTAGTGGGCGCCCAGCACCGTCCTCATGTGCTGAGCTGGTGTTAGTGGGCGCCCAGCACCGTCCTCATGTGCTGAGCTGGTGTTAGTGGGCGCCCAGCACCGTCCTCATGTGCTGAGCAGGTCTTAGTGGGCGCCCAGCACCGTCCTCATATGCTGAGCAGGTCTTAGTGGGCGCCCAGCACCGTCCTCATGTGCTGAGCTGGTGTTAGTGGGCGCCCAGCACCGTCCTCATATGCTGAGCAGGTCTTAGTGGGCGCCCAGCACCGTCCTCATGTGCTGAGCAGGTCTTAGTGGGCGCCCAGCACCGTCCTCATATGCTGAGCAGGTCTTAGTGGGCGCCCAGCACCGTCCTCATGTGCTGAGCTGGTGTTAGTGGGCGCCCAGCACCGTCCTCATATGCTGAGCAGGTCTTAGTGGGCGCCCAGCACCGTCCTCATATGCTGAGCAGGTCTTAGTGGGCGCCCAGCACCGTCCTCATATGCTGAGCAGGTCTTAGTGGGCGCCCAGCACCGTCCTCATGTGCTGAGCTGGTGTTAGTGGGCGCCCAGCACCGCCCCTCATGTGCTGAGCCAGTGTTAGTGGGCGCCCAGCACCGTCCTCATGTGCTGAGCCAGTGTTAGTGGGCACCCAGGACCGTCCTCATGTGCTGACCCAGTGTTAGTGGGCACCCAGCACCGTCCTCATGTGCTGAGCCAGTGTTAGTGGGCACCCAGGACCGTCCTCATGTGCTGAGCTGGTGTTAGTGGGCACCCAGGACCGTCCTCATGTGCTGAGCCAGTGTTAGTGGGCACCCAGGACCGTCCTCATGTGCTGAGCCAGTGTTAGTGGGCATCCAGGACCGTCCTCATGTGCTGAGCTGGTGTTAGTGGGCAACCAGGACCGTCCTCATGTGCTGACCCAGTGTTAGTGGGCACCCAGCACCGTCCTCATGTGCTGAGCCAGTGTTAGTGGGCGCCCAGCACCGTCCTCATGTGCTGAGCCAGTGTTAGTGGGCACCCAGGACCGTCCTCATGTGCTGACCCAGTGTTAGTGGGCACCCAGCACCGTCCTCATGTGCTGAGCCAGTGTTAGTGGGCACCCAGGACCGTCCTCATGTGCTGACCCAGTGTTAGTGGGCACCCAGGACCGTCCTCATGTGCTGAGCCAGTGTTAGTGGGCACCCAGGACCGTCCTCATGTGCTGAGCCAGTGTTAGTGGGCACCCAGGACCGTCCTCATGTGCTGAGCTGGTGTTAGTTGGCGCCCAGGACCGTCCTCATGTGCTGAGCCAGTGTTAGGGGGCGCCCAGCACCGTCCTCATGTGCTGAGCTAGTGTTAGTGGGCGCCCAGGACCGTCCTCATATGCTGAGCAGGTTTTAGTGGGCGCCCAGCACCGTCCTTATGTGCTGAGCTGGTGTTAGTGGGCGCCCAGCACCGTCCTCATGTGCTGAGCCAGTGTTAGTGGGCGCCCAGCACCGTCCTCATGTGCTGAGCCAGTGTTAGTGGGCACCCAGGACCGTCCTCATGTGCTGAGCCAGTGTTAGTGGGCACCCAGGACCGTCCTCATGTGCTGAGCGAGTGTTATCGGGCACCCAGGACCGTCCTCATGTGCTGAGCTGGTGTTAGTGGGCACCCAGGACGGTCCTCATGTGCTGAGCCAGTGTTAGTGGGCACTCAGGACCGTCCTCATGTGCTGAGCCAGTGTTAGTGGGCACCCTGGACCGTCGGCATGTGCTGAGCCAGTGTTAGTGGGCACCCAGGACCGTCCTCATGTGCTGAGCCAGTGTTATCGGGCACCCAGGACCGTCCTCATGTGCTGAGCTGGTGTTTGTGGGCACCCAGGACCGTCCTCATGTGCTGAGCCAGTGTTAGTGGGCACCCAGGACCGTCCTCATGTGCTGAGTCAGTGTTAGTGAGCACCCAGGACCGTCCTCATGTGCTGAGCCAGTGTTAGTGGGCACCCAGGACCGTCCTCATGTGTTGAGCTGGTGTTAGTGGGCACCCAGGACCGTCCTCATGTGCTGAGCCAGTGTTATCGGGCACCCAGGACCGTCCTCATGTGCTGAGCTGGTGTTTGTGGGCACCCAGGAACGTCCTCATGTGCTGAGCCAGTGTTAGTGGGCACCCAGGACCGTCCTCATGTGCTGAGTCAGTGTTAGTGAGCACCCAGGACCGTCCTCATGTGCTGAGCCAGTGTTAGTGGGCACCCAGGACCGTCCTCATGTGCTGAGCCAGTGTTAGTGGGCACCCAGGACCGTCCTCATGTGCTGAGCTGGTGTTAGTGGGCACCCAGCACCGTCCTCATGAGGTGAACCAGTGGGCACCTACATCGTGTGTGTGTCTTCCACTCCACCCCCGTCTACATCATGTGTGTTAGGTGTTAGTCTTCGACCCCACCCCCGTCTACATCAAGTGTGTTATGAGTTAGTCTTCCACCCCCACCCCCGTCTACATCATGTGTGTTAGAAGTTAGTCTTCCAGTCCACCCCCCTCTCTATCATGTGTTAGGTGTCATTCTTGTACCCCACCCCTCTTTCCATCATGTGTGTTAGCTGTAATATTGTACCCCTCACCCCTTAGTGTATTGGGGTACCCTCGACTTTGTCTTAGACATGTGACGCTGAGCTCATCAGCAGCTGCCAGGTACTCGTTGTTGAAATGTAAGAATGCCATTCAGAGCGTGTGGGGGGGGGGGGAGGGGGTGGTGATATGGACCAGGCCGAACAGACATGGGAGGTACAATCCTGTCTGGGGAGACCACCTACAAAGACAGGAGATTTGATAGATTAGGCGGACGGCATTTGAGAAGTTTATCTCGTCCGATGCATGCTGGGGTTGCCTGGCTGTGTGTCATTGCTGTAATGCCACCAGTAGACACCCCGTCATGCTACCTTGTTTTCTTCCAAAGCAGAACTCCAAAATGCCAGGCTTTGCCGGCAGTAGTTTCACAACGCCGTCTGTGCGAGATCTTAACACGTCCACAACCATGCAATTATGCATCAAACTTTAGAAGTTTAAATAATAAAAATAGGGTTAAAAAAATCGCAGTTATAATAATAATGATATTAATAATAATAATGGTTGTAAAAATATTAGATTTACTAGCCTTGATGCCTTTATTCGTGAAGTGATAGAAATAACCGTATTATGCCTAGTGTTATCACAATAGTAGTTATTATTATTTATAGCCAGGGATATAATAATAATGTTTTTGATGATATTTTCGATGGTGATCGATGGCTGTTATTAGTATCAGTATGGGTAATTTAATCATTAATAATGTTAGTAACGGAAATAGTTCTGAGAACATAACTAGTGGCTGTATCAGTCGTATTGCCTTTGATATCTATGTCAATAATAATTATATCAGTTGCTATTCCAACGCTGTGACAGTCGAACACGCTGCCTTGATGACAGGCCCGGCGCCATAGCCTTGCTTGTCCTGTCGCTGCCTTGATGACATAGGCTTCTTGTTCTGTCGCTGCCTTGATGACATAGCCTTGCTTGTCCTGTCGCTGCCTTGATGACATAGCCTTGCCTGTCCTGTCGCTGCGTTGATGACAGGCCCGGCGCCATAGCCTTGTTTGTCCTGTCGCTGCCTTGATGACAGGCCCGCCGTCATAGCCTTGCTTGTCCTGTCGCTTCCTTGATGACAGGCCCGCCGTCATAGCCTTGCTTGTCCTGTCGCTGCCTTAATGACAGGCCCGCCGCCATAGTTTTGCTTGTCCTGTCGCTGCCTTAATGACAGGCCCGCCGTCATAGCCTTGCTTGTCCTGTCGCTGCCTTAATGACAGGCCCGCCGTCATAGCCTTGCTTGTCTTGTCGCTGCCTTGATGACAGGCCCGCCGTCATAGTCTTGCTTGTCCTGTCGCTGCCTTGATGACAGGCCCGCCGTCATAGCCTTGCTTGTCCTGTCGCTGCCTTAATGACAGGCCCGCCGTCATAGCCTTGCTTGTCCTGTCGCTGCCTTGATGACAGGCCCGCCGTCATAGCCTTGCTTGTCCTGTCGCTGCCTTAATGACAGGCCCGCCGTCATAGCCTTGCTTATCCTGTCGCTGCCTTAATGACAGGCCCGCCGTCATAGCCTTGCTTGTCCTGTCGCTGCCTTGATGACAGGCCCGCCGCCATATTCTTGCTTATCCTGTCGCTGCCTTGATGACAGGCCCGCCGCCATAGTCTTGCTTGTCCTGTCGCTGCCTTGATGACAGGCCCGCCGTCATAGCCTTGCTTGTCCTGTCGCTGCCTTGATGACAGGCCCGCCGTCATAGCCTTGCTTGTCCTGTCGCTGCCTTGATGACAGGCCCGCCGCCATAGCCTTGCTTGTCCTGTCGCTGCCTTAATGACAGGCCCGCCGTCATAGCCTTGCTTGTCCTGTCGCACCCATTGGCCAGCATACATTTCATTCCACATCCATCTTTTTTTCATTCTTGTCGCCTCAGTTGAATTCCGTTTTTTGCTACCACCGCAATTGGCCCTGCCCACCACCCCACAATGCATTAGAAACACTAGGCCCCCCCGTGGGAGGTCCCACAATCGACCCCCCGGGGCGAGAACCAAGTGACATGAAACACAGCTATTATCGATCAATAATTGATTGGTTATCAATCGAACTTCTCTCCCGTCACCGATTACGTCACAGACAATGTCAACACTGAACGCCTCCATTGTGGTAACCGAATTGTTAGCATGGCAACGAGACTGTGAAACAATCACGAGACCTGACTGTTTTCTCGTTAGATAAATTGCTTGTTTAATTGCGGACACCAGTTATCTGGCGGCCGCTGTCGTCGCGTCTTGTGTTGACTGTGCATCAGGATCAGCGGGCGGTGTGTGTGAATGAAAAGCACAGACTGATAACAGGCGAGTGGGGCTGTCGGCTACACCAGCATAATGCCACACCACTTGTCAAACGTTTTGCGGATGATGAAATCCTTAATCGTGGAATGCCTGGCTATGCTCCAAAGTGTTTCCCAAGACGAACTATTGACCTTTTTGTGGCGCCAGTCGCTATTTCACTCTCCCCTCATTCCTTCCGCTACTTTTTTTTATCCAGAACTTGTGACAACATGCTGCTTTCCTGCCGTGGCCGTGCCAAAAAACTGTATCATTTCCCGATATCTCTCACTGCACACTAATTTTAAAATACACATACAGTTTCAGAGACCTCTGGACAAAAAGAGCTAGCTACCCACTCGGCCACTGCATAGGGTTGTCCTTTCTATCTTTGCACCAGCATGGATAATATACGCTAGGCAGGCGAACAAATCTCTGCTTGCTTTCCCAGAAACCAACACCCTTACAAGCCGCCGCACGCCATTAAGAGACCGCATCATGTGTCACCGTCAGCCCACAGGAAACCACTGTCGGCCAGTAAAGAACCCTGGGCCAATATTTCCCGTGAGACACCGGGAAGCTTTGCGCAGACCTATATCGGGGGACTATTTGCCCCGCGGATGACTGACCTTTTGGTCAGTAAACAGTCCGGCGTCGTTTGGTTATCCGCCCATTACGGTTTCCGTAACTTATAGCCAGTGTCTGGAGTGGACAACATGTCGCCTGGGGTTCAGGTGACCGGGGACCCCCTCCGACCTCTCACCTCTCCCTCTAGCCCCTTACCTCCCTATCTGGCCCATCCACCCCCCCCCCCCCACCCCCCACACACCCTCTTTACTCTTCTTCCCGTCGGTAAAAGTGGCATTTGTTGGATATTGGCTCTCCCCTGGCCGGTAAACACGCCATTTGTCTCCGTGTTGTGGTTCTCTGGGCGATAACCTGGGTAGGTTCGCCCTTTGGGCCCATCAGTGAGCAGAGACTGGGCTGATGAAGGGCCAGACGCCCAGCCTTGCTGCTTGTCATATGTAGCGTAACATGTACAGCTTTACGGCTACATACAGTCAGACCTCGGTACTCCCATGGCCCGTGTACGCACATACAACTCAGGTTAGCCACTCCCATGGCCCGTGTACAAACATGCAACTCAGGTTAACAACTCCTATGGCCCGTGTACACACATATAACTTAGGTTAACAACTCCCATGGCCCGTATACACACATACAGCTCAGGTTAACAACTCTCATGGCCCGTATACACACATACAACTCAGGTTATCAACTCCCATAGCCCGTGTACACACATACAACTCAGGTTAGCAACTCCCATGGCCCGTGTACACACAAACAACTCAGGTTAACAACTCCCATGGCTCGCGTACACACATACAACTCAGGTTAACAACTCACATGGCCCGTGTACACACATTCAACTCAAGTTAACAACTCCAATGGCCCGTGTACACACATACAACTCAGGTTAACAACTCCCATGGCCCGTGTACACACAAAAAACTCAGGTTAACAACTCCCAGGGCTTGCGTACACACATACAACTCAGGTTAACAACTCACATGGCCCGTGTACACACATTCAACTCAAGTTAACAACTCCAATGGCCCGTGTACACACATACAACTCGGGTTAGCAACTCCCATGGCCCGTGTACACACATACAGCTCAGGTTAACAACACTCGTGGCCTGTGTACACACATACAGCTCAGGTTAACAACTACCCTTGCCCGTGTACACACATACAGCTCAGGTTAACAACTCCCATGGCCCTTGTACACACATACAACTCAGGTTAACAACTCCCATGGCCCGTGTACACACATACAACTCAGGTTAGCAACGCCCATGGCCCGTGTACACACATACAGCTCAGGTTCACAACTCCCATGCAACTCAGGTTAACAACTCCCATGGCCCGTGTACACACATACAACTCAGGTTAACAACTCCCATGGCCCGTGTACACACATACAACTCAGGTTAACAACTCCCATGGCCCGTGTACACACATACAGCTCAGGTTAACAATTCCCATGGCCCGTGTACACACATACAGCTCAGGTTAACAACTCCCATGGCCCGTGTACACACATACAACTCAGGCTAACAACTCCCATGGCCCGTGTACACACATACAACTCAGGTTAACAACTCCCATGGCCCGTGTACACACATACAACTCAGGTTAGCAACTCCCATGGCCCGTGTACACACATACAGCTCAGGTTAACAACGCCCATGGCCCGTGTACACACATACAGCTCAGGTTAACAACTCCCATGGCCCGTGTACACACATACAGCTCAGGTTAACAACGCCCATGGCCCGTGTACACACATACAGCTCAGGTTAGCAACTCCCATGGCCCGTGTACACACATACAGCTCACGTTAACAACTCCCATGGCCCGTGTACACACATACAGCTCAGGTTAACAACTCCCATGGCCCGTGTACACACATACAGCTCAGGTTAACAACTCCCATGGCCCGTGTACACACATACAGCTCAGGTTAACAACTCCCATGGCCCGTGTACACACATACAGCTCAGGTTAACAACTCCCATGGCCCGTGTACACACATACAACTCAGGTTAACAACTCCCATGACCCGTGTACACACATACAGCTCAGGTTAACAACTCCCATGGCCCGTGTACACACATACAGCTCAGGTTAACAACTCCCATGGCCCGTGTACACACATACAGCTCAGGTTAACAACTTTTCATGGTACGTGTATATGTTCGAAAAGCTCACTTTGACAAGAGTGACAACATCATATCCGCGCACATAATCTTATAGATTGTCCAAAATAAATGTTTTCGTATCAGCTTGTACAATGTTTGTGTAATTCCACAAAAGATATTAATGTTGCATACATTACACCATTATGTGGATAGCATACGCGTCCTTCACACGGCGAGTGAACGCATTTGGTCACACGGGATGTGATGTCAGTTTTGTGTTGACATTCATACTGTTATACGCCAAACAGCTGCTCAGTTCACGCTTTGCTGACACAACACGCACGACGTTATCTGCGACACTGTTCGGCAGGTGGCGCTGCTGTCAATAGGATGTCACCCTAGAGTAGTACAAAGCCAACCATAGGCAGCTGGCCTGCGAAGCATAACGCCCACTCAAGATGGTTTAATCCCTAAAGTGCGTACTGGTCCTAAGTAGTATGTTACGATTTAACTCACATGTTTTATTCCTATAAAGGAGCATCTTCACAAGAAATATAACTGATGAGATTGGAGGATGAAGATTAGCCGTCTTCTCCAAGCTGGATGAAAAAAACCTGTCCGCCTCCAGTTGCTGTGTGGGTGGAGGGGCAGGGCGCCCCCTGGCGCATGAAGGGGCCTTCAGTTGCTGTGTGGGTGGAGGGGCAGGGCGCCCCCTGGCGCATGAAGGGGCCTCCAGTTGCTGTGTGGGTGGAGGGGCAGGGCGCCCCCTGGCGCATGAATGGGCCTCCAGTTGCTGTGTGGGTGGAGGGGCAGGCCGCCCCCTGGCGCATTAAAGGGGCCTCCAGTTGCACTGTGGGTGGAGGGGCAGGGCGCCCCCTGGCGCATGAAGGGGCCTCCAGTTGCTGTGTGGGTGGAGGGGCAGGGCGCCCCCTGGCGCATGAAGGGGCCTCCAGCTGCTGTGTGGGTGGAGGGGCAGGGCGGTACCTGGCGCATGAAGGGGTCTCCAGTTGCTGTGTGGGTGGAGGGCCAGGGCGCCCCCTGGCGCATGAAGGGGCCTCCAGTTGCTGTGTGGGTGGGGGGCCAGGGCGCCCCCTGGCGCATGAAGGGGCCTCCAGCTGCTGTGTGGGTGGAGGGGCTGGGCGCCCCCTGGCGCATGAAGGGGCCTCCAGTTGCTGTGTGGGTGGAGGGGCAGGGCGCCCCCTCGCGCATGAATGGGCCTCCGGTTGCTGTGTGTGTGGAGGGGCAGGGCGCCCCCTGGCGCATGAAGGGGCCTCCAGTTGCTGTGTGGGTGGAGGGACAGGGCGCCCCCTGGCGCATAAAGGGGCATCCAGTTGCTGTGTGGGTGGAGGGGCAGGGCGCCCCCTGGCGCATGAGGAGGCCTCCAGTTCCTGTGTGGGTGGAGGGGCAGGCCGCCCCCTGGCGCATGAAGGGGCCTCCAGTTGCTGTGTGGGTGGAGGGGCAGGCCGCCCCCTGGCGCATGAAGGGGCCTCCAGTTGCTGTGTGGGTGGAGGGGCAGGGCGCCCCCTGGCGCATGAATGGGCCTCCAGTTGCTGTGTTGGTGGAGGGGCAGGGCGCCCCCTGGCGCATGAAGGGGTCTCCAGCTGCTGTGTGGGTGGAGGGGCAGGGCGCCCCCTGGCGCATGAATGGGCCTCCAGTTGCTGTGTGGGTGGAGGGGCAGGGCGCCCCCTGGCGCATGAAGGGGCCTCCAGTTGCACTGTGGGAGGAGGGGCAGGGCGCCCCCTGGCGCATGAAGGGGCCTCCAGTTGCTGTGTGGGTGGAGGGGCAGGGCGCCCCCTGGCGCATGAAGGGGCCTCCAGCTGCTGTGTGGGTGGAGGGGCAGGGCGATACCTGGCGCATGAAGGGGTCTCCAGTTGCTGTGTGGGTGGAGGGCCAGGGCGCCCCCTGGCGCATGAAGGGGCCTCCAGTTGCTGTGTGGGTGGGGGGCCAGGGCGCCCCCTGGCGCATGAAGGGGCCTCCAGCTGCTGTGTGGGTGGAGGGGCTGGGCGCCCCCTGGCGCATGAAGGGGCCTCCAGTTGCTGTGTGGGTGGAGGGGCAGGGCGCCCCCTCGCGCATGAATGGGCCTCCGGTTGCTGTGTGTGTGGAGGGGCAGGGCGCCCCCTGGCGCATGAAGGGGCCTCCAGTTGCTGTGTGGGTGGAGGGACAGGGCGCCCCCTGGCGCATAAAGGGGCATCCAGTTGCTGTGTGGGTGGAGGGGCAGGGCGCCCCCTGGCGCATGAGGAGGCCTCCAGTTGCTGTGTGGGTGGAGGGGCAGGCCGCCCCCTGGCGCATGAAGGGGCCTCCAGTTGCTGTGTGGGTGGAGGGGCAGGCCGCCCTCTGGCGCATGAAGGGGTCTCCAGTTGCTGTGTGGGTGGAGGGGCAGGGCGCCCCCTGGCGCATGAAGGGGCCTCCAGTTGCTGTGTGGGTGGAGGGGCAGGGCGCCCCCTGGCGCATGAATGGGCCTCCAGTTGCTGTGTTGGTGGAGGGGCAGGGCGCCCCCTGGCGCATGAAGGGGTCTCCAGCTGCTGTGTGGGTGGAGGGCCAGGGCGCCCCCTGGCGCATGAAGGGGCCTCCAGCTGCTGTGTGGGTGGAGGGGCAGGGCGCCACCTGGCACATGAAGGGGCCTCCAGCTGCTGTGTGGGTGGAGGGGCAGGGCGGTCCCTGGCGCATGAAGGGGCCTCCAGTTGCTGTGTGGGTGGAGGGCCAGGGCGCCCCCTGGCGCATGAAGGGGCCTCCAGCTGCTGTGTGTTTGGAGGCGCAGGGCGCCCCCTGGCGCATGAAGGGGCTTCCAGTTGCTGTGTGGATGGAGGGGCAGGGCGCCCCCTGGCGCATGAAGGGGCCTCCAGTTGCTGTGTGGATGGAGGGGCAGGGCGCCCCCTGGCGCATGAAGGGGCCTCCAGTTGCTGTGTGGGTGAAGGGGCAGGGCGCCCCCTGGCGCATGAAGAGGCCTCCAGTTGCTGTGTGGGTGGAGGGGCAGGGCGCCCCCTGGCGCATGAAGGGGCCTCCAGTTGCTGTGTGGGTGCAGGGGCAGGGCGCCCCCTGGCGCATGAAGAGGCCTCCAGTTGCTGTTTGGGTGGAGGGGCAGGGCGCCCCCTGGCGTATGAAGGGGCCTCCAGTTGCTGTGTGGGTGGAGGGGCAGGGCGCCCCCTGGCGCATGAAGGGGCCTCCAGTTGCTGTGTGGGTGGAGGGGCAAGGCGCCCCCTGGCGCATGAAGGGGCCTCCAGTTGCTGTGTGGGTGGAGGGGCAGGGCGCCCCCTGGCGCATGAAGGGGCCTCCAGTTGCTGTGTGGGTGGAGTTGCAGGGCGCCCCCTGGCGCATGAAGGGACCTCCAGTTGCTGTGTGGGTGGAGGGACAGGGCGCCCCCTGGCGCATAAAGGGGCCTCCAGTTGCTGTGTGGGTGGAGGGGCAGGGCGCCCCCTGGCGCATGAAGGGGCCTCCAGTTGCTGTGTGGGTGGAGGGGCAGGCCGCCCCCTGGCGCATGAAGGGGCCTCCAGTTGCTGTGTGGGTGGAGGGGCAGGGCGCTCCCTGGCGCATGAATCGGCCTCCAGTTGCTGTGTGGGTGGAGGGGCAGGGCGCCCCCTGGCGCATGAAGGGGCCTCCCGTTGCAGTGTGGGTGGAGGGGCAGGGCGCCCCCTGGCGCATAAAGGGGCCTGCAGTTGCTTTTGTGGGTGGAGGGGCAGGCCGCCCCCTGGCGCATGAAGGGGCCTCCAGTTGCTGTGTGGGTGAAGGGGCAGGCCGCCCCCTGGCGCATGAAGGGGTCTCCAGTTGCTGTGTGGGTGGAGGGGCAGGGCGCCCCCTGGGGCATGAAGGGGCCTCCAGTTGCTGTGTGGGTGGAGGTGCAGGGCGCCCCCTGGCGCATGAATGGGCCTCCAGTTGCTGTGTGGGTGGAGGGGCAGGGCGCCCCCTGGCGCATAAAGGGGCCTCCAGTTGCTGTGTGGGTGGAGGGGCAGGGCGCCCCCTGGCGCATGAAGGGGCCCCCAGTTGCTGTGTGGGTGGAGGGGCAGGGCGCCCCCTGGCGCATGAAGGGGCCTCCAGTTGCTGTGTGGGTGGAGGGGCAGGGCGCCCCCTGGCGCATGAAGGGGCCTCCAGTTGCTGTGTGGGTGGAGGGACAGGGCGCCCCCTGGCGCATAAAGGGGCCTCCAGTTGCTGTGTGGGTGGAGGGGCAGGGCGCCCCCTGGCGCATGAAGGGGCCTCCAGTTGCTGTGTGGGTGGAGGGGCAGGGCGCCCCCTGGCGCAGGAAGGGGCCTCCAGTTGCTAGCTGTGTGGGTGGAGGGGCAGGCCGCCCCCTGGCGCATGAAGGGGTCTCCAGTTGCTGTGTGGGTGGAGGGGCAGGGCGCCCCCTGGGGCATGAAGGGGCCTCCAGTTGCTGTGTGGGTGGAGGTGCAGGGCGCCCCCTGGCGCATGAATGGGCCTCCAGTTGCTGTGTGGGTGGAGGGGCAGAGCGCCCCCTAGCGCATGAAGGGGCCTCCAGTTGCTGTGTGGGTGGAGGGGCAGGGCGCCCCCTGGCGCATGAAGGGGCCTCCAGTTGCTGTGTGGGTGGAGGGGCAGGGCGCCCCCTGGCGCATGAAGGGGCCTCCAGTTGCTGTGTGGGTGGAGGGGCAGGGCGCCCCCTGGCGCATGAAGGGGCCTCCAGTTGCAGTGTGGGTGGAGGGGCAGGGCGCCCCCTGGCCCATGAAGGGGCCTCCAGTTGCTGTGTGGGTGGAGGGGCAGGGCGCCCCCTGGCGCATGAAGGGGCCTCCAGTTGCTGTGTGGGTGGAGGGACAGGGCGCCCCCTGGCGCATGAAGAGGCCTCCAGTTGCTGTTTGGGTGGAGGGGCAGGGCGCCCCCTGGCGTATGAAGGGGCCTCCAGTTGCTGTGTGGGTGGAGGGGCAGGGCGCCCCCTGGCGCATGAAGGGGCCTCCAGTTGCTGTGTGGGTGGAGGGGCAAGGCGCCCCCTGGCGCATGAAGGGGCCTCCAGTTGCTGTGTGGGTGGAGGGGCAGGGCGCCCCCTGGCGCATGAAGGGGCCTCCAGTTGCTGTGTGGGTGGAGTTGCAGGGCGCCCCCTGGCGCATGAAGGGACCTCCAGTTGCTGTGTGGGTGGAGGGACAGGGCGCCCCCTGGCGCATAAAGGGGCCTCCAGTTGCTGTGTGGGTGGAGGGGCAGGGCGCCCCCTGGCGCATGAAGGGGCCTCCAGTTGCTGTGTGGGTGGAGGGGCAGGCCGCCCCCTGGCGCATGAAGGGGCCTCCAGTTGCTGTGTGGGTGGAGGGGCAGGGCGCTCCCTGGCGCATCAATCGGCCTCCAGTTGCTGTGTGGGTGGAGGGGCAGGGCGCCCCCTGGCGCATGAAGGGGCCTCCCGTTGCAGTGTGGGTGGAGGGGCAGGGCGCCCCCTGGCGCATGAAGGGGCCTGCAGTTGCTTTTGTGGGTGGAGGGGCAGGGCGCCCCCTGGGGCATGAAGGGGCCTCCAGTTGCTGTGTGGGTGGAGGTGCAGGGCGCCCCCTGGCGCATGAATGGGCCTCCAGTTGCTGTGTGGGTGGAGGGGCAGAGCGCCCCCTAGCGCATGAAGGGGCCTCCAGTTGCTGTGTGGGTGGAGGGGCAGGGCGCCCCCTGGCGCATGAAGGGGCCTCCAGTTGCTGTGTGGGTGGAGGGGCAGGGCGCTCCCTGGCGCATGAATGGGCCTCCAGTTGCTGTGTGGGTGGAGGGGCAGGGCGCCCCCTGGCGCATGAAGGGGCCTCCAGTTGCAGTGTGGGTGGAGGGGCAGGGCGCCCCCTGGCCCATGAAGGGGCCTCCAGTTGCTGTGTGGGTGGAGGGGCAGGGCGCCCCCTGGCGCATGAAGGGGCCTCCAGTTGCTGTGTGGGTGGAGGGACAGGGCGCCCCCTGGCGCATGAAGGGGCATCCAGTTGCTGTGTGGGTGGAGGGGCAGGGCGCCCCCTGGCGCATGAAGGGGCCTCCAGTTGCTGTGTGGGTGGAGAGGCAGGCCGCCCCCGGGCGCATGAAGGGGTCTCCAGTTGCTGTGTGGGTGGAGGGGCAGGCCACCCCCTGGCGCATGAAGGGGTCTCCAGTAGCTGTGTGGGTGGAGGGGCTGGGCGCCCCCTGGCGCATGAAGGGGCCTCCAGTTGCTGTGTGGGTGGAGGGTCAGGGCGCCCCCACGCGCATGAATGGGCCTCCAGTTGCTGTGTGGGTGGAGGGGCAGGGCGCCCCCTGGCGCATGAAGGGGCCTCCAGTTGCTGTGTGGGTGGAGGGACAGGGCGCCCCCTGGCGCATAAAGGGGCATCCAGTTGCTGTCTGGGTGGAGGGGCAGGGCGCCCCCTGGCGCATGAAGGGGCCTCCAGTTGCTGTGTGGGTGGAGGGGCAGGCCGCCCCCTGGCGCATGAAGGGGCCTCCAGTTGCTGTGTGGGTAGAGGGGCAGGGCGCCCCCTGGCGCATGAAGGGGCCTCTAGTTGCTGTGTGCGTGGAGGGGCAGGGCGCCCCCTGGCGCATGAATGGGCCTCCAGTTGCTGTGTGGGTGGAGGGGCAGGGCGCCCCTTGCGCATGAAGTGGCCTCCAGTTGCTGTGTGAGTGGAGGGACAGGGCGCCCCCTGGCTCATGAAGGGGCCTCCAGTTGCTGTGTGGGTTGAGGGGCAGGGCGCTCCCTGGCGCATGAATGGGCCTCCAGTTGCTGTGTGGGTGGAGGGGCAGGGCGCCCCCTGGCGCATGAAGGGGCCTCCAGTTGATGTGTGGGTGGAGGGGCAGGGCGCCCCCTGGCGCACGAAGGGGCCTCCAGTTGCTGTGTTGGTGGAGGGGCAGGGCGCCCCCTGGCGCATGAAGGGGCCTCCAGTTGCTGTGTGGGTGGAGGGGCGGGGCGCCCCCTGGCGCATGAATCGGCATCCAGTTGCTGTGTGGGTGGAGGGGCAGGGCGCCCCCTGGCGCATGAAGGGGCCTCCAGTAGCTGTGTGGGTGGAGGGGCAGGCCGCCCCCGGGCGCATGAAGGGGTCTCCAGTTGCTGTGTGGGTGGAGGGGCAGGCCGCCCCCTGGCGCATGAAGGGGTCTCCAGTTGCTGTGTGGGTGGAGGGCCTGGGCGCCCCCTGGCGCATGAAGGCGCCTCCAGTTGCTGTGTGGGAGGAGGGGCAGGGCGCCCCCTGGCGCATGAATGGGCCTCCACTTGCTGTGTGGGTGGAGGGGCAGGGCGCCCCCTGGCGCATGAAGGGGCCTCCAGTTGCTGTGTGGGTGGAGGGGCAGGACGCCCCCTGGCGCATGAAGGGGCCTCCAGTTGCTGTGTGGGTGGAGGGGCAGGGCGCTCCCTGGCGCATGAAGGGGCCTCCAGTTGCTCTGTGGGTGGAAGGGCAGGGCGCCCCCTGGCGCATGAAGGGGCCTCCAGTTGCTGTGTGAGTGGAGGTGCAGGGCGCCCCCTGGCGCATGAAGGGGCCTCCAGTTGCTGTGTGGGTGGAGGGGCAGGGCGCCCCCTGGCGCATGAAGGGGCCTCCAGTTGCTGTGTGGGTGGAGGGACAGGGCGCCACCTGGCGCATAAAGGGGCATCCAGTTGCTGTGTGGGTGGAGGGGCAGGGCGCCCCCTGGCGCATGAAGGGGCCTCCAGTTGCTGTGTGGGTGGAGGGGCAGGCCGCCCCCTGGCGCATGAAGGGACATCCAGTTGCTGTGTGGGTGGAGGGGCAGGGCGCCCCCTGGCGCATGAAGGGGCCTCCAGTTGCTGTGTGGGTGGAGGGGCAGGGCGCCCCCTAGCGCATGAAGGGGCCTCCAGTTGCTGTGTGGGTGGAGGGGCAGGGCGCCCCCTGGCGCATGAAGGGGCCTCCAGTTGCTGTGTGGGTGGAGGGGCAGGGCGCCCCCTGACGCATGAAGTGGCCTCCAGTTGCTGTGTGGGTGGAGGGGCAGGGCGCCCCCTGGCGCATGAAGGGGCCTCCAGTTGCTGTGTGGGTGGAGGGACAGGGCGCCCCCTGGCGCATAAAGGGGCATCCAGTTGCTGCGTGGGTGGAGGGGCAGGGCGCCCCCTGGCGCATGAATGGGCATCCAGTTGCTGTGTGGGAGGAGGGGCAGGCCGCCCCCTGGCGCATGGAGGGGTCTCCAGTTGCTGTGTGGGTGGAGGGGCAGGGCGCCCCCTGGCGCATGAAGGGGCCTCCAGTTGCTGTGTGGCTGGAGGGGCAGGGCGCCCCCTGGCGCATGAATGGGCCTCCATTTGCTCTGTGGGTGGAGGGGCAGGGCGCCCCCTAGCCCATGAAGGGGCCTCCAGTTGCTGTGTGGGTGGAGGGGCAGGGCGCCCCCTGGCGCATGAAGGGGCCTCCAGTTGCTGTGTGGGTGGAGGGGCAGGGCGCTCTTTGGCGCATGAATGGGCCTCCAGTTGCTGTTTGGGTGGAGGGTCACGGCGCCCCCTGGCGCATGAAGAGGCCTCCAGTTGCTGTGTGGGTGGAGGGGCAGGGCGCCCCCTGGCGCATGAAGGAGCCTCCAGTTGCTGTGTGGGTGGAGGGGCAGGGCGCCGCATGGCGCATGAAGGGGCCTCCAGTTGCTGTGTGGGTGGAGGGGCAGGGCGCCCCCTGGCGCATGAAGGGGCATCCAGTTGCTGTGTGGGTGGAGGGGCAGGGCGCCCCCTGGCGCATGAAGGGGCCTCCAGTTGCTGTGTGGGTGGAGAGGCAGGCCGCCCCCGGGCGCATGAAGGGGTCTCCAGTTGCCGTGTGGGTGGAGGGGCAGGGCGCCCCCTGGCGCATGAAGGGGCCTCCAGTTCCTGTGTGGGTGGAGGGACAGGGCGCCCCCTGGCGCATAAAGGGGCATCCAGTTGCTGTGTGGGTGGAGGGACAGGGCGCCACCTGGCGCATAAAGGGGCATCCAGTTGCTGTGTGGGTGGAGGGGCAGGGCGCCCCCTGGCGCATGAAGGGGCCTCCAGTTGCTGTGTGGGTGGAGGGGCAGGCCGCCCCCTGGCGCATGAAGGGACATCCAGTTGCTGTGTGGGTGGAGGGGCAGGGCGCCCCCTGGCGCATGAAGGGGCCTCCAGTTGCTGTGTGGGTGGAGGGGCAGGGCGCCCCCTAGCGCATGTAGGGGCCTCCAGTTGCTGTGTGGGTGGAGGGGCAGGCCGCCCCCTGGCGCATGAAGGGGTCTCCAGTTGCTGTGTGGGTGGAGGGGCAGGGCGCCCCCTGGCGCATGAAGGGGCCTCCAGTTGCTGTGTGGGTGGAGGGGCAGGGCGCCCCCTGGCGCATGAATGGGCCACCGGTTGCTGTTTGGGTGGAGGGGCAGAGCGCCCCTGGGGCATGAAGGGGCCTCCAGTTGCTGTGTGGGTGGAGGGGCAGGGCGCCCCCTGGCGCATGAAGGAGCCTCCAGTTGCTGTGTGGGTGGAGGGGCAGGGCGCCCCCTGGCGCATGAAGGAGCCTCCAGTTGCTGTGTGGGTGGAGGGGCAGGGCGCCCCCTGGCGCATGAAGAGGCATCCAGTTGCTGTGTGGGTGGAGGGGCAGGGCGCCCCCTGGCGCATGAAGGGGCCTCCAGTTGCTGTGTGGGTGGAGAGGCAGGCCGCCCCCGGGCGCATGAAGGGGTCTCCAGTTGCCGTGTGGGTGGAGGGGCAGGCCGCCCCCTGGCGCATGAATGGGCCTCCAGTTGCTGTGTGGGTGGAGGGGCAGGGCGCCCCCTGGCGCATGAAGGGGCCTCCAGTTGCTGTGTGGGTGGAGGGGCAGGGCGCCCCCTGGCGCATGAAGGGGCCTCCAGTTGCTGTGTGGGTGGAGGGGCAGGGCGCCCCATGGCGCATGAAGGGGCCTCCAGTTGCTGTGTGGGTGGAGGGGCAGGGCGCCCCCTATCGCATGTAGCGGCCTCCAGTTGCTGTGTGGGTGGAGGGGCAGGGCGCCCCCTGGCGCATGAAGGGGCCTCCAGTTGCTGTGTGGGTGGAGGGGCAGGGCGCCCCATGGCGCATGAAGGGGCCTCCAGTTGCTGTGTGGGTGGAGGGGCAGGGCGCCCCCTGGCGCATGAATGGGCCTCTAGTTGCTGTGCGGGTGGAGGGGCAGGGCGCCCCCTGGCGCATGAAGGGGCCTCCAGTTGCTGTGTGGGTGGAGGGGCAGGGCGCCCCTGGCGCATGAAGGGGCCTCCAGTTGCTGTGTGGGTGGAGGGGCAGGGCGCCCCCTGGCGCATGGATGGGCCTCCAGTTGCTGTGTGGGTTGAGGGGCAGGGCGCCCCCTGGCGCATGAAGGGGCCTCCAGTTGCTGTGTGGGTGGAGGGGCAGGGCGCCCCCTGGCGCATGAAGGGGCCTCCAGTTGCTGTGTGGGTGGAGGGGCAGGGCGCCCCCTGGCGCATGAAGGGGCCTCCAGTTGCTGTGTGGGTGGAGGGGCAGGGCGCTCCCTGGCGCATGAAGGGGCCTCCAGTTGCTGTGTGGGTGGAAGGGCAGGGCGCCCCCTGGCGCATGAAGGGGCCTCCAGTTGCTGTGTGAGTGGAGGGGCAGGGCGCCCCCTGGCGCATGAAGGGGCCTCCAGTTTCTGTGTGGGTGGAGGGGCAGGGCGCCCCCTGGCGCATGAAGGGGCCTCCAGTTGCTGTGTGGGTGGAGGGACAGGGCGCCACCTGGCGCATAAAGGGGCATCCAGTTGCTGTGTGGGTGGAGGGGCAGGGCGCCCCCTGGCGCATGAAGGGGCCTCCAGTTGCTGTGTGGGTGGAGGGGCAGGCCGCCCCCTGGCGCATGAAGGGACATCCAGTTGCTGTGTGGGTGGAGGGGCAGGGCGCCCCCTGGCGCATGAAGGGGCCTCCAGTTGCTGTGTGGGTGGAGGGGCAGGGCGCCCCCTAGCGCATGAAGGGGCCTCCAGTTGCTGTGTGAGTGGAGGGGCAGGGCGCCCCCTGGCGCATGAAGGGGCCTCCAGTTGCTGTGTGGGTGGAGGGGCAGGGCGCCCCCTGACGCATGAAGTGGCCTCCAGTTGCTGTGTGGGTGGAGGGGCAGGGCGCCCCCTGGCGCATGAAGGGGCCTCCAGTTGCTGTGTGGGTGGAGGGACAGGGCGCCCCCTGGCGCATAAAGGGGCATCCAGTTGCTGTGTGGGTGGAGGGGCAGGGCGCCCCCTGGCGCATGAATGGGCATCCAGTTGCTGTGTGGGAGGAGGGGCAGGCCGCCCCCTGGCGCATGGAGGGGTCTCCAGTTGCTGTGTGGGTGGAGGGGCAGGGCGCCCCCTGGCGCATGAAGGGGCCTCCAGTTGCTGTGTGGGTGGAGGGGCAGGGCGCCCCCTGGCGCATGAATTGGCCTCCAGTTGCTCTGTGGGTGGAGGGGCAGGGCGCCCCCAAGCCCATGTAGGGGCCTCCAGTTGCTCTGTGGGTGGAGGGGCAGGGCGCCCCCTGGCGCATGAAGGGGCCTCCAGTTGCTGTGTGGGTGGAGGGGCAGGGCGCTCTCTGGCGCATGAATGGGCCTCCAGTTTCTGTGTGGGTGGAGGGTCATGGCGCCCCCTGGCGCATGAAGAGGCCTCCAGTTGCTGTGTGGGTGGAGGGGCAGGGCGCCCCCTGGCGCATGAAGGAGCCTCCAGTTGCTGTGTGGGTGGAGGGGCAGGGCGCCGCATGGCGCATGAAGGGGCCTCCAGTTGCTGTGTGGGTGGAGGGGCAGGGCGCCCCCTGGCGCATGAAGGGGCATCCAGTTGCTGTGTGGGTGGAGGGGCAGGGCGCCCCCTGGCGCATGAAGGGGCCTCCAGTTGCTGTGTGGGTGGAGAGGCAGGCCGCCCCCGGGCGCATGAAGGGGTCTCCAGTTGCCGTGTGGGTGGAGGGGCAGGGCGCCCCCTGGCGCATGAAGGGGCCTCCAGTTGCTGTGTGGGTGGAGGGACAGGGCGCCCCCTGGCGCATAAAGGGGCATCCAGTTGCTGTGTGGGTGGAGGGACAGGGCGCCACCTGGCGCATAAAGGGGCATCCAGTTGCTGTGCGGGTGGAGGGGCAGGGCGCCCCCTGGCGCATGAAGGGGCCTCCAGTTGCTGTGTGGGTGGAGGGGCAGGCCGCCCCCTGGCGCATGAAGGGACATCCAGTTGCTGTGTGGGTGGAGGGGCAGGGCGCCCCCTGGCGCATGAAGGGGCCTCCAGTTGCTGTGTGGGTGGAGGGGCAGGGCGCCCCCTAGCGCATGTAGGGGCCTCCAGTTGCTGTGTGGGTGGAGGGGCAGGGCGCCCCCTGGACCATGAAGGGGCCTCCAGTTGCTGTGTGGGTAGAGGGGCAGGGCGCCCCCTGGCGCATGAAGGGGCCTCCAGTTGCTGTGTGGGTGGAGGGGCAGGGCGCCCCCTGGCGCATGAAGGAGTCTCCAGTTGCTGTGTGATGGTGGAGGGGCAGGGCGCCCCCTGGCGCATGAAGGGGCCTCCAATTGCTGTGTGGGTGGAGGTGCAGGGCGCCCCCTGGCGCATGAATGGGCCTCCAGTTGCTGTGTGGGTGGAGGGGCAGAGCGCCCCCTAGCGCATGAAGGGGCCTCCAGTTGCTGTGTGGGTGGAGGGGCAGGGCGCCCCCGGGCGCATGAAGGGGTCTCCAGTTGCTGTGTGGGTGGAGGGGCAGGCCGCCCCCTGGCGCATGAAGGGGTCTCCAGTTGCTGTGTGGGTGGAGGGGCAGGGCGCCCCCTGGCGCATGAAGGGGCCTCCAGTTGCTGTGTGGGTGGAGGGGCAGGGCGCCCCCTGGCGCATGAATGGGCCACCGGTTGCTGTATGGGTGGAGGGGCAGGGCGCCCCTGGGGCATGAAGGGGCCTCCAGTTGCTGTGTGGGTGGAGGGGCAGGGCGCCCCCTGGCGCATGAAGGAGCCTCCAGTTGCTGTGTGGGTGGAGGGGCAGGGCGCCCCCTGGCGCATGAAGGAGCCTCCAGTTGCTGTGTGGGTGGAGGGGCAGGGCGCCCCCTGGCGCATGAAGGGGCATCCAGTTGCTGTGTGGGTGGAGGGGCAGGGCGCCCCCTGGCGCATGAAGGGGCCTCCAGTTGCTGTGTGGGTGGAGGGGCAGGGCGCCCCCTGGCGCATGAAGGGGCCTCCAGTTGCTGTGTGGGTGGAGGGGCAGGGCGCCCCATGGCGCATGAAGGGGCCTCCAGTTGCTGTGTGGGTGGAGGGGCAGGGCGCCCCCTGGCGCATGAAGGGGCCTCCAGTTGCTGTGTGGGTGGAGGTGCAGGGCGCCCCCTGGCGCATGAATGGGCCACCGGTTGCTGTATGGGTGGAGGGGCAGGGCGCCCCTGGGGCATGAAGGGGCCTCCAGTTGCTGTGTGGGTGGAGGGGCAGGGCGCCCCCTGGCGCATGAAGGAGCCTCCAGTTGCTGTGTGGGTGGAGGGGCAGGGCGCCCCCTGGCGCATGAAGGAGCCTCCAGTTGCTGTGTGGGTGGAGGGGCAGGGCGCCCCCTGGCGCATGAAGGGGCATCCAGTTGCTGTGTGGGTGGAGGGGCAGGGCGCCCCCTGGCGCATGAAGGGGCCTCCAGTTGCTGTGTGGGTGGAGGGGCAGGGCGCCCCCTGGCGCATGAAGGGGCCTCCAGTTGCTGTGTGGGTGGAGGGGCAGGGCGCCCCATGGCGCATGAAGGGGCCTCCAGTTGCTGTGTGGGTGGAGGGACAGGGCGCCCCCTGGCGCATGAATGGGCCTCCAGTTGCTGTGCGGGTGGAGGGGCAGGGCGCCCCCTGGCGCATGAAGGGGCCTCCAGTTGCTGTGTGGGTGGAGGGGCAGGGCGCCCCTGGCGCATGAAGGGGCCTCCAGTTGCTGTGTGGGTGGAGGGGCAGGGCGCCCCCTGGCGCATGGATGGGCCTCCAGTTGCTGTGTGGGTTGAGGGGCAGGGCGCCCCCTGGCGCATGAAGAGGCCTCCAGTTGCTGTGTGGGTGGAGGGGCAGGGCGCCCCCTGGCGCATGAAGGAGCCTCCAGTTGCTGTGTGGGTGGAGGGGCAGGGCGCCGCATGGCGCATGAAGGGGCCTCCAGTTGCTGTGTGGGTGGAGGGGCAGGGCGCCCCATGGCGCATGAAGGGGCCTCCAGTTGCTGTGTGGGTGGAGGGGTAGGGCGCCCCCTGGCGCATGAATGGGCCTCCAGTTGCTGTGCGGGTGGAGGGGCAGGGCGCCCCCTGGCGCATGAAGGGGCCTCCAGTTGCTGTGTGGGTGGAGGGGCAGGGCGCCCCTGGCGCATGAAGGGGCCTCCAGTTGCTGTGTGGGTGGAGGGGCAGGGCGCCCCCTGGCGCATGGATGGGCCTCCAGTTGCTGTGTGGGTTGAGGGGCAGGGCGCCCCCTGGCGCATGAAGAGGCCTCCAGTTGCTGTGTGGGTGGAGGGGCAGGGCGCCCCCTGGCGCATGAAGGAGCCTCCAGTTGCTGTGTGGGTGGAGGGGCAGGGCGCCGCATGGCGCATGAAGGGGCCTCCAGTTGCTGTGTGGGTGGAGGGGCAGGGCGCCCCCTGGCGCATGAAGGGGCATCCAGTTGCTGTGTGGGTGGAGGGGCAGGGCGCCCCCTGGCGCATGAAGGGGCCTCCAGTTGCTGTGTGGGTGGAGAGGCAGGCCGCCCCCGGGCGCATGAAGGGGTCTCCAGTGGCCGTGTGGGTGGAGGGGCAGGCCGCCCCCTGGCGCATGAATGGGCCTCCAGTTGCTGTGTGGGTGGAGGGGCAGGGCGCCCCCTGGACCATGAAGGGGCCTCCAGTTGCTGTGTGGGTGGAGGGGCAGGGCGCCCCCTGGCGCATGAAGGGGCCTCCAGTTGCTGTGTGGGTGGAGGGGCAGGGCGCCCCCTGGCGCATGAAGGAGTTTCCAGTTGCTGTGTGGGTGGAGGGGCAGGGCGCCCCCTGGCGCATGAAGGGGCCTCCAGTTGCTGTGTGGGTGGAGGTGCAGGGCGCCCCCTGGCGCATGAATGGGCCTCCAGTTGCTGTGTGGGTGGAGGGGCAGAGCGCCCCCTAGCGCATGAAGGGGCCTCCAGTTGCTGTGTGGGTGGAGGGGCAGGGCGCCCCCGGGCGCATGAAGGGGTCTCCAGTTGGTGTGTGGGTGGAGGGGCAGGCCGCCCCCTGGCGCATGAAGGGGTCTCCAGTGGCTGTGTGGGTGGAGGGGCAGGGCGCCCCCTGGCGCGTGAAGGGGCCTCCAGTTGCTGTGTGGGTGGAGGGGCAGGGCGCCCCCTGGCGCATGAATGGGCCACCGGTTGCTGTTTGGGTGGAGGGGCAGGGGGCCCCTGGGGCATGAAGGGGCCTCCAGTTGCTGTGTGGGTGGAGGGGCAGGGCGCCCCCTGGCGCATGAAGGAGCCTCCAGTTGCTGTGTGGGTGGAGGGGCAGGGCGCCCCCTGGCGCATGAAGGAGCCTCCAGTTGCTGTGGAAGTGGAGGGGCAGGGCGCCCCCTGGCGCATGGATGGGCCTCCAGTTGCTGTGTGGGTTGAGGGGCAGGGCGCCCCCTGGCGCATGAAGGGGCCTCCAGTTGCTGTGTGGGTGGAGGGGCAGGGCGCCCCCTGGCGCATGAAGGGGCCTCCAGTTGCTGTGTGGGTGGAGGGGCAGGGCGCCCTCTGGCGCATGAAGGGGCCTCCAGTTGCTGTGTGGGTGGAGGGGTAGGGCGACCCCTGGCGCATGAAGTGGCCTCCAGTTGCTGTGTGGGTGGAGGGGCAGGGCGCCCCCTGGCGCATGAAGGAGCCTCCAGTTGCTGTGTGGGTGGAGGGGCAGGGCGCCCCCTGGCGCATGAAGGAGCCTCCAGTTGCTGTGTGGGTGGAGGGGCAGGGCGCCCCCTGGCGCATGAAGGGGCCTCCAGTTGCTGTGTGGGTGGAGGGGCAGGGCGCCCCCTGGCGCATGAAGGGGCCTCCAGTTGCTGTGTGGGTGGAGGGGCAGGGCGCCCCCTGGCGCATGAAGAGGCTTCCAGTTGCTGTGTGGGTGGAGGGGCAGGGCGCCCCCTGGCGCATGAAGGAGCCTCCAGTTGCTGTGTGGGTGGAGGGGCAGGGCGCCCCCTCGCGCATGAATGGGCCTCCAGTTGCTGTGTGGGTGGAGGGGCAGGGCGCCCCCTGGCGCATGAAGGAGCCTCCAGTTGCTGTGTGGGTGGAGGGGCAGGGCGCCCCCTGGCCTATGAATGGGCCTCCAGTTGCTGTGTGTTTGGAGGGGCAGGGCGCCCCCTGGCGCATGTAGGGGCCTCCAGTTTCTGTGTGGGTGGAGGGGCAGGGCGCCCCCTGGCGCATGAAGGGGCCTCCAGTTGCTGTGTGGGTGGAGGGGCAGGGCGCCCCCTGGCGCATGAAGGGGCCTGCAGTTGCTGTGTGGGTGGAGGGGCAGGGCGCCCCCTGGCGCATGAAGGGGCCTCCAGTTGCTGTGTGGGTGGAGGGGCAGGGCGCCCCCTGGCGCATGAAGGGGCCTCCAGTTGCGGTGTGGGTGGAGGGGCAGGGCGCCCCCTGCCGCATGATGGAGCCTCCAGTTGCTGTGTGGGTGGAGGGGCAGGGCGCCCCCTGGCGCATGAAGGGGCATCCAGTTGCTGTGTGGGTGGAGGGGCAGGGCGCCCCCTGGCGCATGAATGGGCCTCCAGTTGCTGTGCGGGTGGAGGGGCAGGGCGCCCCCTGGCGCATGAAGGGGCCTCCAGTTGCTGTGTGGGTGGAGGGGCAGGGCGCTCCTGGCGCATGAAGGGGCCTCCAGTTGCTGTGTGGGTGGAGGGGCAGGGCGCCCCCTGGCGCATGGATGGGCCTCCAGTTGCTGTGTGGGTTGAGGGGCAGGGCGCCCCCTGACGCATGAAAGGGCCTCCAGTTGATGTGTGGGTGGAGGGGCAGGGCGCCCCCTGGCGCATGAAGGGGCCTCCAGTTGCTGTGTCGGTGGAGGGGCAGGGCGTCCCCTGGCGCATGAAGTGGCTTCCAGTTGCTGTGTGGGTGGAGGGGCAGGGCGCCCCCTGGCGCATGAAGGGGCCTTCAGTTGCTGTGTCGGTGGAGGGACAGGGCGCCCCCTGGCGCATAAAGGGGCATCTAGTTGCTGTGTGGGTGGAGGGGCAGGGCGCCCCCTGGCGCATGAAGGGGCCTCCAGTTGCTGTGTGGGTGGAGAGGCAGGGCGCCCCCTGGCGCATGAAGGAGCCTCCAGTTGCTGTGTGGGTGGAGGGGCAGGGCGCCCCCTGGCGCATGAAGGGGCCTCCAGTTGCTGTGTGGGTGGAGGGGCAGGGCGCCCCCTGGCGCATGAAGGGGCCTCCAGTTGCTGTGTGGGTGGAGGGGCAGGGCGCCCCCTGGCGCATGAAGAGGCTTCCAGTTGCTGTGTGGGTGGAGGGGCAGGGCGCCCCCTGGCGCATGAAGGAGCCTCCAGTTGCTGTGTGGGTGGAGGGGCAGGGCGCCCCCTCGCGCATGAATGGGCCTCCAGTTGCTGTGTGGGTGGAGGGGCAGGGCGCCCCCTGGCGCATGAAGGAGCCTCCAGTTGCTGTGTGGGTGGAGGGGCAGGGCGCCCCCTGGCCTATGAATGGGCCTCCAGTTGCTGTGTGTTTGGAGGGGCAGGGCGCCCCCTGGCGCATGTAGGGGCCTCCAGTTTCTGTGTGGGTGGAGGGGCAGGGCGCCCCCTGGCGCATGAAGGGGCCTCCAGTTGCTGTGTGGGTGGAGGGGCAGGGCGCCCCCTGGCGCATGACGGGGCCTCCAGTTGATGTGTGGGTGGAGGGGCAGGGCGCCCCCTGGCGCATGAAGGGGCCTCCAGTTGCTGTGTGGGTGGAGGGGCAGGGCGCCCCCTGGCGCATGAAGGGGCCTCCCGTTGCGGTGTGGGTGGAGGGGCAGGGCGCCCCCTGCCGCATGATGGAGCCTCCAGTTGCTGTGTGGGTGGAGGGGCAGGGCGCCCCCTGGCGCATGAAGGGGCATCCAGTTGCTGTGTGGGTGGAGGGGCAGGGCGCCCCCTGGCGCATGAAGGGGCCTCCAGTTGCTGTGTGGGTGGAGGGGCAGGCCGCCCCCTGGCGCATGAAGGGGCCTCCAGTTGCTGTGTGGGTGGAGGGGCAGGGCGTCCCCTGGCGCATGAAGGGGCCTCCAGTTGCTTTGTGGGTGGAGGGGTAGGGCGCCCCCTGGCGCATGAATGGGCCTCCAGTTGCTGTGTGGATGGAGCGGCAGGGCGCCCCCTGGCGCATGAAGGGGCCTCCAGTTGCTGTGTGGGTAGAGGGGCAGGGCGCCCCTGGCGCATGAAGGGGCCTCCAGTTGCTGTGTGGGTGGAGGGGCAGGGCGCCCCCTGGCGCATGAAGAGGCTTCCAGTTGCTGTGTGGGTGGAAAGGCAGGGCGCCCCCTGGCGCATGAAGGGGCCTCCAGTTGCTGCGTGGGTGGAGGGGCAGGGCGCCCCCTGGCCTATGAATGGGCCTCCAGTTGCTGTGTGGGTGGAGGGGCAGGGCGCCCCCTGGCGCATGAAGGGGCCTCCAGTTTCTGTGTGGGTGGAGGGGCAGGGCGCCCCCTGGCGCATGAAGATGCCTCCAGTTGCTGTGTGGGTGGAGGGGCAGGGCGCCCCCTGGCGCATGAAGGGGCCTCCAGTTGATGTGTGGGTGGAGGGGCAGGGCGCCCCCTGGCGCATGAAGTGGCCTCCAGTTGCTGTGTGGGTGGAGGGGCAGGGCGCCCCCTGGCGCATGAAGGGGCCTCCAGTTGCTGCGTGGGTGGAGGGGCAGGGCGCCCCCTGGCCTATGAATGGGCCTCCAGTTGCTGTGTGGGTGGAGGGGCAGGGCGCCCCCTTGCGCATGAAGGCGCCTCCAGTTGATGTGTGGGTGGCTGGGCAGGGCGCCCCCTGGCGCATGAAGGTTCCTCCAGTTGCTGTGTGGGTGGAGGGGCAGGGCGCCCCCTGGCGCATGAAGGTTCCTCCAGTTGCTGTGTGGGTGGAGGGGCAGGGCGCCCCCTGGCGCATGAAGGGGCCTCCATTTGCGGTGTGGGTGGAGGGGCAGGGCGCCCCCTGGCGCATGAAGGAGCCTCCAGTTGCTGTGTGGGTGGAGGGGCAGGGCGCCCCCTGGCGCATGAAGGGGCATCCAGTTGCTGTGTGGGTGGAGGGGCAGGGCGCCCCCTGGCGCATGAAGGAGCCTCCAGTTGGTGTGTGGGTGGAGGGGCAGGGCACCCCCTGGCGCATGAAGGGGCCTCCAGTTGCTGTGTGGGTGGAGGGGCAGGGCGCCCCCTGGCGCATGAAGTGGCCTCCAGTTGGTGTGTGGGTGGCGGGGCAGGGCACCCCCTGGCGCATGAAGGGGTCTCCAGTTGCTGTGTGGGTGGAGGGGCAGGCCGCCCCCTGGCGCATGAAGGGGCCTCCAGTTGCTGTGTGGGTAGAGGGGCAGGGCGCCCCCTGGCGCATGAAGGGGCCTCCAGTTGCTGTGTGGGTGGAGGGGCAGGGTGCCCCCTGGCGCATGAAGAGGCTTCCAGTTGCTGTGTGGGTGGAGGGGCAGGGCGCCCCCTGGCGCATGAAGGAGCCTCCAGTTGCTGTGTGGGTGGAGGGGCAGGGCGCCCCCTGGCGCATGAATGGGCCTCCAGTTGCTGTGTGGGTGGAGGGGCAGGGCGCCCCCTGGCGCATGAAGAGGCCTCCAGTTGCTGTGTGGGTGGAGGGGCAGGGCGCCCCCTGGCGCATGAAGGGGCCTCCAGTTGCTGTGTGGGTGGAGGGGCAGGGCGCCCCCTGGCGCATGAAGGGGCTTCCAGTTGCTGTGTGGGTGGAGGGGCAGGGCGCCCCCTGGCGCATGAAGGAGCCTCCAGTTGCTGTGTGGGTGGAGGGGCATGGCGCCCCCTGGCCTATGAATGGGCCTCCAGTTGCTGTGTGGGTGGAGGGGCAGGGCACCCCCTGGCGCATGAAGGGGCCTCCAGTTTCTGTGTGGGTGGAGGGGCAGGGCGCCCCCTGGCGTATGAAGGGGCCTCCAGTTGATGTGTGGGTGGAGGGGCAGGGCGCCCCTTGGCGCATGAAGAGGCCTCCAGTTGCTGTGTGGGTGGAGGGGCAGGGCGCCCGCTGGCGCATGAAGGGGCCTCCAGTTGCTGTGTGGGTGGAGGGGCAGGGCGCCCCCTGGCGCATGAAGAGGCTTCCAGTTGCTGTGTGGGTGGAGGGGCAGGGCGCCCCCTGGCGCATGAAGGAGCCTCCAGTTGCTGTTTGGGTGGAGGGGCAGGGCGCCCCCTGGCGCATGAAGGGGCATCCAGTTGCTGTGTGGGTGGAGGGGCAGGGCGCCCCCTGGCGCATGAATGGGCCTCCAGTTGCTGTGTGGGTGGAGGGGCAGGGCGCCCCCTGACGCATGACGGGGCCTCCAGTTGCTGTGTGGGTGGAGGGGCAGGGCACCCCCTGGCGCATGAATGGGCCTCCAGTTGCTGTGTGGGTGGAGGGGCAGGGCGCCCCCTGGCGCATGAAGGGGCCTCCAGTTGATGTGTGGGTGGAGGGGCAGGGCGCCCCCTGGCGCATGAAGGGGCATCCAGTTGCTGTGTGGGTGGAGGGGCAGGGCGCCCCCTGGCGCATGAATGGTCCTCCAGTTGCTGTGTGGGTGGAGGGGCAGGGCGCCCCCTGACGCATGACGGGGCCTCCAGTTGCTGTGTGGGTGGGTGGAGGGGCAGGGCGCCCCCTGGTGCATGAAGGGGCTTCCAGTTGCTGTGTGGGTGGAGGGGCAGGGCGCCCCCTGGCGCATGAAGGAGCCTCCAGTTGGTGTGTGGGTGGAGGGGCAGGGCACCCCCTGGCGCATGAATGGGCCTCCAGTTGCTGTGTGGGTGGAGGGGCAGGGCGCCCCCTGGCGCATGAAGGAGCCTCCAGTTGGTGTGTGGGTGGAGGGGCAGGGCACCCCCTGGCGCATGAATGGGCCTCCAGTTGCTGTGTGGGTGGAGGGGCAGGGCGCCCCCTGGCGCATGAAGGAGCCTCCAGTCGGTGTGTGGGTGGAGGGGCAGGGCGCCCCCTGGCGCATGAAGGAGCCTCCAGTTGGTGTGTGGGTGGAGGGGCAGGGCACCCCCTGGCGCATGAATGGGCCTCCAGTTGCTGTGTGGGTGGAGGGGCAGGGCGCCCCCTGGCGCATGAAGGAGCCTCCAGTTGGTGTGTGGGTGGAGGGGCAGGGCGCCCCCTGGCGCATGAATGGGCTTCCAGCGGCTCAGTCTCAGCCATTGAAATTTAATGCGGGTCTCCGCTCGGCAAACAGATCGGGCGGGTCCGTGCGATGTATATGGGTGGATTATAAAAGCTAGCCAGCGGCCTGGCATGGTGGTGCAATCCCATACAGTCACAGCCAGGGATGCTCGCCAACGACGCGAAACTTCAGTATGGCCGACTGGTGCACGCCGTCAAACAAACGGAAGACCTTAGCCGGTACCCCGCCAACCGAATCTGAATGTAAACTCGCCAGAGGGAGCAACGACGACGGCTGAGTTCACAGCGCCCGTGGTCTCAAACGGTAACGACACCCCTCCATCCCTGCGGACCTACCTCTATGAACACTGGATTAATGGACAAAAACAATGTGAAACCTAGGATGAATTTGATATTTCATGCCAAAAGATAAATCCGGCAATGGGTGAAAATCTAAAAGGTGATATCGTGACTTGTACCAGTCTTAATGTAAGAGGTTTACGGAAAAGAGCAAAACGTGAAAAGGTCTTCATGTTCCTTAAAAATAAGGGTGTTGATATCGCGTTTCTGCAGGAAACATTCGTCACGGATAGTTTCGTTGGTAAATTTAATAGAGAGTGGGAAGGAAAGGCATTTAATTTAGTAAGTGATTCTTCTCACAGTAGAGGCACAGCCATTCTAGTCAGCACTAAGCTAGATTTTGAGTTGATTAGTGCACATATTGGTAATGAAGGTAGATCACTGTTAGTAAACTGTGTGATAAAGAGAACAGAATATTGTTTGGTAAATGTGTATGCACCAAATGACGGCAAAGCTAGAGTTGACTTCTTCAAGCATGTACGTAATTGGATTTTCCAGAACTCATGCAATGCCTCTCAAACTGTGGTTGGGGGGGATTTTAACACCGTGGATACCAGTATTGACAGTAAATCTGGTCATCTTGACCATAGCTCATCTGAATTTACTGTCTTTAAGAAAGTGCTAAATCTGGGGGATACTTACCGTTGTTTGAATCCTTTTAAAAGGGAATACACGTATATAGACCCTTCTCCTAGAGGTAATTCCAGTCGAATTGATTATATACTTGTATCCGCAGATCTAATGGAAAAAGCTAGGGCGGCAGATATTATTCACGCGCCCACACCAGACCATAAGTCGATGCTTTTCAAGATCCGCATCTCGTCTAGCACCCGTGGGAGAGGATACTGGAAACTCAACAATTCTCTATTAACAAATGAATCTTATACAACTGGGGTTATTGATATTTTAAATGAAACGATAGAAGAGTATCAGGATTATTGCTGTAAAAGAGATCATTATGGTATAATCCAAAGTAGAGTACGTAAAAATGCTGTGGAAAAGGTCGAGGAAGAGTTGAAGGTTATCGAGAGAGCCATAGTCCTTCATAGCTCTACTGACTTGATAGTCAAAAGAACCACACTAAAAGCAGAATACGATATGTTGATGTGTGATACCGCAAAAGGAGCTCAGTTACGTGCTAGGGCAGAATGGATAGAGCAAGGGGAAAAAATACGTCTTAGATTGTATCCTGAAGGAATTACATCAATACTATGATAGCCTCTACAAAAGCAGGTCTCCTGACATTAACCATGTAAACAGTTATATTGACGCCGTAAAGGTTACAAATGTATTATCAAAGGAAGATCGCTGTCTCTGTGAAGGATATGTGTCAGTGCAGGAATGTTCAAATGCACTTATGGCAATGAAACTAAACAAGTCTCCGGGAAACGACGGGCTCACCGTGGAGTTTTATCAAGCATTATGGCCATACGTAAAAGATTTGTTAGTTGAACCATACAAGGAATGCTATGAAGAGGAAATGTTGTCGGTTTCACAACGCACGTCGCTTTTAACGCTCATTCATAAAGGCAACTCTCGTGGATTACTTAAAAACTACAGACCAATCACGCTATCTAATGTTGATTATAAGATCCTGGCACAAGCGCTGGCCCGGCGTCTTAAATCAGTCATATCTAGTATCATAAGCCCAGATCAAACTGGTTATATACCAAAACGGTTTATAGGTTGCAATGTCCGTATGATGCAAGACGTTATAGATTATGCAAATCGTAAACATGTCAGTGGTATTCTTCTATTTTTGGACTTCGAGAAAGCTTTTGACAGTTTAGAATGGGATTTTCTACACCAGTCGCTAAAAAAATTTGAGTTTGGAAAATCATTCATTCAATGGGTCCGACTGTTATATAAAGATTCATCTGCACGGGTAAAAAAACAACGGTCACTTTTCAAATCCTGTTAACTTGTCTCGCGGTATAAAGCAGGGCTGTCCACTCTCGGCGATGCTGTTCGTCATAGCTATTGAATTGCTGGCCATTAATTTAAAAAACAATAAGGGTATAAAGGGTTTCAAGGTTCGAATCAGACAGCAAGAGCACGAGCTAAAGGTATCCCAATATGCTGACGACTTGACACTACTCCTACAAAACGCCGAACCAATTACAGGGGTGCTCGATGAATTAAATGAATTTGAAAAAGTGGCAGGACTAAAACTAAACCTAGCAAAAACCATGTGTATGAATGTCGGTCCCAGCGGGAATAAGAAAGAGGTAACCCCCCACGGTATAGCAATATTGGAAGAGCCTGTGAAGTGTCTCGGCGTGTATATCGGAAATGATAGTGAAGAGTATAATAATCTAAACTGGACTAACAAACTACTATCCATAGAGAAAGTCCTGGAAAAAAGGAGGTTAACACTCTTTGGCAAGCTAACTGTAATAAAAGCCTTAATTATCCCAAAGATATCGTTTATTGCAACCTGCGTTATAGTGCCACCCGACATAGTTAAGAAACTTAACAAGCTACTGTATAATTTTATCTGGAATAGAACGGAACGTATTAAACGTAATGTATTGATGTCACCAAAAGCGTATGGCGGAGTGGCAATGATAGACTTAGACTCGTATATTGACTCCCTGAAAGCCAAGGGGCTGATACGACTACTTGCAGATGAAAATAATGCAAATTGGGCTGTCCTAGGTAAAGGATATTGCGAGCAGTTTCAAACACCAATCATTGACATGTGCTTCAGTGAAAAAAGTGCATTGCCTGAGTTATCCAAGTTGCCCACCTTCTATTCAAATATCATAAGTGCGTACGCGAAAGCAAATGTTCGACCGAAGCCACAAGATGTCGAGAGTTTACTTACTGAGTCTTTATGGGGAAACCAAAACGTAAGCGTAATGTTAGGTAACAGGAATGTAAAAACATGCCTACTCTTTAATTCGTTTATTAAGGTTGGTATCACTAAAGTACACCATTTGAAATTCACAAATGGAAGTGTCGATGAAACCTACCTGTACCATATGATAAATGACCAGAGAGATGTACTGCGTCAAATAAAGTTACTAAAGAAAGCTCTATATCCATATAGAGATATTATGTTAAAGCTACGCGATGTCATGACTATTTTACCTTGTGTAACTACAGGCTCTATTACATGTTTAAACAATAATATCAAATCTAAAGACATATATAAAGCGTTAGTAAGCTGTAAGTACGAGGTTAAAAAACCTCTGAAGGCGTTAGGCAATTGGTGTCTGCTACCTGCTGAGGAAGATACATTGGCAGCTTTTAGTCGAAAAGTGTTTGACATCACAGACTCTAAATTGTCAGAATTTAACTATAAGATTTTGCACAATATTTTAACTTGTAACTACAATCTGAAGAAAATGAAACTAAGAGAAAATGACTATTGTCCTTACTGTCGCGATTCTCATACCATACCTCACATGTTATTCTGGTGTGATTATATCAATAACATTTGGAAAGCTGTTTCATTCGTAATGTGTAGAACTGTCACACCAGCCGACATCGTAACTGGATGCAACAGCTATATAGATAACTTTGGAATAACTGTATGCAGCTATATAATATACAAAATCTACCTGATACTTAACCAAAGAGAAACTAGATGTGTTCACTCCGATATCAATAAATTATTTCTGGCTGAATTAAAACAAAAAATTAACATTTACAGGGTAACCAGGGTAACAAAAATTAAAAATATATGTAACTGGCTTGAGAAACTAAATATTGCATTGACGTAAACAATGTCTTTTCTTTCTTCATCATGTTTTATAGTTGTTGTGAATAAGTCAATTGGACTTGATGTACCTATGTACCGCACTTTTATGTTGAAATAATAAAAAAAAAATAATAAAAAAAATACAGTAAGCTGCAACACGTCGGGCACAAGGTTTGCTCTGCGCGTCTTAAGGGCCGTTAATTGGATTTTCCCCTTTTTGTCTCTGCGGCTGAGGCGATGTTTTCTGATGACAGATGCAAACCGTGTTAATCGCCGTGTTACTCGGCGGGACACGCCGACAAAGTTTAAGTCAATCTCCGGGTAGCCTGGAGGTGTCCTTGGGGTGGCCGGGGGGTGTCCTCGGGGTGGCTTGGAGGTGTCCCGGGGGTGGCCTGGAGGTGTCCTGGGGGTGGCCTGGAGGTGTCCTGGGCGTGGCCGGGAGGTGTCCTTGGGATGGCCGGGAGGTGTCCTTGGGATGGCCGGGAGGTGCACTGGGGGTGGCCTGGAGGTCTCCCGGGGTGGCCTGGAGGGGTCCTGGGGGTGCCCGGGAGGTGGCGTGTCGACGGCACTGGCGTGTCAGATCACTCCGGCAGTGTGGTTAGAGTGTGGTCAGTATGTAGTCAGAGTGTGGTGGGATCACTCCGGCAGTGTGGTTAGAGTGTGGTCAGTATGTACTCATAGTGTGGTGGGATCACTCCGGCACTGTTGTTAGTGTGGTCAGTATGTATTCAGAGTGTGGTGGGATCACTCCGGCAGTGTGGTTAGAGTGTGGTCAGTATGTACTCATAGTGTGGTGGGATCACTCCGGCAGTGTGGTTAGAGTGTGGTCAGTATGTATTCAGAGTGTGGTGGGATCACTCCGGCAGTGTGGTTAGAGTGTGGTCAGTATGTACTCATAGTGTGGTGGGATCACTCCGGCAGTGTTGTTAGAGTGTGGTCAGTATGTATTCAGAGTGTGGTGGGATCACTCCGGCAGTGTGGTTGGAGTGTGGTCAGTATGTAGTCAGAGTGTGGTGGGATCACTCCGGCACTGTTGTTAGAGTGTGGTCAGTATGTAGTCAGAGTGTGGTGGGATCACTCCGGCACTGTTGTTAGAGTGTGGTCAGTATGTAGTCAGAGTGTGGTGGGATCACTCCGGCAGTGTGGTTAGAGTGTGGTCAGTATGTACTCATAGTGTGATGGGATCACTCCGGCAGTGTGGGTAGAGTGTGGTCAGTATGTAGTCAGAGTGTGGTGGGATCACTCCGGCAGTGTGGTTAGAGTGTGGTCAGTATGTAGTCAGAGTGTGGTGGGATCACTCCGGCAGTGTGGGTAGAGTGTGGTCAGTATGTACTCATAGTGTGATGGGATCACTCCGGCAGTGTGGGTAGAGTGTGGTCAGTATGTAGTCAGAGTGTGGTGGGATCACTCCGGCAGTGTGGTTAGAGTGTGGTCAGTATGTAGTCAGAGTGTGGTGGGATCACTCCGGCAGTGTGGGTAGAGTGTGGTCAGTATGTACTCATAGTGTGATGGGATCACTCCGGCAGTGTGGGTAGAGTTACGTTTAAATGCTAATTATAGGTAGGTGTAGGTTTTGTATAACTATTGAGATGATTTGGTATTTGTGAGAAAAAAGATGTTCGATGTGTTGAATTCAGAATAAAGCTTAAACCAAAATATCTCGAATAGTGTGTTACAACGGTAACGGAGGTTTCAAAATGATATCACAGCTCTTAAAATGGGCAGGGTTTAACGTGTGATCCGTCAACCTATCGACCAGTTGAAGGGTTCAACGTGTGATCCGTCAACCTATCGACCAGTGGAAGGGTTCAACGTGTGATCCGTCAACCTATCGACCAGTGGAAAGGTTCAACGTGTGATCCGTCAACCTATCGACCAGTTGAAGGGTTCAACGTGTGATCCGTCAACCTATCGACCAGTTGAAGGGTTCAACGTGTGCTCCGTCAACCTATCGACCAGTGGAAGGGTTCAACGTTTGCTCCGTCAACCTATTGACCAGTGGAAGGGTTCAACGTGTGCTCCGTCAACCTATCGACCCGTTGAAGGGTTCAACGTGTGGTCCGTCAACCTATCGACCCGTTGAAAGGTTCAACGTGTGATCCGTCAACCTATCGACCAGTTGAAGGGTTCAACGTGTGATCCGTCAACCTATCGACCAGTTGAAGGGTTCAACGTGTGATCCGTCAATCTATCGACCAGTTGAAGGGTTCAACGTGTGATCCGTCAACCTATCGACCAGTTGAAGGGTTCAACGTGTGATCCGTCAACCTATCGACCAGTGGAATCGTTCAACGTGTGCTCCGTTAACCTATTGACCAGTGGAAGGGTTCAACGTGTGCTCCGTCAACCTATCGACCCGTTGAAGGGTTCAACGTGTGGTCCGTCAACCTAACGACCCGTTGAAGGGTTCAACGTGTGATCCGTCAACCTATCGACCAGTTGAAGGGTTCAACGTGTGATCCGTCAACCTATCGACCAGTTGAAGGGTTCAACGTGTGATCCGTCAACCTATCGACCAGTTGAAGGGTTCAACCTGTGATCCGTCAACCTATCGATCAGTTGAAGGGTTCAACGTGTGATCCGTCAACCTATCGACCAGTTGAAGGGTTCAACGTGTGATCCGTCAACCTATCGACCCGTTGAAGGGTTCAACGTGTGATCCGTCAACCTATCGACCAGTGGAAGGGTTCAACGTGTGCTCCGTCAACCTATTGACCAGTGGAAGGGTTCAACGTGTGATCCGTCAACCTATCGACCAGTTGAAGGGTTCAACGTGTGATCCGTCAACCTATCGACCAGTTGAAGGGTTCAACGTGTGATCCGTCAACCAATCGACCAGTGGAAGGGTTCAACGTGTGCTCCGTCAACCTATTGACCAGTGGAAGGGTTCAACGTGTGCTCCGTCAACCTATCGACCCGTTGAAGGGTTCAACGTGTGGTCCGTCAACCCCCCACCTATCGACCCGTTGAAGGGTTCAACGTGTGATCCGTCAACCTATCGACCAGTTGAAGGGTTCAACGTGTGATCCGTCAACCTATCGACCAGTTGAAGGGTTCAACGTGTGATCCGTCAACCTATCGACCAGTTAAAGGGTTCAACGTGTGATCCGTCAACCTATCGACCAGTTGAAGGGTTCAACGTGTGATCCGTCAACCTATCGACCAGTGGAAGGGTTCAACGCGTGCTCCGTCAACCTATCGACCAGTTGAAGGGTTCAACGTTTGATCCGTCAACCTATCGACCAGTTGAAGGGTTCAACGTGTGATCCGTCAACCTATCGACCAGTTGAAGGGTTCAACGTGTGATCCGTCAACCTATCGACCAGTTGAAGGGTTCAACGTGTGATCCGTCAACCTATCGACCAGTGGAAGGGTTCAACGTGTGCTCCGTCAACCTATCGACCAGTTGAAGGGTTCAACGTGTGATCCGTCAACCTATCGACCAGTTGAAGGGTTCAACGTGTGATCCGTCAACCTATCGACCAGTTGAAGGGCTCAACGTGTGATCCGTCAACCTATCGACCAGTGGAAGGGTTCAACGTGTGATCCGTCAACCTATCGACCCGTTGAAGGGTTCAACGTGTGATCCGTCAACCTATCGACCAGTTGAAGGGTTCAACGTGTGATCCGTCAACCTATCGACCAGTTGAAGGGTTCAACGTGTGATCCGTCAACCTATCGACCAGTTGAAGGGTTCAACGTGTGGTCCGTCAACCTATCGACCCGTTGAAGGGTTCAACGTGTGATCCGTCAACCTATCGACCAGTTGAAGGGTTCAACGTGTGATCCGTCAACCTATCGACCACTTGAAGGGTTCAACGTGTGATCCGTCAACCTATCGACCAGTTGAAGGGTTCAACGTGTGATCCGTTAACCTATCGACCAGTTGAAGGGTTCAACGTGTGATCCGTCAACTTATCGACCAGTTGACGGGTTCAACGTGTGATCCGTCAACCTATCGACCAGTTGCGCTACTGCCTTGTGTCTCGAATGTGTTTGAGAACATGTAAAAAACACGTATATTAAATCCACGTCAGTCCGGTTTTATACCGAGAGACTCTACTGTCAACCAGTTGCGCTAGATGTGACAATATTTATAGAGAGCCTGATAGTGACGTTGTCCAGTGCGTATTTATAAACTTGTAAAGCGTTTGACATAGTGAGTCACGCCGGTTTACTATTTAAGCTCCATCGTTATGGTATAAGAGGCCAAACACTAATCATGGTTGAACAGTAATACGAAAACTTCCAACTGGCCTCATTTTACCTTTACTATGTGGTTGACTCATCGGAGTGTTGCACATTTTGACAGCGGAATGGTTAAGTTGCTAGCTTTCGCCATTTTTGTTACCTCGGAGGCACGTCACTCGTTCTTTGGGGAACTCACGAAAGGGCGGATGCAGGGCTAAATTTAGAACGCTATTTTTAACTTTCGAGTGTTTTGAAGACGGTTTTGTCTTTGTATATTCCCAAAGTTCTGCGCTTCATCGCCTCCAAATATTTTTACGTACACCTACCATAACCATGTTTAATGAAATGGGACACATAGTATTTAGAATAAACCTAGAAAAAAAATTACTTATAGCTTACCTATGCTTCAACATGGAGCACGTGTGTTTGCTTGTCGCCAAAACAGGTCTCGCGGCCCGATCACGAGAACTGTATTGCTCACTGTATACGATACGTCAAAACAAGATAAGCTACTTCTATATATATGTCAAAGAAAATTGCAATTGACATTAGCGCAAATGGTACGGAGTTTTAGCAATTTAAACTGCTAACTACTACTACTAACTGCTAACAGCTGTACGATAGACTATGCAACGAAAGCCCCCACTGTTCATGTGGTGCTGTTAGTGAGACTGTTATGCATTTTGGCTCGACTGTCCTAATTATAACCGTGAGAGAATATTTATTCGGCACTCTAATTAGGATTAAATCACGACCTCAATCGAAAAAAACATTCATTCCTCTTTGGCCACGAGCGTCCAACTGCAAACTAGTATTATTGACACCGTATCTAAATGTATTATATCTACTCATTGTTTCAGGTACCAATAATCTGTCTGGAGTAAGCCTTTAAGTCTATCCCTCTTCTCTCTTCCTTTCTTTTTTTCATGTACCGCGAGCAAAATTGCCTCGCCATTGGGAACCTACATTTACGTCATAAAATGTCGAATCACCTCCATGTTCGACTATATTACTATTTCTTTATGTTTTAACACGTCATATCAGATTCATGTATTCCTCGTTAAATACATATGTTTAAACCAAAGGGAACCTACATTTACGTCATAAAATGTCGAATTGCCTCTATATTCGACTATATTACTATTTCTTTATGTTTTATTATTTCTATTATTTTTATTATTTCTTTATGTACTGGCCCACATTTCTAATAATGCTCCCGAATAAAAGTGAGGAGTATTCCATTCTGATGGCGAAATAAGTTGGGATTAATATATTGTAGTCTATTTGGACCCAGAGTTTGATTTTAATGTTATTTTCACTAATGGGTGATCCTTCACTTCAATTAGGTGTCATAATGCTACTGCCGGTTGGCATGGAGACGGCCGCCTGAGGGTGATGATGGAATGAGTGAAGAGATAATCATATCTTGTGTAATGATGAATCGTTGTTATTGCTGTCAAATACCGTTATCTGACACCACTACATCAATCTTAGGCGGACTGGGCACATTTTGTGTGATTTGCTTGACGCAGTGGGAAGTACTTTCACTTTACACAAACATCGCCAATGCCACAGCGGTCGCAGAAAGTGATAAAGAGATGAAGTGCTATTAAAATGGTATCAGATATGCCCCCCCCTCCCGACCCCACCCCAGGCTTTGCACATCTTTATTAAGACAGCGACAGACATACCTTTTTGTGCGATGGATCGAGGTAATATTATTTTAGGGTCGTGACGGATTAGGCGCGGAGGATTGTGGGTAAAACATCACCAGTTTGGTGTGATGTTTTTGTCTTGTGTCCACGGAAACTCAGCGGCCGGCCTTGTTTATTCACTGTCGGCTTCTATGCTAGGTTTATCTCAACACAGACCAATGGGATAAGTGCTTTGGCGTGTATTCGAGCCGTGATGTGGGGGGACATCTCAACACCAAGTGGGGGAGGGGGGGGGCAGAGAGACTGGACCGTCACCTATATACTTAGTTACATATATTTTCCACCTTCCTGTTTGTCCACAATGGCTTTCGTTGTACATTTTTTTAGTTTTGTCTATAAATAATGGTTATTCCTCGCGAATAATGGTTATTGCCTTCTGACATGAAGTTGTATTTCTGGTTCACCATCACTAAGTGTTCAATGTATCTGCAGTGGACATCGCCAGCGCATGGACCTTTATTACCCTGCACAGCACTGCGGCGGGATGGCTGGATGGGGGGTGGGGGGATGGGGGGATGGGGGGATGGCGAGATGGCGAGATGGCGGGATGGCGGGATGGCGGGATGGGGGGATGGCGGGATGGGTGGGTGGGGGGATGGGCGGATGGGGGGATAGCGGGATGGCGGGATGGCGGGATGGCGGGATGGCAGGATGCGGGGATGGCGGGATGGCGGGATGGCCGGATGGGGGGTTGGCAGGATGCGGGGATGGCGGGATGGCGGGATGGCGGGATGGGGGGATGGCGGGATGGCAGGATGGGGGGATGGCGGGATGGGTGGATGGCGAGATGACGGGATGGCGGGATGGGGGGATGGGGGGGATGGGGGATGGGGAAGGGGGGATGGCGAGATGGCGAGATGACGGGATGGGGGGATGGCGGGATGGGGGGATGGGGGGGTGGGGGGAAGGGGGGATGGCGAGATGACGGGATGGCAGGATGGCGGGATGGCGGGATGGCAGGATAGGGGGATAGCGGGATGGGGGGATAGCGGGATGGCGGGATGGCGGGATGGGGGGATGGCGGGATGGCGGGATGGCGGGATGCGGGGATGGGGGGATGGGGGATGGGGGATGGCGAGATGACGGGATGGCAGGATGGGGGGATGGGGGGAAGGCGGGATGGCGGGATGACGGGATGGCGGGATGGCGGGATGGGGGGATAGCGGGATGGGGGGATAGCGGGATGGGGAGATAGCGGGATGGGGGATAGCGGGATGGGGGGATAGCCGGATGGCGGGATGGCGGGATGGGGGGAAGGCGGGATGGCGGAAATGCGGGATGGGGGGATGGCGGGATGGGGGGATGGTGGGATGGGGGATGGCGAGATGGCGAGATCGAGAGATCGAGAGATCGAGAGATGGGGGATGGTGAAATGGCGGGATGGCGTGATTGTGAGATGGCGGGATGGCGAGATGGCGAAATGGCGGGATGGCGGGATGGCGGGATGGCGGGATGGCAGAATAGGGGGATAGCGGGATGGGGGGATAGCGGGATGGCGGGATGGGGGGATGGCGGGATGGCGGGATGGCGCGATGGCGGGATGCGGGGATGGGGGGATGGGGGATGGCGAGATGACGGGATGGAGGGATGGCGGGATGGGGTGATGGGGGGATGGGGGGAAGGCGGGATGGCAGGATGGGGGGATGGGGGGAAGGCGGGATGACGGGATGACGGGATGGCGGGATGGCGGGATGGGGGGATAGCGGGATGGCGGGATGGCAGGATAGGGGGATAGCGGGATGGGGGGATAGCGGGATGGCGGGATGGCGGGATGGCGGGATGGCGCGATGGCGGGATGCGGGGATGGGGGGATGGGGGATGGCGAGATGACGGGATGGAGGGATGGAGGGATGGGGTGAAGGCGGGATGGCGGGATGGCGGGATGGCGGGATGACGGGATGGCGGGATGGCGGGATGGGGTGATGGGGGGATGGGGGCAAGGCGGGATGGCGGGATGGCGGGATGGGGACATAGCGGGATGGGGGGATAGCGGGATGGGGGGATAGCGGGATGGCGGGATAGCGGGATGGCGGGATGGCGGGATGGGGGGATGGCGGGATGGGGGAATGGCGAGATCGAGAGATCGAGAGATCGAGAGATGGGGGGATGGTGAGATGGCGGGATGGCGTGATTGTGAGATGGCGGGATGGCGAGATGGCGAAATGGCGGGATGGCGGGATGGCGGGATGGCGGGAGAGCGGGATGGGGGGATGGCGGGATGGCGAGACGGCGAGATGGCGTGATTGTGAGATGGCGGGATGGCGAGATGGCGGGATGCGGGGATGGCGAGATGGCGGGATAGGGGTATGGCGAGATTGCGGGATGGCCGGATGGGGGGATGGCGAGATGGCGGGATGGCCGGATGGGGGGATGGCGAGATGGCGGGATGGCGGGATGGCGAGATGGCGGGATGCGGGGATGGGGGGATGGCGGGATAGGGGTATGGCGAGATGGCGGGATGGCCGGATGGGGGGATGGCGAGATGGCGGGATGGCGAGATGGCGGGATGGCGGGATGGCGGGATGGGGGATGGCGAGATTGCGGGGATGGCGGGATGGCGATATGGCGAAATGGCGAAATGGCGAGATGGCGGGATGCGGGGATGGTGGGATGGCGGGATTCGGGGATGGCGGGAAACAGGCTTAATAAATGTTAGATCGGCTTCAACGAGGCATCTAGGTATTTCCCGTCTGATCCCTCGTCATTGTTCTTCTTCCGTTTAGTATCGATATACCTGTGATGTTCTGCTCCAGTGTGTCCACTGACATAGCCTTAACACCGGCAATGCGTGACCTCACACCTGTCGCACACTGCTAGCTCAACGGTCGTCTGGGGCAGAGCATCCGACGCAGGAAGCAACAAGGGGTGTGCAATACTACCTATAAATCTGGAGTCATATAAACCGTAACCCGACGTACTCCAGAGATTGGGTGTCCCGCCTTACATTACCCCAGCCTCCACCTGTCACGTGGCGGCTGATGTCCAGGGATTGGGTGTCTCGCCTTACATTACCCCAGCCTCCACCAGTCACGTGGCGGCTGATGTCCAGGGATTGGGTGTCCCGCCTTACATTACCCCAGCCTCCACCAGTCACGTGGCGGCTGATGTCCAGGGATTGGGTGTCCCGCCTTATATTACCCCAGCCTCCACCAGTCACGTGGCGGCTGATGGCCAGGGATTGGGTGTCCCGCCTTACATTACCCCAGCCTCCACCAGTCACGTGGGGGCTGATGTCCAGGGATTGGGTGTCTCGCCTTACATTACCCCAGCCTCCACCAGTCACGTGGCGGCTGATGTCCAGGGATTGGGTGTCCCGCCTTACATTACCCCAGCCTCCACCTGTCATGTGGCGGCTGATGTCCAGGGATTGGGTGTCCCGCCTTACATTACCCCAGCCTCCACCAGTCACGTGGGGGCTGATGTCCAGGGATTGGGTGTCTCGCCTTATATTACCCCAGCCTCCACCAGTCACGTGGCGGCTGATGTCCAGGGATTGGGTGTCCCGCCTTACATTACCCCAGCCTCCACCTGTCATGTGGCGGCTGATGTCCAGGGATTGGGTGTCCCGCCTTACATTACCCCAGCCTCCACCTGTCATGTGGCGGCTGATGTCCAGGGATTGGGTGTCCCGCCTTACATTACCCCAGCCTCCACCAGTCACGTGGGGGCTGATGTCCAGGGATTGGGTGTCTCGCCTTACATTACCCCAGCCTCCACCAGTCACGTGGGGGCTGATGTCCAGGGATTGGGTGTCTCGCCTTACATTACCCCAGCCTCCACCAGTCACGTGGCGGCTGATGTCCAGGGATTGGGTGTCCCGCCTTACATTACCCCAGCCTCCACCAGTCACGTCGGGGCTGATGTCCAGGGATTGGGTGTCTCGCCTTACATTACCCCAGCCTCCACCAGTCACGTGGGGGCTGATGTCCAGGGATTGGGTGTCTCGCCTTACATTACCCCAGCCTCCACCAGTCACGTGGCGGCTGATGTCCAGGGATTGGGTGTCCCGCCTTACATTACCCCAGCCTCCACCAGTCACGTGGCGGCTGATGTCCAGGGATTGGGTGTCCCGCCTTACATTACCCCAGCCTCCACCTGTCATGTGGCGGCTGATGTCCAGGGATTGGGTGTCCCGCCTTACATTACCCCAGCCTCCACCTGTCACGTGGCGGCTGATGTCCAGGGATTGGGTGTCCCGCCTTACATTACCCCAGCCTCCACCAGTCACGTGGGGGCTGATGTCCAGGGATTGGGTGTCTCGCCTTACATTACCCCAGCCTCCACCAGTCACGTGGGGGCTGATGTCCAGGGATTGGGTGTCTCGCCTTACATTACCCCAGCCTCCACCAGTCACGTGGCGGCTGATGTCCAGGGATTGGGTGTCCCGCCTTACATTACCCCAGCCTCCACCAGTCACGTCGGGGCTGATGTCCAGGGATTGGGTGTCTCGCCTTACATTACCCCAGCCTCCACCAGTCACGTGGCGGCTGATGTCCAGGGATTGGGTGTCCCGCCTTACATTACCCCAGCCTCCACTTGTCACGTGGCGGCTGATGTCCAGGGATTGGGTGTCCCGCCTTTCATTACCCCGGCCTCCACCAGTCACGTGGCGGCTGATGTCCAGGGATTGGGTGTCCCGCCTTACATTACCCCAGCCTCGACTTGTCACGTGGCGGCTGATGTCCAGGGATTGGGTGTCCCGCCTTACATTACCCCAGTCTCCACCAGTCACGTGGCGGCTGATGTCCAGGGATTGGGTGTCCCGCCTTACATTACCCCAGCCTCCACTTGTCACGTGGCGGCTGATGTCCAGGGATTGGGTGTCCCGCCTTACATTACCCCAGCCTCCACCAGTCACGTGGCGGCTGATGTCCAGCGAGTGGGTGTCCCGCCTTACATTACCCCAGCCTCCACCAGTCACGTGGCGGCTGATGTCCAGGGATTGGGTGTCCCGCCTTACATTACCCCAGCCTCCACCTGTCACGTGGCGGCTGATGTCCAGGGATTGGGTGTCCCGCCTTACATTACCCCAGCCTCCACCAGTCACGTGGGGGCTGATTTCCAGGGATTGGGTGTCCCGCCTTACATTACCCCAGCCTCCACCAGTCACGTGGCGGCTGATTTCCAGGGATTGGGTGTCCCGCCTTACATTACCCCAGCCTCCACCAGTCACGTGGCGGCTGATGTCCAGGGATTGGGTGTCTCGCCTTACATTACCCCAGCCTCCACCTGTCACGTGGCGGCTGATGTCCAGGTATTGGGTGTCCGCCTTACATTACCCCAGCCTCCGCCTGTCACGTGGCGGCTGATGTCCTGCGATTGGGTGTCCCGCCTTACATTACCCCAGCCTCCACCAGTCACGTGGCGGCTGATGTCCAGGGATTGGGTGTCCCGCCTTACATTACCCCAGCCTCCACCAGTCACGTCGGGGCTGATGGCCAGGGATTGGGTGTCCCGCCTTACATTACCCCAGCCTCCACCAGTCACGTGGCGGCTGATTTCCAGGGATTGGGTGTCCCGCCTTACATTACCCCAGCCTCCACCAGTCACGTGGCGGCTGATTTCCAGGGATTGGGTGTCCCGCCTTACATTACCCCAGCCTCCACCAGTCACGTGGCGGCTGATGTCCAGGGATTGGGTGTCCCGCCTTACATTACCCCAGCCTCCACCAGTCACGTGGCGGCTGATTTCCAGGGATTGGGTGTCCCGCCTTACATTACCCCAGCCTCCACCAGTCACGTGGCGGCTGATTTCCAGGGATTGGGTGTCCCGCCTTACATTACCCCAGCCTCCACCAGTCACGTGGGGGCTGATGTCCAGGGATTGGGTGTCTCGCCTTACATTACCCCAGCCTCCACCTGTCACGTGGCGGCTGATGTCCAGGTATTGGGTGTCCGCCTTACATTACCCCAGCCTCCGCCTGTCACGTGGCGGCTGATGTCCTGCGATTGGGTGTCCCGCCTTACATTACCCCAGCCTCCACCAGTCACGTGGCGGCTGATGTCCAGGGATTGGGTGTCCCGCCTTACATTACCCCAGCCTCCACCAGTCACGTCGGGGCTGATGGCCAGGGATTGGGTGTCCCGCCTTACATTACCCCAGCCTCCACCAGTCACGTGGCGGCTGATTTCCAGGGATTGGGTGTCCCGCCTTACATTACCCCAGCCTCCACCAGTCACGTGGCGGCTGATGTCCAGAGATTGGGTGTCCCGCCTTACATTACCCCAACCTCCACCTGTCACGTGGCGGCTGATGTCCAGGGATTGGGTGTCCCGCCTTTCATTACCCCAGCCTCCACCAGTCACGTGGCGGCTGATGTCCAGGGATTGGGTGTCCCGCCTTACATTACCCCAGCCTCCACCTGTCACGTGGCGGCTGATGTCCAGGGATTGGGTGTCCCGCCTTACATTACCCCAGCCTCCACCAGTCACGTGGCGGCTGATGTCTAGGGATTGGGTGTCCGCCTTACATTACCCCAGCCTCCACCAGTCACGTGGCGGCTGATGTCCAGTCATCGCGGCTCACACAGGAGCAAGGCGGCAATGTTGTTGACCTTGAACATTGTGGCGCGTATTCACTCGATACTTTATTCATTACGACCATTGCAATATGTCACCATGTCCTGTGGCTATATCGTAGGTCTGCGTGCATCCATACGTCTTCTAGGCGGCAACAGCGGTGTAGATAGACACGAGGTTAGTCTTCTCCACGCTGTTACGGGCAGGTAGTACTACAACGCCGGTATATAGCGGACAGCACCCAGTAACGTGTCAATGAAAGGGCGAACATGCTTGGCGATAATCCTTGGGGATATGAGAAGGCACAGCTCCAGGTAAGCAGTATTTACGCCGATAACATAATTAGATATAGATCAATGATGATCTCAATATATTAAGCAAATTACGACAAGAAACTACCCATTAGAGGGCAATATTCTCAATTGATCTGTATGCCAAGACCACAGACCACTCTAACAGGGGGGAGGGAAGTCAAAAATGTGACCATAATTCAAACAATTAAGGGACATCTGTGTGCCCCACAGGGAACCCGGTGGGGATCCTTAGACCCCGCCCCCCCCCCCCCCGCCCCCATATTCCCACTGTCTGGGTGCGAAGGTGCACACTGGTAGTCTCCACCACCTCCACCATCCAGACACACCCACCAGGACACCTTGAACTTGAATGAATACATTATGATACTTTATTGAGAGGAAGCCTGCATCAAGCTTCGTCCTTCATTCGCTAGAGATCGCTTCGTATGAAGGCGCATTGAAAGCTCTTGGCGCACCAGATCCCATGCGGATATAATACGTTCGACAGCCTCCCCCCATCAGACATTACATTTACGCTAGTCTTGAGATACCGTGAAACTAGCATTTATTGGAAATCTTCTTCCACGTTTAAACCAAGTATGGGGCGTGACGTTCATCAACAAGGCGACCCGTGGGGAATGTACTGATTGGGGGGGGGTATCATTGGCAACGAGTGGGGGTGGGGGTATCATTGGCAATGAGGGGGGAGGGGATATCATTGGCAATGAGGGGGGAGGGGATATCATTGGCAATGGAGGGGGGGGGGATATCATTGGCAATGAGGGGGGAGGGGATATCATTGGCAATGAGGGGGGAGGGGATATCATTGGCAATGAGGGGGGAGGGGATATCATTGGCAATGGGGGGGGGAGGGGATATCATTGGCAATGAGGGGGGAGGGGATATCATTGGCCATGAGGGGGGAGGGGGATATCGTTGGCAATGAGGGGGGAGGGGATATCATTGGCAATGAGGGGGGGGAGGGGATATCATTGGCAATAGAGGGAGGAGGGGGATATCGTTGGCAATGAGGGGGGAGGGGATATCGTTGGCAATGAGGGGAGGAGGGGATATCATTGGCAATGAGGGGGGGGGGAGGGGATATCATTGGCAATGAGGGGGGAGGGGATATCATTGGCAATGAGGGGGGGGGTATCATTGGCAATGAGGCGGGAGGGGATATCATTGGCAATGAGGGGGGAGGGGATATCATTGGCAATGAGGGGGGGTATCATTGGCAATGAGGGGGGAGGGGATATCATTGGCAATGAGGGGGGAGGGGATATCATTGGCAATGAGGGGGGGGGGTATCATTGGCAATGAGGGGGGAGGGGATATCATTGGCAATGAGGCGGGAGGGGATATCATTGGCAATGAGGGGGGAGGGGGATATCATTGGCAATGAGGGGGGAGGGGATATCATTGGCAATGAGGGGGGGGGGGTATCATTGGCAATGAGGGGGGGGTGTATCATTGGCAATGAGGGGGCAGGAGGGGGTATCATTGGCAATGAGGGGGGGGAGGGGGTATCATTGGCAATGAGGCGGGAGGGGATATCATTGGCAATGAGGCGGGAGGGGATATCATTGGCAATGAGGGGGGAGGAGGGGATATCATTGGCAATGAGGGGGCAGGAGCGGGTATCATTGGCAATGAGGGGGGGGGAGGGGATATCATTGGCAATGAGGGGGCAGGAGGGGGTATCATTGGCAATGAGGCGGGAGGGGATATCATTGGCAATGAGGGGGGAGGAGGGGATATCATTGGCAATGAGGCGGGAGGGGATATCATTGGCAATGAGGGGGGAGGGGATATCATTGGCAATGAGGGGGGGGGTATCATTGGCAATGAGAGGGGAGGGGATATCATTGGCAATGAGGGGGGAAGGGATATCATTGGCAATGAGGGGGCAGGAGGGGGTATCATTGGCAATGAGGGGGGGGAGGGGATATCATTGGCAATGAGGCGGGAGGGGATATCATTGGCAATGAGGGGGGAGGGGATATCATTGGCAATGAGGGGGGGGATATCATTGGCAATGAGAGGGGAGGGGATATCATTGGCAATGAGGGGGTAGGGGATATCATTGGCAATGAGGGGGGAGGGGATATCATTGGCAATGAGGGGGGAGGGGATATCATTGGCAATGAGGGGGGAGGGGATATCATTGGCAGTGAGGGGGGAGGGGATATCTTTGGCAATGAGGGGGGAGGGGATATCATTGGCAATGAGGGGCGAGGGGATAGCATTGGCCGTGAGGGGGAGGGGATATCATTGGTAATGAGGGGCGAGGGGATATCATTGGCAATGGAGGGAGGAGGGGGATATCGTTGGCAATGAGGGGGGAGGGGATATCATTGGCAATGAGAGGGGAGGGGATATCATTGGCAATGGAGGGAGGAGGGGGATATCGTTGGCAATGAGGGGGGAGGGGATATCGTTGGCAATGAGGGGAGGAGGGGATATCATTGGCAATGAGGGGGGGGGAGGGGATATCATTGGCAATGAGGGGGGAGGGGATATCATTGGCAATGAGGGGGGAGGGGATATCATTGGCAATGAGGCGGGAGGGGATATCATTGGCAATGAGGGGGGGGAAGGGATATCATTGGCAATGAGGGGGCAGGAGCGGGTATCATTGGCAATGAGGGGGGGGGAGGGATATCATTGGCAATGAGGGGGCAGGAGGGGGTATCATTGGCAATGAGGCGGGAGGGGATATCATTGGCAATGAGGGGGGAGGAGGGGATATCATTGGCAATGAGGCGGGAGGGGATATCATTGGCAATGAGGGGGGGGGAAGGGATATCATTGGCAATGAGGGGGCAGGAGGGGGTATCATTGGCAATGAGGGGGGGGGGGAGGGGATATCATTGGCAATGAGGGGGGAGGGGATATCATTGGCAATGAGGGGGGGATATCATTGGCAATGAGAGGGGAGGGGATATCATTGGCAATGAGGGGGTAGGGGATATCATTGGCAATGAGGGGGGAGGGGATATCATTGGCAATGAGGGGGGAGGGGATATCATTGGCAATGAGGGGGGAGGGGATATCATTGGCAGTGAGGGGGTAGGGGATATCTTTGGCAATGAGGGGGGAGGGGATATCATTGGCAATGAGGGGGGAGGGGATAGCATTGGCCGTGAGGGGGAGGGGATATCATTGGTAATGAGGGGCGAGGGGATATCATTGGCAATGGAGGGAGGAGGGGGATATCGTTGGCAATGAGGGGGGAGGGGATATCGTTGGCAATGAGGGGAGGAGGGGATATCATTGGCCATGAGGGGGGAGGGGATATCATTGGCAATGAGGGGGGAGGGGATATCATTGGCAATGAGGGGGGAGGGGATAGCATTGGCGATGAGGGGGGAGGGGATAGCATTGGCAATGAGGGGGGAGGGGGATATCATTGGCAATGAGGGGGGAGGGGATATCGTTGGCAATGAGGGGGGAGGGGATATCATTGGCAATGAGGGGGGAGGGGGTATCATTGGCAATGAGGGGGGGGGATATCATTGGCAATGAGGGGGGAGGGGATATCATTGGCAATCAGGGGGGGAGGGGATATCATTGGCAATGAGGGGGGGGGATATCATTGGCAATGAGGGGGGAGGGGATATCATTGGCAATGAGGGGGGAGGGGATATCATTGGCAATGAAGGGGGGGATATCATTGGCAATGAGGGGGGTGAGGGGATATCATTGGCAATCAGGGGGGGAGGGGATATCATTGGCAATGAGGGGGGGGGGATATCATTGGCAATGAGGGGGGAGGGGATATCATTGGCAATGAGGGGGGAGGGGATATCATTGGCAATGGGGGGGGGAGGGGATATCATTGGCAATGAGGGGGGAGGGGATATCATTGGCCATGAGGGGGGAGGGGGATATCGTTGGCAATGAGGGGGGAGGGGATATCATTGGCAATGAGGGGGGGGAGAGGATATCATTGGCAATGGAGGGAGGAGGGGGATATCGTTGGCAATGAGGGGGGAGGGGATATCGTTGGCAATGAGGGGAGGAGGGGATATCATTGGCAATGAGGGGGGGGGGAGGGGATATCATTGGCAATGAGGGGGGAGGGGATATCATTGGCAATGAGGGGGGGGGGTATCATTGGCAATGAGGCGGGAGGGGATATCATTGGCAATGAGGGGGGAGGGGATATCATTGGCAATGAGGGGGGGTATCATTGGCAATGAGGGGGGAGGGGATATCATTGGCAATGAGGGGGGAGGGGATATCATTGGCAATGAGGGGGGGGGGTATCATTGGCAAGGAGGGGGGAGGGGATATCATTGGCAATGAGGCGGGAGGGGATATCATTGGCAATGAGGGGGGAGAGGGATATCATTGGCAATGAGGGGGGAGGGGATATCATTGGCAATGAGGGGGGGGGGTATCATTGGCAATGAGGGGGGGTGTATCATTGGCAATGAGGGGGCAGGAGGGGGTATCATTGGCAATGAGGGGGGGGAGGGGGTATCATTGGCAATGAGGCGGGAGGGGATATCATTGGCAATGAGGCGGGAGGGGATATCATTGGCAATGAGGGGGGAGGAGGGGATATCATTGGCAATGAGGGGGCAGGAGCGGGTATCATTGGCAATGAGGGGGGGGGGAGGGGATATCATTGGCAATGAGGGGGCAGGAGGGGGTATCATTGGCAATGAGGCGGGAGGGGATATCATTGGCAATGAGGGGGGAGGAGGGGATATCATTGGCAATGAGGCGGGAGGGGATATCATTGGCAATGAGGGGGGAGGGGATATCATTGGCAATGAGGGGGGGGGGTATCATTGGCAATGAGAGGGGAGGGGATATCATTGGCAATGAGGGGGGAAGGGATATCATTGGCAATGAGGGGGGCAGGAGGGGGTATCATTTGCAATGAGGGGGGGGGGGAGGGGATATCATTGGCAATGAGGCGGGAGGGGATATCATTGGCAATGAGGGGGGAGGGGATATCATTGGCAATGAGGGGGGGGGATATCATTGGCAATGAGAGGGGAGGGGATATCATTGGCAATGAGGGGGTAGGGATATCATTGGCAATGAGGGGGGAGGGGATATCATTGGCAATGAGGGGGGAGGGGATATCATTGGCAATGAGGGGGAGGGGATATCATTGGCAGTGAGGAGGGAGGGGATATCTTTGGCAATGAGGGGGGAGGGGATATCATTGGCAATGAGGGGCGAGGGGATAGCATTGGCCGTGAGGGGGAGGGGATATCATTGGTAATGAGGGGCGAGGGGATATCATTGGCAATGGAGGGAGGAGGGGGATATCGTTGGCAATGAGGGGGGAGGGGATATCATTGGCAATGAGAGGGGAGGGGATATCATTGGCAATGGAGGGAGGAGGGGGATATCGTTGGCAATGAGGGGGGAGGGGATATCGTTGGCAATGAGGGGAGGAGGGGATATCATTGGCAATGAGGGGGGGGGAGGGGATATCATTGGCAATGAGGGGGGAGGGGATATCATTGGCAATGAGGGGGGGTGTATCATTGGCAATGAGGCGGGAGGGGATATCATTGGCAATGAGGGGGGGAGGGGATATCATTGGCAATGAGGGGGGGTATCATTGGCAATGAGGGGGGAGGGGATATCATTTGGCAATGAGGGGGGAGGGGATATCATTGGCAATGAGGCGGGAGGGGATATCATTGGCAATGAGGGGGGGGAAGGGATATCATTGGCAATGAGGGGCAGGAGCGGGTATCATTGGCAATGAGGGGGGGGAGGGATATCATTGGCAATGAGGGGGCAGGGGATATCATTGGCAATGAGGGGGGAGGAGGGGATATCATTGGCAATGAGGGGGGGGGGAAGGGATATCATTGGCAATGAGGGGGGAGGAGGGGATATCATTGGCAATGAGGCGGGAGGGGATATCATTGGCAATGAGGGGGGGGGGAAGGAATATCATTGGCAATGAGGGGGCAGGAGGGGGTATCATTGGCAATGAGGGGGGGGGGGAGGGGATATCATTGGCAATGAGGCGGGAGGGGATATCATTGGCAATGAGGGGGGAGGGGATATCATTGGCAATGAGGGGGGGATATCATTGGCAATGAGAGGGGAGGGGATATCATTGGCAATGAGGGGGTAGGGGATATCATTGGCAATGAGGGGGGAGGGGATATCATTGGCAATGAGGGGGGAGGGGATATCATTGGCAATGAGGGGGGAGGGGATATCATTGGCAGTGAGGGGGGAGGGATATCTTTGGCAATGAGGGGGGAGGGGATATCATTGGCAATGAGGGGGGAGGGGATAGCATTGGCCGTGAGGGGGAGGGGATATCATTGGTAATGAGGGGCGAGGGGATATCATTGGCAATGGGGAGGGAGGAGGGGGATATCGTTGGCAATGAGGGGGGAGGGGATATCGTTGGCAATGAGGGGAGGAGGGGATATCATTGGCCATGAGAGGGGAGGGGATATCATTGGCAATGAGAGGGGAGGGGATATCATTGGCAATGAGGGGGGAGGGGATAGCATTGGCGATGAGGGGGGGAGGGGATAGCATTGGCAATGAGGGGGGAGGGGATATCATTGGCAATGAGGGGGAAGGGGATATCGTTGGCAATGAGGGGGGAGGGGATATCATTGGCAATGAGGGGGGAGGGGGTATCATTGGCAATGAGGGGGGGGGATATCATTGGCAATGAGGGGGGAGGGGATATCATTGGCAATCAGGGGGGGAGGGGATATCATTGGCAATGAGGGGGGGGGATATCATTGGCAATGAGGGGGGGAGGGGATATCATTGGCAGTGAGGGGGGAGGGGATATCATTGGCAATGAAGGGGGGGATATCATTGGCAATGAGGGGGGTGAGGGGATATCATTGGCAATGAGGGGGAGGGGATATCATTGGCAATGAGGGGGGGGGAGGGGATATCATTGGCAATGAGGGGGGAGGGGATATCATTGCAATGAGGGGGGAGGGGGTATCATTGGCAATGAGGGGGGGGGGATATCATTGGCAATGAGGGGGGAGGGGATATCATTGGCAATCAGGGGGGGGAGGGGATATCATTGGCAATGAGGGGGGGAGGGGATATCATTGGCAATGAGGGGGGAGGGGATATCATTGGCAATGAGGGGGGGATATCATTGGCAATGAGGGGGGTGAGGGGATATCATTGGCAATGAGGGGGGAGGGATATCATTGGCAATGAGGGGGGGGGGAGGGGATATCATTGGCAATGAGGGAGGGGGGAGGGGATATCATTGGCAATGAGGGGGGAGGGGATATCATTGGCAATGAGGGGGGAGGGGATATCATTGGCAATGAGGGGGGGGGTAGCATTGGCAATGAGGGGGGGGGGGGATATCATTGGCAATGAGGGGGGAGGGGATATCATTGGCAATGAGGGGGGAGGGGATATCATTGGCAATGAGGGGGGGAGGGGGTATCATTGGCAATGAGGGGGGGTGTTATCATTGGCAATGAGGGGGGAGGGGATATCATTGGCAATCAGGGGGGGGAGGGGATCTCATTGGCAATGAGGGGGGGGGGAGGGGATATCATTGGCAATGAGGGGGGAGGGGGGGAGGGGATATCATTGGCAATGAAGGGGGGGGATATCATTGGCAATGAGGGGGGTGAGGGGATATCATTGGCAATGAGGGGGGAGGGGATATCATTGGCAATGAGGGGGGGGGAGGGGATATCATTGGCAATGAGGGGGGGGGAGGGGATATAATTGGCAATGAGGGGGGAGGGGATATCATTGGCAATGAGGGGGGAGGGGATATCATTGGCAATGAGGGGGGAGGGGATATCATTGGCAATGAGGGGGGGGGGGTATCATTGGCAATGAGGGGGGGGGGGAGGGGATATCATTTGCAATGAGGGGGGAGGGAATATCATTGGCAATGAGGGGGGGGGGAGGGGATATCATTGGCAATGAGGGGGGAGGGGATATCATTGGCAATGAGGGGGGAGGGGATATCATTGGCAATGAGGGGGGAGGGGATATCATTGGCAATGAGGGGGGGGGGGAGGGGATATCATTGGCAATGAGGGGGGAGGGGATATCATTGGCAATGGAAGGAGGAGGGGGATATCATTGGCAATGAGGGGGGAGGGGGATATCATTGGCAATGGGGGGGGGAGGGGATATCATTGGCAATGAGGGGGGAGGGGATATCATTGGCAATGAGGGGGGGGATATCATTGGCAATGAGGGGGGGGGGAGGGGATATCATTGGCAATGAGGGGGGAGGGGATATCATTGGCAATGAGGGGGGGGAGGGGATATCATTGGCAATGAGGGGGGAGGGGATATCATTGGCAATGAGGGGGGAGGCGATATCGTTGGCAATGAGAGGGGAGGGGATATCATTGGCAATGGAGGGAGGAGGGGGATATCGTTGGCAATGAGGGGGGAGGGGATATCATTGGCAATGAGGGGGGAGGGGATATCATTGGCAATGAGGGGGGGGAGGGGATATCATTGGCAATGAGGGGGGAGGGGATATCATTGGCAATGAGGGGGGAGGGGATATCGTTGGCAATGAGAGGGGAGGGGATATCATTGGCAATGGAGGGAGGAGGGGGATATCGTTGGCAATGAGGGGGGAGGGGATATCATTGGCAATGAGGGGGGAGGGGATATCATTGGCAATGAGGGGGAGGGGAGATCATTGGCAATGAGGGGGCAGGAGGGGGTATCATTGGCAATGAGGGGGGAGGGGATATCATTGGCAATGAGGGGGAGGGGATATCATTGGCAATGAGGGGGGAGGGGATATCATTGGCAATGAGGGGGGAGGGGATATCATTGGCAATGAGGGGGGAGGGGATATCATTGGCAATGAGGGGGGAGGGGATATCATTGGCAATGAGGGGGGAGGGGATATCGTTGGCAATGAGAGGGGAGGGGATATCATTGGCAATGGAGGGAGGAGGGGGATATCGTTGGCAATGAGGGGGGAGGGGATATCATTGGCAATGAGGGGGGAGGGGATATCATTGGCAATGAGGGGGAGGGGAGATCATTGGCAATGAGGGGGCAGGAGGGGGTATCATTGGCAATGAGGGGGGAGGGGATATCATTGGCAATGAGGGGGAGGGGATATCATTGGCAATGAGGGGGGAGGGGATATCATTGGCAATGAGGGGGGAGGGGATATCATTGGCAATGAGGGGGGAGGGGATATCATTGGCAATGAGGGGGGAGGGGATATCATTGGCAATGAGGGGGGAGGGGATATCATTGGCAATGAGAGTGGGGAGGGGATATCATTGGCAATGAGGGGGGAGGGGATATCATTAACAATGGGGGGGGGCAGGGTATATCATTGGCAATGAGGGGGGAGGAGATATCATTGGCAATGAGGGGC